>OY821517.1:95711945-96911945 GCA_963682025.1 Cordilura impudica | reverse complement strand
CAGAATTTTATAAGATGATAACGACATCAATGTTCGACGCCAACGACACCGATGTCGAAACATTTCTTTGGAATAAAACAAAATCTACTGAACTACCTCTTACCAAACTTCTTTTTTGGTCATTCACTTGCGGAAGCATTCTTCATTTAATTTTTGACAAAGTACAAAATTCCTAATAATTCGTCTTTGCACTTTTTAATCATTTCTTTTGTTATAGTTCTTTATGGTAATCTTATTACAAAAATCCAATACAATGCATTTTTTTTTTTATTTTGTTGTTAAGGAAAAAGACCCAAAAATTGTCAAGTGGGCAATTAACTATTTAACTATAAGTATTGACCCAAAATTGTAAAATGGGCAAATAATTATTGTAAACAGTTTTAAGTTTAAAAAGGGAAAGAAATAAAGTGAGAATCATTAATTAATATAAAACATCCCACAAATACACATCGTGTTTTTATTACAACTTAGTTTAATATAACTTGTACATGGCAAACAAAATTGGACTTAAAATGCATCCTTATTTTACACCAAGATCAACGCTAAAAGGTTCAGAGAAATCGGTACCACATCGTATTTGACTTGTAATATTTTCATAATAGAGTTGTCAAATGCGCTAAATGTGTTGTTTTTACTGCTTGCGGTTGGTAACATTTCTTGCTATTCATTGGACAATAAGACATATGAACTATAAACATGATTTTATTGTACCCGGCTTTTACTTTATAAGATACTGGATTTAATTAACATCAAAGTGAAAATATTTTGATTAATTAAACAAAAAAAAATATTTTTTCTTAAATTTACAAATATCACGCATACATAAATTCAAATATATAAGCATTTTGTATGTTGTTTCATTGCATAGTCATGTAGCGAACATGTATCCATTATGCGATACATGTGCTGTATAACAAATTTTAACCACTAAAATGTCATTGCCTGCGAACAATGATACAAGAAGTTCGACAAGATTACCTAGCATGATAAACATAGCTTCATCATGTTTCAACACCTGTTGCAATTAAACATACAAACTCTTGCTACATGCAAATAATCAAAACACACAGAATGTGTACGTTTACCAAAGAATTTATGCATGTACATTTACGCGGTATATTGACAATTAGAAAAAAATTTAAGCACCTACTTCAACGAAACTCTAAAGGATTTCTTAGAAAATGTAATTTTAATGATTAGATACATTTTGAAGAAAATGTACTTATTTAGTAAAAAATACTTTTTTAATAAAAGGTACACTTGTAAAAAAAACTTTTTACAAAAAGACAAATTTTAAGGAAAAGTTACATTTTAATAATATTTCCTTTTTAAGCATTGGTACTTTATTAAGAAAATATGCCCTTTTAAGTCAAATTATTTTTTGAGGATATACAGTTTTTTAAGAAAAGTTCCTTTTTATGAAAAAGTTATTTTTTATTACAAGATAGTTTTTTAAGAAAAGATGCTTTTTAAGAAAATATTTTTTTTTAGCTACAAGTACTGTTTTAAGAAAATTTTGAATTTTAAAAGAATGTGCTTTTTAAAAAAGGCATTTTTTTTTTAAGAAACTGGAACTTTTGAAGGAAAAACGCGTTTTAATGCAAGGTACTTTTTAAAGAAAAGTTAATTTTTTAAGAAACAGTACATTTTTAAGGAAACTTCTTTTAAGAAAATGTTTTAAATGAAGGTACTTTGTGGGGAAAAAGTACATTATGAGGAAAAAGTGCTTTTTTAGGAAAATGTATTTAAAAAAAGGTATTTAAAAAAGACAGTTGTTCAGAAAATGTACTGTTTGAAGGAATGGTACTTTTATACAACCAGCTACTTTTTTTAGGAATAGCGACTTTAAAAAAATAAAGATATTTGTTTAAGGCAATGCGCTTTTTATGAAAAGGTTGTTCAAGTATGAACATGCATACATGTGTTCATAATAACATAACCATTCTTATCTATAACTATTGATCAGGCATGGGCAAGATTATTTAAAGAGAAATTCGTTAGTGACCAAATATCTTTTGTAAACACTACAAAAATAGTTTTAAGTAATAATATCATAGATTTACCCTTATCATGGAAAATATCGAAGAAAACTAGATTAAGCACAATTGTGAATTTATGTACGTAGAAATATCTGGCGAACACATGTATGTTTATTGGTGTAATAAAATGTAATCCTAGATTGGTTTTAATATTTGTGTAAGTAGCATAAAGTTTCTATTTTTATAAATAAAGTTAGTATTGTATAGCACCTTCACTCAAGCAAACGCGTTGCAACTTTATTTCTAATCAAAGGTACTGTTTCAAGAAAATTAGCTTTTTGAAAAAAACCTACTTTTTGAAATAATATATATCATTTAGGCAAACGTATTTTAAAAGAAAACGTGCTTTTTGGAATGCCCTATACCACAAATGATGCAAATAATAGAATAATTCGTCATTGTAATTTATATCAAATATTATTTATGCATGTAAATATAGAAAGTGTGTCACCCATGTTAAATTAAAACTAAATAACATGAAAGAAAAAACTATTAATAATTGTGTAAGAAATATGATAACCAAAAATACTTTTAAACAAAAAACAAAGAAATAGTAATTAATCACACAAAAACTGTAACAAATATTTTGTATTAATACCAATACAAAATGTAAATAAAATCAGAATCAATTTAGATTAACAGACATCAACTTGTTTTTTTTCGTGATTCCCAATTCTAACCGAGCACCTTGAACAGTGCTTGTAAGAATTAAAACTGTTGCGACCAAACGCAGCCTTCAAATAAAACTGGAGAACCTAATAATAACAAGTAAGAAAATTATAGTCGGTCTAGACCGACTATACGATACCCTAGACCATGCGTTTAGAGACCCTATCTCTTAGGCCCAACTAACTGGATATAGAAAATAAGCATAAACTAAATTTGAGTGGGATCTCTATTAATTTTTTTGGCTGCAGATATGAAAAAATTCATTTCGGATGCTATACCTATATGGGGACTAGGTCCAAAAATGGACCGATCCTGATCATGTTTGGTAAAGTCTCTTATGTTTTGCAAAAATATATACAAACAAAATTTGAGAAGAATCAGTGCAATATTTTTGTTTTTAGATAGATTTATGTAGGTGAAGATCGGGAAGCAACTCTATATGGGGCCTATGACTAAGAATAGTCGTATATGGAATATTTTTGGACTACTGATTAATAGATATAATATACACATACAAACCCAATTTGACTGATATCTATTTAACAATTTGGATCTAATGGCAATTTATGTCGATTTCATAGGGGTCATTTGTATGGGGGCTAGGTCTGAACATGGACCGATTCCCACCATTTTCAACAGCGTTCATCCTATGGCCGACGGAAGCTAATATACCTAATCCTATCAAAATATGTTCATATTTGAGACCTGCAGTTTGATTATAAGGTTTACATGGACACACAGATGGAAGGACGGACGGACGGACGGACGGACGGACGGACGGACATCGTTAAATCGAATCAGATAGCGATTCTGATTCGATCAGCATAATAAAAGATGGGTCTAGGTCAAGTATTTTCAAATATTTATCAAATATTACAAACAGCAGCACAAAGTCATTATACCCAAACCACATAGTGGTATAGGGTACAAAAACGATAAAAACACATAATATTTAATCTATAATATTAATAGGCTAGGCGATTTCTTGTGATCGATTTTATTCGGTTTTATCCCGATTTTGACCAAACGTATAATATTTGAAAGGTATTTCTTTTTAGCCGTTTTGCAGATTTAAAAATTTTTAAATTTATATCCTTTGTTTTGAATAAATTGCATTTAAAGTTGTTACTAACACATACACAAAACTATAAAATGATATGAGTGTGTTTATTAAACTTGTTAATATGTTTGTAACAAAAATAAATTTGTGTTGATTTGTGAATTGGCTATAATTGTTAAGCATAATTTTAGGGTGTTTATTTAATGAAAAAATAAAATTTCCTAGAATTTGCACTCGAATTTAGAGGGCTGGAATCTGCTGGTAGAAATTAATAGTATTCTATAAACGAATCCTTCATTCATAATATCGAAATCTTTTCATTTATAACAAGTGGTTATTACATTAATAATTAGCCGTATGAGTAATAATTATATTCAGTTATATATTAATCATAGGCCGTTCCAATATCAGTGTGACAGGGTTGAGCGTATTTATATATTTAAACACTTTTTACCATTCAGTTACTGATACTGTTAGTCGTCGAAAGTTGCCAAAGAGTATGCGAGGGGCTACCTAGTTTATTTTATATAACCTCGTTTAGTTAACCGCAGTCCTACCTTGGTGCAAAAAAATAAAAATTTTTTTCAAAAATCTCTAAAACTGTTAAAGTTTGGTTACCAACTTTTCTTGACTTTTTCTTTATCATGTATATGAACCGAAATGGATTACTTTTAGGTTTCAAATCATACGTGAATCGTTGTTTTTCGACAGCTTCAAATTGGTATGCTTGGTGTAGTTTTCTACTCGGCATAGGAAAGTTGTATGAAAATATTACCTTGTATGCCAGGTGTAAAAATAAGCATGAATCCAAACAATTATACGTATTTTGTAAATGAAAGGCTATGGAGTTTTGATGCTGAAGTTGATGCCGGCACTGATTTTGTTGTCATTGAGCCTTTGTTTGTCTCAAATGACAAAAGGCTTTGGAGCGCAACATCTATGCAAGCAGCAGGACGCAATCGAACCTCTAATGTGTTAAGACTACGGCCAGGTATTACTATGACTACTTCATCGCACGTGAATAGTATCAAGGATGCTTTCTCGAGAAAATCATTTTGGAAAACACATATGCATTTGGTGGGCTAAAGAATGAAAATCATGAAGAAGTCGGTGCTTCATGCGTACTGTTTTGATATTGGCTGGCGTTCACAAGTAAGTTGAATGTTATTAAATATACATATATGAATAACGAGATGTTCGATGTCACTTTCGGTCTGCTTATTTTCAGAATAATTATGTCGAAGCAACAGTTTGAGTACTTGACCAAAATTAATCGCTTCCGTGATTAAATAAGTCGTCAGCAAAAGAGATATTAGTTCCAATTCGTCATCTGTGGGATATGTGGTCTGACATTTTACCAATGCTTTTCAACCCTTACATCACTGTAGATGAATAGCTATCTGGTTTCCATGGACGCTGTGGATTTAGACAAAGTAAACCAAAGAAATATGGCTTGAAATTTTGGGTACTCGTCTGTGCAAAAACCTTCTATATCTGGAAAATAAAATCATACCTTCGGAAAGCTGCTGAAGCTGCTGCAGACAAAATCAAGGCTAACGAGTTTTATTGCATCTGGTCATAACGGTACAATGTACAATTCCTGCACGTGTTATGATTTGGGTAAAAAATTACGACATAACAAATTGATCATGGTTGGAACAATGCACAAGAACAAGCGCTCGATTTCAATGCAAAAAGGCTCCAATTTTTCAGGGTACATTAGAATTTACCAAAGATACTACACTTGTTTCCTAGGTTGGAAAAAATTTAAATGCACAATGCAGCAGAGTACTCTTCACAACACGCCAGAAGTCCATACTGTTGGAAAGAAGCCCCCAGAATTAATGTCATATTACAAACGAACTAAGGGTGAAGTTGACACAGTTGACAATATGATTTCTGGATATAGCTGTGAACGAAAAACGAACAGGCGGCCGGCCAGTGATTATATATAATAACATGATTGATACATCAGCCTTGAATGCAACTTGAGCTTAATACAATGCCTTCATATACTTTCACAATTAACTCCAATTAGCCAGAAAAACAAAAACATGTAAAGCACCGTTTGTTTTTGCGTGATCTGGGACCTGCTCTTCCCCAACCATATATGGCGCCAAGAAAACGAGGTATTTGTGTTACTTCGTGTGGCAGAATATATCTAAACTAAACTCTGCCTCGCGCGTTCTATTATTGAAAAAGAGGCAGAAGGCAAATTATAACCATGAGTTGGCTTACTGTCTTTGCGAAAAAAATTTTGGGTGGCTCACCAAAACCAAACTGTTTGCGTTTCCTGTATAGAAAATATGTACAACTATATTTAGTTCGCCACTTTATACGTAAAAACATACGTAAAACTGATTTTTCTTTAAATAAAATAATTTTAGTTTACAAAATAAACCTATTTCAATATAAAATAAGTAAGAAAATTATAGTCGGTCTAGCCCGACTATACGATACTCTATACTATGGTTAAGAGACCCTATCTCTTTGGTACAACTAATTGATATAGAAAATAAGCATAAACCAAATTTGGGTGGCATTGTTATTATTTTTTTTTTTTGGCTGCAGATATGAGAAAGTTCATACCGGGTGCTATATTTATATTGGGAATAGGTCGAAAAATGGACTGATCCTGACCATATTTGACGAAGTCACTTATATTTTGAAAAAATATAAGCAAACCAAATTTGGGAAAAATCTGTGCAATAGTTTTGTTATTTGAGATATTAATTTGAAAATCGGGAAGCAGCTCTATATGGGGCCTATGACTAAGAATTGTCCTAACGGGATTATTTCTGGACTACTGGATAATGGATATAATAAACATACACAAACCCAATTTGACTGAGATCTATATGATAATTTAGATCTTATGGAAATTTATGTCGATTTCATAGGGGTCATTTGTATGGGGACTAGGTCTGCACATGGACCGAATTTCACCAATTTCGGTAGTTTCATCATATGGCCGGTAAAAGCTTATATACCAAATTTCATCAAAATATATTCATATTTGCGACCTCTACTTTGATTAAAAAGTTTACATGGGCACACAGACGGCCGGACAGACAGACGGACGGACGGACATCATTAAATCGAATCAGATAGTGATTCTGGACCGACTATAATTTTCTTGCTTGTTTTTATCTGTGTTTTTGTTGTTGTTACGAGAGATGAGGTTTTCAAGGGATACACCAAATTAACTACAACACAATTTTGTTTAGTGCCTATAAATAATTTTAATTCATTTAATGCCTAAGCTTTTTCACTGTTGAAAATAATTGCCGATTTTTTTACATGTTGGGATTTGTTGCGTTTAATATATTGCTGTTGTAGTCAGCCATGAATTCAAGTGTGTGTTTATTTTATTACGAAATATTTACTTTGCAATAAACCCTTCAACAAAATTTTATTTATTTGTAGTATAAAATCAATATTTATACCCTATACCACTATGTGGTTTGGGTATAATGACTTTGTGCTGCTGTTTGCAACAACCAAAAATATTTTACCTACACCCATCTTTAATTACACCGATCGAATCAGAATCACTATCTGATTCGATTTAATGATGTCCGTCCGTCTGTGTGTCCATGTAAAGCTTGTAATCAAACTGCAGGTCGCAAATATAAATATATTGTGATGAAATTTGATATTTGATCTTTTATCGGCCATGGAATCAACGCTGTTGAAATTAGTGAGAATCGGTCCATGTTCAGACCTAGCCCCCATACAAATGACCCCTATGAAATCAACATATGTATATAGCCATAAGATCCAAGTTATCATACAAATCTTAGTCAAATTGGGTTTGTATATATATATTACATCCATTAATCAGTAGTCCAAAAATGATCCCTATTGGACAACTCTTAGTCATAGGCCCCCATATAGAGCTGCTTCCCGATCTTCACTTAAATCTAGCAAAAAACAAAAAAATTGCACTGATTCTTCTCAAATTTTGTTTCTATATATTTTTGCAAAATACAAGAGACTTTACCAAACATGGTCAGGATCGGTCCATTTTTGGGCTTAGTCCCCATATATATATAACATCCGATATGAACTTTTTCATATCTGCAGCCGAAAAAATTAATAAAAATCTCACTCAAATTTGGTTTATGCTTATTTTCTATATCCAGTTAGTTGGGCCTGAGAAATAGGGTCTCTAAAAGCATGGTATAGGGTATCGTATAGTCGGTCTAGACCAACTATAATTTTCTTACTTTTTTTTTTTTTTTTTTTTTTGATATAAACATGAAAATTTTGAATAAGTTTCAACTGAATATATGAATTTTTAAATTAAAGGAATTTTCCTTGAATTTTTGTATAAATTCAGGGAACCAAATCTGCATGTCATAAACTTCAGAATCTGTTAGGATTATTAGGAACTTAAAATGAAGAAATCCATGGTACTCATAAAGGTGTTTCCTAATGCGTAGTTTTATCCCTGAAGATATTTCTCATTTATAATAACGAAGTTTTAATATTTTTTTAATTTTTTCTTCGACAAAACCATGATATTTTAGAATGAAATATCTTCTTTATAAACGTAGAATTGGTACGCTATTTTGACCCTAGTTGTTGGGTATTTTATTCGATTTTATATTAGATTTTATATATTCATATTTTATATTAAAGTTAAGCAAATTAACTTTAATTTTAATTTTAATTGAATTTTTTTTTTAACATATTAACCAAATAAAATATAAATCTAAACAAGATATATCACACAAATTACGAATGGCGTTAGTGATATCGACTACGACTTTTGCATGAATAATCTTGTATATTTTTAAATAAAAAATCATCTAAATTTTAATAGATACAATTTTGGTAAAATAATGTTTCGAGTTCGTTGCATTAACAGCTGTTAGAAATATTCGATTTAACTATAGTTTTTTCTTAAATCTAATGACAAAATAAATATGTTAAAAATGAAGACTACAAAAATAACTTCCTCCTTTTTAACTTTGATGACCAATGGGACATGTATGTCCCATTTTATATCAGAGTCTTTTAGAAAATAGAATTAAAGAATTTTCAATATCTTGATAATTATAACAACACGGAGGATTGATCAATGACGTACCAAAATTTTGAACTCGTAGGTCTAACAGCATCCGAAAAACTTCTTTAAAAATTATAAATAGCATTACACCACTATGTGGAATGAGTATAATTAGTTTCTGCTGATGTTTGTAGCTGCCAAAAATATTTAACCTAGACCTACCTTGTATTATGTTGATCGTCTCGGAATTTTTTTCTGAGTTCATATAGCGACGCTGTTCTAAGTTTTAATCGATGCAATTTTGATAAAATAGCGTTTCGACTTCGTTGCATCGACAGCTGTCAGAATTATTTAAATATTTTAATAGTTGTGAAAATTTTACTTCTATCACATAAATATTTAATGGTCATATATACAAAAATATGTCAAAAAAATTTTGTGCATATAATATGTGTACAAATCTGTACAAGTATAAGTTAAATAAATATTTTTTTTATTTAACGGCTGGTAAACAATTTTTTTTATAATTACAAAATAAATTATAAATATGTGTGGCATGAATTCATTTACATACGCCCACACATGGCTTGACACATTAGTGAAAATTCTGATCACATGGAAACCACACGAAAAAGCAACCAAAAATTAAATTATAATATGTTGGCATGCGAATCCAGTCAGCTAACGACAAAATACCATGGAAAACTAAAAAGAAATAAGCCAGAAATATGGTAAATGTCAAATTTGCACACAAAAATTCATTAAACTAAAACAAGAATGCCGACAATTGAGATTTTTTCGAAAATAGCTTTCTGAAAGTGAAAGTTCTAATATACAACAACAACAATAAATGACAGCAGCATTTTGATAAATGGTTCAATTCATTTCTATTCAAAAAAATAAAAATAAAAAAATCGAATTTAAAAGTAATTGCCTGATCAACTGGCATATTTTAAAAATATTTTAGCTTAGGAATTGACATCAATTGTTCTATTCCGTTTCATTTTTATTAGTATTAAGAAGCAGTGCAGCCAGCATAAAGCGGCACAGCCACTTTACTATGGATTTCTATGTTTGAAAAATATACAGAAATATGGCTCAGTTTTTTTATTCTGTGTAACAGCGCAAGCCAATATAGCGCTGGATAGTTGATTTAAAGTCGTACTACTGAATGCTCAATATTGATTACTTAAATTATGAATTTTAAATAATTTTGGTACTAAAACATATATGTTAGGAATTATGATTAAACCGTTAAACGTTATATAAATAATTGTAACCCAAAGATTTGTTTAAGTTCATGGTGGGTGTGACAATTGCGATTTCAAAGAAAATCAGAAAATATTCGTTCGAATAAAATTCTATTGTTCTTTAGTTTACCTTGGAGAATGTTAACAAAGTTTTATTTAACTTAAAACATCTCCCAAATCTTAGTCGAGGTCACAAAATACAGGTAATGAAAGAGAAAAATAATTTTTTAACTTTTCGACGACCAAAACTTAGCGAATTCGACTGAATATGTGCATTAGGGCTATAAAAAATTTTTAAATTTTTTCGCATAGTACCACGAGGTGGGCGGTAATGTTTTATTAACGAAAAACATTATCTTGGGGTATTTTGCAAAAAAAAAACAAGTAAGAAAATTATAGTCGGTCTAGACCGACTATACGATACCCTATACCATGCGTTTAGAAACCCTATCTCTTAGGCCCAACTAACTGGACATTGAAAATAAGCAAAAACCAAATTTGAGTGGGATTTTTATTAATTTTTTTGGCTGCAGATATGAAAAAGTTCATATCGGATGCTATATCTATAAAGGGACTAGGTCCAAAAATGGACCGATCCTGATCATGTTTGGTAAATTCTCTTGTATTTTGCAAAAATATGTACAAACAAAATTTGAGAAGAATCAGTGCAATATTTTTGTTTTTTAATAGATTTAAGTGAAGATCGGGAAGCAGCTCTATATGGGGCCAATGAGATCATTTTTGGACTACTCATTAGTGGATGAAATGAACGCATACAAACCCAATTTGAGTAAGATCTATATGACAATTTGGATCTTATGGCAATTTATGTCGATTTCATATGGGTAATTTGTATGGGGGCTAGGTCTGAACATGGACCGATTCTCACCAATTTCAATAGCGGTCATCCCATAGCCGATAAAAGCTTACATACCAAATTTCATCAAAATATATTCATATTTGCGACCTGCAGTTTGATTACAAGCTTTACATGGACACACAGACGGACGGACGGACATTGTTAAATCAACTCAGAAAGTGATTCTGATTCGATCGGTATAATTAAAGATGGGTCTAGGTCAAGTATTTTTGGTTGTTACAAACAGCAGCACAAAGTCATTATACCCAAACCACATAGTGGTATAGGGTATAAAAACTTCACGCACCAAATTCATTTCCTAAATCAAGTTATTTAATTTCGTGTCATAAGTTATTTAACTTAATATACAATGGTTATATAACAACGAAAAAAAACATAAATATTATGGATACATATCCTTCACAGATTTTATTGCACGTTCTGCACAAATATTACGCCTTTTTTGATTTTTGATTAATGGATCATCATGTATCCAATATTTAAGAAAGCATTTCTTGGCGTTTTTGAGTCTTTGTAATGACTGGCGTGAAAGCTGAAAACTATCTTTGTGAAACCGGTGATATGAGAACCTTATATTGTACCACTGACCGCAAATAAACTCACAAATTGGGCATAGCTCAGACCGATATTTTGGTGTTAGTATAAATGCTAAAAGTGCAAGGAGGGTCCTCGAATTTCATCGCGCATTGCTGATCGGCGGAATAGCTTTAAATTTTATAAATGGAAGCTTTTGATTTTTGTTTTTTTTTTTTTTTTAAATCTGAATGCATTTCCCAATTCAAACCCAAACTGCATGCCACTTTATGTTTTTGGGTATAGCGTTGCTTGAAACTTCGTCGCTGATGGTGCGTAAGCTTTTTTGACGCCAGCGAAAAAGTAAAAGCGTATTCCTTCATAGTTTTCAATGCTCTATTCGACTACAGTATGCCAACTTTAATATTTTCAAAAAATATTAAAAAGTTATAGACCTAATTTGCATACTAGCTGAAATGATAGGCTTCTCAAAAAGTGCTATACTTAGCATATTGACCGAAAATTGGGGATGAGATGGGATGGATGCCACGTTTGCTTGCAATTGAAAAGAAACAGCGTCGTGAAGATATTTCAATGGAGTGCTTGGCGGTGTTTCACTGCAATAAATGTGAGTTTTTACGTTGATTCCATGTATGACATATAGGTCTAATACTTCGCTACTGAGGCAAAGGAACAGTCAAAATAGTGGACTGAAATGGAAAAATCGTATCGGAAGAAGGCCACGGTAAAATATTAAAAAATAAAATCGCATGTGGCAAAAAAGGAAGTATTGTTTCATCAAGACAAAGCACCAGTTCACACATCCACATTGCGATGGCAAAAATCCTCTGTGATTACTTTCTATTTACTTCAAAAAATGGATCGGTAGAAAAATATTTGCCAACAATGAAAAGGTAAAGTCTGCGGTTGATGGATATTTTAAGGAGCTAGACATTTCTTACTATAAACAGGGTATCGATGCTATTGAATATTGCTGGGAAAATCGTATCTCAGGTCGGGTTGTTCTGGAACCGGTCCCATATATCTCACTATTCGTCAACGGACATTTTTTGTGAAAAGTATTCTACTTTGATCAACATGAGTAAAGTGTCTTTTATTTTCTTTCTTATGTATATAACTGCTTTTTTGTTTAACCTTCATAGGGTCTTCGGGTCAAATTTGACCCATTTTGGAAGAAAATTTGAATTTATTCTTTAAGTAGAGGGTTTAGATTTTAGATATTTTAGGACTTTTATTTAATTTTAAATGTTAATAACTGCTTTTGTTTTTTTAAAAAAATTGTGGCAAAAAAAAATTTTATACATATTATAGCACTTAAGATCTTCGGGTCAAATTTGACCCGGAACAAAATCGTTGAGTTTTTGTTATACACAGTTTTATTATAATTTTTTTTGTCAAAAGGAATGTCAAATGTTTTACATATAATGTGTATTAGTTGTTAAAAGTGCTGTTAATTGTCTCCTTTTTACAGGCGTCCAGACAATAATCATTCATGACAATACACGTTTCTAAAGTTATGTGTTCTAAAATTAAAAAAAAAAAAAAATTAATAAAAGAATACCAAGTCAATATCATCAAGATTTCCGTGTTTTACATTTCTATATAATATTCAAGACATCAACCGATATTATTCAAAAAGTGTACACGTATTAATGAAAAAGTGTGAACGAGTCTTTATTGTCAATACAGCATTATCTCATATAAACCCTGGGTAAGTCTTTTATACGTTTTCAGAGCTTTGTCTATATATCTGTCTCCTTTCTTCTCCCTATTCTTGCTGAACATTATTGGTATGCAAAATGGGAATCCCCATGTAAAAAGCAAAGCTTATTTTCTTATTGCAAAGTTGTTTTCAGTCATAGAATCAAACGTATCAACGTTATAAAGTGTCGAGTCTGTATTGCTTGTCGGAAAATGAATACTAGTGAGACATAAAATTTGCTAAATGCATTATCGCATGAAGAAGAGATTTGTTCAGAATATGAAGATAGCTTGGAATGCGCTGACACATCTGAAATTGATGTAGTGGCAACTGCAGCAATGACGTCAAAAATTGGTGGAATAAGATATTTCAAACAACCTCTTACAAATAGTCAAGGAACATTCCGGAGCAAGAACGTTATTAGCATGACATCAGGCTTTACCCGCTACTCTTGTTCGAGAATCAAATTGAAATTTCCAGTTTTCAATTGTTTTTCCCGCCGCCTGTGATGAACATTATTTTAAAATATACCAATAATGAAGGTAAACGTGTATTTAGTATTGATTGGACCGAAGTTGACGACACCAAAATGTTCGCATTTATTGGTACACTTTTGTTAGCTGGCGTGTATAGATCGAATAATCAAAGTACGGAAAGTTTATGGGACTCTGAGAAAGGAAGACAAATTTCTAGAGCAATCATGCCATTGAAAAGAATCAAAAGTCTTTCAAGAGTGATAAGATTTGAAGATAAGGCTGGTCGCAGTGAACGTTGAATTTTAGATAAGTTTCCACCGATACGTGAGTTATGGAATATGTGGTTTGAAATATTGCCCAAACTTTACAATCCATCGCTAGATGCAACAGTAGATGAGCAATTAGTCGCATTCAGAGGAAGGTGTCCATTCCGGCAGTATATACCATCAAAACCAGCTAAGTATGGTAAAAAATTTTGGATACTCTGCGATTTGAGTACCAGTTACGTCTGGAATATACAACCCTATACAGGCCAATAAGTTGGAGCTATGTCCGAAAGAAATCAAGGTATGCGAGTAGTTATCGATTTGACAGTTGGCCTAAAAGGCCTAAAATGTGACTGCAGACAACTTTTTTGTTTCTTATCAATTGACTATAATAAATGTAAAGGAGGAGTTCATACTCTGGATAAGGTTGTTTCATGTTACACTTGCAAAGGGAAGACTAATAGATGGCCTCAAGTTGTATTTAGAAACATTTTAGATATATCAGCTTAATATGTTTTTATATTATTCACATCATCTCATAATGGTTGGAATAAGAATTGTTTTGCCAAACGTCGGCATTTTTTTTTGGAGAATTTAGGATTGCAGCTTGCCACGCCCTAAATAAAGCAGCGAAAATCATTACCAAGAGCACAATTTTCAAGAGAAAATTATTGTTTTCATATTAAAATTTTCTAACTGGGTCAAATTTGACCCAAAGAACGTTAACGTAAGTCAAATTTGAGGACCCTATGAAGGTTAATCATTATTGTTAATTATTTTGAAGAGATCACACGTACCGATTAATACTCTGTTTTTTTTTTTTAAATTTTTGTTTCTAAAAAGATTTTAGAATTGAAAATATTTAAGCGTTAATAATATCAGTTAATGGCCATTTGTCTGGCCCAGTGGAGTAGCGAGCTTAACTCGGGTCCGGGGTAGAATACCTTTTTAGCACCCTCCCTCCCCTACTTTGCGAAAACCATATAATATTATATGTAAAATATATTCATAAATTAATAAATAAATAAAGTAAACTAAAAAGGCTCCAAATTTGGGACAGAAAATATAGTTGAGAAAACAAGACTAGATTTTGAAATATATATGAGCATCTAGAATTAGTTCAAAAGATACCTATTATTTGTTTTACATATATATAAAGAAAAGTTTTAAAGACACACAGTTTTAAAACATTAAAAATGTAAATATTTATTGTCTCTAAGGAGATTCATATATTTAATAATAATATAATTATAATACATTAATAAAACTAATGACTATGTATAAATCTTCCTGGCTTCTGATGAAGAAAATTTATCATAATACCATACAATTTTTCTATTTCCGCACTTAAAAATGCTAGGTCACTTGGGCGATCTTGTCCCATCGTTGATCGTAGATATGTCAAAATTAATTTTAATTTGCTGAATGAACGTTCGCTGCGAGCCATTGATACTGAGATAGTCAGGAGTATTTGAAGTGCCACTCTCAGGTTGAAAAAATATCTTCTCCATGCGAGATTACAAAAGTAAGAAATTCTAATGGAGTTTTAGGTTAAATTTTTTTCTAGTACGGAGTAACATTTTACAGTCAATTATTTTGATAAAGTGGTCTATTTCATTGAAATCTGTGTTATAAAATTCAACCAAATTTTAAAAAATTTTTTCAAGGTCGTTATCCTTGTTTAATAAATTTTAAACGGCTAGTGGAAATTGAAATTTGAAATTGAAACCTATACCTGTTTCTTGTTGGAGACGATCAAGAACGCTTTTCATAACGCGAGAAATTTCCTTTCTAGCGGAAAGGCCGACATCTCAAGCGAATTCTGCGGGGATTTTGGGGCGTCTTCTTACACGTATTGTTGTATCAATATCCCATTTCTCACAAAGAGACTTCGCTTTTTCTATGGCCTCTTCAGAGAAGAATTAGATTTCGGCTAGTTCAGTCGCTAATGATTCAAGATCATGGAATGCTTCTCTAAAATTCAATCTAGCAACTTGCAATCTGAGCTGCATGCGACCAATCCTCCTTAAGATTTCATACCAGAAATGAACTAAAGTTATGAAACTAAAAGGTAATATATTTTGCAACAGAATTGTAGCTTCACTTCTAGTGTCAATTGTAGATGCCATAAGGAAGTGTTACAAGTAGAAAGACGTGCATTTTCTATTATGAATATATTATTTCAGTTAGATTTATACTATTAGTGTGCCTTTTTCCCTTTTTATTATTTATGAATTAACATTTATTATATTACACTCTGGCACTAAGTTTAAAATATTTTTCCCAGAAATCAGTTGTAATAAAAATAAAAATTATCCAGCAAATTTTAGTTTTGTGAAGCATTTGGCTCCACTTTGTGAGCAGCGCCCGGGGCATGGTGCCTCCTTGCGCCCCCTCGCTACGCCACTGGTCTGGACATTATGTCACTAGAAAGAAGAGCGTATCAGTAAACGATGTATTGTTTGTTTTAAAAACGGAAGAGGTAGTGGCACAAACCTTTTGTTTCAAAAATAACCATAACTCCTTGAAACTTACAAGCACTAATCCCGTATTTATAACCTATAACACTATGTGGTTTGGGTAGAATGACTTTGTGCTGCTGTTTGTAACTACCAAAAATAATTGACCAAGACCCATCTTTTATTATACCGATCGACTCAGAATCACTTTCTGAGTCGATTTAGCAATGTCCGTCCGTCCGTCCGTCTGTGTGTCCATGTAAAGCTTGTAATCAAACTACAGGTCGCAAATATGAATATATTTTGGCGAAATTTGGTAGATAAGCTTTCATCGGCCATAGGATGAACATTAATGAAATTGGTGAAATTCGGCCGATGTTCAGACCTAACCACCATACAAATGACCCCTATGAAACCGACATGAAGTACCGTAAGATCCAAATTATAACTTAGATCGCAGTCAAATTGGGTTTATATGTGTGTATTATATCCATTTATCAGTAGTCTAAAAAGAATCCCTAGAGGACAATTTTTAGTCATAGGTCCCATATAAGCTGCTTCCCGATCTTCACTTAAATCTATCAAAAAACAAAAATATTGCACAGATTTTTCTCAAATTTGGTTTGTATATATTTTTGCAAAATATTAGTGAATTTACCAAATATGGTCAAGATCGGCCCATTTTTCGACCTAGTCCCCATATAAATATAGTACCCGATATGAACTTTTTCATATTTGCAGTAAAAAGATTAATAACAATGTTACTCGAATTTGGTTTATGATAAGTTTCAATATCGAATTAGTTGGGCGGAAAGACAGAGTTTTTAACCATGGTATAGGGTATTATATGGTCGGTCTAGACCGGCTATAATTTTCTTACTTGTTTTCTATATATTTAGGATGAAAATGTTTTTGTGTAAAGTATCTGTATATATAAAATTCATTTTCTATACAAATTTTTATTTTTCAACGGATTTGTCTAAAATTTGATGCACACGATCGCCGTACTCCAGGTAAGGTCGCCATATGCTTTTTATCTGCCACGCCTACTTTACGTCCACTTTTGATATAAAATTCATTTTATGTGTTTTGGTATATACATATGTTCGCAATACAGACTTTTATTTTTCAACGGAATCCTCTGAAATTTGGTAGACACGAGCCCTGTACCCCAGGAAGGTCAACATATACATCTTGCCGTCAACGCCTACTTTTACTCTCATTTTTTTTATATAATTAATTTTCTGTTTTTTGGCATATATGTCCGCTATAGTAATTTGTGTTTTTCAAGGTCTTTCTCCAAAATTTAGTACATACTCCAGGGAATGTCACCATATGGTTTTTACCGGCCACACCTACTTTTACGCCCACTTTTTATATAAAATTCATTTTCTGTTGTTTGGTATATTTGTTCGCTCCACAGATTTTAAATTTCTCAACAAGTTTTTCTGAAATTTGGTACTCACGGAAATAACTTCACGATGAACAAATTCGCCAAATTTAAAAAAAATGTCCCCAAAAGAAATGAACAAATTTCCCAATTTTCCTAAAAACTAAATAAAAAAATGAACTTACTCCCCAAATTCATTCTTAGATTTTTCCATATTTCTATTTCATGTATTTTGTTAAATATTTATTTAAGTGAAAATCTGCATACTGTTCTCAATATCTGTCCTGCAATAAACGCATTTAAAATATGTATTCTTTTCAATAGCATCATTTCGGTGCGCGGACGCGGACGCAACGAGATCGCGGAACACAGTTCAGCTATAATATCAGTGTGATCTGAAGAATATATTTTAGCAATTAAGGCAACAACAACAACGCGGCAGTACGGGTGTGGCGTCCAAACGCGCGGACGCGACGCGCTCGAGGAACACAGCTCAGTGAAAGGTGTTATGATAAATTTGATCTACATATGTGCAATAATTACCTGTTGATCCAAATAGGCCACACATATGCTATAAGCAGTTGCTTAAAGCAACCTTGGGGCACAATTTTAAACGTCGCATTAGTATTTCATTTCTGAAACTTGAATTTGACGTCTCTGCTCAATGATGATCACTTATTGAATGAAGTAATTAAATTTTTAAAAGTTCTGATTCCTTTAATTTGCAAACGTTTCCGTTACATTTGATGTTTATAAATAAACTTAAAAAAAACTTAAAGCGGTTTCGCAGCTTATTTTTGAAGCATTTTTGCTGTAGCTCTTATTAAAAAAATCTTCTGATTTAAAAAATCAAAAAATTTGAAATTGAAATAAAGAATGAATTTACTCCCCAAAAAACGTAAACATTGGGGAATTTTGTCATCATGAACAAACCCCCCAATCCCATACAAATTTTTGGGGACAAAGCCCATATGTTTTGAGGAATTTGTTCATTGGGGACTAAGTACTCAGGTCCTGGTAAGCATAGTGAACCAGTTTTCACGTCAAATCAACTATTAAAAATATGATTATGATCGTTCGATATTTTGACCCACTCGCCATGTAAAAATACATAATATATACATTTTTTTATATCTACATGCAAGAAGTTAGTTTAAGTGGAATTTCCTCAGCAAATTTGGATCACGCATGGTATAAGGTATTGTACAGTCGGCCCTAACTTACTATAATTTTCTTACTTGTTTGATTTTGGGTTTTTCCCAATTAACCTCATGTATAACAAAAAAGGAAAACTTTGCACATATCAGTTGCCTCAAAAGTTAAACTTTTTTGAAAAATGGATATTTCAGGAAAAAAAATTAACTGCATTTTTTATTATTTTTTTGGTTTTGCTAATATTTACGACTTTAAGTCAATAAAAAAAATTACGAAACATACATAGCCAAACGGATTCAGACTCACCGATCTCCCATTGCCCTCTATGTTTCACTGGGCAATCTTGCAGAATTCATAATAATATAAAAGTGGCTGAGACCGCGAATATAGCGGACAATTTTGTTTTTCTGTATGGGCTGTAGCCACCTACCTTAAATTAAACTTAGTACACTTGTGTCCTTTCTGTTCGTTTACAACTGTGATTATTTATACAATTACTTTATCATGGCAATGTGTTTTGAGAAATGGATTAAACATATTTTATACCATTTGTGATAAGTTTCCCGGTTTATGGCTGGAAATATTATAATGAAATAACCCTTTTTTAATTTATATTTTTTTTTCTCTATTTAAATATTTTAAAATAATATGTTTTTATATCTTTCATCCCCGTATGCAGGGGATATAGATAAGTTTGTCATTACGTAATAATTATAAAGGAAATTCCCATAAAATATATTCATTTGTCATCCTTATAATAAGCGCAGTTGATATTACAATGTCCGTCTGTCCGTCTGTGTAAATAGCGATCACGGCTTTAGTCGGTCAGCTAGGGTGCTTGTTTGTATTAAGAATGATTCGCTAAAATCCTGAGAAGTTCGATATTTAATATCGTCAAAACCACTTTAATACATACCAAGAATCGAACGAAGAAGAAAACAATATTTGTCTATGTTGTTCTTGCCACGATCACGTCCCCAATAGGATAGCTAGGGTCTCATTTTTAGTGATAATGATTCACTAAGATCATTAATATCGGTGGAAAAAATCCCGAGAAATCTCTGAAAAGATAAAATAAAGAATGAAAAAATTATATTCCTATATTGTAGTTGTTATTATTCCAAATTTTGTATAGTATTTGTCATAGCTGTAATTGTTGTTTTTGTGTTCGATGTGGTAATATTATAAAAATTCACCAACATCAAAAGCAAATAAAGCTAAACTACCTAGTTATTATAAAAAAAAAATAATAACATTGTAAATTTAGCAAAAAAAAAATTATTTTTTAAGTTTCTTATGTATTAATTTATTTAAAGAAAAACACAGCAATAACTTTTGATGTTATATTTTTTGTATGTAACATTTACTTATAGATACATATATTAAATAAAACAATAAATATATACCTATAAGCAATATCAATATTCTGTGATTTTTATAACATCGCAAAATGTTACAAATCGATACTCTGAATAATATACATGTATTCTATATATCCATAATAACCGCATATTAGAAATAAATCTTTATATTTTATTTATTTATATTATTTATTAAAGTTTTCACAGCACTTAAATTAATATATTAAGATAAATGCTCTCATAACATTATATCATATATAAAAGGTCAATGTTTTCTAACAATCAGCTCAAAATAGTTTTCTCCTTATGCATTTCAACTATATAATATTCTGAAATATTTTGTTTTAGGGTAAATACAAATGGATAGTATTAACAAGCAAAGTTTGCTCCTTAGTGTGACTATACCACAGTAGATGGTATCGTAATTTTATTTTGGAAATATATGATTTACTTATATATTCTTGTTAGAGTAGTTAATCAGTTTTTTTTTTATTTTGTATGTCATAGCTATTATTGTTATTGTTTTTGCGTGTGAATTTGTGGTACGTGTCATATTAGTGACGATCGGTATTGCCACGCCTTTTTTAATGTTATCCCGAAATAAATGCAAAAAATAGCCAATATCAGAGAAAAATGATAATGCAGTACCTAGGTATTAATAAAAAATTATAATGTTCCATCGTGTGTACTGAGCGTTACAAATTTCGTAAGGCTCTTGAATAAATCTTTATATCAGAATATTAAAAATTTTTGTGAAATCTTTTCGAAATAAATTCCGCAGACCTCATATACTATATATATTTTCGATCTCTATAAAAGGAAAAGTCGATCTGGCGTTGTGTTAAAATTTTTGTTAATCTAGCCGATATAATTTTAAATCTAGCCTTTTTTCTTTAAGGTTGTCAAAAAGCCCGTTTATGACACTGTATGTAGAATACGGGCAGAGGATATCAAAGATTCGCCACAGCCGAATGCAACAGTCTTACTTGTTATACCCTATACCACTATGTGGTTTGGGTATAATGACTTTGTGCTGCTGTTTGTAACTACCAAAAATATTTGACCTGGACTCATCTTTTATTATACCGATCGAATCAGAATCACTATCTGAATCAATATCTGATTCGATTTAACGATGTCCGTCCGTCCGTCCGTCCGTCCGTCCGTCTGTGTGTCCATGTAAACCTTTTAATCAAACTGCAGGTCGCAAATATGGATATATTTTGATGAAATTTGGTATGTGAGCTTTTGTTGGCCACGGGATAAACCCTGTTGAAATTGGTGAGAATCGGTCCATTTTCAGACCTAGCCCCCATACAAATGACCCCTATGAAATCGACATAAATTGCCATAAGATCCAAATTGTCATATAGATCTTACTCAAATTGGGTGTGTATGCGTTTATTACATCCATTAATGAGTAGTCTAAAAATGATTCCTGGGACAACTCTTAGTCATAGGCCCCATTTAGAGCTGCTTCCCGACCTTCACTTAAATCTATCAAAAAACAAAAATATTGCACTGATTCTTCTCAAATTTTGTTTAGGCCCCATATAGAGCTGCTTCCCGATCTTCACTTAAATCTATCAAAAAACAAAAATATTGCACTGATTCTTCTCAAATTTTGTTTATATATATTTTTGCAAAATACAAGAGACTTCACCAAACATAATCAGGATCGTTCCATTTTTGGGCCCAGTGCCCATATAAATATAGCATCCAATATGAACTTTTTCATATCTGCAGCCAAAAAAATTAATAAAAATCCCACTCAAATTTGGTTTATGCTTATTTTCTATATCCAGTTAGTTGCGCCTATGAGATAGGGTCTCTAAACGCATGGTATAGGGTATCATATGGTCGTTCTCGACCGACTATAATTTTCTTACTTGTTTTTATTTATTTTATTATATTTTATTTTATTTTATTTATTTAAATTTGGTATTCTGTTCAACAAGACATGAAATCTTCAAAATAGAACAGATTTAAATATCTTAGTTGGAGTTTGATTTAAAATACAACTTAAAATTACTGTGACAATATTAAATGTTAAAAAATATTAAAGGAATCAATTCAAATTAGCTCACTAATTATACAACAAAGAAAATATCTGGCCAAACATAATAAAAATAAATTATAAAACAATATTGATTTTTATAAAAATAATACATATTTACATATAAATGGTATATAGAATTTAAAAAGCAAATAATAAGTATATATGGTAAAAAAATGATGAATATATACATATTTGTTAACAGCAAGTATTGTTGTAATTTTTTTCTAGATGAGCCGTTGCTGGTTCTTTTAATTGTAGACGTGCTGCATATATGACAAACTGCCATTCAGATACCAAAGTATGGTGCCGAAATTTAATTAAATTGTTATTTCTTTGATGCCTACTAAAACGCAAGCGATTATAAAGATATTCTGGTTCATGGTTACTAATTATTTTGTGTACAAATATAAGACATCTTATTTTTAATAAGTCGTCAAAGTTGAAACCGTAAATTTGCTTTGAGTAAGGTGAAATGTAATCGAACCGTCTCAGCCCGTAAACGTACCCTGTGTTATTGTTAAACGTTACATTTAATCTGGACTTACTTATAGTATCGCAATTTGCTAATATTTCACGTGTTCGTAACAATGAATAAGTTTTACAACAGGCAGATGCGACATTGTCTGACCAAGTCAATGTTTTATTATTTATTAGAGAGAACACCCAGAGTTTTTGCTCGTTGAATGATTTCGATTTGTTGATAATTTTTATATATGTTTGGATCGTCTGAAATTCTCATTAATCCGTTACGCACCAAAATACACTTCGTTTTTTTGTGGATTGAGACTGAGTCCATTTGTGGACGACCTATGAGGAACATGCTCTAAGTCATGTTTCAATTTTCTACTGTAGTCTTCGGTTATTTCCTTCTTGCTGCTAATGTATAATTGTACGTCATCAGCATACATTCGTATATTGCAGTGAATTAATTGTTTAGGAAGATCGGTAGCATAAATTGCGAAAAGGAGAAGAACAAGGATAGAACCCTGTGGAACACCTCTTACCACAGGAAGGAATGAAGACGCAATTTTATAATGAGATCGTTTACTTTTAGGCAAAATGAAGCTATAATCGGAAGATTGATTCACATACCGAGTACCTATAAAATGATAGTGATAATCAACATATGTAGATATGTCCACCATAAACCAGAAAGTGAATCTGACTCTATCAAGATATTCAGCAACAATAATTCTTATGTCAATTTTGAAATTGTTTATCAAAAGCAGGTTATGGCATTATACATATCCTATTATCACAAAAAATATGAAGTTTTGTTGAAATATTTTTCAATTGACAAAAAGAGGTTATGTCTCAAATACTTGCACAGATATGTCCCTTTATGGCCATATTGTCCTCTCCGTTCTTTATGAATAAATTGTAAAGTTTTCCTAGTATAAATATGCAAGAACTTAAACAAAAGTTTTATAATGTCATTGCCAATATTTGAAAGATATTTACTCTTTATCATCATCGTAAAGAATTATCAAACATTGCTAAAATATTTTGTAATCGATGAAAGAAAATATTTCAAATATTTAATCTAAATACATATATTCATCCATTCTGGCCATAAAATATTCTGTTCCATATAAATACGTTTTAAATAATTTTTTGTATGCATTTTGTATTGATAAGGAAATAATATAAATATTGTAAGAAAATGTAATAAAGAAAATCAATAAAATGAAGAAAATGTTAAGTTCATAGCAGCAAAGGTAACCACACAAAAACCTTGAAGTAAAATATTTTGAATTTTAAATTCCACGTCTATATACATAAGTATATGTATTTGCTATGATGTCAAACACAACAAATAATGTCAATACAATAAAAGCAAAAGAAAATACTTAAGCGTGCACCTTTGATTTATATTTTTAATGGATTGTCTGCCAAAAGTCATATTTTTATGTGCAGCCTTGAATAAAGTGATTCCTAGACGATTAGTCTTTAAATGTCCAATGGTGTGATTAAAGTGGTTTATGGTAACTATAAAAATTAGCATAATCTATAACGCAGTATATCACTAAAACTAATTTTTAAAGCCTCTACAATTTTGTCAGGGAATAATGAGTTTGTGCTGAAGTTCGTAAAATTTGTGTTTGTTCATATCATATCATATCATATTATATTAATAGGCTAGGCGATTTCTTGTGACCGATATTTTGTTCTAGCGTTTTATCACAATTCTGACCAAACGTATGTTATTTGAAAGGTATTTCTTTTTAGCCGTTTTGCAGATTTACCGATTTTTAAATTATTTCCTTTTTTCGAGTAAATTATACAATATGCTATGTGTATGTTTATTAAATTTCTTTAATCTGTTTGTAATAAAAATTAGTTTGTTTTTGTGTTGATTTGTGAATTGGCTATAATTGATTAGCATATTTTTGGGGTCTTTATTTAATGAAAAAATAAAATTTGCTAGAATTTGCATTCGAATTTCGAGGGCTGGAATCTGCTAGTAATCAATTAAATGAAAATTTCTGTTTTTATTTGATCGTAGAAATACATTTAAAAATTATTCGCATAATTCGAATAACTCTATTAATATAAAACGCTGGGTTTGAAAAATATAAAGAAACAGACTCCCGGCTTTAATATTGATTGGACAGAGAGCTTTAAAATGGAAGGGTTGAATTAAATAACGTTGACCATTATTTTCCATGTTTGAGAGTCACTGAGCCACGTGCAGTACATCCATGAAGCAAAAGTACAATTGCAGCGTCTACAGCTATAAAACATATACATGTCTTAAGAAAAACAAGAAATACATTAAACATTTTTATTTCTCAAGAATTTTATTTTACATTTTCACATGGTCACAATCAATAATGGCTTAAGTCGAGTTAAAAATGATTTGAGTTATGTAACAAAATTTTATACTTATGTTTTAAAAATATATATTAATAAAAACATACTGACCTAGATCGTAATCAAGCCCCATTAATTTAAAAAGTTATTTTTCTCGAATTCATGATTTTCGACTTAGGCGGTTAATGTTTGTGACCGCAGATACATAAAAAATTAATGCATATTTTAGTAAAATTCATTAAATTGTAAATCTTTAAATAAGATTCCTTATTAATTTTTGTTGATATATTAATGGGTGTGTTAATAAATAAACTTATAAAAGCTTAAGGGTATGCTAATCAATTTTATCCGGTTCATAAACACACACACACGATTGTATAGTTTTTTTATTTGAAGCTTAAAGAAGTGTTTTGTGTATGTGTAAGTAGCAACTTTAAACGATTATTACTAAAAAAATGTACCAGGTGGTGCACATCTGTAACGATGGTGCACATCTGTAAGTAAATATCCTGCAAATGGTATATTTTTTGTCAAAATAGATTGGTAGCTGAGAAATTAGGGACGTCACAAGAAATCGCCTTCCCATTGATATTATAGATACAAGTGGAAATACATGTGTTCAGCTTTAGAACAATTCGGTGATGAATTTTTTTTTTTTTTTTGTGTGTGAAAAATGTATACATGTATATATAAAAAAACTATATTTAGCAATACTCATTAAACTTATGTTGTTTAGCCCTTTGATGAACAAGGGGATATATGTGACAAATTTTTATTTTTTCTTATATTTTCCACATTTTCCAACAGATTTTTGATGTGTAAACATCTATACGCGCAGGGGGGTAAATTTCTATTTCACAATACAATCACAAAAACAGCGTAACTTATATCGGTGTGAGCTGAAGGAGATAACGCTGTCTGACTTATGATTGTATTGGTGAAAAAATATTTTCAAGAGAAACTGTTCATGGGCAATTACCCAATGCATTCAAAATTGGAATTGTGGTAGTAGAGACAAACCTAAGTAACTCGTGTTTTTAACACTTTTTTGAATTTTCAAATTAGCTCCATAGACCAAATATTTGATACCATTTTTTCTTTTTAAACATTTTCTTGAACACTACCTGACCAACTATTTGTCAAATAGTGTACACATTATTTATTTTACTAGCCGACTGCATTTTGTGGAATTTTTAATGTGTATTTTTATAAATACTTTATTCCTCAATAAACTATAATTAAGTTTTTATTCACAAACCACAACGATTTGTAGAATTCCACCAAAATATTTCTGTATTTTCTTAAGTTTTATTTGAGTTCTAAAGAAATCTTTTTTTCTGTTTTTATTACGTACGAATGACGATGTAATAATAAAATGCAAGTAAAGATAATGCAAAAGCAGTGTTAACTGACATGGTTGTCTTTGTTCGTACTTTTTTCAATATAGTTAGTTGGCAACGCCTCAGACCATATAAACAATTATATGTTAACAACTTTCATTAATAAACATTTTTAGTAATTATTACTATTAAGCATTCTTACTAAGCATTAAATTGATATAAATTTGGAATATTTTCCAATAACTAGGATATAATATAAATAAATTTTGTTAGTTGAAATTTTAATTAAATTTAATTAGTTAATAATAGCTTTAAGTTCCATTGTACATCATAAATCAATTTAACACATGACGACATCTTAATATAAAATGCAATATATAATACCGTCATCCAAGTAAAGAAAAGCGTAGGAAAATCGTATCATAAAAAAATACACTCAAACCTGTTATTGTGCGAGGGTTAGGGACCGCATTAAAAAAACTCATTCAAAAAAATCGTAAAAAAATCATTTGAATTTCACAAAGCATAAATAGAATTTCAGAAAACATCAATATAATTTAAGAAAACATCAATTGAATTTCAGAAAACATCAATAGAATTTCAGAAAACATTAATACAATTTCAGAAAACATCATTCGAGTTTCAGAAAACATCATTTGAATTTCAGAAAACGTAAATAAAATTTCAGAAAACATCAATATAATCTCAGAAAACATCATTCGAGTTTCAGAAAACATCAATTGAATTTCAGAAAACATCCATAGAATTTCAGAAAACATCAATTGTATTTCAGAAAACATCAATTGTATTTCAGAAAATATCATTTGAATTTCAGAAAACATAAATAGAATTTCAGAAAACATCAATAGAATTTCAGAAAACATCAATTGTATTTCAGAAAACATCAATTGTATTTCAGAAAACATCAATTGAATTTCAGAAAACATAAAAAGAATTTCAGAAAACATCAATATAATTTCAGAAAACATCATTTGAATTTCAGAAAGCATCAATAGAATTTCAGAAAACATTAATTGTATTTCAGAAACCATCAATATAATTTCAGAAAACATCTATTGAATTTCAGAAAACATCATTTGAATTTCAGAAAACATAAATAGAATTTCAGAAAACATCAATATAATTTCAGAAAACATCATTCGAATTTCAGAAAACATCAATTGAATTTCAGAACACGTCAATATAATTTCAGAAAACATCAATATAATTTCAGAAAACATCATTCGAGTTTCAGAAAACATCATTTGAATTTCAGAAAACATAAATTGAATTTAAGAAAACATCAATAGAATTTCAGAAAACATCAATTGTATTTCAGAAAACATCAATTGTATTTCAGAAAACATCATTTGAATTTCAGAAAACATAAATAGAATTTCAGAAAACATCAATAGAATTTCAGAAAACATCAATTGTATTTCAGAAAACATCAATTGTATTTCAGAAAACATCAATTGAATTTCAGAAAACATAAAAAGAATTTCAGAAAACATCGATATAATTTCAGAAAACATTCGAGTTTAAGAAAACATTATTTGAATTTCAGAAAACATAAATAGAATTTCAGAAAACATCATTCGAGTTTCAGAAAACTTCAATTGAATTTAAGAAAACATCAATAGAATTTCAGAAAACTTCAATTGAATTTAAGAAAACATCAATTGTATTTCAGAAAACATCATTTGAATTTCAGAAAACATAATTAGAATTTCAGAAAACATCAATAGAATTTCAAAAAGCATCATTTGAGTTGCTGAAAACATTAACTGTATTTCAGAAAACATCGATTGAATTTCAGAAAACAGCATAATCGACTTATTTTTTATGCACGGGAATATATGATGTTGATGTTTTCTTTAATTATTAGATGTTTACACATCTCCCTTGTTATCGGACTCACATGATTTTTTTTTAAAGCTGACGAGAGCCGACAGAGGATTGGTTTAGCTTTCTGATCATTCCAAATATGTTGGCACACGTATTCGCAGGACCTAACACGACGACATTTGATGTCATTAACTAGGACGATATGGAACAAAAAAATAAAAAATTTTTCGATTTTCCTTCCCATTTTTAGTAAAAAAAAAAGGATTATTTGATTCTCTGTGATCTATATTTAAAAGTTTGCAACAAATATAAAATCAAAACTACAGTTATTTATGCAAATTGGTTGCTCACTTATTTTGACCGTCTACGACCAATGTAATATATATGTCCCATGGATTTTTTTCTTGAAGGAATTCAAAAACAAAAATATTTTTGACGACACTTTTGTATAGAAATGTTGGGTCCTTAAGTACGAATCGACAAAAAAAACAAGTAAGAAAATTATAGTCGGTCTAGACCGACTATACGATACTCTATACCATGCGTTTAGAGACCCTATCTCTTAGGCCCAACTAACTGGACATAGAAAATAAGCAAAAACCAAATTTGAGTGGGATTTTTACTAATTTTTTTGGCTGCAGATATGAAAAAGTTCATATCGGATACTACATCTATATAGGGACTTGGTCCAAAAATGGACCGATCCTGATCATGTTTGGTAAAGTCTCTTGTATTTTGCAAAAATATATACAAACAAAATTTGAGAAGAATCAGTGCAATATTTTTGTTTTTTAATAGATTTAAGTGAAGATCGGGAAGCAGCTCTATATGGGGTCAAAGGGATCATTTTTGGACTACTCATTAATGGATGTAATGAATGCATACAAACCTAATTTGGGTAAGATCTATATGACAATTTGGATCTTATGGCAATTTATGTCGATTTCATATGGGTAATTTGTATGGGGGCTAGGTCTGAACATGGACCGATTCTTACCAATTTCAATAGCGTTCATCCCATGGCCGATAAAAGCTTATATACCAAATTTCATCAAAATACATTTATATTTGCGACCTGCAGTTTGATTACAAAGTTTACATGGACACACAGACGGACGGACGGACGGACGGACGGACGGACATTGTTAAATCAACTCAGAAAGTGATTCTGATTCGATCGGTATAATTAAAGATGGGTCTAGGTCAAATATTTTTGGTTGTTACAAACAGCAGCACAAAGTCATTATACCCAAACCACACAGTGGTATAGGGTATAATAAAAATTTTCCAGCAGTTTAGATAAAGTCGTGAAAGGGTTAAATTATTTTATTATTCTTAATATTTAATCTCTTAATCGCCATAAATTTCTAGAACAACGAATTGGTTCAATTTAGTTTTTTCGATTAAGCGATGAACTAAACTGTGGAACAGTTTTGGTCATTGTCTGACGGGCGGGGGGTGAGAAAATGCATGTAAGTACTAGGCCCATATAGTAAAACCTCTGAAGTAAACCCCATTTTCAGTCCAAACTTTTTATATCCTCTCCTATTTTTTCTTGATATTTATATTTGTTTGATACGTTTTTCAAGTATAAATACTCAATTTAAAGCGAAAAATGGAAGTGTGAAGATATAAATAGCTTTTGCTATTTCTGTGGTAAACATGAAAAAAAAAACAAGTAAGAAAATTATAGTTGGTCTAGGCCGACCATATGATAACCTACATCATGGTTTAGAGACCCTATCTTTCGGCACAACTAATTCGAAATAGAAAATAAGCATAAACCAAATTTGAGTGGCATTGTTATTAATCTTTTTTACTGCAAATATGAAAAAGTTCATATCGGGTACTATGTTTATATGGGGACTAGGTTGAAAAATGAACCGATCTTGACCATATTTGGTAAATTCACTTATATTTTGAAAAAATGTATATAAACCGAATTTGAGAAAAATCTGTGCAACATTTTTGTTTTTTGATAGATTTAAGTGATGATCGGGAAGCAGCTTATATGGGACCTATGACTAAAAATTGTCCTATAGGGATTCTTTTTGGACTACTGATTAATGGATATAATAAACACATACAAACCCAATTTAACTGAGATCTATATTATAATTTGGATCTTATGGCACTTCATGTCGGTTTCATAGGGGTCATTTGTATGGTGGCTAGGTCTGAACATCGGCCGAATTTCACCAATTTCAATAGCGTTCATCCTATGGCCGATGAAAGCTTATATACCAAATTTCGCCAGAATATATTCATATTTGCGATCTGTAGTTTGATTAAAATCTTTACATGGACACACAGACGAACGGAAGGACATTGCTAAATCGACACAGAAAGTGATTCTGAGTCGATCGGTATAATTAAAGATGGGTCTATGTCAATTATTATTGGTAGTTACAAGCAGCAGCACAAAGTCATTATACCCAAACCACATAGTGGTATAGGGTATAATAAAATTTCAGTGCAGATTTGTTTCAACCGTACCATATGTGCTTCAACCAAAATGTTATAGTAAACAAAAATTGGGTTCCAAATATAGTGCGTAACAGTTGCTATAATCGTCTTATGGATTGCAGAAGTAGAATACGTGAATCTATGCCATTCGGTATCCAAATGGCTTGGACTAATCGTGGTGAAGGTCACCATCCATTGAATTATTACGCATATGCGAATAAAGGAGTCACATTGAAAAAACGGAAAACAAGATCTCACAGCGAAGATATTTAATTTTCTATCACTGCAATCTCGAATCAATGTATCTAATCAGCCTATTTTAATAAATAAAAATTAGCTTGATTCAATTGTTGCCAAATTGCAAATTGAAAAGCCGGCTTCATTTTTGAATTAAAACTATCTTTCGGTACCGGGTACGAAAGTAGAAGTTGTCAGGCAACACTCCAAACTTTGATCGTTGTGAATTATGGAAAACTTGATGAACGCAATGGAAATAATATACGAAGCAGATGACTTAAGATTTACTGACAGTTCCTTAACTTTTCTTAAAAATTTTCTAGTTAAAATTTGTACAACTCGATTAAAGGCGTTTTACTTCAAGAGAATTTGTTTGTTTTAAACAAAAATAACGTTTTTCATTACTGCGTGCTTAGAAATATTCTGAGTTATCTTTGGCTTTATTTATTAGCTTTTATTTGTGGCCAGCAATTTGGAATTATAAACAAGTTATTGGCGAAAATTAGTAAGAGGAAACGCGACAACTTTTTTTGCTGAATAATGAAAGCATAAATCATCGTTAGTTCTTAAATTTTGGCTGAAAAACTAAGTAAATGCACACCAGGCGAGGAAAAAATATAAAAGGTTATGAAAAAAGGTTGGCTTGAGGTGCTAAGCCCTTTGGAGGTTTTACTATACTAGCGTATAGTTTTCACCTTGAATTAGAATATCTTGTCCATATAACGTAGGACCACGGCAACGTAAAAGAATAAATAACAATACCACTCAAATTTAGTTTATCCTTTTTTTCTATAACCAATTAGTTGGACTTAAGATTTTTTCTCTAAATATTTCTTATTCTAAGAATATAACTGTAGTACCTAATTGTCAATTCCGAACAGGTGTTCAAAATATCACTCAATAAATTGGAGCGACGTAAACTTGTTTCTATAAACTTATATACAAAATATTAACAAAATATGTTAATACTTTCGAAATATTTCGATAACAATATATATACAGTTTACACAGTTCTACAGTCAGACTGATGGACGATCAAAAGCAAAGACTACTTGATTGATTTATGTTATTGTTTTAGATTTTCACGTTTTTTTTTTTTTTCTATTAAATTTATTGTGTGATAAATGGATTCACTCAACTTATTTTTTTGTTATTATTTATTGTTTATTTTTATTATTATTTAAACTATTCAAAAAATTGACTTGCAAGCGATTCTGTTTTATAAACACGTATATTATTTTCGTTAAGCTTTTTTCTTGTTTAATCTTTAAAAAAAAAAAAAAAACAATACTAACTTACCAGTTACCCGTTCACAATTTTCTCTTAACACATTACTCATTTATTCAAATATCTGAAAATTTACTGTCAATTGATATAGAGTATCTTTTTGCCGGCCTGTACTACCTTTCCGTAGCTTTCTTACTTAATTTTTTAAGTATACTAAGTAAAAACTATTCTTGGAAATTATTAGCAATAGAGAATTTTTATGACGTGCCATTGTTTAATAATGGTTTTGAATGAAAATAAGTCACAAATAAATGACAGTTATGGAGCGAATGCTATAAAATTTTATATATTTATTTATTTTATTTATGCACTCACTCATTCCGGTTTATTGTTATTTTATTAATAAATTTTGAGTTTAAGTGTAAAAAATCATGGCATTGTGTCTATGAATTAAACAGACTTAACTGTAGCATATGCTTTTAACGAACATCAGTTGGCTTACCATTTTGCTCACACAGAAAACAGATTAAATATGGCTCCCAAATTGTTTTCCAAACCGAAGTACAATGAAGTTAATTACCCAATTTCAAGATGAATTCAAATTATATTGTAAATAATTTATTATAATAGAAATTGTTAGCTACTTTTGTTGTTGTTGTTTAACTCAAAACATGATCTAATTTTTTTATCATACGAATTTAAATATCCAGTACAAAACCAAACGACGACAACTTCTAGATATTTTAAAAACATTGATTTTTTATCAATGGAAACTGAACTTGCCCCAATGAATCTGAACCAAATTTTTAATATGACTTACGTTGATGATCAAACTAATTTTTTGCAAAGTAATGTTCGAACCTTATACAATAAATTTGTCTTGGTGAAAACAAAGAAACTTAAGAGTAAAAAAACCATGGTTCTCAACAGAAATAAAGTCCTTAATTGATAAGAGAAATTTAGCATATGAGCGTTGGAAAAGATTTAAAATGACCGAATTTCATACTAGTTTCAAATCCTGTAGATCTCAAGTGACTTTAAAGTTACGAACTGCTAAATCATTATACTTCGATGACAAGTTTAAGGCAGCTATCTGTTCTAAGAAAAAATAGAGATAAATACGTAAAATGGGTCTCATTAATAATGCTATTGCAAATGACAACACAATAAATATAAATGAGCTAAATTCTCATTTTGCCAATATACCAATGCCAGATATTGATGAAAACTTTTAAAACCCTCAAGTACAACAAATAATAATGTCCCAAATAATCTACAGACGATATGCTGCGAATTCTAATATATTACCCATATAGATGTCTTAAAATCTGTTTGAAGTATTAAATCGAGCTCTGCTGGATAGGTGAAGTCTATCCTAAATTTATACATTAATCCTAAGTTACATTCTGCCGCACATAACACACCTCTTTAATACAATAATACCCGCATCAACTTTTCCGTCAATGTGGAGGAAACATGCGAAAATAATTCCAGTTCCTAAACAAGATAAGAGCTATAGGCCTATAGTAATATCACCATTCTTATCGTAGGTCCTCGAATGCTTAACTCATGCACAGATAAGCCACCAGCTTTATCAAAACAAACTTCTAACTGATAGGCAATCAGGTTTTAGGCCAAAGCACAGTTGTTCTCCGCTCCTGTTGATGTCTCAGAGGAGATAATAACTTAATTAGATAAAGAGATAATGTAATTTTTGGTTCTTCTGGATCATTCTAAAGCTGCCGACACAGTGGAGCACTCAACACTTTGCTTTAAGCTTAAAATTATGTACAATTTTTCACCTACTGCTACAAAGCTTATTGGCACATACGTTAATGGTAGAAGTCAATCTGTTTACAAAGGCATTGAGATATCAAGCACTTTATTAACGTCACATTTTTTGTTCGTTTTCCAAAAATCATGTAAGACTAATTTAGAGGTGAGAAAAATGAATATGAAATTGGTTTTTAAATAAAATTACCCGTTTACCTGCTACAGGTAAAAATACCTAGACCGCCTTGAGGCGGACTTGGGCATTTATACGAAAAGAAAAAAAATATTTTTTTATACTCTGGCATTGAAATAAGGGTTGACTTTTATTATTATTCTAATACATTTCATTTATTTGTTATTATGAAACTCACAAAAACATTTTTTGCTAGTTGAATTACATAAATTCATTTTGCATTTCACACAAAAGGCTTAGGTTTCTGATTTACACCCTGCCATTTTGCATATTTTTTACCAGATCTATCCAGAAACTCACACCAATGAGCAGCTTTATCAAATCGAACATTTTCTGTAGGCAGAAAAGGCTTTTCGTGGCGAAGTTGCTGATTTCGGTCGACCACGCCTCGACTGTGATGACTGGTTTATTAGGCATAATGTTTCTGCTACCTCTGTTCGAAAATCAGGCAGTGGACATTTATCGTTTGCATGAAGTCGGTGATATAAGATGTAGGCGTTCACCATAGCTACATCTATTACATGAAAAAAAATTCGGTTAGTCCACTTCCTAGACTTCATACGAATACGATATCGACCAATCAAGCCATCCGTCAGATCTACTCCACCCATGTGCATATTATATTCAAAAAATATTTTGGGCAAGCTATTTCTATGTTTTTTTGGACTTGCGATCCCAACGTGTCAGTGTTATTGTACAATTGTCAATATTTTGGGATAAAACTGTTTGTATGCCAAATAGAGCGCCAACAAATTGCTCCGTGTAGCACCGTCTACCTTTTTATACCCTATACCACTATGTGGTTTGGGTATAATGACTTTGTGCTGCTGTTTGTAACTACCAAAAATATTTGACCTAGACCCATCTTTTATTATACCGATCGAATCAGAATCACTATCTGATTCTATTTAACGATGTCTTTCCGTGTGTCCGTCCGTCTGTGTGTCCATGTAAACCTTGTAATCAAACTGCAGGTCGCAAATATGAGTCTAATCTGATGAAATTTGACACATAAGCTTTTATTGGCCATAGGATGAACACTGCTGTAATTGGTGAAAATCGGTTCATGTTCAGACCTAGCCCCCATACAAATGAACCCTATGAAATCGACATAATTTGCTATAAAATACAAATTATCATATAGATCTTAGTCAAATTGGGTTTGTATGCGTTTATTACATCCATTTATGAGTAGTCCAAAAATGATCCCTATGGGACAGCCTTACTCATAGGCCCCATGTAGAGCTGCTTCCCGATCTGCATTTAAATGTATCAAAAAACAAAAATATTGCACTGATTCTTTTCAAATTTTGTTTATATATATTTTTACAAAATACAAGAGACTTTACCAAACATGATCAGGATCGATCCAATTTTAGGCCTAGTGCCCATATATATATAGCATCCGATATGAAGTTTTTCATATCTGCACCAAAAAAATTAATAAAAATACCACTCAAATTTGGTTTATCTTATTTTCTATGTCCAATTATTTTGGCCTAAGAGATAGGGACTCTAAACGCATGGTATAGGGCATCGTATATAATTTTCTTATTTGTTTGATTTTAGAACTGCATCAGTAGAAAGTTTGTTGTTCGGAATACGATTTTGTCGTACTGTGCCCAGGCGGAAAATTCCACGGCTTCTCAAATATAAAAATTGTCGAAATATAAAATATGATTTATATCTGTAGAATGTGTTTTGACAATCTATCGACAACATTCGATGGCGCACCAAGATCTGGGCATGCTTCAAAGACCACATTATCTCCTGCACCTGCATATATCTCAAATGAGTACAAAAATCCAGAGGAATCACATAAAGAAAACAGCTTAGTTCCCAATTTATGCGGCTAAGCTGGCATATGTTGCCGAGTTGGACCTGCATTTTCGTTGGGCACATTTGTTCATCGACGCATAGGCGTTTTCGTACTGGAACGGAAAGAAATCTCTCGTTGAAATGCGTGATAAGAGGTCTTAATTTGTACAGAGCATCGAAGCCTGATGCACCTTTCTGGGCAATGTTGGTGTTACCATTGAAATGAAGATGACTTCCCATGTCTTCAAATCTATGCCTGGTCATTGTTTGTCTTATCGACGCCATGTCGTGCCTTTCCCAATAGGCGCGAACATTCGGAAAGTGATACATTGATATCAAGAACCAAATATCAATAAACTTGCGCAATTCCATTTCGTCGGTTTTGAATTTTGTTGCAATGTCCTTTTGGTGTGCATACAAATTCATTTGTGTAGCCAAATACTAATGGTTAAAGAAAAAAAAATTATTCAATAAATTTGAATCAAATAATATAGAATGAAATTCACCTTGTAGAAGTTATCTGTCACGAAATACTCAAAGCAATCATACGTTGTCTTCAATGCATTAGATTGTTGCGGCAAAGTCTTCGGCCCGCGAAAAACCATTTCATTGACATGAAGATGAAAATCTCTTATATTCCATGTTACGTTTTTGAATTCATTCGAATCATTTCTTATTTGACTGATATTTCCATTAAACTTTCCAGTGGATGAACTAAATGGACCGCCGTTCTCTTCTTCCAGTTCAGCTTCTATTTTGCGTTTTATATTCCGTGTATATTTCTTTGGCGACACCCACCGCAGCATAGAAGTTGTGGGTAAAACAATCTCTGGAGATTCAAGCTCATATTCTGTGATATGATCTATGTAATTTACGACATTCGTCAAAATATCAGTTGAATTGAGAAACTCATCTATTTGCAACTCATCTGTTATGCAAACGAAATCAGGGTCATCAATGTCACTTCCATCAAAATCACTATCACTCTCATGTCCACTACTATCATTGTCAGACGCAACAATTGAGAATTTTGCAGCAATTTCTTCATCTGACAATTTTGGTAGCTTTTTAAAAGGTTTATTCTCCATTCCGTATAATGAGCTAAATGCCCTAGTCCGCCTACAGACGGAGTTCAGGAAAACATTATTAGAATATTGGTGAAAAACTTTTTTTTTTTAATATTTTTATGAAAATTGCAGTAAGACATTATAATCTACTTACCAGATTTATTTCAATTTGAATGGAGGACTTCTAAAAATTATTTTCTTCACATTAACTTGCCACTTTACGAAAAATATTTGTATTTGCACAATAAAGGTGAATTTTAACTTTGAACACGTTTTGTGACTAAACTTTCTATAATGTTGCCATGCGGAAAAAAAAGATGTAGACTAAAATTTACAAAAAATATTATTTAAATATGGCAACAAACATATTACTTATCTAAATTATGATGAACCCCGTCTATAGACGGACCTGAGCATAAGAGGGTATACCTCAAGCTTCAATAGTTGGTCCACTTTTGTATTCCATATACTCCAATTATTTACCTTCACAAGTAGACAATTGTAAAATACAAATGTATGCAGACGATGAACAGCTTTACATCATTTGTATGCAGTCGGACGCCATAAACTACATAAGAAAAACTAATGAAGATCATAAAAAAGTATCTATATGGGCATCAGCCAATGGGCTTTGTTTAAACACGAAAAAATCAAAATCAATGACTATTGGAAACTCTAACATTCTATCTACCACTCTGCAACCATTACTTTTAGATAACTCAACTATTGAGGTTACTGAAACTGCCAAGAACCTCGAAATAATTTTTAACAAAAATCATAACTGGTCTTATCATGTAAATGCTGCCTGTGGTAAAACAAATGGTATGCTAAGAACTCTGTGGATGACTCAATATTTTACAACATTAAATATTCGCATGCTTCTTGCCAAAACCTAGCTACTGCCGACACTTTTATATGGATGCGAGCTATTTGCCAGATGTGATTCAATAAGCAAACAAAAACTAAAAGTAACTTACAACAATGTTGCCAGATACATGTTTGAACGTAAAAGATTTGACGAAATCTCGCAGTTTTCAAGGCGGATAAAAAATGTTTCATTTGAAAATCTGCTAAAATGCGGAACTCTAAAATTTCTGCACAAAATCAACACAAAACAACCAGATTATCTTTACAAAACGCTACAATTTTCCCGATCTAATAGAGGGAATAAAATAAATTCATTGCGGTATCAAAAAGAAATGTCTGAAAGACACTTTTTTGCGGAAACTATAAAGCTTTGGAAAAAACTACCTCATAATATACAAACCATTAGCAATGCAAAGCTCTTCAAAACAGCAATATTTCGCCACTTTGATTAACTTAATTTTTTGTGTTGCACTTAAATTTTTTTTCTTTCTCTTTCCTTAAAATATTTTTTTTTATTCATTTTAAATAAATATTTATGTGTAACTACCAGAGTTCAGAAAAAAACACACACTGAATAAAAAACTCGTACATATATGTAAACAAACATAACTTAGACCAACACACATATATTTTTATTTTCATATCAATTATGTTTGTTTTTAAATTTTCTTCGGTGCCCAACACAATCATAACTGTGTTCGTTTCAATATTTCGTTATTTACACGAACATTTTTGTATCACGTACTTTTTGTTTCAATCACACATAAACCACACATTTTTGAGTGTTGCTTTATTTGAAGTTCATGTTCTGGTACGTGTACTGAAAAAAAAAAAAACAGAACATGTACAATAAACAGGTTCGAGTTCAGTTATATTTTAAGTCGTGTTGTGGCTCGTGTTCTAAGAAAAAACAGAACATGTACAATAAACAGGTTCGAGTTCAGTTATATTTTAAATACGACTTAAAATATAACTGAACTCGAACTTCAAATAAAGCAACACTCAAAAATGTGTGGTTTATGTGTGATTGAAACAAAAAGTACGTGATACAAAAATGTTCGTGTAAATAACGAAATATTAAAACGAACACCGTCATGGTTGTGTTGGGCACCGTAGAAAATTTAGAAACGCACATAATTGATATGAAAATAAAGATATATGTTGGCTGCTTCTGAATAGAACATTGTGTGTTTCATGTGTGTATTTTCTGAACCTTGGTAACTACCTATCAATTTTGAACAAAATTCTTTTTTAAAAACTAAAATTATTAAAATTATTCTTTAGTTATGTCATATTATATTACGCTTTTTTATTTTATGGTAAATTATATAACACCTTCTGTCATAACTTTATCTCCCCATTACTAAAATATTAATAAGATATATTTCTTATTGTACTGCATTCTTCAAATAAATAATTAATTATATTAAAAAAAAATTCGACTGGCGAACTATTTAGCTGTGAGTTTTTTTTTTCTAAATTTGCATACTCAACTATTTTTTGTTTAATTCACTTTACAAACAATTACAAAATGTTCGTATAAAGAGACTTTTATTTGTTATACTCGTATTCTACTGTGTTTACTTTTAAGTATGCTTTTATACATTTTAAAGCACTTAAACTCGTGAACATATACACATATCCATAGAGAGGTTTTTTTAACGTAACTAAAATCAAAAAAAAACAAAAACTAAAATGTCAACTGGTGCAATTTAATACACACACTGCCTGAGCTTCAAGGTACTCTTAAACAACATTCATCTCTTCGTCTTCTCTCGCTCAAGTGTATACATACTTGCATATTTATCAAACGTATTTATGATTCACAAGCTGGTGATGTAAATATCCTAATTAGACTGAAACTATTTTAGTATATTATAAATTTTTATTTTCTTTACTTTTGTTTCAAATTTTATTAAAAGATATTTATATACATTTTAACTTAAATCTATTACCACGAAACCATTCGGCTTGTCTGTATGATGTCAAAAATCATTAAATTAATTACTATTTTTCCTTTCAGTGCGAGGATAAGAATTTTTTTTTAAATGTTCAGTTCATTCAAAGTTGAGGACAAAATAACTACCAAAGTGTTTTTACCCTAATTGTTGCGATGATGTTTCGTCTTAAATTTGCCTTCAGCACGGCGCCTTGTGTTGTGAGTGTGGTTGATCACTTGTAGAAAACAGTAAAAAATTATAGTCGGTCTAGACCGACTGTACAATACCCTATACCTTGCGTTTAAAGACCATATCTCTTTGCTCCAACTACTTAGATATAGAAAATAAACATAAATCAAATTTGAGTGGTAAGATTTCTTTTTTTCCTTCGGATATGAAAAAGTTCATATCGGATGGTATATTTATATGGGGCCTAGGTCGAGTTAAGTGAAGATCGTATGGGGGCTACGACTTAGAATTGTGCTATAGGGTTTATTTTTGCATTACTGATAAATGGATGTAATAAACATATGCAACAACAATTTGACCGAGATCTATATGATAATTTGGATATTATGACAATTGAAGTCGATCTCATAGGGGTTATTTGTATAGGGACTAGGTCTGAACCTGAACAGATTTTCAACAATTTCTACAGCGTTCAACCTACGGATGAGGGCAGCTTACGAACTTAATTTCACCAAAATGTATTCATATTTCGACATACAAGCGGACACACGGACAAACGGTCAGACGGACTGACTTCGCTAAATCGACTCGGAAAGTGTTACTGAATCGATCGGTATAACAGAAGATGGATCTAGAAAATGGGGTTAGAAAACAGCAAAAAAAACCCAAATAGATATCCTGGGATTTATTAGCTGGAATCTCATGTGTTAAGAGCATATAAGCGCTTTTCCATCAAAAATAGCCCATTTAACAGAGCAATTTTAATTTTTTTCTTTTAGTATTGCTAGATAATTTATCTGAACAAATAATAAATTATTATATCCTGAAATACCAAAGTTATACGACTCCGTTATAAAAATTTCACTTTTAGAAGTCTCAATAAAAAAATAATATCTTGAAGTAATAAAATTTTAATTTGTAACCAATATGCACAAAAATAGTACTAATTACTAAACTTTAAATACAAACTGCAAATAAACTAAACAACTTAGCACTGTTTTTTGTACAACTGGTAACGTAGAATTTTATACACCTTCATGCGATACCAAACATGATTCCTCTTTTGAATTTATCGCCACTTTTGATGGATACGCGCCCCTTTTCCACATATGAAAAGCTGCTTGCCAGGCACGAACTAAAGGGTTTCTGTACCATATATTCACTGGTGATAAAACAAAAATTAAAATCCAAAAAAGAAATCCCTCACGAACCAACTGACAATGTTTCAACTGCGAAAACTTATAACTTGATAAGTTTTATATTTATGTTATAGAAATCAATCACTATTGTTTTTTTATTTCATCGGAGTATGGTCTTTTTACTTTTTATTTTTTTTTTTTTTTTGAAAATTGGCAACAGAAAAAATTTTTTTTAAGAAAAATATATTTACTTCAGTGTGTTTATATTAATTTTGTTATTTGTTTAAATATTTAAAAAACTGTGGAAAAGAATAATAAATTAATTCTAGCAAATTTTGTAAATTGAGATTTTAATATATCAATGCATTATTTCACCGAAGAGGGATTCATTCTATAGTATCAAAAATTTTATTTCACGGTGTGGCTTTTAAATACTTAAAGATGAACACCATTAATCCAAAATAAAGAAAAACAGAAAAAAAAATTGGCGGAACCATTTTTTGACCGAATTTCATCATATTTTTCTTTTGACCAGACTTTAATTATTAACTCAAAACTATATCATTTAACTTTATTTTAAAATTTTTTTCATATATCTTTTTTTTAATTAATTCATTTTGTTTGCTGAGTTGATATTGTTTTTTTTTTTTTACTTACGGTCACATGATACTTTGTATTGAAATGTATATTAAATTCAATACATACACCCATAAATTTAAAAATGCAAACATATAAAGGGTCCGCCAACTAACTTTTTTTTTTAAATGCTATAAAAAAAAACTACTGAATATTATCTCAAATTTCTTTTTTTATTTGAAAGTACAATCCTTCCGGTTAATAATGGAAAATAATTTCATTCAAATGGCTGCCTCGGCTGGCCATGCAGTAGCCTACACGATCGGTCCAATTTTTAAGCACATTATCGATTGTGTGCAGCTGTATTTCAACAATCTCTATACGAATATTGTCCTTTAAAGCGTCAATTGTCTCTGGCTTGTTGGCTAACACTTATCTTTGAGGGCTCCCCACAAATAATAGTCCAACGGTGTCAAATCGCAGCTCCGAGGTGGCCAAACGACATCAGCTCTGCGGCTGATAATGCGATCTTCAAAAACAGGGCGCAAAACATCGAGTGTAGCTTCGGCTGTGTGGCACGTAGCGCTATCCTGTTGAAACCAAATGTTGCCAATATCCTCCTCTTCAATTTTTGTGAACAAAAATTAGTTCAACATGGCCCGATAACGATCGCCATTGACTGTAACGGCCACTCCTTGCTTATTTTCGAAGAAAAATGGCCCAATTATGCCTCTGGACCAAAATCCGCACCAAACAGTGACTCGTTTTGGGTGTATCGGCTTTTCAGTGTATGCGTGCGGGTTTTCTGTGCCCCAAATGCGACAATTTTGCTTGTTTACATACCCGCCAAGATCGGTGCTTCTCTTCTTCCAAAATCTGTACGCAATTTTCGCACACATTCTGCAACATTACCATGATTTTCAAAGTAATGTCGCAATATTTCCCAGCGTTGTTCAAGCGTATACACAACCATATTCGTTCAGCGGAAGGATAAAACTAATTATCTGTCAAATCAGACATGAGCTAAGTGTTACCATTCACGAAATAAGCACTAGTTGAAAAAAAAAAAAAACGTTAGATGGCGGACCCTTTATATACATATATGTATAACAGCAAAAAGTACACTTAATATATTCTAAATTATTAGATATGCTTAAATGAGCGAAATAGATGTTTTTTTTTAATAATTGACCCAAAAGACCATTGGACTTCAGGCCTGTAGTCGTCAAAGGAATGTCAAATAAAGTTCTTTTATATAAGTTATTTTGTGAGCTTAGAAACAAAAAACCCATCTAAAACAGTTATTTTTCAATGTAAAAATAGAAGGGTGGATGAAACTCTTAAAAAGGGAGTTTTATTTTGCCGTCATAAAATAAAACTCTTTTGAGAAGTTTTTTTTCATAAGAAAATAAAACTCATTTTACGTAAATTGATAGCTAAATAAAAAAGTTTATGGGTTTTCAATTTGATATTGTTTGATTCTTATTACTAAATTGCTTCAGTCGTCTGAGTCTAAAAAATAATAATTGATCGACCGTCGACAAGCAAGGAAGCTTTACGATCTTCACCCGATATCTTCCCATTTTTGCTTTCTAGGCAGTATTTGAACTCCTTAAATGTAGATACGGAACAAGAAAGCGAAGAAAATGATAATGAGCTTTCTATGAAATAGATTATTTTTTCTCCAAGGCCCTTATCGATTGATAAACTTTTTTAGAGTTCGGGGAGGCAAAAAAATACAATATCCGTATTTATATAAATTGGCCAAAACGGTACAGTGTGTTCCTGCAACCTAGGTAAGCGCGGAAAAAGCATTCTCTGCTCTTAAACAGGTGTTGAGCGACCTGCGAACAAATCTTTCCGCAGAAAATTTAGAAAAAATTATGTTCGTAAAACGAAACAAATAAAATTTTATTTAAATTAATAAATACACTACAAATAAATAAAAAGAGTTTTATTTTAGAGGGAAAAGATTTTTATTTTATTTTATATCAGATAGACTCAATAAAAAAGCAGACTATAAAAAACAAGGAAATAAACTGAAAAAATGAAACTCCACAAAAAGTTTTGTTTTACAACAGCAAAATAAAACTCTCTTTTTTAAGAGTTTGATCCGATGTTTTATCTCTTCTTGAAAAAATAACTCGTAACTGTGGAGTAGAGATAATTTTTTAAGATCGCCATAGATTCTGAAAGAGTACTTCAATACGATTCTATTGTTATTAGTATAGGTGTCCGTCGAGTCTAACATGGAGGGTTTTTGAGTTTAAATTTTCTGGATATTTGTTATCTACGGTCCCTGAAAGATATTTCAAATTAAACAATATTATAAAAATGATTTCATTTTCTGATAATGTATTTGAAAGAATTTTACATAAAAAATTGTTAAACCTCTTGCAAAGCTCAAATGTACCCAATGATCATCAATATGGATTTAGAAAAGGTTGTGGTACAGAGGGAGCAGTTGTAAACGCAGTAAATTTTATCAGCAAAGGCTTAGACGAAACGCAGAAATGCGTCGGTGAAAATGTTTATGATTTTTCCAATTTTATTAATAATAGTATATTAATTCAAAAAGTAAAATACTATGACATTTGTGGGAAAAAATTATTATCTTTAACAAGTTATCTAAACAACAAATAACTTGTATAAATTAACTCTCAAAAAACTTTTGTTTGCCTTGTAGAATATAGGGGTCCCTCAAGGCAGTGTTTTGGGTACATTGCACAATAGACCTCAACGACAATAAAAACCTTGGTTTATCTGGAAAAAATTTTATATATGCCGATGGCGATTGCTTATTTTAACTCTACAGGCATGAAATAACTGCAAAAGCTTACATTGGACGAGATGCTGCTCTATTAACTAAATTCGCTAGAATTAATAAACTTATTTTAAATCTTGGGATTAATAGTTTCTATATATTTCTAGATTGGAAGGAGATAATGGAAGTAAATTCTATAAAGTATTGAGACATATATCTACAGGTTAATCTACCTTGGTATCAACATATTAAAAATCGTAAAAAAGATACAGTTCAAGCTGTTGGTTTGTTATATAAATTTAAAAACAAATTTGATCATAACACAAAGTTTATTATTTAACTACTAGCTGTTTTTACCCAGTCTTGCCCGGGATCCAACGGCCTTTGACTTGAAAATGTTTCACCAGGCGCTGAGTAGGTTGTACACAATGAACAAATTCCCCCCCCCCCCCCCACCAACCAAAAAAAATAAGAAATAAACTCTCTCTTGTTCATGATGAAAAAACTCCGCAATGTTTACGTTTTTTGGGGAGTAAATTAATTTTTTATTTCAATTTAAAATTTGTCGATTTTTAAATTTAGAACTTTTTTTATAAGACACTACAGCAAAAATGCTTCAAAAATAAGCTGCGAAATCGCTTAAATTTTTTTTTAAGTTTATTTATTTTGTAAACATCAAATAGAATTGAATCGTTTGAAAATTAAAAGAATCACTGAGCAGTGTTCCCGAGCGAGTCGCCTCCGTGTCCGCGTCCACGTCCGCGCGCTTGGCAGCCACACCCGTGCTGCCGTGCAGTTGTTGTCAACTTATTTTAATTGCCAAAATATATTTTTCAGATCATTTCGATATTTTAGCTGAACTGTGTTCCGCGATCGCTTCGCGTCCGCGTCCGCTTCCGCGCCTCGATTCCGCGCACCGAAATGATTCTATTAAAAATAATACAGATATTAAATAAATTTGTTGTAGGACAGATATTGAGAGCAGTATGGAGAATTTGTTAATTTCAGAGATCGTTCAGAGATCGTGTGTACCAAACTTCAGAGAAATCCGTGGAAAAATTCCAATTTGTATAGCAGACAAATATACCAAAAAACAGAAAATGAATTCTGTATAAAAAGTGGGCGTGAAAGCAAGAATCGCATTCAGAGAAATCTGTTTAAAAATAAAAATTTGTATAGCGAACAATTATAAAAAAACAGAACAGGAATTGTATACAAAAAGTGGGCGTATCAGTAGGCGTGGCCGGTAAGAATCATATGGCGACCTTCCCTGGAGTGCAGGGATCGTGTGTACCAAATTTCAGATAAATCCGTTGAAAAATACAAATTTGTATAGCGGTCAAACAAACAAACAGAAAATTAATTTTATATACATATACAGATAATAATTTGATTCAAAGTCACCTAATTTATTTTGCCATTACCTACGGCTACAATGTAGTCGTGAATATAATAACTGGCACAAGTTATAAAAAGTGTAACGAGAATTTGCATTTTTAGAAAAACTATCTTGTAAAACATTTACATGAAATACTTATATAGTTAAAATTGTAAAGGGTCCGCCATCTAACGTTTTTGATGTGTAAACATCTATACGCGCAGGGGGTAAATTTCTATTTCACAATACAATCGCAAAAACAGCGTAACACATCGGTGTGAACTGGAGTGTAAATCGGTGTGACCTTATCTGATTGTATTTGTGAAAAAATTATGATATGTTCTTTTCTAAACATTTTCCAATTGTCTTTCAAAAAACATAAATTGTATTTCAGAAAACATCAATTGTATTTCAGAAACCATCAATATAATTTCAGAAAACATTATTTGAGTTTCAGAAAACATAATAGAATTTCAGAAAACATCAATATAATATCAGAAAACATCATTCGAGTTTCAGAAAACATCAATTTAATTTCAGAAAACATCAATAGAATTTCAGAAAACATCACTTGAATTTCAGAAAACATAAATAGAATTTCAGAATACATCAATATAATTTCAGAAAACATCATTCGAGTTTCAGAAAACATCAATTGAATTTCAGAAAACATCAATAGAATTTCAGAAAACATCAATTGTATTTCAGAAACCATCAATATAATTTCAGAAAACATCATTTGAATTTCAAAAAACATAAATAGAATTTCAGAAAACATAAACAGCATTTCAGAAAACATCAATAAAATTTCAGAAAACATCAATTGAATTTCAGAAAACATCAACATAATTTCAGAAAACATCAATTGTATTTCAGAAAACGTCAATTGTATTTCAGAAAACATCATTTGAATTTCAGAAAACATAAATAGAATTTCAGAAAACAACAATTGTATTTCAGAAACCATCAATATAATTTCAGAAAACATCATTTGAGTTTCAGAAAACATAAATAGAATTTCAGAAAACATCATTTGAATTTCAAAAAACATAAATAGAATTTCAGAAAACAACAATTTTATTTCAGAAACCATCAATATAATTTCAGAAAACATCATTTGTATTTCAGAAAACATCAATATAATTTCAGAAAACATCATTCGAGTTTCAGAAAACATCAATTGAATTTCAGAAAAATTCAATAGAATTTCAGAAAACATCAATTGTATTTCAGAAACCATCAATATAATTTCAGAAAACATCATTTGAATTTCAAAAAACATAAATAGAATTTCAGAAAACATCAATATATTTTCAGAAAACATCATTCGAGTTTCAGAAAACATCATTCGAGTTTCAGAAAACATCAATTGAATTTCAGAAAACATCAACATAATTTCAGAAAACAACAATTGTATTTCAGAAAACGTCAATTGTATTTCAGAAAACATCATTTGAATTTCAGAAAACATAAATAGAATTTCAGAAAACAACAATTGTATTTCAGAAACCATCAATATAATTTCAGAAAACATCATTTGAGTTTCAGAAAACATAAATAGAATTTCAGAAAACATCAATATAATTTCAGAAAACATCATTCGAGTTTCAGAAAACATCAATTGAATTTCAAAAGGCATTATTTGAATTGCTGAGAACATTAATTGTATTTCAGAAAACATCAATTGAATTTCAGAAAACATCAATTGCATTTCAGAAAACATCAATTGAATTTAAGAAAACAGCATAATCGACTTTTTTTTATGCACTGGAAAATATGATGTTGATGTTTTCTTTAATTATTAGATGTTTACACATCTCCCTTGTGATCGGACTCACATGATTTATTTTTTTCAACTTGTGCTTATTTCGCGAATGGTTACACTTAGCTCATGTCTGATTTGACAGATAATTAGTTTTATCCCTCCGCTGAACGAATATGGTTGTGTGTGCGCTTGAGCAACGCTGGGAAATATTGCGACATTACTTTTAAAATCATGGTAATGATGCAGAATGTGCGCGAAAATTGCGTACGGATTTTGGAAGAAGAGAAGCATCATCAGCTCCGTCTGTTCGTTTTCTTGTGAAAAAAAGTGAAAGAAACTGGCATCCTCATCGATAAGCCAAAGCGTGAAAAACCAAAAACAGTGACCACTCCCGAGAATATTGCTACTGTGGCAGAAAGTGTGCGAGAAGCGCCATCAACATCAATTCACCGTCGTTCTCAAGAATTGAACATTTTGGAGGCATCATTGAGACGAATTTTGCATAAAGACCTTGGTATGACGCCATACAAAGTCCAATTGGTTCAGGAGTTGAAACCAGCTGACCATCCAATGCGTTTTCGCTTCGCTAAGTGGGCCTGCAATCGACTTGCAGAAGATGCCGATTTTGCCAAAAAAAAAAAATCATCTTTTCAGATGAAGCTCATTTTGATCTTGGCGGGTATGTAAGCAAGCAAAATTGTCGCATTTGGGGCACAGAAAACCCGCACGCATACATTTAAAAGCAGATACACCCAAAACGAGTCACTGTTTGGTGCGGATTTTGGTCCAGAGATATAACTGGGCCATTTTTCTTCGAAAATGAGCAAGGAGTGGCCGTTACAGTCAATGGCGATCGTTATCGGGCCATGTTGAACGAATTTTTGTTCACAAAAATCATGCACCCTGTTTTTGAAGATCGCATTTTCAGCCGCAGAGCTGATGTCGTTGGGCCAATCGGAGCTGCGATTTGACACGTTGGACTATTATTTTTAGGGTGCCCTCAAAGATAAGTGTTACGCCAACAAGCCAGAGACAATTGACGCTTTATATGACAATATTCGTGAAGCCATTGATGAAATACAGCTGCACACAATCGATAATGTGCTTAAAAATTGGACCGATCGTGTAGGCTACTGCACGGCCAGCCGAGGCAGCCATTTGAATGAAATTATTTTCCATTATTAACCGGATGGATTGTGCTTTCAAATAGAAAAAGAAATTTGAGATAATATTCAGTACTTTTTTTTTATAGCATTTCCAAAAAAAAAAAGTTATTTGGCGGACCCTTTATTTAACATTTCATTTCTGTTCTTTAATGTTTCTTTTTTTTTTTTTTGTTTTTTGTACAAATTAATTTTTGTACAAATTTTAAATGCTATTGTCGTTTTTGCCAACATAATGCCTTTAAGGCGCTAAGGCTACACAAATTGTTATTTAATAATAATAATAAAAAAAGTTTTCATTTTATAAATACCGTAATTTAGAAATTTAATTGATTTGGCATAACGTAATATTCGTAAAACAAACATTGAAATGATAGAAACCACAAAAGTATTGGAACGGTAAATTAAACTGTTAATGTTTTCGTTAATGTTCATTAACACAACGAATTGAACTTTATGAAATAAGGACATAAAGAAATTATATTCAAATAAAAATTTAAATAGCACTGAAATACATATTTTATAATACACTCATACATTTTACACAAAATTGCATTTGTTAAAATTAAATTATTATTCTTAAAATTAAATTTTTATGTTATTGTTATGTATTGATCTGTATTGGAATAATTAGTCATTTATTGTTCGGTTTAAGATCATTTATATATTTTTCTAATGAAAGAAAGATAATAATTTTTGTAATGTAAGAGAAATATTAGAAAAAAAATTTTTTTTTTTTTTTTTATTCATTATTATTTTCTAATTTGAGTGACTCAATTTAAATTTTAAAATTTGTAAGAGGCATATCTTAGATTATAAATTAATTTTCAGCAAAATTTTCAAACTGTGTATATTTATTATTTATATGGGTGCTGTGAAATAATTTCCTAATCATTTTACGAAATATATAGGTACTAGCGGAAAGAAGAAATTATGGGCTGTTCGGAATAGAAATGGTCGTGGGCGGGTAAACAAAAAAGTGGCATTCTTACATCCTAGCTTAGTTATAAAATTTAATTATTTTCCTTGTTAACTGTTTCGTTTTCAATCTTTCCTGCTCCTCTAGGTCAATTATTGAGTCTTCGAAATTTTTCAGCTACCCTTTTCTGACCTTCAGTATTATATTATATTATGTTTATATTTATTATATTATATTATATTATGTTTGTTAATTGTGAGTGATATATGTTCACGAAAATCCAGGCGCTTGTCCAATAAAACCCCGAGATCAATAAATGTTTCCATCATTTCCAATCGATCGTTGTTCATCAAAAACTGGCCATTAATAGGAAAAGATCTTGAAAACACCATATATTTACATTTTTGTCATTAAGGTGCATTAAGTTTATATTACACCATGCTGTGAAATTATTAATATCCAGCTGTAAACGTGATAGTTTCTCATTATTCTTGGATAAATAAAGTATTTTAACGTCATCTGCAAACATCAGGCATTTACAGAACTTAATAGCTGAAGGCAGATAATTAATAAATAGTGTAAATAAGAGTGGACCCAAATGACTTGCTTGAGGCACACCAGATAAAACATTAATCGATTTTGACTGAAGATTACGAAATTTTATATACTGTTTTCGGCCAGTTAAATAGGAATATATCCATTTCAATACCGTATTACTAAAACCCATACGATCAAGCTTAAACAATAAAAGATCATGGTTAACCCTGTCGAATGCTTTACTAAAATCCGTATAAATAGCATCAGTTTGCATTTTGTTTAAAAAAGCTTCATTAACAATCGTTGTAAGTTCAAGAAGATTAGTAACAGTTGAGCGGGATTTACGGAAACCATGTTGTTCAGGAGCTAGGATTGTAGATACTTGGTGAGACAAAGCATCAGTTATGAGTTTTTCAAATAGTTTTGGAATAGAGCTTAATTTTGCAATCCCTCTATAATTTGAAATCACGGATTTACTACCAGCTTTAAATAATGGAATTATAAAGGATTTTTTCCAATAATTTGGGAAATATGCCAATTTAAGTGATTTATTATATAGAAACGTTGGGGGATTATACAGCAGGTTAGCACATCGCTTCAAAATACAATTTGGAACACCATCAGGAGCATATGAAAAATTTAGTTTCATCAAATTATTTAAAACAGCTTGTTCTTGAATAAATGGAATATTTATAAAAGATGCATCGGGAATCAAGTATGGATACTCAGAAGTATTGTCAAAAACTGTTGAGGAGTATGTTGAAGCAAAAAAGTCAGCAAACATGTGGCATATTGAAGTAGCGACAGAGGTTTCTATATTATTTATTTTCATTTTTGTTGGAAAATCAAGTGATCTCTTTTTAAAATTTACAAATTTATAAAATGATTTAGGATCGTTTTTTAAATTGTTTTTAATTTTAATCACATAATTATTGTAAGCAGAACGATTTTCCAAATTGTATTCCGATCTAGCAATAGAATAGTTCATGTAATTTACAGATGATCCACGTTCTTTATATCTATTGAGCATTTTGTTTTTCCTGTTTTTAAGACCTGAGGGAAATTTCGTACTCCACGGAGGGCCAGTAGATTTCGGTCAATACAATTTAGGTATCGATTTTAAAAAACACTCTTCTAGAAACTGATAGAATGATGTTAGCATCATGTCTAAGTCATCATAGTGACGAGCGAAAACAACATGCCAGTTAATTTGTGATAAAGCAGAGGAAAGAACATCATAATTTGTTCTTGAAAAACAAAATATTTTATCATGAATGCGACTTTTACTGAAAGCTGTATTTGGAATGTCAAAATTAATTTGTAGAGTTGGATGATAACGATCTTCTGGTTTTGAGATAGGAAATGTTTGTGATATGCAATAGTCGGTCGGTTCGTTCACAAAAACTAAATCCAATGACTTACCAAAAGCATTAACGACGTTATTTATTTGAAAAAGACAATTTGAAGATAGTCCATTTATAAAATCGACATTTGATTCAGCTGATACTGGCACTAAATGCTTACAATCGGGTTCAGACTGCCAATATATTGATGGAATATTGAAGTCACCAATTAACATGACTGAATCGGTTGGTTTTAATTTTTTTTAAATTAAGTATATAGATTTTTTCTGTTCATCATAGATTTCGATGAAAGACTTTGGAGGAATGTAAGAGCAAGTGATATACAACATTATATTATTATGTAATTTTAACAACACACAGATAATTTCAATGTTAGGAAGATCATTTAAGAATATTTCTTCAGCTGAAATAGTGTTCATCACGGCAATTAAAACTCCACCACCTTTACGATTTCCATCATTTCTGTCACGTCTAAAAAGCTGATACTTAGGACATAAAATTTCAGAATTGTGGATACCATTATGGAGCCAGGTTTCAGTCAGAATAATTATATGATTATCAAAACCAAAACTGTCAGCAAAAAGGAATGGTAGCTTAGTGTTGAAGCATCGACAGCAGAATTAATTAGTTTTTTGGAACAGGAGCAGTTGATTTGGGTAAATAGGCAATATCATTTTTCGGCTTATCCTTGTATATATACTCACGAGTAATAACATTTGTCTATCTCGAGGGAGACAAAAATAGCACATTCGTTTCACAGAGCACGGCCATTGAACGGTAGCATAATTACAATAGTTATCACACGACATTTACAGCTAAGCTAAGATAACATATTTGCTACGTTCAATAAAATCTAATTTTTACTTTAGAATATATATCCCCTCAAATTTGACCGATTTTCAGTTTTCAAAAAACACAAAATTTTTAGGCAATTTGGTAATTTTTTTTATTTCCATTGAGTTACGTATTTAATAAGTATATTATAGAAAAAAAATTTACTGTTTACCTTTTGTTACAACTTTGATGGAAAATAAATAAAAAAAATTTTATAATTTTTTATATCTGCCATATTTTTAAAATATATTCTCTGATTATTCCTTTACCTAATTCAATAAAGGCGAGCTGATCATGGCTAGAGGTAAAAAAGTTATAAAAGACATTTTACCAGTTTAAAAAAACACAAAATTTTTAGGCAATTTGATCCAGTCGTAGGTGGAATATAAAAAAAATTGGTAACTAATCGTAATATTTTTTACTTCTGTTGATTTATGAATTTATTCAGTATATTATAGAAAACAAATTTTATATTTGCTTTGTGATTCTTCAGGTAAATCGCAATTTACCAACTGTATTTTTTTTTTTCACTATTTTTCAACTTTAATGGAAAATGAATTTTTTTTTTTATTTTTATTTATGGATAATAATTTTAAAATATAAAAAAACTTAAAAAAGAAACATAAAAAGTATAAAATTGTAAAAAGTCATGTTCCTTTAACCGTGCTGTTAGGTTAAGTCCATTTGGTACAATTTTTGGATTGTTTCCTTTGTAATTATTGTACGGTGACATATAGCGACTTGATTGTTTAGCTCACGTGGTCATTTTATAAGACCATGTTATATACAAAATTAAATCAAAGTTCTGAATTTAAACACGACTGAGAAAAATAAAAAATTAGCAATCTTAGGTTAAGGGACCATTTGGTCCATAGTATATTTTCTTTGATTTTTTTACATTTATTTAAAAAAATAAGTATTTGTTAGTTAGTTTTATAATAATTGTCATTGCATGATAAGCAACATGTTTTTCGTTTAGTTTTGCAAATAAACTTGCTGCAAATGGAGAATTTTATATCAGACTTAGACTTGCAGCAACTACAAATTCCACTCTTTCGAGCCCCTGAATCAGAATTATTATTTGAAGAGGAACTATATATGGTGATCGTATTTCAAGCAATAACTATGCTGAGAACTTTTGTTGAGGTAATCTAGTCCTTTTCATCATATGATACTAATATCAAAATGCCATCGAATGCAAATGTAAAATGGTACGAAGGGAGTTTTTTGACAGTCAGCAATTTCGGAGGAACGAATGTTTTATTTTTGCATACTGTTCCCACATATGTAAGTTCCCTTTCCTGAAGTTTTTTTTACCAACCCAAAAGTGTAACAAAAATTGTTGCCCTTTCAAGCCTTCTGTTAAGTCCAATACAACGCGTAGCCCTTGGTTCTTTTCAGACTGTGCATTTCTATGCTGACCAAGGTATGGTTGTATTTTCCACACGTAGCCTGACTTAGAGTCTACCGATAACCAAAATTTCAAACCATATTTTGCTGGTTTTGATGGCATAAACTGTCGAAAACTACATCGCCCCCTGAATGCAACAAATAGCTCATCAATGGTCCCATGGTTCACTAATAGGAGCAAATTTATCGCAACTACGCATTTGTCGTCGACTCAAAACATCATCGAAACGGATGGCACCATTAATCATATGAAATGTATCTTCAGACCTAATTGCTAGGAAAATGGGGCAACTAAATTTTGCATCAAATAAACCATGAACATCTTCATTTTTTCCACTTTCAGTAATAGACTTTATATTAGCCAACTATTTTGCTGAAATAAAAAAACAAGATTATACACACCGACATACGCCTGCAAGAATGAGCACAGCAATATATGCGCGTAATGCGTCTTCATCAATATCTTTCTACTTGCCACCAAACTTCACCCTGCCGTACTCATTAGTATTTTCGATGATAATTCTTCCTATTGGAGGTGGAAAAAACAACAAAAAAGCTGACAGAATGTCATTGCATCTGGAAACTGCAAATCGAGTTGGTCCTGTTTGCGTTGAGATAATATTCTCAGCCGTAGCCCCAATAGGCTGAGGTAATGGAGTGGCACTGCAAACCATTTTGTTTTTAGCTAGGACGGGTTCCCGTTCAGTATCTGTTTCAGAAGAACTTGTTTCGCTATTCTCTGAAATATAATCAAATTCCGAATTTGAAATATCGGAGTCAATTTCTGCATTGAGCAGTTCTCGTATCTGATCTTCGTTCAAGTTTACCATGTCGTAAGTAAAGCACGTCTGAACTATTGAAAACAACTCACAAAATGAACCAAGCAGTACAAATATTTGTGCTTGTTTACAACAAAAATCAAAAAAGGGGGATCCCACGATTGTCTTTTACATATCTAATCTATGTTACTTAAAAAGAAACAAAAAAGGGAATCCCACACTTGTTTTTTTACATTAGCTATCCTGAGTAAAGAAAGATGCAAAAACGGGAATCCCTCAACAAATTTTTACATTAGCTGTGTTGAGTAGAAATTGGCGCTGGTCACGTGATTTGCGTGGTTCGCGTGAATCACACGTGAGTTATTTTAATTTTACTGACGTGAGTAGTGCGTGAGTAAAGAAAAATGCGAGTGAGTGATTCATGAGAGATTATAAAATTTCTTGCGTGAGCGTGAGCCAAAATTCACTCACGTACCCATGTCTAGCGTTGAGTAAAGCTTAAATTAATAACATTTAGGGAGAAGTGATCCAAAATAGATACAAATATAAGATTAAATGGTTATTTTGTATGAATATTGAAGTATGAGCAAACAGTCCATTAACCTAACATTCGTAAGTTTTTCTAACCTAACAGCAGGGTTAATTAACATAAACATGATACTTTTCATGCCGTTAACAAATTTGAACTTTGATAATCCATAAATTATCATATACAGTTATATTGTGGGTTGGATAATTATCTATCATATGCCTTTTAACTTATTTGATTATCGCAATCGGTTCAAAAGATATGATATTTGCAACTCGAATGGCGCCACTGTGCGACGCTGTTTTAGTTTTACTGTGAGTATCCATCATGTGGACAGGATTGATAACGATGACCAATTTTAACCATGTTTACAAATTTACTTTTGATGGCTCAAAAAAAATGCCTGGCGCCCTAAAACTCAAAATATAGATTTTATAATGTTTCCGCTTTTCTTAATGTGGAAACATTATATATATACTAAGCATACTTCTTCCACAAAAAAACAAAATCAAATAAAAAAAAAACAAACAAAAACTTGAAAAAACATAAACACAATCAGGTCGGCATGTTCATGAATCACCCTCGCAGTTCTACCATATTGTTTTAAATTTCTTTTTTATTATTTCTAATTTATTTGTTTATTTGATAGCAGACATTACCAAGGATAGATCAAATCTAAGAAAAAGTATGGAAGCATGGAACAAAAAAGGAGGTAACTCCAGAATTTTGTTTTGTTTCACTTTGAATTATAATATTCTTTGAAATTGCATTGGCTTTTAGCGGTGTTAATTTGATTTGTTTTGATCGTAGTAGCTTCTTGTGTTCTAAACAAATATTAATAAATACTATTTTTAATCTAAACAGAGTGTAAAATGCCTGCTAAAAGAATGTCAGTCGAAGGGAATCAGTTTGTTTACTACAATTGCAATATCGGTAAGACAGTGGAAGAATTATCCGAAATTTCCTTTCGGATCACTGCCTATTTCCGCATCTTACGTACTCTGTACTTCATAGTGTTTCAACACCAGCTATGAAATCCTTAGCTTTTATTTACGAAAAATTTTGTTGGGCTAAGGTCAACGATTTCTTCAAGCATTTCAACTGGAAACTTTGTTTCCTTGATAAGAATATTGACGCTGCAGAGATAACGGTGGAAAAAATAATATGCTTGTTATGAGATTATTCATTCCATCAAAGTACATTTCGGCTAAATCTAATCAAAAATATTGGTTCAACCAGACTTGCAGAGATACAGTTAGATCCAGAGAGCAAGTATTCAGATATTGGGGGGGAAATAAAAATTCCGTCACTGAACTGCCACGCAAACAGGCGAGAAACGAATGTGCCAAAGTACCAAAGCGTGAAAAGTTTTTTCATGATTAGCGTATTCGTGCTAAAGTTCTTTATGCTCCTCGGGGCAGCAAGACCTTTTGGTCTTTTGTCAAAAGAGTAAAGAATAACGCTAGTTCTGCTATCCCACCTCTTTTAATGAATGACCAAATATTCACTGACCCGATTGATAAGGCCAACCTTTTGGCTGAACTTTTTCCAAAAAAAAAAAAAAAAAAGATAGCGATCAACCACTGCCCAAATTCGAAGGAGTATCTTGTACTATGTCTAAAATTTCGGATCTCAACATTAATAAGTTTCCGAGACCGGATGGTATGCCAGCATTGGTGCTGAAACAGTGCTCTTCGACGCTAGCCAGTCCATTGGCAAACCTTTTCAGCCTTTCGGACCGTGCGGGAGCCTTTTGTCTCTAGCTGGAAGGTTGCTAGTGTCCAACCAATACCTAAAAAGGGTGCGGCTAATAACCCTGAAAATTACCGTCCAATTGCATACTGCCCTGCGCTCTCAAAGGTGATGGAGAGCATGACTAACTTTAATCTTGCGAACTAGCTAGAGGCCAACTCACTTCTTAATGGTCGTCAGTATGGCTTCCACGCGAGACCTATTAGCCCTACTTTCTCAGCTGTGGAGTTGATCCATTCGTGATCTTGGCGATAGTAAAGTGGTTACTGTAGATATTTTCAAGGCATTCGATCGTGTGTGGGACGGTGCATTGATATCAAAGCTTATTGCATTTGGGGTCGGTAATGACTTATCTTGATTTATATCGAGTTTTCTCAGAGAACGAACAATACGTGTTGTTATTGATGGGGTCTCATCTAAGGAGTTTCAGCTTAATTCGGGAGTATTGGGGTTCCGTTCTTTCTCCTTCTCTTTACCTTTGCTTTCTGAACGACCTTCCTGGTCAAACTTTTAACTTACCTCCAAGCCTCTTGGAGGTTGGGGGCAAAGGCGGGCAATGAATGATACACTCAATCGAGACCTGTTAACAAGCTCCGAGTGGGGTAAAGCGTACAAGGTTAATTTTAATGCGCTGAATGGTGTAGGTATTAAGAAATCGGATACTTTTGATGTTCTATGCACGAGAATTCAATCTGATGTTCGTTGGAATGAGCATATTTTTCCAGTGTCGAAAGACGCACTCTAATGTCTTGGTTTCTAAAACGGTGCAATAATTACTTCACTCCTTCTTATCTCCTTTAAATCTGTACCACTTACATCCGACCGAAAATGGAATACAACTCCCATATATGGGCAGGAACTTCAAAGTCTGTTTTGGAGGTACTGAACCGTATGCAAAATAGGGCGTTGATGCTCATCAATGAGAGTAGGGTATCCAACTCTTTTGACTCATTAGAACATCGTCGAAATGTGGGTTGTGTAGCACTATTCTGTAGATACTACCATGGGATATGTGTTCTTCTGAGATTAGCGAACTTATTCCAAGTGCCCGAGATTCGGTTCGCTCTACCCGATTCTCTAGTAGATCGCACCGACTTGTAGTCTATTGTCCAGTTGAACGCACAACGCATTACAGAGAGAATTCGCGTATCAGTCGTACTAGCCATATATGGAATAAAATACCTGCAGAGGCGTTATAATCTAATAAGATTTAAGTCAAATATCCACAAACACTACTCCCTCTTTCTTCCTTCCCATAACCTATTTTCCTGAAATCAACACAATCCACTGCATTTCTAGGGGGCATCCCCTGAGTGTTGGTTAATAAATATAAAAAAAAAAGCAGAATACATACTTGCAATATTTAGAAAAGAATGTCGACTCAAATTCACGTCGCTCTCCGAGTCAATGAAACTCGATGGTATCCACTAGGGAACATGCATCTGTTGTTATACTCTCCCACCAAACAGTAAGGCGAGTTTTGTAAAGGAACGGATAATCATCACGAGTTGCTCGAAAAAACCTTTTGCGCTTTCAACATGGCAAGTTACATAGCAAGCGATGTAAACATATTTTTTCCTCCTTCAGCTATTGTTTTTATACCCTATACTTCTATGTGGTTTGGGTATAATGACTTTGTGCTGCTGTTTGTAACTACCAAAAATATTTGACCTAGACCCATCTTTTATTATACCGATCGAATCAGAATCACTAACTGATTCGATTTAACGATGTCCGTCCGTCCGTCTGTGTGTCCATGTAAACCTTGTAATCAAACTGCAGGTCGCAGATATGAATACATTTTGATTAAATTCGGTATACAAGCTTTTAGCGATAGGATGAACGCTATTGAAATTGGTGAGAATCGGTCTATGTTCAGACCTAGCCCCCATGCAAATGACCCCTATGAAATCGACATAAATTGCCATAAAATCCAAATTGTCATATAGATCTTACTCAAATTGGGTTTGTATGCGTTTATTACATCCATTAATGAGTAGTCTAAAAATGATACCTGGGACAACTCTTTGTCATAGGCACCATATAGAGCTTCTTCCCGATCTTCACTTAAATCTATCAGAAACAAAATTATTGCACTGATTCTTCTCAAATTTTGTTTGTATGTATTTTTGCAAAATACAAGAGACTTTACTAAACATAGTCAGGATCGGTCCATTTTTGGGCATAGTCCCCATAAAGATATAGCATCCGATATGAACTTTTTCATATCTGCAGCCAAAAAAAATTAATAAAAATCCCACTCAAATTTGGTTTATGCTTATTTTCTATGTCCAGTTAGTTGGGCCTATGAGATAGGGTCTCTAAACGCATGGTATAGGGTATCATATAGTCGGTCTAGACCGACTATAATTTTCTTACTTGTTTTTTTTTACAATCAATATTTTCTTTTGCACACACATCTATGTTTTTTTTTAGATTTTCTTTAATGCTTTGATAAACAAGTTTTATTTTTATTGTATTTAACATTCAAAAAATAAATAGCAACATCAGATTAGCTGTCATGAAGCCTAAAGTGCTTGAAAAAGTTGAAAATACATTACTTAATTTTTGACAGTATTCCAAAAAGCATTGAAGCGTAAAAAACGTGTTCCGGACCTTCACCTTTACCTACAATACAACATAAAGAAAAGAAAATTTATTTTGATGCAATACACATTGCCCAAGCCTGGCAACGTTATAATATAAAATATAATTCCAACTATGAATATTGGAAACATTTGGGTAATTGTTTAGGGCTGGTAAGATTGGTTTTATTGGAAATGGGTAATGTACTAGTTTGGGTTTTATTCTGATTGAATGTCGCATGTAAAATTTTATCCTGATAATGGCCTCAAACATAAGGTGCATATGGTAGGCTCATGTCCTTCTTACAAATGTAGCAAAGTTGTGGATACACCTGACTTTAGTCCGGATCTAAGTCCAATCGAAAATTTGTTGGGTTACTTGAAAAAAGCACTTTCCAAAGGCATCCGAAAGAGAAAAATATTCTGAAAATAATAATTTTAGAGGAGTGGAATAAAATTCAATAGAGTGCGTGCAAAAACTAGCTACTTTCATGAGAAAGCTTTGCAAAGTGTGATTGAGGACAAAGGTAACCACACGAAGTACTTATTATTTTACTTCACTTTTTCTATTTTTTTTTTTTTTTGTATAAGCATGCGATGTAAATATACTATCTTGACAACAAAACTCTGAAGTTTCTTTTGTTTTTGTCTTAGCATATTTATAGGAGTACAAACTTTTCATTATGTTCCTTTTGTAGCTGATGGTTGGTAAACACGTAGATAATATGGACTAAATCAAAAAAATATTTAAAAAAGTCAAAGCAAAACACTACCGTCTATCGCTGTACAAAAAGAAACCTAATTTTTTAATTGCATGAAATTTTGATTAAGCACTCATAGTGTTATAATACAATAAAATTTTTTTTTAGAAAACATTAATTTCGTATTTTTGACCGAAGGATGCTGACGATGAACAAGTCGTTTTGTTCGAATGTGGCTACTCCATATCTCCACGTTCTTCTTTCATTACAAAATTATTTTCTTTTCAATTAAAAATATATACATGATTTCAAAGCGAACAATATACCCTACACCTAAATCGATAGCTCAATTCCATTAGAGTAATTTTCAACTTGAATACTGTCAAATTTTGGTACTGATCGGCTAATCCAATCAAAAGTTAAAAGTAAAAAAGTACTTAGCATACAACTGAATGAAAAAACTTCAACGCCAAAATGGTGTAAGTACGCTACTTAGCATACTTTGGGTTTTTAAATTTAATGAAATTTTATGTAGATTTTACATTATGTGGAATTGCGGTTTTTTGTATCGGATTTTCCCCAAAAATAGTTCGAACTTGCATATCTACGTAACATATTTTATACTGTACAAAGCTGTCAGAAGAATTGGTACACAATTTAGTATATTTTTATTATATTTATTATATTATTTACTTATATTGACGTTAGATGTTAAAATTGCTTTATTATTTCATAAAATTACAGCTATCTTTGGTTGTAGCTAAAGTTACATATAAAAATGAAAATTTGCTTGTTTGTTTGTTTGTGCGTTAATAGGTGGCTAAACCATAGAACCGATCTCCTTGAAATTTTCACAGTGTGTAAGCTTGTATCGGGAAAGTAAAATAAATATATGAAGTGGTCGTGGCACCTTCCATATTCCCATATATAAAAATTTTTTAACATCATATATCTGGAGCTCTATGATAGATTCCATAAACTTTGCAGTAGTTCATAAGTTAGTAATGTGAGAAGTCTGGCCAAAAATGGACGGGATCAAATATGAGGGCGTGGCACCGCCCTTGCATGGTATATACATATCATCATATATCTAGAGTACTATGATGGCCGGAGCCTTGAAACTTTATGCACGTCAATTGGTTGTTAACGTGAGTAGCCGTACCAAAAATGGGCGAGACTGGGTCAGTGGGCGTGGCACCTCACATACAAAAATATTACCTGTAGTGCTATTAACCCGACAGTCTTAAAACTAGGTGTAGGTTCAAGATTGATGAGCATGAGAAGTTATGTGAAAAATGGGCGGGATCAAACTTGTGGGCGTGTCACCTCCCATACATGGTAAATATATATCATCTTATTTCTAGAGTCTATGTTGGCCAGAGTTTTGAAACTTTATGCTAATGTAAGTATTTATACCAAAAATGGGCAGGATTGGGTTAGTGGGCATGGCACATCTCATACAACAAATATTATCTGGACTACTATAAACCCAATAGTCATGAATAATGAGTGTGAGAAGTTATGTGCGGGATCAAACTAATGGGCGTGGCACCTCCCGTGCATGATAAATACATATCATCATATATCTAGAGTACTTTGACAGCCAGAGTCTTGAAACTTTCTGCACCTCCATTGGTTGTTAATGTAAGTAGCTAAACAAAAATGGGCGAGAGTGGGTTAGTGGGCGTGGCACCTACCATACAAAAAATATAGTATACCATGTCGTACTTCGCTGCGATTTAGAGTAAAAATAAATTTTTTTCTAATAAATGTTTCCTATGTTCATTCCACGAAGTGAGTTAATACCAATAAAAAACAAAACTTAAAAAAAAACAGTTTTTGTTTAATTGTTTATTTCAATATTCTTTAAGTTAAAGAAATACATTGTATTGAGAAAATAAATGGCTGAAATTTTTTGTTTTCATCGGCGATCATGGTCTACAGCACTCCATTACTCTTTCTGTCACAGATCGCATCCCCATACACTTACAATATATTCATTATTTTTTAACTAACAACAAAAATATCTACTAGAAATAAATTATATGGTAAAACAACTTTACCGGCTCAGCTGGTTTTAAGTATAAAGTCAATTCCATATTTGCAAAGAATCGAAGCTATTGGAAACTTTGATTTCACAAACAACTTTTATCACTTCAATATCTCTATGTATATCATTGGTGCTGTCACATAATACCTATCGGTGCAGAAACACTCTGGGTCGATTTAGCAATGTGCGTATGTCCGTCCGTCCGTCCATCTGTATGTACGTCTGTCCCTCTGTGTGTCCACATAAGTTTTGTAAACAATCTGCAATTCGTAGATATGAATATATTTTAACGAAATCTAATATATATGCACTGATCGGTCATAAGACGTACGATGTTGAAATTTGTTAAAATCGGTGAATGTTCAGACTTAGTCCCCATACAAATGACCCCTATAAAATCGACTGAAAGTACCATAAAATCCAATTTATTATATAGATCCCTGTGAAATTTGGTTAATGTGTTTATATTACATTTAATACTCAGTATTCCAAAAACAAACCCTATAGAACAGTTTTTAGTCATAGCCCCCCATCTTCACCTAAACAGATCAAAAATAAAAATATTGCATTGAATGGGCTTCTGCTAAAAATAAGTGACTTTATCGTAATGATCGGTCCATTTTTCGACCCAGTCCCCATATAAAATGTTATCTAACGAACAGATCTCAGTGTCTGGCATTTGATTAGATCATAGATTAAACTTTCGTCCGCATATATCTTCAGCAATAAACAAAGCTTATGGCATTCTTGGATTTATGAAGCGATGGAATAAAGAATTTTCTGATCCATATGTAAGCAAACAGCTATATACATCCCTGGTTCGTCCCATCCTGGAACATGATTCTATAATATGGGATCCGTGTTGCATTACTCATATAAAATACGTCGAATCTATCCAGAAACAATTTACTTTATTCTGTCTATGTGGACTTGGTTGGAACTCCCGTGCCTTACCCTCTTATGACTCCAGACTTGTTCTAATCAAGTTACCGACACCGAAAAGTCGTAGTACAATGCTTAGTATTTCCTTTCTACTCAGTTTATTTCATGGCGACATTGATTCCAATTACTTATTAAGTAGAATTCAAATCAATATACCGTGGAGACCTACAAGAAACTTAAATATTAATTATTTTCGATTTAATTATGCTAGTGATAATGATAATGATCCATTTCGCCGGTTGTGTGAGCACTTTAATGTAGTTTACCACATCATAGATTTGTCCGGAAATAAGAAATCTTTGAAACGTAAAATTATTCTATATCTAAATAATTTAATCGTCGTTAGTGTATTTGTTATATTATAACTATTAGTTTGTAAGGACATTTGTAATTCCATAGTCGGTCTAGACCGACTATACGATACCCTACGCCATGCGTTTAGAAACTCTATCTCTTAGGCCCAACTAACTGGACATAGAAAATAAGCAAAAACCAAATTTGAGTGGGATTTTTATTAATTTTTCTTGGCTGCAGATATGAAAAAGTTCATATCGGATGATATATCTATCTAGGTCCAAAAATGGACCGATCCTGATCATGTTTGGTAAAGTCTCTTTTATTTTGCAAAAATATATACAAATAAAAGTTGAGAAGAATCAGTGAAATATTTTTGATTTTAATAGATTTAAGTGAAGATCGGGAAGCAGCTCTATATGGGGCCAAAGGGATCATTTTTGGACCACTCATTAATGGATGTAATGAACGCATATAAACCCAATTTGAGTAAGATCTTTATGACAATTTGGATCTTATGGCAATTTATGTCGATTTCATAGGGGTAATTTGTATGGGGGCTAGCTCTGAACATGGACCGATTCTCACCAATTTCAATAGCGTTCATCCCATGGCCGGTAAGAGCTTACAAACCAAATTTCATCAAAATATATTCATATTTGCGACCTGCAGTTTGATGTAGGTTTACATGGACACACAGACGGACGGACGGACGGACGGACGGACATTATTAAATCAACTCAGAAAGTGATTCTGATTCGATCGCTATAATTAAAGATGGGTCTAGGTCAAATATTTTTGGTTGTTGCAAACAGCAGCACAAAGTCATTATACCCAAACCACATAGTGGTATAGGGTATAATAAATACAGCATCCGATATAAACAGACAAAAAATGTATGAAAATTCCACTCAGTAGTGCGATTCTGTAAATTTTAACAGTCCGACAATCGCAAAACATATCGACAGCGATTGTTGTTTGCACTAACGATTAAGTGATTCACTAAGTACACCTTAATGACAGTCGACATATCAATTTTTCTATTTATTTAAATTGTAAACGAGTGGAATCTCTGTCAAAATGAGCGAAAAACACAAAGAAGAATAGAAAAAAAAATAAATTACTTCGTGTTTGACAGGATGATTTTATGTTTATGTTTAATTTGTTTATTTTTTAAATTAATATTTTTGTTTATTTATCTGAAAAAAGAATGAATTGAATATGCTATTTAATTTTTTTATTTATATATAAATTTTTAATAAAAATTTTATAATAAAAGCAAAATATTTTCACTATTTTATGATTTTTATTTATGTATGACGACATTTTAAACTTTTTAGCTTCTTATCGATTCAATAAATAACATAGAGATGGTTGTCGTTTAGATAAAAACAACAGCTGACTTTAACAATAGCGAATATCGTTTAAAAATTTTTCTGAATACCAAAATCGTTAATTTTGTTGTTTTCTTTTTTAACGATCTTTTTCGGATCTGCAGACAAAAAATGTATAAAAATTCCACTCAGGTTTAGTTTATGCTTATTTTCTATACCCAATTAGCTGGACCTAAAACTAATTCCCTAAACGCTTGGTATGTGGTATCATATAGTTGGCTTAGACGTACTATAATTTTTTTTAAATGTTATTACTAATTTTCTTAATTAGTTAATATATATTTATAATATATATATATACAATTTTAAATATTAAGTAACATGTATTACAGGCATAACATGATAATCGTTGGTCAGACTGGCATTTGTAAAGCTGATAATAGTCGCATATAAAGGTGTATTTACTAAGTTTTTAAAATTTTTATTTTTATACCCTATACCACTATCTGGTTTGGGTATAATGACTTTGTGCTGCTGTTTGTAACTACCAAAAATATTTGACCTAGACCCATCTTTTATTAAACCGATTGACTCAGAATCACTATCTGATTCGATTTAACGATATCCGTCCGTCCGTCCGTCTGTCTGTGTTTCCATATAAAGCTTGTAATCAAACTGCAGGTCGCAAATATGCATATATTTTGATGAAATTTGATATTTAATCTTTTATCGGCCATGGGATGAACGCATTTGAAATTGGTGAGAATCGGTTCATATTCAGACCTAGCCCCCATACAAATGACCCCTATGAAATCAACATATATTGCCATAAGATCCAAATTATCATACAAATCTTAGTCAAATTGGGTTTGTATGTATATATTACATCCATTAGTCAGTAGTCCAAAAATGATCCCTACGGGACAACTCTTAGTCATAGGCCTCATATAGAGCTGCTTCCCGATCTTCACCTAAATCTATCAAAAACAAAAATATTGCACTGATTCTTCTCAAATTTTGTTTGTATACATTTTTGCAAAATACAAGAGACTTTATAAATATGGTCAGGATCGGTCCATTTTTGGTCCTATTCCCCGTATAGATATTTCATCCCATATGAACTTTTTCATATCTGCAGCCAAAAAAATTAATAAAAATCCCACTCAAATTTGATTTATGCTTATTTCCTATATCCAGTTAGTTGGGCCTGAGAGACAGGGTCTCTAAACGCATGGTATAGGGTATCGTATAGTCGGTCTAGAACGACTATAATTTTCTTACTTATTGTATATAACGAATTATTTATACGTATGTATATAGTAGTTCATCTAACATCATGACCAATTACCAATACTCTAGTTATGAAGAGCCGTAGGGTACTTTTTCAGTAATTTAATGCAAACATTTATTTATTTTAGTTTATCATGTTCTTTTTTTTTTAAGTAAATTCGTGATCAGGCACACATTTTTGAATAGTAAAAAAAATGTGTTCTAATTTCGAAAATTTGCATATGTTCAAAAAATAAAAATATCATCATTAAAATTGTCCCACATGTGTTAAAAAAAAAATCGCATAAAAAGTGAGAAAACAAAACACGAAGACAAATTAATTGCATCGCCAAAATGTGCATTTTATATTATGATATAAGAAAACACTAGAAAAAAGATTATAAAAATATAATATTTTAAAGTTTATATTGGATGGGATTGTTGTATAGAACTAGATTCAAAAATAGCCCAATTAAGAGAATATTTAATAAAGTATGAAGGAATTGAGTAGCCGCGAGCTGCTTTATATTCGGACAGTGAATAAAGTAGTAACTATAAGAATTATTGTGAACAAATTCACCTACAATATGATCTAAATAATTTTTATAGATGGTGCCACATAAATTTAATGGAACTAAATTAAAAAAAATGCAAACACATGCACTTTACTAGAAAATTAGGTGCATTTGGTTGATACAAATTTGGAGAATACCAGTTGGAGCAAGTAAATAAAATCGTGGATCTGGGTTCTTGTTTTAGATGCCAAATTAGAGTTTGTTCAACACATTCCGATGATAATTATTAAAGCACGTGGTGTACTGGCCTTCATTAAATGATGGGCAAAGCAATTCAGTGACCCTACAGTTACCAAACAACTATACATCTCCCTAGTAAGACCAATTTTAGAATTCGGGTCTGTTATTTGGGATCCACTATCTAATGTTCGCAGTGCAAAAATTGAATCGGTCCAGAAGCAATATCTCCTTTTCTGCTTAAGACGTTATTATCCAAGTGTTGTTAATCTGCCGTCACATACAATTAGACTTTCTCAAATTAAACTGCCGTCTTTAAAAAGCCGAAGAACAATGCTTAATGTTATGTTTTTATTTAACTTAATGGACAACATGGACAATATCTCCATGAACGTTCAGCACGGTCAACACGTTTTTACACTCCACTGTTTATCCCAATCTGTCGTCAAAAGTTCGCCGATGCTGATCCATTGTGAAGAATGATTTCAATGATCTATACAATTTAATTGATTTTTCTTTAAATGATGATATTATTAAACGCAATATTTATTATTTTTTAATACATAATCTCAAATTTTTGATTTAAGGATTTGTATATATTATATTTTTTTTTTCCCTGTATTATACTTAACAGTCTGTAATGTTTTACCATAGACTTAATAAATAAAATAAAAAAAAAAAAAAAATAAATAATTCTTTTCTTGATATTGTATTCCCACTTGAGCCAAATATTACCGAGATATATTAATAAAACATGTTAGTCAACATTATACGGGAAATTGTATGACGGATATGTCTGAATATTGATTCAATAAAATGTGTGTGCAGGTTGAGTACTTTTAGCTAGTTATAAACATCAACACAATTTTATTATAACCTGACCGTTGTGTAGTAAAAGTGCACACAAAGTTAACGGAACTTTCAGTTTTCCTAATAGAAATTTAATGGCAATGAACATATTTTTATAATGATATTATATTTACTGTTAATACCACAGAACTGGAGTCCTTAAAAACCCGAAATTCGGTAGCGAATTTTGTAGTAACAGTAAATATGTTTTCCCAGTGTGGTAGTGATATGTTCAATTACCCATAACATGTACTTGTAATTACATACAAAATAACATTAATATCTACTATTGGGGAGGAAATCAAATTATTTTTCACATACAAAATTATTTAGCCTCAAGTTCCAACCAAAATAATATTAAGTCATTAAAGAATTAGTATGCCATTCTCTTATATTCTTTAAAGATACTGCCGTTTTTAAGATAAAAAAGTTTTTGTTTTTCCGTTATATGAATTATATTCTAAAAGTTAAAAAATTAATTTACTTGTTTCTTATTTTGTTTTTTATTTTCTACCATTAATCATTTGAAATTCAAAATATAAACACAACATTTATGATTTGAAAACTTAGACAAGCCATTTAACACATTTTTATGAAATAAATTTATTATGTTGTTCCAAATAAACATAAATAAATGAAAACAAATTTAACTGTACAAACAACTCGATATTTGAACTTCTTACTCGTATTAGCTAGACACCAGTCCATAGCATGTGCCTGCTATCAAAATGTGTTTTAAAGTTTTATCAACACAAATATTTGCTACTTTCCGTCACCATACACTTTAGGCTAATATAAAAAAATAAATAAATAAAGAATAAATTTCTGGAGACAAATTGTAGCACACATTGTATAGCTGGACTAGGTCGGCTATAGTATACTCTATATTTTTAGGCTGTGGAAATGGTCTACGATCCATAATTTCCCAGAGGGGATTAATGGATATAGAAAATAGCTGGAAATCAAAATAAAAGTGACAAACAATGTTAAAGAATTATTGGTAAAATAATCTTCAGTGGCTCAAAAGTTATTCGATAAAACAAAACAAATTGATGGAAGAAGTGCAAAAAAATTAAAAATTGGAAAAATAAAAACAAGTAAGGAACTGCCATGCCTTTCGAGAGATGATCTTTGCTGATGCAGTAACTGGATATTTAAAATAAATATAAACCAAATTATAGTGGCATTCAGTTAATTTGTAACGTGCAGATTTGAAAAAGTCAATACCTTATGTTATCTTTTTGTTGAGACTAGCCCAAGAAATGGACCGATCATAAACATATTTAATAAAGTTATTTACATTTCTCAAAGACATGTGTAAACCAAATATGAATGAAATCTACTCGTATACAATATATTTGTTTCTTTTTTATAGATCTAGGTGAAGATCGGATATCAGTTTTATATGCGGACTACGACTAAACTGCATTTTTACACTACTGATTAGTGGGTATTATAGAAATATACCAATCAGATTTTAGCATTACGCGTATAATGGATCTTAGAACAAACTTAATTAATCGCTTCTTACCAATTTTGATATCTTCGTCCTATAGTCGATTGAAGCTGATATATATTATATCAATAAAATATATTTATGTTTGCGACCTGCAGGTTGATTACAAGTTTTATATGGACTCATAGACAGACAGAGTCAGAAAGTGATTCTGTTTTGATCAGTATAATAAAAGGATGGCCGGCGTCGAATATTTTTGGTCCTTTAAACATCAGGATAAACTCGTAATATACTGACAATATAGTGTTGAAATATAAAGGGTTTTTTAAAGCCCGATAGAACTTAAAATTGTAAAAATAAGATAATCAATTAAATTTTAATCAAAAAAAATTTTATTCGAAGGGCCAATACATGGCGCTAGCATTCGAAAATGACTGTGGGCATTTGGCCACCGCGGCTGTGTTTGACGAAGCGCATTCTGGACGTCTAGTTTTGGGCCACTTTTTAGAGCATTGCTGGCCGTATGTCACCAATAACATGAAGAGTATAACTAGTGACTTCACATAGCACCACAGCAAATAGTCGAGAGGTGTCAAATCGCACGACAATTTTCCGAAGTCATATTATCGCCAATTTTTTTATTTCAAGAAGTAGATAGTTACAGTCGCCGTACGGGACATAGCGCCATCCTGTTAAAACCACATCTCGCCCGGATCGTTGTCATCCATATTTTGAAACAAAAAATGATTGATCTTGGTACGATAACGATCTCCATTGGCCGTAAAGCGAACTTAAACCTCATTTTTGAAGAAGCATTTTTCCTTAAATCAAAAATGAGCCTCTTTCCTGAACACAATTTTGCGATGAAATATATAAGTTGCGCGAATAGGTGACTGATTTTTCAAAGCAAAAATTGGATAATTTGGTAGCGCTTTTCTGACATGAAGCTATTCATGATGTTTTGGCAGAATACTGATCATAAATGTCAAAAGTTGAGCGCAAGTTTCATTTTATTTCTGAATTTTTTAAAAGCAGATCTTATGTAAGTGGAATGGGTTTTTGGCAATGGAATGCTGCCTTTATTATGTATAACTGGTTTTTGGGATCGGTTCACATTTATAAAAGAGATAAAAATAGTTTATTCCTAATAGGGAGGTTTAGTATGTACAAACGCTAGGTCAAAACTGGACTGATTATCTACCAATATCAACATCCACGTCTTAGAACGTATCCAATATAATGGATCAAATAACTTGATATTTAAAGGGTGACACAAAAAGAGTGCTCTATTTAATTTAAATATAAAATGCTGCCAACTGACTTCGGTAATTCGGGAGATGATTCGTTCTGGTAATAGTTGCTTCAAAAATTTATTGCTTCGTGCGCGGTGTGAAATCGTATATCGTTTAAATTCATACCATCCAGTTGAAGCCACAACAACTTCATTATCATGATACTGTAATGAACGCTGTTCTCTCTTATTGGGTCGGTTAGATTCTATTGTCATATCTGAATTTACGATCTAACAAAAAACTTCTGTTGTTATATTTGCCACACAAAATGTTCTACATTTGAACAACCATATTTTTGATTGTGGCAACCTTAAATAATTTATAACAATTTTCTATGATGATAAAATATCTCTTGTTAGGGCAATATATATAATTGTAACATTTATCAAATCGAGTTTCGTTGGTAGTAAATTCGGTGACCACAATGAATCTTTTGTTTTTGTGTTTATTAACAAACATTAGTACAATCCACAGAGTGGTGTAGGGTATAACAATACACTTCTTAAAAAACATATGAATGTAAATGATAAAATATTGTGCAGCCTTTTATTATTGGTTAACGAAAATTTCACAAAGATTAAATGTGTCTGATATGAGGCGCACACATTTATACAAATGGTAAAAAATTTGACAAAAAATTAACTTTTTAACTTATCATGGGTTTATTTATCTTTAGATTTATAAATTTTCCCTTCTGGCATATGTTGGTGTTTACCGTAATACTTAAATTTTGTATTGCTGAAGGAGATTAATAAAAAAATAGTTATTGAATTTAAAACAAAAATATTTTATTCATTTATTTCTGTGTGTAAAAAATTAAATCTCTTCCAAAATAATTAACATTTGGTATAATTATTCACATGTATGGATATATAATTTTTATCCGATAGGAATTATATATTTATTACACAAATTGATAAATTGTATATAATGCCAGCAATTAGTAATTACTCTTTAGAAATTCGGTGACCGAAATTATCCATGGTCTTACAGAAAAACAATGCACTCAAATAATTTCAACATATATTTCTTTCTCTAAATTTCTAGGAACGAATTTCGCTATTTTAATACTTACTACCCGCAGTAATACAATATTAATTAAATCTGTTTGGTCTAACCTTTATTATAAAATATTAGAGTACCCAAATAAGCATAAAATATTTTCTTCGTAAAAGTAAAAAAAAAAAAATCTGTAAACTGGACATCGGTAAATAATTAATAATTTACGAAATTACACTTTTATGATTTTTCAAAATTAATTTCTCTGCTCTTTTATTGAAATTTTACAAATTTTTCTTTAAATTGGTAATCGTCAATTAATCGCGTGCGGTAACTCAACTTAAAATCAGAAGATATAAGGTAAAATGGTCGATCATGTGTAAAATGGAATTTTTGTTCGAACTAGCTGTTTTTAACCGGTCTTGCCCGGGATCCAAAGGCCTTTGACTTGAAAAATGTTTAACTATCCTTACTGAGGCGCTCAACAAATTCCTCAAAAAAAATTAACTTTCTCTCCAAAAATTTGTATGGTATTGAGAAATTTGTCCATGATGAAAAAATTCCCCAATGTTTACGGTTTTGGGGAGAAAATTAATTTTTTATTTCAATTAAAAATTTTTCGAGTTTTTAATAAAAAATTTTTTTTATGAGACGCTTCAGCAAAAATGCTTCAAAAATAAGCTGCAAGACCAATTTAAGTTTTTTTTTTTAACCAAACTTTTAAAAATTTAATTAAATCGTTCAATAAGTGATCATTAGGGTGGCCACTCGTTATATGGAGGGAAAAAAAAGTGTTCAAACTGTCGGTCCCACCCCCCTAGAAATATGCGAATAGCAAAAAAACTGAGAAATACAAAGTTTTGGGCCAATCAAAAAACGTTTAGTCGTGGCGCAAAGCGATTGAAAATATCAAGGGTGTTTATATGGGGAAAATATGACTTTTTTTCAGATTTTACGAAAATTTCGTTCTATAGTTTAATTTTTCCGACAAGCTGTTATACAATTATTGTACAAGTATTAAATTATCCCTTCAAAAGGCTATAAAACTTCAAAATCGAATAAAACCTCGCCAAGAAATATCAAATGCCCCAGACCACTTTTGTGCCAAAAAAAAAACTAGGTCATGAAATTTGATGGCATTTTTTTCAACTTTGAGAAATTGATTAAAGCCATCATTCTTTTTTAGTTTCTATACTTACAAATACTCAGATATAAAGTATTGTTTAATTACCACGTTGCTAACCTATTGCCCATTGAGACCGAAAATTGGAAATTTTTTTGATGAAATTTTTAAAACTCCTTTTTGAAATTGAAAAAACTTTCTTCAACAAAATTTAAAAAAATGAATCTGTCACTTTAGGGTTTGATTAAATACATGTTGTAGATTAAGTGTGTGAATTTTAAAGTAAATCCCTCTGCCAGAATTTTTTTTGACAAGGATTTTATTTTTGTGGCTTTCGAGAAAAATTGGATTTTTGTGAAATATTCTGTAAATGTACTCTTTCTAAATACTCTGTATCAAAAATTCATCACTTTGCTACTTTTAAATGTTATATTTTATCTTAATGGCCTAGGGTTTCGGAAAAAAAAACACGACTCCATTAAACCTTTTGGAATTGGGGTCACATATGACCCCAAGCTAATAAAAGACAATTTATTCAAAAAATTCAAATATTTTGTAAGTGCTGTCCAATTTTTAGATGCGACACTTAAAATATAATAACCAAATGTGTAGAAGTTTGTTTCGCTACAAAAATTTGGGATAAATCCGAGATCGTTAACTTATTATTTGCCAAGGCCAGCTTTGGATTTTAAGATATTTTAAAATAAAAATTACCTACAACGAGTTTTTCTATTAAACTCGTTGATACCACTATTTAGAATTTAAGAAAAATAATTCGGTTAATTTTTATTTATTTTACCATTCAGTGCTCCTGGGATCAAAATAATCCATTGTGATATATCTTTGGTGCAATTATCTGCTTATTGCTCGCGAATATAAATTAAAACAACTTTTAACCAATTTTATTATAAAATTACTTTATGTAATAAAGTAATAGTTGAATTTCTTGCTGTCTCACCCACCAATATAGTGGATATTGATAAAAAATGGCAAAAAAAAAAATTTTTCATGTCAATCGGTGAAGATGCCATTACCTATAATGGTTGACATTTTTTGATTTTTTATAATCGGTCGCTTTATATTATCTTCAATGTCACCTACATGTTTTGAAACTTCTACCATTTTATTTCCCAGTTTTAAATAGTTTATTAAATAAAAGTAAATTTCAAATATAATAATATATATAAAAGGTAATATTAAATTAATACAACTCTTAATGGAATAAATTACAAAATTAAATCAAAGTGAATTTCAAAAAACGTCCTATTATTTAGACATATGACCTAAGTTGTTTTAATTTATATTCGCGAGCAATAAGCAGATAATTGCACCAGAGATATATCACAATGGATAATTCTGATCTCAGGAGCGCTGAAGGGTTAAATAAATAAAAATTAACCGAATTATTTTTCCTAAATTCTAAATAGTGGTATCAACGAGTTTATTAGAAAAACTCGTTTTAGGTCATTTTTATTTTAAAATATCTTAAAATCCAAAGCTGGCCTTGGCAAATAATGGGTTAGCGTTCTCGAATTTATCCCAAATTTTTGGAGCGAAACTTCTATACATTTGGTTATTATATTTTAAGTATCGCATCTAAAAATTGGACAACACTTACAAAATATTTAAATTTTTTACATAAATTGTCTTTTATTAGTTTTGGGTCATATGTGACCCCAATTCCAAAAGGGTTAAGGGAGTCATATTATTTTTTCCGAAATCCTAGGCTATTAAAATAAAATATAACATTTAAAAGTAGAAAAGTGATGAATTTTTGATACAAAGTATTTAGAAAGAGTACATTTACAGAATATTTCACAAAAATCCAATTTTTCTCGAAATCCGCAAAAACAAATTCCTTGTCAAAAAAATTGTGGCAGAGGGATTTACTTAAAAATGCACACAGTTAATCTGCAACATGTATTTAATAAAATCATAAAGTTGTAGATTCAGTTTTTTAAATTTAATTTAAGAAAATTTTTTCAAACTTGAAAAACGAGTTTTAAAAATTTCATCAAAAAAATTCCAATTTTCGGTCTCAATGGGCAATAGGTTAGCAACGTGGTAATTAAACAATACTTCATATCTGAGTATCTGTAAGTATAGAGACTAAAAAAGGATGATGGCTTTAATAAATTTCTCAAAGTTGAAAAAAATGCCATCAAATTTCATGACTTAGTTTTTTTTTGGCACAAGAGTGGTCTGGGTCATTTGCTATTTCTTTGCGAGGTTTTATTCGATTTTGAAGTTTAATAGCCTTTTGAAGGGATAATTTAATGCTGATCCTGAATTGTATAACAGCTTGTCGGAAAAATTAAACTATAGAACGAAATTTTCGTAAAATCTGAAAAAAAGTCATATTTTCCCCATATAAACACACTTGAAATTTTCAATGGCTTTGCGCCACGACTAAACGTTTTTTGATTGGCCTAAAATTTTGTATTTCTCAGTTTTTTTGCTATTTGCATATTTCTGGGGGGTGAGACCAACAGTTTGAACACTTTTTTTATTAAGGGCCACGCTAGTGATCATCATTAAAGAGAGACGGTAAATATATAGCAGTTTCAAGAATGGATCAGCAGGTAATTATTGCACATACGTAGATCAAATTTATCATAAGACTTTTCACTGAGCTGTGTTCCGCGAGCGAGTCGCGTCCGCCCAATTTTATTTTTCAGATCACTCCGATATTTTAGCTGAGCTGTTGTCTGAAAACCCGTCGCGTCCGCATCCGCGCGATTGTTGTCGTCAACTTATTTTAATCGCCAAATATATTTTTCAGATCATTCTGATATTTTAGCTGAGTTGTGTTCGCGTTGCGTTTGATGATATTGGAAAAAATACAGATTTTAAATAGGTTTATTGCAGGACAGATATTGAGGGGTATCTTTTTTTTTCAAATTTGGGGAACTTGTTCATCGTGAAGTTATTCCCCAATTATTCGGGGAATAAATTCATTCTTTTTTTTCAGGATTTTCACATTCCCTGGGGTCAGCTTGTCTAATCCATTGGGCCCCAAGTCATTGTTGAGTCGTTTCAGGAGTTTCACATTCTCTCGACTCAGGTTGTCTTACCAGCTGGATATCTAGACGCACTTGAGTAAGTGGGGGCATTTCCGCTTTTCTTAACAAAGCTTGTCTTGACGTTATTGGGTATGGTCAGATGATTCAGCATTTCTCGACTTAGATTGTCTAACTCGTTGAGACTCGATTCGAATTTGGGTCTGTTCGGGTTGTCTAGAGTTCTGTTAAGGCTAAGTTTTTCTGCATTTGAAGCAGTAAGTCCTATATGCTATGCTTAAATGTCACAATTGCAAATAGTTGCTTTTCCACTTTTACAACTAATTTATACAGTGAAAAAGATGAAATGGACATATTTGTAATAGGTTGCTTTCCAATGTAAGCAAAAGGCGAGATGGAAATAAATGTATTATTTTGTAGTTAGAAAGACAAGATGGAAATATTTGTATGCATTAGCGTCATCGGAGTAATCCTACAGTAGTATTTAACCTGTATCTGTGCATGAAATAAATCTGCGCTAATTTTGGGGTGTTACAACTCATATGCTAAAAAAGGCAAGACGGGAATATTTGTAGTAGGTTGATTTACATTAATTATTTCATAATGATGTAAAATCAAGAGTAGTATGTAATGAGATTTGTGCAGAAAGTTTTAGGGAAGCCGATAACAAGCATACAGTAACCTTCCCTGGAGTATAGAGATCATGTATACCAAATTTCAGAGAAATCTGTTGAAAAGTTAAAATTTGTGTAGCGAAAAAATATACCAAAAAATAGAAAATGAATTGTATATAAAAAGTGGGCGAAAAAGTGGGCATGGCCAATAAGAAGCATATGGTGACCTTCCCTGGAGTATGTACTAAATTTCGGAGAAAGCCGTTGAAATATAAAAATTTCTATGGAGAACAAATATACAAAAAAACAGAAAATGAAATATAAAATTTATCATGTTGTACTCTAACAAAAACTTGTTCATAATCAATAAAGCATAAGAATTCATATTTTTGTACATCTTAGCAGTTCTGTATTAAAACTTAAATACTAAACAAAGCTTTACGTGCATCTTTAAATCCAAACTGGAATCGGCCCATATGTTTAAATATGCGTTGACGAATAATTTTCAAAAATTTTTTGAACGAGTGATACATCAGACTTATTAATCTAAAATCCTTACATGTTTTTGCCTTATTCTTCTTAGTTAATGATATAAAAGTGGATTTTAACCACTTTTGTGGATAAATACCAGTGTTATATACGTGACTAAAAACTTTTTCAAGAATTTGGATACTTTTTCATCAAGAAGCTTTAATATTTCAGCAGGTAATTCATCACAACCTAATTATTTATTATTGTTGGACAATTAATTGCCTTAAAAATTTCTGATTTTATTTCGGTGGACTGTGTATTGTATCCGTATATTTATTTTACCAGATGCCTCTGAGATGATTTCACTAGATTCATTTATAAGAATGCATAAATTCATGTTTTTTCTGCTAGTGCTCATCTCCTTTATATTTTTGTGTAGATTTAAATCATCATGATTCAATTGTAGATGTTTGTTTTGTGACTGTACAAATTTGTTGAATTTACTTTTCAACCGGAAATATGTGAACGCCGGGGTCAGTGCACCATACAGTGAAACTAGTTAGACATTTATTTTAAATATATTCTCTATTTGCATTCTATCCGAATATAGTAAGCAAACTTGTTAAACTTAATTTTAAATCACAGGGAATATGTATCTCCAATGAGTTACTTACCATAAGAATACACAATTGGCAATTACTTATTTACGAAAGAATTATAGTTATTATTTAGATTTTAATTAGATTTTATTTAATTACTAGCTAACCCGGCAAACTTCGTTTTGTCCAAAAGGGATTTTTTGATTAACCATACTCCTACCTTTAAAAAACTTCATAATCCTACCTCACTGTAGTTTTCTACTTCTTGTAAGTTTTCATAAGGAAATAGGTTTATTTTGTAAACAAAAATTATTTTATTTAAAAAAAAATCGCTTTTACGTATGTCTTTACATATAAAGTGATGAATTAAGTATAGTTGTACATATTTTCTATACAGGGAACGCAATCAATTTGGTTTTGGTGAGCATTCCAAACGGCTTTTTTTACAAAGAAAGCTCTTCTTGCACGTAACATAAGAATCTGCCTCTTTTCTCAATGATAGAACGCGCGAGGCAGACTTTAGTTTAGAAGTAACACATATACCTCGTTTTCTTTGCGCCATTTACGGTTGGGGAAGAGCAAGTCCCAGATGACGCAAAAACAAACGGTGTTTTACATGTTTTTGTTTCCCTGGCTAATTGGTATTAATTATGAAAGTATATGAAGGTATTGTATTAAGCTCAATAAATAGTTGCATTCAAGGCTGATATATCAATCATGTTACTATATACAACCACTGGCCGGCCGCCTGTTCGTTTTTCGTTCACAGCTATATCCAGAAATCATATTGTCAACTGTGTCAACTTCACCCTTAGTTCGGTTGTAATATGATATTAATTCTGGTGGCATCTTTCCAAAAGTATGGACTTCTGGCGTGTTGTGAAGAGTACTCTGCTGCATTGTGCATTTAAATTTTTTTCCAACCTACGAAACAAGTGTAGTATCTTTGGTAAGTTTCGAATGTACACTGAAAAATTGGAGCCTTTTAGTATTGGAATCGAACGCTTGTTCCAACCACGATTAATTTGTTTTGTCGTAATTTTTTACCCATCTCATAAGACGTGAAGAAATTGTACATTGTAACGCTATGACCTTTTTGGCACTCGACCAAATGCAATAAACTCGCTGGGCTTGCTTTTTTCTGGATCAGTTTCAGCAGCTTTAAATTTTCCAGACATAGAAGGTTTTTGCACATAAGAGTATCCAATATTTCAAACCATATCTCTATGGTTTGCTTTGTCTAAATCGACAACCTCCATGGAAACCAGATAATTGTTCATCTACATTGACGTAAGGGTTGAAAAGCATTAGTAACATTTCAGATCACATATCCCACAGATGACGAATTGGAGCAACTTTCTCTTTTGCCGACGACTTATTGTATCACTGAAGCAAATAATTTTGGTGAAGTACTCAAACTGTTTCTTTGGCATAATTTTTCTGAAAATAAGCGGACCGAAAGTGATATCGAAAAGCTCATCATTTATGTAAATGCAATAACATTCAGCTAACTTGTCGACGACAGGCAATATCAAAACAGCCAAGTACGCAAGAAGCATCGACTTCTTCATAGTTTTAATTCTTTAGCCCACCAAATGCACTCGTGTTTTCCAAAATGATGGAAAAATATTAAGGAAGCATCCTTGTTACTATTCACGTGCGATGAAGTAGTACTGGTAATACCTGGCCGTAGTCTCAACACATTAGAGGTTCGATTGCGTCCTGCTGTTTGCATAGATGTTGCGCTCCAAAGCCTTTTGTCATTTGAGACAAACAAAGGCTCAATGACAACAAAATCAATGCCGGCATCAAATTCTGCATCAAAACTCCATAGCCTACAATCTACAAAATCCGTATAATTTTTTGGATACTAACTTTGTTTTTACACTTGGCGTACAATGTACTATTTTCATACAAATTTCCTATGCCGAGTAGAAAACTACGCCAAGCATACCAAATTGAAGTTGTCGAAAAACAACGATCCATGTATGATTTGAAACTGGAAACTAATCAATTTCGGTTCATATATATGATAAAGAAAAAGTCAAGAAAAATGGGTAACCAAACTTTAATATTTTTGAATTTTTGAAAAAAAAAAAAAAATGTAGTTCAACTCCAAGGACTACGGTTAAGTTAATTTAAAAAAAAAATTTTTTTTAATCGAAAATTATCGACCGTTAAGAGATGACGCAATAATATTATTTGAATGTAACACCTTTCGAATTCAGTTGAATTCAATATCTTATATATATATGAATAGCTTCATCCCGTCCAACCTTTGGCAAAAATAGAATAAAATCAAATATTAATTAAAAAAAGGAATAGAACATTGTAATCAATTGGGTGCTGCACGATATACATCATTTTTTGGTTTCTGCCCAGAAGCTAATTTGAAGAGTGAGGATGGTTTCCTAACTGGGGAACACGCAATATATAGCTGGCCATGTAAAAAGCTTGATATTTCCAGGGACAGTCCATATCTATTGTTATCCCTTGAACCAGTATTTCAAAATCTTTGTCACTATCACATTACTCATTAATTTCATCACTATTAGTTGGGTTCCATTGCATAGTTTCGGGGCATGAAGATTTCGTTGCATACCGATCCAACTTTAAGGCATAAATGACGAGGCGGAATTTCAGGCTAGTCCAAAGAGTTTAGGAATTCCACTGGATAATTCACGATGCAATTCGCCCGAAATTTGATGCTTAATCATGCAACTCAAATCATTGACATCAATATTTTTTGCTGCTAAAATTTTGGCCAATGTTCGGATAGACTTTAGAGATGAGTTCATTTTTCGTTGAAGTGAATTGGCAAATGGCAGCTGGAGTTGATACTAAACTACTGGAAGTATCTACCGGAATTTTTCCATTCCCAATTCTCAGCGGTTCTTTGGAGAAAGCTTCTACTATTCTGTCATGTTGTAGGAATGCTCGCATATTCATAGCCAATGGAACGACTTTTACGTATCGCCACAAATACGATGACTTCAGACATGTATATAATTCATCCGCTGCCATTGATTTCGGAATCACGGGAAGTGTTTGTTTGAAGTCTCCTGCCAACAATATTATCACGCCACCTTTCAACCAAAAATCTTTCAACGTTCGATCCAGTGCTTCTAATGATCGTTTGTGCGTCATCAAGCACTCATCCTACATGATTAATTTACAATGTTACAACACTTTTCCATCGCTGATTGCTTTGAAATGTCGCAAACAGGATTTTCGTTTATTTGCAAGTTTGACGGAAGCTTCAGTGCTGAATGTGCGAGAGCTAACGCAATTCTATTTTGAGCGTATTTCTATTAATATCAATGACATCAGGAACGTCTTTCCAGTTCAAGAAATATTAGTCCACTGTTTCCATCATCAATAGCATTCATCAGTTGATCATGGGCACACTTTTGTTGTTCATTCAACTATGGTACTTGTTGTTGCTAAGTTGTAATATCATTAGCACACTTGCGTTCCACTTCACGATTAAATACACTTCCCCTTTGACAATTTGGGGGGTGGAATATGAATTTCAATCAATAGTTTGCCATTCATAAGCAAACAAAAATTTGGGCTCAACTCGAAAGGCTACACGCCCAATGTTCAACAATAATGTTTACCAATGTTCGTTCAATAATCGTACGCTACGATCTGGCTTCATCACTTTGTCGAGCACTAACTTCTCTTGTTCTCAATAGTTGTTGTTTATTGTATATTTCGTTGATCTCTTTTGTCTGTAGTGCACGATTTTCAACCATTGTGATTCGAACTAATTTCCTTTCAATAGCACGTTTCTCTTTCGTTCGATGTGCTGCGATATTTTGATGCCACGTTGCTTTCTGAGAACACCGGCCGATATTACCATGAACTCATGTTGGTATCGTAACACAGATTCACAATGATATATGGAAAAGATTTTAGTTGAAAAATCAATAGAAATGATAAGAATATCGTAAAGGCAAAAATAATGTACATTTTGAAAGCAACAGTTATTCAATAATGAATCAATTTTTTTAAATTAGGGAGCTTATATAAGCTTAAATTTAAGTATATTATTTGAAGATCCAAGTTTGCTGTTAAATTATGTGATAGAAGACCTGGCAAATTAAGTATACTAAAAAGTCTTCTGTCAAATTCGCCACTTAATTTTCTACTACCGCAGAAGCAATTAACTTGAATGAAAATTGTGGGTATTTCAATTTTTTTTTTGCTGCTAAAATTGCCATCCCCTTTATACATCGGTGGTTAAAACCATCTATTATAATTACCCCACTTATTGGATACCGACAATTTTTAATATGTAACCATATTAATAATAGATGGCCTCAAACAAATTTACAAAGCTATCCCTCTCATAGTACTCAATATATGTGATGTTAAAATGGAATAACCTCGAACAGTGCCACCTCTTGAGACATTTTGTACTTTTCTGTTTTCCTAAACCTTTGCGTGCTAGTTTCAAACAAACTCGCAGAAGAAAGTACCCCTTTTGGTCCTGTAGTTTTCATGTTTTAAGCGGACGAAAACCATGATTCATATAGATATATACAAAGATTTAATATACAGATTTAATTTTTCATATCACTGCCTGAAATAGGGGGTGAGGTGTGAGACTTAGCTTACGCATAGTTGATAGAGTTTAATCGGGTTTTGATCGCCAGTTTCATTAGTGCTGTTTAGCATTAAAACAGCTACAGGGTTAACGTGGTTGCTGCGCCTCTGAGTTTCTATCACATGTTTTTCTGACTTCTTCTCTAACTGAAAGCATAGAAATATCTCTTTGAATGGATTTGTTAGTGAGCTACCATGATGCATTATTAACCAACCTAGGTGTTTTGGATTGACATCTTTCGAAATATCAATATCTAAATTGCTATCAGTGCCCCATAATTGGACACCGTAAGTCCAGGTTGGTATTCCAACTTCTGCTTTAATTTTTATTTGTTCCTAAGATTATTATTATGATTTTTCTAATATGATTCTTCATGTCATTAAATTCAGTTTCTTAGCCGTTTGAAAGTTACTTAACATCAATTCAAGACTACGGCCCATTGAACAAATGCAAAATCTTCTAAAATTTTTAACATTCCAAATTTCTACATAAAAAAATTAAAAAAAAGTTATGAAATTGCATAAAATGTTAACGATATCATTGGCCTTGTAGCATAGGCGCCATTTTTGGTTACGAAGATACATATAGATAAGCAAAGGAGACGTTTATTTTTAAATATTGGATACAATAATTAGATCGACTTTATATGTAATATAAAATAAAATATTCATCAGCACAGAAACAATGTGACAATTTCCTTTTCTTTACCTACCACACAAGATCAACAGTGCAACAACCATTGCAAGTCAAAGTGCAAGTACTAAGCCAGTAGAGAAAAACCTCCAAAAGATTTGACGATATCAGGCCAAACATTTTTATGACGTTTTCTACTTTTTTTATTCTCATCTTGTTTATTTTTGCAGTTATTCGTCAACCATTAATGACATCTCAATCAATTATTTACGGTTTGGCGAAAACAACATTCAAAGATTAAAGCAATCATACAAACCATTTAGCTCTTGCGCCATAAGATGACAGTAATGAAACACGAAGTCTAAGGCGTACACATGTGTTATATTTGCCTTATAAAGACTAATATATATTTACGTTTTAAATGTATACATATGTAGTTCAGTTGAGCTACATAACTCCTGTCATGTAATAGCAAATATATTAAATTTGCTCAAGGTGCTAGTACACGACGTATTTTTTACATATCGCACCTGTACCTCTAAAGTGAGTCAACTCAAAATTTACAAATTTTCAGTAGAGGTAAAAAACGGTTTTTTTTAATATTTACTATAAAATTTAAAAACTGTTTTTTCTTTGTAAAGAATTCCGAATAATAACGGTCTAATTCATAAAAAAAACTTTATTTTGCCTTTAAAGTATACTTTTGTTATTACACGGATTTTCTCTTATAAACCATTATTAGAAAACACTAATCATAGACACGTAATAACAGAAAATTAGCTATTAAACGATTCATTTGATTTATAGTTTTGTGGTGGCAACACTGGTCATCTGTAGTTGTCAGTTTGTTGGTAGTGATGAATAAAATAAATAAATCATCTAGTCGGTAATTGAATAATATTTTATTTATTTTCTTTTATATTAGAAATTATTTTAATTTTTTAAGCAAAATAAATTACACAAATAATTACACATATTTGTTCGACGTGGTAGTAAATGTAGTCGAATACCGAATATGGCGTAGCAAATTAACAACACTGGTTTGTTTTGAATTAATTTTTATTTATATGTGAAAAAATATCAATTGATTGAATTTCAGAAAATATCAATTGAATATCAGAATTAAAAAGTACGGAACAAGTGGAGTTTAGGGGCAACGCTCCGATTTTATTTTTCGGGGGGGAAGTAGGGGCTTTTGGGGTGATTCTGGGAAAATATTTTTTTCGGCGGTCGAGCCTATTTCTCTAGTTATGGACTTCCGAAGTTTTAGCATGGACTTGTATATAGCTGTGTTATTTAGCATCGGATTTCAGCGATACATATATTATTTGAAAGCTTACTTGAGTGCCTTTTATGTGATATTTTTAAACTTAAAATCTATTAACCCATTATGAACCTATTTCAAATTTTGTATTTTTGTAATAGAGTTTTTTCTTAAAAATGGAATTATCTCGTAAATAGACATATATCATGTGTGCTTTTACGTAAACTGAATAAAATCTGGGTCCACTAGCTTCATTTTGATATATATTTCGACCTCTTACTAAATAACACAGTTATATACAAGTCCATGTCAAAACTTCGGAAGTCCATATTTTCCTAGAACCGAAATAAAATGTTTTATAACTGGTGAGAATTTGAAACTGATTGGGGAGTAGCCCCAAAACTCCACTTAAGCCAAAAGTAATTTACCCTACAATACCGAAAAGCTATTAAGTTTCTATTAGTGATTTGGAGTCACAGAAAATGTTTGCCAATATTTGGACCTATTTTTAATTCACCGGAAAATAAACTATCAAGGGCAGACCTTAATGGTAAGAAGATGAGGACTTCGCTTTAATTAGGTACAATATAAAAAACTGGAAGTTGTAGAATTTGTTATACTTACCAATTCTTCCAATTAAATTAATCAAATCCATTTTTTTTTTATTTATTTAAAACAGATTTATCTATTTTTTATTGAAATAATAACAAAAATGGTAATTTTATTTTAACTAGACCAATTAATGTAAATAAATATTGAGAAATGTCATTTTATTAAAGGTTTAAAGTAGGGTAAAGCCTACAATAAAAATTTCATATTTAACAAACCTTTATTAAACCTTTGATAAGCTATTTTGTGTTTATGAATACTGTTTTTCCGATTGTTTCTTATTAACAGCTTATTAAGCTGTTAAAAAGTGTTTATGAATTAGTATACAACAATAGCAGTAGTAGCGATTTTTTCAGTGATCATCCCAAATAGCAAGTTTTTTGGGTGCAACTCAAAATATGTATGTCTTTTTAGTGGATTCTAAAGAAGCTACTTTTATAACACAAAGAGGGTTACAACTGTATTTTTTTTACGAAAGACTAGATAAACTGATGCAAGATTTTACAGTCGATAGATATGACCACTGTGTAGTATCATTTTCTTGCAAAAAGTGAAAATTGAAAAATTTTGAGTTGACTCACTTTAGAGGTACAGGTGCGATATGTACTGTTAAATTTTCACACTACAAAAGTTGTACACATCGGGTGATACATATGAAGCATTGCATATGTACAATACATGTGGAAAGTCACATGTAAAGTTTTAAATTAGAACATGTTCTCACAACTCCGCTTGTGGCGAAAGATAAACAGAGTAAATTAAAAAGACTAATGTTAATAGAATAATAAATTGTTTAATATTAATTAACAACTAAAAGTATATAAAACATATAACTTTATTTTTAACAATTAATTTTGTAAATTCACAGATTTAAAAAATCAGCTCTTGTTTACTTTTAAAGGTGACGTCATACGAAAATACATATGAAGCAAAAAAAAAAAAAACGAAATTATGACAGATATACGGAACTACATGTGATTAAAAAAGTGACACCGTCGTGTAATAACACCTTTATTGCCTTAAAATAGGTAGATTACAAATAGAAGATATATAAAAAAAAAAATTGTAGCTGAGAATAAAATAAATAATATTTATTAATAAATCCTTTTAAAAAAGAATAAAAAATTCTGAAGTATTTTTCTTTTAATATTAAAATTATCACTAATATGTATATAACCCTTCTACGAATAACTAATAATCATATGCACTGAATATGTTACAGTATTCAAAAAATTTATTAAAAAACGGGAAAATTACAATTGTATGAAGATTTCATTCGAAAAAATTAGTACAACTGCGTTTTGTGAATTTATTTGCTGAAAAATGGTATTAGAAATTGTCAATGGTTCTTCACTTATAGTTGAAAAGTAATCAGACAAGCATCAAGATAAGGAAAAAATATAAAATATCAAAAGTTTGGTCTGAAGACAACATTGCTTTTGGAGCTTTTACAATACAGATCTATTACTTCTACCCTGATTCGAAATCTCTCACCCCACACACAGAGACCGCGAGTATGCTCAACAGTGTTACAAACAGTTTTTTACTTGTTTGGCTTCATCAGATTCCATCATAGTTTTACGATTGTCTATAATTCCGGAACTGAGTGGCTTTTTAGTGTTTATCATTCACTCAAATTGATAAGATGGGTATTATAATTGAAAGATATATATAATTGGGAAATATTTTGTTTTTGAAATATAAAAACATATTGAATTCAAATTTTTTATATAATACCCATTCCCATAAATGGTAACCTACAGCTAAGATTGAGCATCTGCAATTTAACCCTGGTAAATTTAAAGATGAAAGCGAAAATATCTACCACTTATTTCAAAAAGTTTGTGGTGAATATGTAATTGTGGAGAATCGTTGTAATTAAACTAAAACAGTACTAATATAATTAGGTGATAAAAAATCATTTTATTCCGCGAACTTGTTTGATAGTTAGAGCCAATTATATATACTAGCAGATTCCAACCCTCGAAATTCGAGGACCCTAAAAATATGATAATCAATTATATCCAATTCACAAATCAACACAAAAAACAAACTCATTTTATTACAAACACATTAACAAATTTACTAAACACACACATAACATTGTATAATTTTAACTTTAAATCATTGATGGGCACACAATTTTGTCAATTGTGTTAGTAAGCAAGAGAGAGTAAAAAATTATTTTAGTACACTCATAAATGACAGTTAGTAGTATAAGGCATGGTGTACAATATAATAATGTTTAATTTTTATCGATATTTCGGCAAATTTCGTTTGCCATATTTTAGAGAAATATAAATCATAAAAAAAATTATTACTACACATGAATCACAAAAATTAACAAATAAATAATTTTATTTAAAAAAAAAAAATATCACTGAATATTTAAGGCACAGAGTAAAAGCTTTTAGTTCTACAAATGTTTTGATTTTTAATAATAATAATAATAATAATAATAATAATAATAAAAATAAAAATAATAATAATAATAATAATAATAATTAAATAAAATCTTCCACATTTGTACTTTTATGGCAGTTTCGAAGTAGTAAAATGTTTTTTAATTGTGATGAAGACAATTTATTCCGTTGTTTAGAACAAATGAATTTCAAATCGGAAAAAATTTGTTCGCAGAGATAAGTTGAGGGAAATAAAGATAAACAAATAAGAGAAATTTTTTTAAGTTCGGGATATACTTTGCCGTCCAAATTTTTCCAGAACTCTAAAACATTAATATTTTCTTGAACATTTACTTCGCTTCGAAGTATTATAAGTTCAGATTATATTTGAAACTCAGAGTTTATTACATCGCAACTAAAAGGGTTTTCAAAAATATTTAGAAGAGGTTGAAAATTTTCAAAATCCTTAAACCTATCTTGAAAATTATGGAAAAGTGTTTCAAATATTTCTATATATTCAATTATTTCAACATTTTCCTGATTTCCAATAATAAGTAGAGTTTTTGGAAAGTTTGAGAAATCTCCGTCCTGAATTTGGCAAAGGAGTAAAAATAGTTTCGTTTTAAAATCGAAAAGGATTTTAGACAAATCACATATGCTTTTTTCTTTTCCTTGTAATTGTAGATTAAATTCATTTAAAAGCATAGTTGTATCAGCTAAAAAAGCTAAATCTAAAATAAATTTGTTATCTTTTAAATACTGTAATAAGCATTTATCTAAACCCTCTGCTTCTAGAAACTGTTTCACTTCTTCCCTTAAATTAAACAGTCTGTTTAAACAATCACCTCGGCTTAGCCACCGAACTTCTGTAAACATTTTCAAATCATTGTGTGGAGCATTTTTTATTTTTAAAAAGTTTACAAATTTTCTGTGAGTAAGCGAGTGATGTCCGCCTCGTATTTTATTTATTATCTGCTCTGCAGTCTTCATAGCTGGGTGGGTACTTATAAATTTAGAGGCAAGAGCGGCCTGATGAATTATGCAGTGAAAGCTATTAATTCCAAAGTAATGTTTTTCCAACTGTCCTACAAAACCTTCGTACTTACCCTTCATAACATTTGCTCCATCTGTGCAAACGCCAGCGAATTTGTTACAGTCTATAACGGTAAGCAGTTTTTCGTTGACAACATCAAACAACAACTTACCTGTCGCATTTCCATGAAATGTTTCAAGAGAAAACATTGCTTCATAAACATTATATTCTATGTCTACACATCGAACGCAAATTACTAATTGGCAGAGATCGTTAATGTCGGTGCTTTCATCTAAACAAATAGAAAAAAATTCGCAATTACTTAATTTTTCCCTAACCGCAAATTCAATAGATGTTCCTAATTTAACCGTTCGCCGAGCTAAAGTTCTACGGGACAAGGGAACAGATTCCAGAAAATTAGCATTATAATTAAGTTTTTGCATAGTTTTTTTCAGTATTTCTTTAACGAAAATACCATCCGTAAAAGGTCTGCCGTGTCTGACAATATCTAAGCTTACTGAGCTAGAAATTTCCATTTTTAATTTATTGTCTACCTTTTTTTCTTTTACTTCCTCTTCTAACAAAAAACCCTTTAATTTATCAAAAAAAATTTGCTTATTTCTATTAAAAAGCTCTTCTTTTTCCTCCTCCTTTAGTTTATTCATATTACTATGAAAACAATCATAATGCCTTTTAATTACTTGTTGTCTATATTCCTTAAATGTTTGATAACATAAAAGGCATTGTACCTGACCAAATGCATTTTTCAACATACAATATTTTTTGAGTGTCATCATTAATTTATTTTCTCTAAACTTGAAAAAAACTACTAAAGCTTCCGTTGAACATGTGCATTCGTCAAGATCTCACAGACGACTAAACACAAGAGCATAAGAATGCATGTGTATAGGTATTTAACAATTGTTTAACTAAATGCCCATGAATGCTTTAAATGCAATTTACTCAAAATCAAGAAAAAAAATTATAAATATATAAATCTGCGAAACGGCTAAAAATAATTACCTTTCAATTAACATACGTTTGGTCAAAATCGGGATAAAACGGTAGAACAGAACACTGGTCACAAGAAATCGCCTAGCCTATTAATATTATAGACTTATTTTAAACATGTTTTATACAATTTAGTACTGTACATTAGGCATATAACAAATGTTGACGAAAAATTTGGCATACCACCACGTGGTGGCAAATATTGTACAAGTAATGAATATCACTTTTTTAGGTGATTTCGGTTCAAAAACGTTCCGCGCAAAAATGGATTTCTAAAAAAAGTCAGATTTTGTTTTTAATATTTTTTAATTTTTTTTAATATTTTTATTTTTAAATTTTTGCCAATTGTTATATGAAATAAGTTTTAAGTTTAAAGTATGTGATGATTTACACAATGGTAAAATGTCTTGCACAATTTTAATTGCACGCTCTGCGCATATGTTACTTCGCTGAACTTCCTCAATAGCTGATGGTTTATTTACCCAATGTCTGAGAAAACATTCATTTGCTTTTGTGAAGCCGGCCAATGATTTCTGTAGTGTGGCGAAATTAATTTTGTTGAAAGTATGATCGGAAAACCAGATTTCGCTCCAAGCACCGCACACAAACTTACAAATAGGATATAATTGCAAACGATATTCAGGAATAAGTATAAAGGCTAAAAGTGCCAAAATAGCTCTAGAATTCCAACGGGCATTACTGAGTGCTGGTATTGCTTTAAATTTTATGTAGGGAAAACGTTCATTTTTCTCGAAGTATTTAAAAGCTTCGACCAATTCATATAAGTATTGCATGTCATTTCGCCATTTAATGCTTTTAACCTTAATACACTCTTTATTTTGTTCATACTCTTTTTTTAGATCATCGTAATTTTCTATTAAATTTGGAATAAAATTGTATGAAATATTGGGCGATGATGTTTTTCCCTCTAAAAGCTCATCCATGACATGTTTTAACATCAAATTTAGCACATGATGTTGACAACCAATATACTGTGGAGCGGGCAATGAAAAGGATTTCAAAAAATTTTGTAGGCGAGTGACAACACCATGGTGTCTGCCAGTATTCACACTGGTTGTATCGCAAATTATTATTTTAATTGATTCCAACAAGTCGAAATCACATAATAATTCTTTTATTCCGTGAAATATTGTCGACGCTTTTCCATCATTCAGAACTAGTACACCTAATTTAACTTCCCTAGAAGCATTTTTCAGTACTACGACCTGATATTCCTTCTTTCCAATATTTTTCCCGTCAAAATGCAAGCACCAGTTTTCATTTTTAAGACTGTTTTTCAACAGTTTTTTTCTTTTGTTCGGCATTTTTGGTGTAAGCTTTGTAAATTCCAGGTTGGAATGGCGACAATATCTCTACACCAGATTCAGACAACTCTTTACATATTTTTGCGGCCTTTCTAGTGCTAACGTTTGCATTCATAACTAAATTTACAGCTGGTTTCATAGGCTTCTTTTTTTGTAAATGGCTGGCAGATGGTTTGTAGGTAATATCATCATCTGATGACACCTGATCATCGTCCATTATGGTTGGAAGTTTGTAATCATCATCCAACGGCACATTATCGGTTTTAGATACTGAAATGGGGAAATGCTCCGATTCGTGTGATTGTTGCTCTTCGTTGTTTGAAGTTATATCAAAAATTTTATTAAAACTATATTTATCACGGCGTTTTAAAAAGTTTTGGTACGACTTTATTAATCTTTCCACATTTCTTTTAATAGACCTTAAGGAAAGTGTTTTAAAATTGAGTTTCTTCCACAAAACTGAAAGTTCACTAACGATAATTTGTGTTCTTCTTTTCTTACACTTTATTTCCTTTCCAAGGCAATTAAATCTTCCAATAACAAACTTTTCTTTGGGCTTTTTCATAATTCGAACAATGGAATGTCCACTTTTTTATACATTGTGTATTGCTAGCTATATTTTCTTTCCACGTATTACAATACTTTTCAACATTTTTAGCACTTGTCTTAAACATTTTTACACAATCAATATTTAATTATCCCGATAAAAACAGATTTGAAATATTTATTTCAATTTCTAAATTGAATGATAAAACAAATGTGCTCAAGATCACACAACTGAAGTAAAACTTCTTTAGCTCCATCTGTGTATTTATATATATATAGGGTTGCCAACTAACACATAATACATATATTTTTCGCAAGATTTTACAATTTTCCTAAATGAAACATACTTGGTAACCGTTAAGGTGGCTTTGTTACGTCATCTAACGGGAAATCATTCAACTATCGTAATCTTTCTTTTATCATTCTTGCATAGAGAACATTAAATCAAAGAGAAGAAGTATGTAACTACGCTCTCGTCTCGTCAGATGTAAAGACATTGTCGCGCGCACAGCTGTGTTATTATTATTTGACTATGCGAGTTCTTGAATAACTTGCTTTTTCTTTTTTAAATTTTTTAATATTGAATCAGAGTTTTCTAAAGAAAAATTAGTTTGGGGTGGGTGGAGCACTTCCCTTGGGTCCATTAAAAGGCGTTTGGAATAATAGGAAGATTATTAGTTAAATAAATATCTATTATTATGAAGAAAAACGTGTACACTGTACAAAACTCTTTTTGTTTTTTTCAGCAGTTCTGATAAAAAAAAGTAATTTCGTTTTGCGCGGAAACTTTTTTTGCAATTTCGCAAAAAAAAAATAATGGGGGTTCATACTTTTTTATGCTCTATTCGACTATGGTATGCCGTTTTTCGTATTTCCAAAAATTGTAAAAAGTTATATGCCTACTGTACATATTTTCAATACTATAATGCGATTTACTTTGTCTATTTTTAAGACCTATTAACGACTTTTGAATGTCTTTAGAAAGATTTAGTTGAACAGATTTACTTGAATACACTTAGATTATTTTTGTACTGATGATTTACAGATTTCATGAAAATACAGTGGAACTTTCTTTACTCGAACTTCTATAACTCGAATTTTCTCCATCTCAAACTTAATAGGTTACCAGTCGTGCTAAGGTTATATAATCCTGCTTCCGTATTTTGTACCTCCAAAATCCCTTTTTGGACATCAAATGCTTTTTTTTATTTGCGTAAGTGTTAGTTCCATGCAAATATATTACTAATATTTCACAATACCATCACAAAAACAGAGTAAGTCAAAAAAGGTGTAAGGTGCGATTTTAGTGGTGAAAAGATTAGGAAGTGTTTGGATATAAAATGTTTGGAGATAAAATGAGGTAGCGAATATCTAAAAACGTTTTGATAAATGAAAAATGAAAAATAAAAAATTAAAAATAAAAATGAAAAACGAAAAATGAAACATTAACAATTAATTAACCAGTTGAAGTAATATATAATACTAAATATTTTTATAGTAGCAGAGCTCATGATGCACTTGGTTGCTACAAGCGATACATAAATGCCGCTTTCTGTGTGGTTTTAAAAAAGTGCCATAAAAAATCTTCTACACATCTCCCTGTGATCGAACCCACATGATTTTTATACCCTATACCACTATGTGGGTATAATGACTTTGTGCTGCTGTTTGTAACTGCCAAAAATATTTGACCTAGACCCATCTTTTATTATACCGATCGAATCAGAATCACTAACTGATTCGATTTAACAATGTCCGTCTGTGTGTCCATGTAAACGTTGTAATCAAACTACAGGTCGCAAATATGAATATGTTTTGATGAAATTTGGTATTTTAGCTTTTGTCGGCCACAGGACGAACGCTGTTGAAATTGGTGAAATTCAGTCCATGTTCAGACCTAGTCCCCATACAAATGACCCCTATGAAATCGTCATAAATTGCCATAAGATCCAAATTATCATATAGATCTCAGTCAAATTGGCTTTGTATGTGTTTATTATATCCGTTAATCAGTAGTCCAAAAATAATCCCTATAGGACAATTCTTAATCATAGGCCCCATATAGAGCTGCTTCCCGATCTTCACTTACATCTATCAAAAAACAAAAATATTGCACAGATTTTTCTCAAATTTGGTTTGTATATATTTTTTCAAAATATAAGTGAGTTTTTCCAATATGGTCAGGATAGCTCCATATTTCGACCTAGTCCCCATATAAATATAGTATCCGATATAAACTTTTACATATCCGCAGCCAAAAAAAAGTGATAAATTTGGTTTATGCTTATTTTCGATATCGAATTATTTGGACCGAAGAGATAGGGTCTCTAAACCATGGTATAGGGTATCGTATAGTCGGTCTAGACTGACTATAATTTCTTACTTGTTTTTATTATGTTTTAAAATGTTTGTCGTTTGAAGAAAAATATAAACTTATCAAGGAGATCGAACGTGGATGTAGAAAAAAGGAGGAAGCTGAAAAATATTTTATCCCGGCTAATACGGTCTCGGTCTCGGTCACGTCGGTTGAATTCCGATTTCGTCTATGTAGTAAAAGGATTAAATACCCATCAGTCCCGATTGGTTTGCAGAGCGTTTTGGCGATGATTATTTTATGTGTGCTGTCTTCATAAGTAGAACGTTAGCTTTACAAAACGTTCGTTTAATACATATAATATAATTTTCATTTTTGGTATGGTGTAGGTTATAAAAAATGAGTGGGTGAAAGCAATAAGATTAATGAAATGGACTGCCAAAAGTGTTAAAAAGACGTTTTACCGAAATTATTCCAAAAGTACGGTGAAAGTCGATAGCGAATTCCAAAGCCTGGATGACAAAATACCTTTTTGAGGACTGGGTTCTAAAACTGGATAAGCAATTTCAAAATACTGATCAAAAATTTTAATAGATTATTGGTTATTTAAGCAAGCCATTGAATTCACAGTTTTTCCAATCATGTAACAAAAGTGTGCGATATTAACGACAGTGATCAAAGCATAGCAAATTGCTTTAAAAAGTTGAGTAGTAAATGCACTGATGATAATCAAAAACTAATTGAAGCTGATTAAAGCGAACAAAATAACATGCAATGCTGCTATTCAGGGTAATGAACTGTGCACAAATGGCTTTCCTACAGAAGATGATATTGTTGATAATTACTGCTCTGACCCATTGAAAGAAATTATTCATCAGCCTTTCAGAAATTATGCACAAAATTCTTTCCGAACATTATATTTGCAATGAATGACACTACCACTGATGAGCACTACAATGTTTAAAACAAATCAGAGTCACATTTACTGGAAAAAAAATGTTTCTGTCACTAATTTAAGAATATTTTACTTCACTGTAACTAATTTATTATAATTTTCTGTAAAAGCCTGTTTTAAATAAAAAATTCACATTCGTCATTTAATATATGCGCATGTTTACACTTTAGTTTTTTTTAAACAAAAAAATTTCGAAATCTGAGTAAGTCAAATATTTTAGTTTGTATAATGGTGAGTCCGGTTAAGGAAGTTTGACTGTGTATTAATATCTGCGACCTGTAATGTAAATACAATATTTTCCAAACAGACATCTCTTATTAGACCCAAGGAGTGATTCTGAGTCTATCGGTTTCATTGTGATCCTGAGTCTATCGGTTTCATTAATACAAACTTATTGTGCCCTAAAAATGCTACAGGGATACAAATGGTAGCTCAAAAAATTCTGGATTGAGAGATATCAAAAATAACTTTTTTGGTGTTGACTGAAACTTTATTGCAGTTGTTTTACTAATTTGAGCTCGCTAATTTCAAATCTAATCTCCAATTTTCTCCATCAGCTCGCATTTTTAAGTTACAAGTACTAGTCGTATTTTTGACTTTTTTAAAAAATTCTGCTTTTTTTCAAAAACTTCAACGATATCTCTGAAACTACTAGTCATATTTAACTGAATATGGTGAACCGTTTTTAAGTTATTCTAAAGTCGAGCTGATAGAAAAAAACCAAGTGCAGATTCAGTTCTTAATCAACAAAAACCTTGTTCCGTTGTGTAATTGATGACTGACACAAATACTGCCTTTATTAAACATTCAGCTCAAATCAGCCATAAAACTTTGTGTGCTAATTACATGAAAAAATAAATATCAAACTAATGTTATATGCTACGTTCGAGGCAGATCTTTGAACACATCTGTGTCATTGAAAAAATATAAAGTCTTGTTTTTGTTATACACTTTACTTAATTGCCACCCTAATGAACATATTAACATACTTAAGCATGTCTGTAAACACACATGTACATATATTTTATATTCATACACTTTTAAATACTTTCTCAACTTGTAGTTTAGGGAAATAGCATTCTCATGTGTTATTCATTCATTGCTTTATTTAAGTTGTTGTTTTTTTTTTTTTTTTTTATTTTATCGATGTAAAATTGCTTGGTATTTACAAATGTATTATACAATTATTATTATGGTTAAACATGAATGTAAGAATTTGCATAACTTCAAGTTCATGGTTCAAAAATGCCAAACAAATAAAATAGCAAAACATACATACAATTCTGACTAATGAGCGGGGTTCAGAAATTTGCCCTCAATTTATTACTTTATCGATAAATGAATTAGAAAGTTGTGTTTGTATTTTAATTTTGCATTTCTACTAGAGTTATAATAAATTTAAGATAAAAATAACCAATTTTTATTAAATTGATTTATTTATGTTTCTATAATTAAATCTTTTTTATTTTTTTCTTCTTTCAGTTTCAATTCGTCTGATTAGAAAACCATAATTTATTGAAGGTAAGCTACTTCGATAAGATAACACTTTTTTATTATACTGTCAACGGATTTATTTACAATAATATTTGGATTTGAAAAATTTAAAAAATTAAGTGTAGAAAATTTAAACGTTTAATAGTACACAATAGCAGAATATCAATATTTCAAGCAGCATTAAGTAAAAAAATTAATACTTATATGAATAATGCCATTAACTTTCTGAGACCAGTACAAGTTGGGTTCAAGTCTTAAACTTTCTATAAAATATTTTGAAGGCTATATTTCAACTATCACTTAAATGGAATAAACTTACCTTGGATTCTTGAAATATGTCTTTTTCGGACCTGTAGTGAGTGTAAATTGTACTATTTCAAAAAATAAGAAAGAATTTCACTTTCAATTCGTTACGTTTTTTATACCCTATACCACTATATGGTTTGGGTATAATGACTTTGTGCTGCTGTTTGTAACAACCAAAAATATTTGACCTAGACCCATCTTTAATTATACCGATCGAATCAAAATCACTTTCTGACTTGATTTAACAATGTCCGTCCGTCCGTCCGTCAATCTGTGTGTCCATGTAAAGCTTGTAATCAAACTGCAGGTCGCAAATATGAATATATTTCGATGAAATTTGGTATATAAGCTTTTATCGGCCATGGCATGAACGCTATTGAAATTGGTGAGAATCGGTCCATGTTCAGACCTAGCCCCCATACAAATTACCCATATGAAATCGACATAAATTGCCATAAGATCCAAATTGTCATATAGATCTTACTCAAATTGGGTTGGTATGCGTTCATTACATCCACTAATGAGTAGTCCAAAAATGATCCCTTTGACCCCATATAGAGCTGCTTCCCGATCTTCACTTAAATCTATTAAAAAACAAAAATATTGCACTGATTCTTCTCAAATTTTGTTTGTACATATTTTTGCAAAATACAAGAGACTTTACCAGACATGATCAGGATCGGTTCATTTTTGGACCTAGTCCAAAAAAATTAATAAAAATCCCACTCAAATTTGGTTTTTGCTTATTTTCAATGTCCAGTTAGTTGGGCCTAAGAGATAGGGTTTCTAAACGCATGGTATAGGGTATCGTATAGTCGGTCTAGACCGACTATAATTTTCTTACTTGTTTTTTTTTTTGGATTTTGGAATGTAATGCAACAACGTTTGACAAACATAACTAACTAAAGTTTACACAAACCTCTATAAAGGTACTAAAACAAAATGGCTTAATTTAAATACTGAAATCGATTTAATCAAAAGCTTTGATCACTGTCACTACCATTTTTTATTTAATTTAAGTTTCGGGTTGCTTGTTACCATAATCCGATGTGCATAATTAAAGGAGGCAGTTCGAACTCTTCAGCTTTGAGTTAAAATAAATTTGGAAAACTGTATTCTTTTCTTTATAAGACGCCATGCTTATTAAGTATTCATTGCTTTCAAAATATAATATGTATGAATTCATTTCATAAATGTATGTTTACATTAACCCTTAAACGAAAGATATCTAATATTCTCACAATATTTTAATATCATTAGAAGAGACCGCATTTTAAAAATAAAAAAACAAGTTAGAAAATTATAGTCGGTCTGGACCGACTATACGATACCCTATACCATGGTTTATAGGCCCTATCTCTTCGGTCCCATTAAGCGGATATAGAAAATAAGCATAAACCAAATTTGAGCGGCATTGTTATTAATTTTTTTGGCAGTAGATATGAAAAATTATATCGGATGTTTTACTTGTATGTAATTAGCTTAAAAGTAATGATTTTTGCAACAAAAAAAAGGAAAAGGCCCCACTGTGCGGCGATACACTGCCGTTATTAAAAATAAAGGTTATCTAACAAAGTCCTGGCGTCGAATCGTCGCACTCGATATCGAAATTTTTCGATCGAAATTATTTGTTTATTTTCCAAAATAAAATACTAAGAGTAATTTTACTCTATCACAGCTAAAGAGTTATGGTCCATAGTTAATAGCAAAAGTGAAACGAGATCTGACGATTGTCTGTCTTCTTTAAATAATAAGCTAAACAAGTAAGAAAATTATAGTCGGTGTAGACCGATTGTACGATACCCTATACCATGCGTTTAGAGACCCTATCTCTTAGGCCCAACTAACTGGGTATAGAAAATAAGCATAAACCAAATTTGAGTGGGATTTTTATTAATTTTTTTGGCTGCAGATATGAAAAAGTTCATATGGAATGATATATCTATATGGGGAATAGGACCAAAAATGGACCGATCCTGACCATATTTGTAAAGTCTCTTGTATTTTGCAAAATTATATACAAACAAAATTTGAGAAGAATCAGTGCAATATTTTTGTTTTTGATAGATTTAGGTGAAGATCGGGAAGCAGCTCTATATGAGGCCTATGACTAAGAGTTGTAGGGATCATTTTTGGACTACTGATTATTGGATATAATAAACACATACAAACCCAATTTGACTAAGATTTATATGAAAATTTGGATCTTATGGCAATTTATGTTAATTTCATAGGGGTCATTTGTATGGGGGCTAGGTCTGCACATGGACCGATTCTCACCAATTTCAATAGCCGATTAAAGCTTATATACCAAATTTCATCAAAATATATTCATATTTGCGACCTGCAGTTTGATTACAAGCTTTACATGGACACACAGACGGACGGACGGACGGAAATCGTTAAATCGTATCAGATAGTGATTCTGATTCGATCGGAATAATAAAAGATGGGTCCAGATCAAATATTTTTGGTAGTTACAAACAGCAGCACAAAGTCATTATACCCAAACCACATAGTGGTATAGGGCATAAATATGGAATTTTGATTGATTTTACGATATATCGAATGCTACGATTTGCCCCCTGGTCGAAATAACTAAACAAACTAATTTCACAGTTTTTATTTTTAATTGAAATCAAAGGATTGTTAATTGATATGAGCTATTTAATTTGTCAATCAAATAAATAGGTCGTTGCAAAAAAAAATTAAAAAAAAATCAGAGAAAATTTTTAAAGAATTTGCATTTGATAAATGTGGTTAGCAATAATAATATAAAACGGTCTAAAAAAGAGTGGAAATAAAAAAATTACTATGTTCATATCATATTTTTATAATGTCGTCAGTGTTACCCTCTGCATAGTGTTGTGTAGGATTTAAAAGTTTTTTTTTCCATATAGTTCAAAATAATATTCAGCTTTAAAAAAATATATTTGTTTTATAATTATTTCGCTAAATACGAAAAAACAAATTTTTTTAAAACGTTTGCAACTATAGAAGCGGCATATAAACCCCTATGGCCCAAAAGGTTTTTGAGGCTTTTTTCATATTTTTTCAAGTTGGATATGTATGGAGTTGCGGAAAAATAAAAAAGGATTTGGTGAAACGTCTTAATGAACATCTGCTGGATGGGTTTTTCAATGGCTTTCAGAAAAACTACATTGTCCATTTTCAATGACACCATATGAGTGTTGTGATTTTTGATTTTTATTTTTCACACTCACCGGTTTTATACGTCTCAGTTATCATTATACAAAAAAAAATTTTTTTTGGTTTTTCTAAACAAAAGGATATTGTATGAATCATGTTCTGTTGAAAATACCGAAAAAGATAAAAATATGATTAGCCAGACCAAATTCTTTGATTTACAGATCGTCACCTTAAAGACCAAACAACCTATCAGCAAAAATTTCAAAATTGATTTTTTTTTTATTTAATATTATTCCCTATATCGTAACGCATATGTGTGCAAAATTTTGAATGCCTAATATTACAAATAACCAAGCTATTACCAAATTAAGAATATATAATTTTCGTTTCAATATTGCAAATAGTTCCAATTTTATAACGTTTTTTCTCTCTCCTCTAAACTTTTGAAAACTGCTGATAGGTTGTTTGGTCTTTAAGGCGATGATATATTGTATTTGTCAAAAAGAAAAAAATAAATAAATAATAAAAAAAATTTAATAAAGAAAACGTTAATACATAACGCGAAAATTTAACTTAACATGTCAAAATCAATCATAACGTAAAAAATGTCAAATTATTAAAAAAAAAATGATTTGTAGAATAGTGTACAAGAATTATCTATTATTATGGAACCTAGAAATAAATTTAGTCCACATGGGTATTAGTTTTTTTTTTTTTTTTGGTATTTATGGTTATAGCTAAGAAGAACAATCTGCCATCCAAAATCGCATTCCCGCTCCTTCTGCAAAGGTGGATATATACAGATTGTATTGTATTGTATAAAAAGGTGACGAAAGTACCACGACGAAATGGTCTATTGTACTGCCCTCTGCTATAAAATCTCACCCAACTCTGAAGCCCTCAGAAAATCGAGAACGTTGTTTGGTTCCAGTGATTTTATTTCGCTCCCTGGTACTTGGAAAGAACCCAGGTGCTTTTTCCTCTTATGCATTGAAGCTCCACAATCCCCCAGTATATGCTCCGCTGACTCTGCCTTCTCATTGCAGAATCTGCACATGGGGTCCGCTTCAAGTCCTAACTTGCTCAGATGCTCCCTGAGCCTACAGTGACCAGTTAGAATCCCGGTTAGTATTCTCAGTCCGTTCTTTGATAGTCCGATACATGACTCAAATCTTTTACTCTTGTAGTTGCCTAACAACAGTTTTGATTACCTTAAGCCTTGGTGGCTCGAGAAAAGCTCCTGTCTGATATGATTCTCATATTCTCTAGGTATGCCTTCCCATACTCCTTTTCCTATTTCACAAAACGGTTCCGGCCCCATTATCTTTGTGGAAGCTCCCTTTCTGGCAAGCTCATCTGCTTGTTCATTTCCTTGGATCCCAATATGGCCCGGGACCCAACAAAGGCTGACTTTATTGTGTGTGCCTAGCTCATTCAGTCTTTGCAGACAGCCCCATACTAACTTAGAATTTATTACATAGGAGCCTAGTGCTCGAATAGCAGCTTGACTATCTGATAGTATGGTTATGTCCCGTCTTTTGTGCTTTCTATTTAAGTTAATCTGTGCACATCTATCGATGGCATAAATTTCCGCCTGATAAATATTCGTGTGTATTTCCATTTCCGGTCTTTGACCCGTCCGTGTACCATTTGATCATATCCTCCTTTAGAGAATATGCTGTACTCAAAGTACTCCATTCCTTTTGATACCCTATACCACTATGTGGTTTGGGTATAATGACTTTGTGCTGCTGTTTGTAACTACCAAAAATATTTGACCTAGACCCATCTTTTATTATACCGATCGAATCAGAATCACTATCTGATTCGATTTAACGATGTCCGTCCGTCCGTCCGTCCGTCCGTCCGTCCGTCTGTCCGTCCGTCCCTCCGTCTGTGTGTCCATGTAAAGCTTGTAATCAGACTGCAGGTCGCAAAAATTAAAATATTTTGACAAAATTTGGCACATAAGCTTTTATCGGCAATGGGATGAAAGCTAATGAAATTGGTGGGAATCGGTCCATGTTCAGACCTAGCCCCCATACAAATGGCCCATATGAAATCGACTTAAATTGCCATAAGATACAAATTATCATATAAATCTTATTCAAATTAGGTTTGTATGTGTTTATTACATCCACTAATCAGTAGTCCCAAAATTATCTATATGGGACAACTCTTAGTCATATTCCCCATCTTCACTTAAATTTATCAAAAAACAAAAATATTGCACTGATTCTTCTCAAATTTTGTTTGTATATATTTTTGCAAAATACAAGAGACTTTACCAAACATGGTCAGGATCGGTCCATTTTTGGGCCTAGTCCCCATATAGATATAACATCCGATATGAAATTTTTCATATCTGCAGCCAAAAAAATTAAGAAAAATCCCACTGAAATTTGGTTTATGCTTATTTTCTATGTCCAGCTAGTTGGGCCTATGAGATAGGGTCTCTAAACGCATGGTATAGGGTATCATATAGTCGGTCTAGACCGACTATAAATTTCTTACTTGTTTATTACTAAGTTTTGTGACAAAGTTTTTCTTGAAATCGTTTTTCTTCTCAGTCCTGTCCATTGGACAATCTAGTAATCTTTAACTTGACTTATACTCAGAACATATTTGAGCAGATGTAAAGGTACTTAGTTCTCGATTGCCATATTCCAACTAATTAATACTTCCATTCGTGATTGTCAGGCTTTTATTACGGCAGAAACTCATATATATGAAATATCTCCCACACTTGTATTAACGGCACAAATGTTTGTGAGGATGCAAGTAACCTGAAATCTGGTTTTCTGGTTGTCATCAGGTATGTTTAACCGCATTGTTCTACAAACGAATAAAATCTATAAGTCTGCATATGAATAGTTTTAAGTTGTATCCAAGGATCGGACCAGCTCCAAGATAAATTTATGATGCTTACCATTGCTTTTATATTCTGGTTAGAATGTCACAAAAGCAGTCGTTATTGTAAAGTTTATCAATTGCCCCAGGAGATTATGATGATATACTTGACCTAGATAGACTCTTTATAATGTCGACATATGACACGGAATCATTTCTCCATCACTTCCATAAATGTGCTAAGACATACGAACAGCTATTTAAATTTATAAAAAAGTGCATTTTAAGGCCTGGGCCAAATATTACTGTTTCATATTAGTTCAGTTTAAATAGCACTACTACAAACTTCCAATGCATTCGAATTCGGTTTGCAACGATTTGACATTGGTATACAAATAATATTTTTCAACCATAGTGTCCACAATTTCCATAAATATGTATAGTATTGGATGTAATGTGTATAATATTATTCGGTAAATGCCTTTAGGATATATGAAAGACGGTATTTAAAATCAATTTTATTTTGTATCCCATGTTTTACTCACATCATACATGAAACTAGATGTAATATGTATCGCCAGGTAACAATGTCAATTACTAACATTGCCTTATGATCCAAATATTTTTTAACCTAAAATAAAATTACAAATTGACACAAATTTAATAATAATAGACAGAAGGACAAGTCGCTTTGTTCGAAAGTAACTACTCCATCTAGCGCTGTCTTCAATTTTTTCCAAATTTCTCTTACATTTCATAAAGTATTATCTTGTCTAGTATTAGAAAATGTATACATAATCACGAACCGAACAATCATAATTATTATTATTATTACAACACAAGATCGACATTACATAAAAAACTAACATATTTTAATAATGCTAAAATTAATAACAATAATACTATATTTATTAACGAGTATATTTATTTTTTTTAGAAATGTAAGCAGACAATTTAAATATGGGGATATGCTATAATATATTTCAACAATATATTTCAATTCAAAGCTCTATTATCGCATGGAATTATTTAGTGGAGGCAGGGATAATTATTTAACTTTCTTTTGTCAAATGTAAAAGGTATAAATTATTGAAAATAAATACTTGAGAAATAATAATTTTTGACTTTTATATTTCTTTGTATTAGTAAAAATCTCGATTTGAAGTTGTGACAATCAATAATTAAAATTAGTATTTCCAGTGTATAAACTATGAATCACATTGCATACAATCGAATTTTTATATCTATAATATTAACAGGCTAGGTGATTTTTTGTGATCGATGTTTTGTTCTACCGTTTTATCCCGATTTTTACCAAACGTATATTATTTGAAAGGTATTTCTTTTTAGCCGTTTTGCAGATTTACAGATTTTTAAATTTTTTCCTCAATTTTGAGTAAATTTAATTTAAAATTGCTACGTATAAACACGTATAATTATACAATGCTATGTGTGTGTTTATTAAATTTATTAATGTGTTTGTAATAAAAATGAGTTTGTTCTTTGTGGTGATTTGCGAATTGGCTATAATTGATTAGCATACCTTTAGGGTCTTTATTTAATGAAAAAATTAAATTTCCTAGAATTTGCACTCGAATTTCGAGGGCTGGAATCTGCTAGTAATATAATTTGCTTTTACTATTCTACAGTCATATATATTACATAATTCGGTAATCACAACAGAAAAATGTTAGAGTACATGGGACTTCCAAAATTCGGTTGGCAACAAATTCGGTTGCAACAACGAATCCCTTTTTTTTGTGTATATTTTGGGACGTTTTCTAAAGTCTCCCTTAAAATCAAAGAAATGTTTAAAAAAAATAATTCAAAAGAAAAATTAAAAAAAAAAAAACAAGTAAGAAAATTACGATACCCTATACCATACGTTTAGAGACCCTATCTCTTAGGCCAAACTAACTGGACATAGAAAATAAGCATAAACCAAATTTGAGTGAGATTTTTATTAACTTTTTTGGCTGCAGATATGAAAAAGTTCATATCGGATGCTATATTTATATGGGCACTAGGCCTAAAATTGGACCGATCCTGATCATGTTTGGTAAAGTCTCTTGTATTTTGCAAAAATATATACAAACAAAATTTGAAAAGAGTCAGTGCAATATTTTTGTTTTTGATAGATTTAAGTGCAGATCGGGAAGCAGCTCTATATGGGGCCTATGAGTGAGAGTTGTCCCATAAGGATAATTTTTGGACTACTCATTAATGGATGTAATAAACGGATAAAAACCCAATATGAGTACGATCTATATGACAATTTGGATCTTATGGCAATTTATGTCGATTTCATAGGGGTCACATGTATGGGGGCTAGGTCTGAACATGGACCGATTTCCTTCAATTTCAATAGCATCTTATGGCCGATAAAAGCTTATATACCAAATTTCATCAGAATATATTCATATTTGCGACCTTCAGTTTGATTACAAGGTTTATATAGACACACAGACGGACGGACGGACGGACGGACACACGGACGGACATCGTTAAATCGAATCAGATAGTGATTTTGATTCGATCGGTATAATAAAAGATGGGTCTAGGTCAAATATTTTTGGTAGTTACAAACAGCATATACCCACATAGTGGTATAGGGTATAATAAGTTATAGTACTGAAACCCATAAAACCTATAAAACTAACTGACATATATATTATAAGCAACAAAGTTTATATACTTAGAGAACGTTATAGTAAAAACTACAATGCGACAAACTTCTTATGGTATTTCTCAATAATCAACAACAAAAATATTTAGTTTATAAAGGAAGCCAAAAATCTCTAAAAAATATTTGCATTTGGCGCCAAAAAAAAGCAAATTATTCTAAGCCAAATTAAACAAATAATATATATGGGCAACTTCAAAAATTGACGGCACCTAGACAATTTTTTTTAAAGTTTTTTTTTTTGTCTGACATCAATGTCCATTTGCGTGTGTATAAATCGATATTTGAGTATGTGAAATCCGTTCGCGTTAAGCATTTTTATTAAACGGCGCAAATTTTACGGTTTAAAGGTAAAAATTTAAAAAAAATATTAAAATTACAGAATTTGTTAAAATTGAAAAAGGATAACGCGTGTGGATAAAACCCCTTAAGGGCCTTCTTAGCAAACTAAAATATTTGTAGTAGCTTCAATACTTTTTAAAATACACTGATCGTGTATGTATATAAAAATTTATTTTAACTTGTTAAACATTTTACAAAATTACGGCTAGTATAAGACATAATTTGCAATATTTTGGGAAAAAAAAACTATTTGCCTATTGCTAATGGTGTAAGAGATATAATCACTTACACTTTACCACTCATGATTTTTTTACCAAATTATATATTAAGATCAGTAATATCTTTAAAATGCTTAGTTTTTTCTGAGTTTAGTATAGTATTAACATGCTTTAAATAAAAAGATGTTTGGGTATTTAATAGAACAACTGACTCGTTAACATTGCATTTTATGGCTTCTTTGGACGCGACTTTTTCGTGGTATGTTAAGCCTTTAGCACCATTTCGGTCAATTGTTTTCTGATACCACTTATTGGAAAAAATCTTTTCTAAACCATTTCAGCCCCCCGGAATTTCTTTTTTATTGCAAACTTTGCATTCTCTATACACTTACAACCTCTATTTTCTTGGGGAGATTTAAAATTTTTATTTTTATTTTGTTGATAATGATTAACTATGTGATATTAAAAGCTTAAATAAAAACCAGTGTCTATCGTTTGAGTATTTGCCGAATAATAATTTTTATTTTTCTTTTTCATATCATACAAATATTTTCTTTGTCATATAAAATTTAGAAAATGTTTCTTTGATTATTTTAAAATATTCTCAGCACAGTGCTTACAACTCGGCCACGCTCCTTCACTCACGTCCTCGTGAAGCATCTGGAATTATATGTTATTAATATACATATGTACAAGAATTTTTTTTTTTTTTTTTTTCATAATAATATAACAAAAATTCATTCTCATATATACTTTCATATTATCTAATCATGACACATATCCGTATTATACAATTTAATTTTATCTGAAGAAGTTATTCCTTCATATGGTTTCTGTGATATATTAGCACCTGGCATGTCCTTTATAACATACCTATCATTGCCCAAATATTTCACAATCTGATAAGGGCCATTATATTTTGGAAGAAGTTTTCGATTCCCCTCCACTAATTTAGTTTTCCGTAGTAGTACTAACTGCCCCTTTCTATAAATTTCACTTGATTTTCTCCTTTGGTCATATTTTCGTTTTTAATATTGTTGCATAGTTTCTATCATAGTTTCTATCAATCATTTATAACGTCTTTAGTTTTAATTTCATAGACTTGACTACTTAAATATGAATCATATTTTCCCCTTGGCAAAAAACCAAATAAAAGCTCATTTGGTATTTTTCCTGTCGATTTGTTAACAGTACAATTTAATCCCCATTGAACATCATCAATAGACTCATCCCATTTTTTTTCATTTTCTACAGATGTACCCAAGGCCGATAAAATCGTTCTATTATACCTTTCTGCTTGTCCATTGGCTCGTGGAGTTGCGGTCGCATTATGTATTATTTTTATGCCATATTCTTGGGCATATATCATAAATTCATGACAAGTAATGTACTAGCTCTATCACAAATCATTCTTCTGGGAATTTCAAAAATTCTCATAAATTCATCTAAAAACTTCAGAAAAGGTTCTACTTTTGTACTCTGTACTGCTTTTAACATAACATATTTTGTAAAACCATCTACCAAAACAATTAGATACATATTCTTGTGAATACTCTTCGTAAATGGACCAATATGGTCAACATGAACAGTATCAAAAGGATGCAACATTCTTGCTTGTTTACCTTGTTATATGAACATGGGTGACAACATGCAATATAACGTTTAACATAATTTTTCATATTAGGAAACCAATATTTTTCTTGAATACAAGAAATCGTCTTTTCCAAAGAAAAATGTCCAATTTTATCATGATGGTTAAATAAAATTTCCTTTCTCGAAGATTGTGGAAAAACCCACTTATTGCCGTTTTATGGTTTCTTATATAACCTACCTTTTTTTTAGTAAATATTCGCTATGTATCTGTTTTTCCTCTTTATCTGTTGGAGTCTTCTTTAATATTTCAACAAAATATCTACACCTTTCATCATTTAACTGCAAAGCTAATATCCAATCCATTTCAGTAATATCGACATACAAAACACCTACCGGGTTTCTACTTAATGCACCAGCATGTGCCATTTGGGACCCTTGTCGATATTCCACAATAAAATTTAACTCTTGAATAGTAAGCCACCATCTCGCAATTCGAGGCACAAGACCTCTTTTTGCAGTTCTTATAGAGAAACAATCTGTAACTACTTTAAACTCTATCCCTAATAAATATATTCTAAAACGTTTTAAAGCACATACAACAGCTAATGTTTCTAACTCATAAGAATGATAGCGCTGCTCCTCTTTTGTTGTTGTGTGACTAAAGTATGCAACTGGTCTCAAAGTTTCATCACATTGTTTTTGTAATAAAACAGCTCCAACACCCCATTTACACGCATCTGTATGCAACTCAGTCCACGCTTTCTTATCATACAAAACTAATACAAGACACGTAGTATAATTTCTTTTTTTAATAAATTCTGAATAGGTGTGGCTATTAAAGCATATTGTTCTATAAATTTTCTGAAATAACTCGTTAACCCCAAAAACTGACGAACCTCATGAAGATTCTTGAACAACAGCACTAATCTTTTCTTTTCCTGGTTTTAAACCCTCTGCATTTATTTCAAATCCTAAATACTGTATTGTACTGTGCAAAAAACAAAACATTTGTTTAATTTCAGTGTTGCACCATTTTTCATTAATCTTTCTAGAATTATCTCTAAATTCTGAAAACCTCTATCAATCGTGTCTGAAGGAATTAAAATGTCGTCCATATAAACCATAGCAGTTGTAAATCTCAAATTTCCAAGCATTTTTTTCATAGTTCGTTGAAAAACAGCCGGCGTATTTACTAACCCAAATGGCATTCTCTTAAATTCATAATGCCCATCAGGGGTTATGAACGCTGTCTTTTGGGCTGACCTCTTATCTAATGAGATTTGATAATAACCACTTGCGCAATCTAAACTAGTAAAATAGCTGCTTCCTCTTAATCTATCAATTTCATCATCCATTCTTGGCATTGGAAACGCTTCTTTTGTTGTTTTCCGATTCAGAGCTCTGAAATCAATGCACATCCTGTATTCCCCTGTTTTCTTTTTAACCAAAAGAATAGGACCAGAATAAGGAGATGATGAATCTTGAATAAGATCAGCTTTTTTTAGATCGGCTATCAAATCTCGAACAATTTCTCTTTCAGACCATGACATCCGATATGGTTTATATGAAACTGGAATTTCATCGCTTAACATAATTTTTATTTGTACATCTTTTATATTTCCTAATTCTGACATATCCTGTGCAAAACAACTTCTGTATTTATTAATCAAAGTACATAATCTTTCTATATTAGTGTCATCTAAATGCCTTGCCTGAGGTACAATTTCACTTTTCAAAAACTGTTTCAATCTACTAGATTTTACAATAAAATTCGAATATTCAAATTGTTCATCTAATCTGCAAGGAAAAACTCTTCCAATTCTAAACCCCTTTTTAAAACATAAATCCTTACACGACTCATTTTCTATTAAAATCAATCCTATACTACCAACAACACATCTGGAAATTCTGTATTCGTTTTTCGGCTTATTAACGAACATTTCTTCCAAATAAAAACATGAATTGGAAATCTGATCAGTCATAACTTCAACAAATCGAGCATGTTCTTTAGGTATAGTAACTGTTTTGTGAATCCAAGGTGAACATTTTTCTTTTGATATGCAATCAAAATCTGAAAAATTTTCACTTTCTTTAGTTAATAATCTAACAGTATTATTTTTCACTATCATAATAACAAATTCATGATTAATAAATGGTTGACCAATAAGGATATCAATTTCTTGAGCATAATCGGGAACAATAAATATCGTAACAAATGCCGATGCTGAATCTACATTTAATTTAACGAACATTTTGGATGTTACAGATACAACTGATCCTCCATATCCTGTAACTTGTATGCTACAACGTTCAAAAGCTACGTTTAATGCATTTGCATTGGATTGTCTTATTAATATTACTGAGCAACCGGTATCAATAAAACCTCTCATTGCAATATCATTTACCTTACAATCCACTAAATAGCACTCTTTAATTTCACCGGATTTTGTTTCATTATTAATAAATAATATTGAAGACTTACTTTTTTTTAAACAGTCCCGTGTATAATGTCCCCATTTTCTGCAATTATCACATTTCTTGAGACCACCACACTTGCTTGCATAATGTCCCGATTTCTTGCAGTTAAAACATATCACTTTCTTCAATTTATCCTCAGAACCATCTTCAATTAAAGTGATAGTTCGTCCATCAACACGTCTATTTTTGGGTTGAACATCCATCTCATGCGGAAATGTTGACAAATAACGACCAAAGAGGTCTTCCGGAGTCTGAAATCTTGCAGACCTTGCACTCACTTGTACACTTCCACCAGGTAATCCATCAATTATGCATGACACAGCATCTTTTCCAACTATCTTACATGTATCAGCCAAAATTTTCTTTTCAAAATAATATCTCGTCATTGACGCCGTCGGAAGCTTAACCCGTTTCACTAAACGCTTAAGATTTTCAGAAAAATCTTGATGCTCCGGAAATGATTGGTATAACAAGGATCTCCATTCTTCCCATGTTGAGGCGTATTCATTTAAATTCTCAAACCATGTTCGTGCTAAGCCTTTCAATCTAGTTTGCATTGCAAATATTTTCTTACGATCATCCCAATTATGAATTTCACCAATTTGATCAATTTTTTACAACCACAGGGACACAGGCAAATTTAATGACCCAGGTTCAAATTCTGGAATGCAGTCAATTTTAAAATTTACATTGTTTCTAAAATTTTCTAGACGTTTCTCGCTCAAGGTCTTCACCAAACTTTCCAAAGCGTTAATGCGTGTAATCAATTCCGTTTCATCCACAATTTCTTCTGGGGGCATTTCATGACCATCCGAGCAAAGGATTCGACTTTGAGAGCTTTCCCGCATTTCAGATGTCCTTCGCATATTAATATACACTTTTCGCTTTCTGCTTGATCTTGGCATAAGACTTCAAAATAAATAATCTTTTTTATTTGTAATCCCACCGCTGCTTTAAAAGCTTAAATAAAAACCAGTGTCTATCGTTTGAGTATCTGCCGAATAATAATTTTTATTTTTCTTTTTCATATCATACAAATATTTTCTTTGTCATATAAAATTCAGAAAATGTTTCTTTGATTATTTTAAAATATTCTCAGCACAGTGCTTACAATATAAAATTTTACGGCTGTTATATTTCTTTATCACTTTTCCAGAAACGATTTTGGAGTACATAGATTTTTCTTAATGAGTTACTATATTTTGTTTATTTTTAACCAATTTTTTTTCTAAAACCTTACAAAACATTAGTCGCTTTTTCACAGCACTGTGTCCTTGTTTCATAAAGCAAAGGCTACTGTGATCATAGAGTTTTTATAATAAAGCATGTTCTTTAAGATGTCATTGCATCGGCGTTAATTTGTATATATACATATAGTTATATATATTAATACATGCGTACAAATGTTATTTTTCAAATTAATTTTTTATTAATATTTATATGTATTAACTATGCATAGCTACTTCTATGAATATTTGTTCATTTAATGCTTTTATATTGTTGTGGTTTAACAATGTTTACACAATTTGCCACACTTTTATAGCTGTTTACATACAGTATGTACTTTATATTTACAAGTAAACAGAAAAAAAAAGAAAATAAAGCTTTATTCGAATTCAGTAAGCCCTACAGAATTGTTTTTTTTTTTTAGATCAATCAAGTTATATGGAAAGATGAAAACTTGATTCTGATTTAAATTTTAAATTTGAACAATAATATATTTGCTTTAAGCTAAAACATTTCATTGTGCCTGGTGTGTGTGTAAAATTTAGAATAATAAAAAAAAAATTTTGTAATCTTTAATTGAAGGAAATTTTAATTTCGTGTGAACTTGTTCTCATTAACTATGCCATATACAAAAATATTCTCTATATGATACAAAAATAACGGAAATGCTTCACCTTCATTATGTTAATGTCAATGTCAAAGTTTGTCAGTTGTATCAGAACGGGTTGTATTTTGCATCACATGAAAACGATGAGGTAACTTTTTGGTGGCAGTGAAAACCAAGCAAAAATAATTAATAATAAAAATTATTTCTTTATTAATTTCCTGTACAACAAGACATGTCTTCTAATTAAAGTGCAGGATTTTCATCGTTCAAAAATTCGTCACAAAATTAAAATACAATAAAAAAATACAATAAAGTAAAATAAATAAATACAAGAAATTATTAAAATTCATGAATTTAAAGAAATGAAAATTAAATATATTTACACAAAATCCCTAAACAAAAATTTTTTAAAATGTATCGCGTTGCTAACTAATTGTTGGTTGTGTGGAATTGCATTCCAAAGACGTGTGGCGTATATGAAAACTTGCCATTCTGACACAAGGCATCGATGCATAGAGATAATAAGTTTTTTGCCCTTTCTGGATCTAGCAAACTGTATTTGAACATAAAGATATAGGCGTTTCTCGACGTAAATAATTTTGTGCAAAAACATTAAAACCCTTATATTAATAAGGTTATCGAATGAGACTCCATAAAGACTTTTTGAGAAAGTCGAAACAGTATCACGTTTCTTCAGTCCATAAACATATCTAACAATATTTTTGTACAAAATATTTAGTTTTTTCTTGTTGGCGTAGTCGCAGTTGCCAAAAAGTTTACAGCCATAAAGTAGACCAGGAATTAAGTATGCCTTTGCAAGAAGATGTCTTACTCTTAACGGCGCACAGTGGACCATATTTTGAGAAGGCAGCCGAAAATATTTTTTTTTTTTTTGTTACCGATTTTAAAGTTATTTTATTCATTTGAAAGTAAATACTAGTAAACCTCGGGAGCAAAAAAATTGCGACTCTATCTCAACAATATTATAGCGAACAGGGTCTTCTCAGTATTTTGCTAAAATTAAAAATTTCTTTGTAAATTTTTATTTTTGAATGACCGTAACTTTTTTTATTGAAAAGATTTTGAAGCGAAATAAATTTTGTATAATTTTGCGGCTTCCATACTATTAACGTTAAAAATGTAAAACCACTGAGTCATTCCGAAATTTAAAAAAAAAAAACCGAAAATCTCCTACTTAATAGAGCATAACTCCTGCCAGTCAAAAGCAGTCAGAAAAAATCTTGCACTATTCTATAGTCCGATCCCTCCACTATACTACTATACTCCATTATACACCCGCCAGCTTCCTCTCGTGTGCACCAGAACAAATTTTCTGACCCAAGGTTAGATATTTTCTGCAAAATTTATGAATACAAAAGTTGTCCACTATGTGGTTAGGATATATTAGGTTTGAGGTGATGTTTGTAACTGCCAAAAATGTTGGACCTTTATCCAACTTTTATTATACGGATCGACTCAAAAACACTTTCCGAGTCGATTAAACGATGTCCGTCCGTCCGTCTGAGTGTTATGAATACAAAAGTTGGTCGTACCGGTGCACCACGGTGTATTTTTTTGCGTGTCGGTAGAGTTGTCAGGAGTTGTTATATACTTATAAAAAGGGTTGAGATATAATGCGCCTTATTGTTACAGGTACATTTACATAGGTATCTTTCAAAAACATTAATAGTCTGAATTAGAGATATATAGTTTAAATATCTGACAAAATGGGAAACAATTTAAATAACAGGTAAATGGTAAAAAAAAAACTATTGCGACATAGCCCTTTAAGATATGAGCAGGTATGCTTCAGCTTTTAAAAGGGGTTAGGGTGTGGGTTTTTTATGCTTCTAAAAGTGGTAATAAAAGATAAAAAATTTTATTTTACATAATTGCAAGAAAGAGTATTTATAATAACAATTATTATTCATTACAATTTGTGCAATGGCTAAGTACTGTTACAAAGATCTGGCAGATATTTATTTTCAACGAAATGATGTAGACGATGTAATTTTGCACATAGTTAGCAAAGACTTATTTAAGAATTGTAACCTAAAGACATTGAAATGCACAAAGGAAAAATTACTAATTTTGCATCGAATTTGAAAAGACGGTACATTGAGTGCTCTCATAGCAAGGCGAAGATAGACAAACGTTACCAAGACTGATTAATAAAGGAACTTATTTTTGAGAGTGCATCTACAACTGCCAACGAAAGTGGAAAAAGGGTCGACCAGCAAAACCAATTGACGGATGTAGTGAAAAATCTCGAAGGCGCAAGCTGGAGAATTTCAATGAAGAAATTTCTCAAAGAATTATTAAGGATATAATTCAACCAACCCAAAATAAAAAAAAATAAAATTGAAATAATTGAAAAAATAGTAGAAGCGAGCCCAAGGCGCACAAAGAGGATTTTGAAAAGCATTCCTACACCAATTAAAGATAAGAAATTTACGCCGGAAGAAGCGTTGGCCCTATTTTTGGATTTGCAATTGACCAAAAAACAATATAAGGAATTGCGGAAGCGAAACAATGAAAAGAATTGTGGGATTTTTCCAGAGTACCGAGATTTAGTTTCTGCCAAAAAAGAATGCTTGCATTCACAATCTTCAATTAGTGTCACTTCAACATCAGCAGAAATAAAATTGCAAGATCTCCTTGAACATACTGCAGAACGATTGCTAAATACGCTTGATACTGATCATTTAAAAAAAAAAACGGTAATGGCAGCATAACTTTAATTTCTAAATGGGGATGTGATGGATCCTCTGGTCAGAAACAGTACAAGCAATTTAATGCCGAAAATTCATCAGATGCTAATTTATTTATGGTATCTTTCGTTCCATTGCGCTTAACAAAAAGGTATAGCGTCATAGAGCCGTCAACTAGTAGAGCAACAGAAATTGATATATGAAAAAATTAAATCCCTTCTTCAACAAAGTATTGCAGACCTATAAAATTTGCAATCCAAAATGAAACCAAAAATGTCATAACTGAAGAAGTTCAAAAAATAAAAGATCAAATTAAGGAACTTCAACCAGTATTATTTAAATTTGATGACCAAGACATTGAAGTACATTTTAAAATGTGTCTCACAATGATTGATGGAATAGTTGCACAAGCTTTAAGTGGAACAAAGTCAACGTCAAGCTGCAATATATGCCAAAAGACATCAAGTCAATTAAGCCAACCCCCACCAGAAGACGATAGGTTTAAGGAAGCCTACGAATTTGGAATGTCCCCCCTGCATGCTAGAATACGTCTCAAGGAGCATATTCTTAAATTGGTTTATGATTTGGAATTTGGTCCGTTAGGCGAAACAGTGAGAAAAAACAAAGAAAATGAAGAAAAAAGAAAGCAAAAAAAATAAATTCAACAAAAATATCTACAGCTAGGCCTCATAATCGACCAACCAAAACAAAGGGAAGGAAACATAAATGATGCAAATACCGCAAGGAGATTTTTTCCGATCCGGAAACTGCAGCAACTTTCACAGGTGTATATCATGAATTAATAAGACGATTCAAAATCATATTACAAGTTCTAGCATGCAGCAGAAAGATAAATGCAAAAAAAATTTGGAGAGTACGCCAATAAAACAGCTATACTTTATAATGCAAAGTACTCTTGGGGATATATGCCATCCACAGTTCATAAAATTTTGTACCATGGGGAACAAATAATTCAAAGCAATATGCTACCAATAGGAGATCTATCTGAAGAAGCGCAAGAAAAAATTAACAAAGACTACAGATTCTTTCGCGAGCACAACACAAGGAAAATGACCAGATGTTGTACTAATGAAGACCTTGTCACTATTTCATTGTGCACTTCAGATCCATATATTTCCAACATTCGTCAAAAATGGAAAACTACCTCTATTGAATTAGACGAAGAAGCTAAACAACTTCTAGAAGATGAAAATCAAGGCTATTTAGAAGAAATTTTTACTAAAATTGGTTGATTTAAACTACATTTTCATTACACTAACAATAAGTTACACTTTTTTATATAGTTAAAAAATTTTTATGTTTTGTAAATTTACAATAAAAATTGTTATATTTCATAAATTTACCATAAAAATTGATATAGAAATATGTAAAAAGACAATAAAAAAAAATTTAACTAAAGCCAAAACATACGAGTTTTTTATTGAAACTTCTCTATCTTGAACCAATATAAGGTAACTTTTACGTTCGCTGCTTAATAAATTATATTTTAACTCGAGATCTTTCAAAAAAAAAAAAAAAAAAAACAACTTTTGGCCCTTGTGCACATTAGGACTAAAAAGTTTACGGGGGCCAAAGTTTGGCATTTTCTGAAAGAATTATCTTAAAAAATTGTTAAAAAGTATTAGTTGTAAAATTAACTGAAAAAATAAGACATTATATTAACCTTCATCTCACCATCAAAAAAACTTACGTTGTTTACCCTCGTGTGTCGTTTTCCACACATACGGGATGTCTACATATTTTGCACTAGCAACATATATTTTTTATTTAAAATCATGATTTACCATCAATAACATATATTTTTATATTTTGTTATCTATTACATCAAATTAGTTTCTCTTCAATACATTTAAATGAACATTAGGTTTATTAGTATGCTTACATACACCTTTTTTGCAGAAACAGCACATAGTTTTATATATATTGTTCTTAGTTTTCGACTTCTCGTAATAACATATCGCACATGTACCTCTAAAGAGAGTCAAGTCAAAATTTTCCATATTTCCCTTTCTGCATATCTATCCACTGTAAAAATCTTACATCGGGTTTTCTAGTCTTTCGCAAAAAAACAGTTGTAACCCTCTTTGTGTTATAAGAGTAGCTTCCTTAGGATCCACTAAAAAGACTTATTTTGAGTTGCACCCAAAAAACTGATGATCACTGAAAATCGCAAAAACAACTACTGTTGATACATATGTATGTATTATTCGCAATTTCTTAGAATGAAACAACTGTTTTTCAATTTTTTATTTTAATTTTAAATAAGACTGTTTTTTGCCTCTACTGAAAATTTGTAAATTTTAAGTTGACTCACTTTAGAGGTACAGGTGCGATATGTAACATCTAGCTTTTCCTTCGATATTCGGAGAAACACATTTTGATCATTTTGGGGTAATGTCAAATGATACTGATGAGCGCTCTCCAGATTCTGAAGGTTGAAGAAACATTGAAAATGTGGAATGTGCTATTGAGTAACTGGGCCCCCCACTGATTCGTTTTGTAAATTGTTGCTTATAGAAGAGATATTCCAAGCTCACGCTAGAAAACTCTTCGCATTGTTTGTTTGTTTGTTTGCCAATTTGGATAAAAACTTTTGGCCAAAAAATTTGCCCATTTTTATGTTATGACTTTTCACTCTTCGATCCTTAAAGCACCAACTTGTTTACCCAAATATGGTTGCATTTTCTAAACGTAATAAGTTTTAGAGCAAACTAAAAACTAAAATTTAATTCCATATCGGCTTAGTAGGCATATATTGTTGAAACTTGCAGCTCCAATGAAAACCTAGAAATTGTTCGTCAACTGTAACACATTCAGATGGATTGCAGTTATAATTGTTCAGACCATTTGTCGAATATTGCATGAATTGCAGAAAATTAGTCCGTAAAGCGTTTTTGGTGTCTGCTTATAATGTTATCGAACCAAATAACACTATTCATATATTGAAATGTCTTCTTCGACACCATCGCTCTAAATATGGGACGTCCATATTCACCATCAAATAAATCCAACATTGTCTCATTCTTTCATCTACATTATCGCAATTATATCTAAAACATTAGATTATTTAGAACCATAGACCTGTAAAGTCCAGCTAAAATAGCATATATGCATTTAACAAGTTTGAGTCGATTTTGGTATAGCTTTCACAACATTGCGCCTTTGCATATGCATTTGATCACTTCAGAATTACATTATCAATTGTTTGTATTGTATAATAGGTACACAGTTTTGTCATAACATCAATAGGAATGGACATTTGATGGCAAAAAATTATGTTCCTAGTACAAAATACATATAAATTACATATGTGTGGAAAACCACACACCACGGTAGGCAACGTCACTTTTTAAATATCTCGTTGTAAAAAAATATTTTTGAACCAATTGATACGTTTTCTGTATAAAATTGATGCGACAGGAAAAGTCAAGAAATTTCATGAATATCGCTTAATTATTATTGTTTTTGTGTACAAAATATTTTCATATTGTGTGGTTTTCCACACAAGGGTGAGATGAAGGTTAAAAAAAAAACCTTTTTTTTACCTTTTAACAATTCACTTTTGTACTAAAATTCAACTACAAATGAAAATGTATTTTAAACCCTCCGTAACTTCTTTTATTTTCGGTCGAGAATTACGTTTTATAGCAAAACATAAAGGCATAAAACCGCATATCAAAATTCCAATCCAATCAAAAGTTATAGATTTTTGACCGACTTCTCGTCAAATGGTCCACTGTGCGGCGTAAAATACTGAGTTACCCAAAGCGATCTTAGCTTTATATACGTTTGAACCACAAGTGTATCTACGGGGCTTGACCAAGTCAAGTTGTTATTGAACACTATGCCAAGATTTTTTACCTTTTTTACAATCTCGATTTTCTGATGGTTTATTAGTATATCATATTCAAGAACAGACTGAAAAGTTTTTTTTATGAATAATCAAACATTTTGATTTATTCGGGTTGAGACAAAGTCCATTTGCAGTGGCCCAAAAATGTATTTTATTAAGGTCATAGTTTAGCTTTTCAACATTTTCTTCTACGGAGCTTACTGGACTCTTCAGATATACCCAATATACCCCTATAGCCCATATATCTCATCCTAAAATTACTGTAAATGTATTTGCTACCGGTACAGTTTTCAAAATAGTGCCTGTTTTATTCTTGATAAACGCTAATCTTTCATAAATTTATGCGCCTACAATATATCAAGTTATCAAGCATGCACTCAAAAATTTTAGTTTTTTTCTAGGCCCGATTTTTTATATATTTTTGTACTCAGTACATAAAAAACTTTATGTTTCTTATTTCTTCTATAATTTTTTCATCCATACTTGTAAAAATTTATTTTACTATTATTTTATTTTACGTCCAAAAATAGCTGATTATCTGTTATGTAGCATATGACTTTTGAAAAAGGTGAAAGTTGGTGAACTTATTTCAGGATACGTTTTTAAACTTTTTGTAAAACACACTGCATGAAAATAGACTTACGTGCTAAGGTCATAAATGAATGCCCTGCACTAGAGCATACCGTCAAATTCGAGCACTCAAGCTACGTGAAGATCGAGTAGTAAAAACTAACATTTTTAATTTTCATGTTTGAAATCATGTAAAATGATAAATAAACGTATTAATTATAACAAGGATATACACACAGAAAATAGATTCGTTGTTGCAACCAAATTTGATCCCATCCGATTTTTTGTATTACCATGTACAATCACATTATTCTTTTGTGACTACTGATTTTTATTATCCAAAATATTTAAATCGTTTGAGACAACTGAGCTTTTACATAAACTGATTGCACATATTGTTAAATTTCATTGTCATAATGGAATCTAGAGTTAATATGTTGATATAATAATATATCTGGGTAGCCAGAAATATAAAAATATATAATATTTTTTTTTTAACACTTTTACGACCAGGTTTCATTAATTTACAGGAAAAAACAAATTAAGATACTATTTCCAAGATAAAAATTCATCGTCCATGAAATTAGTCTTGGTTATTCATGAATAGAGGTTAGGTTAGTGCGCATACATTGCCCGAATAATTTCCTGGAAGAAAAATCTAGTTTAATTGGTTTTGACAGAAATAAATTTGAGTTTTTCAAAACAATATATCATAACACTGTTAAGAGAACTTCTTCGGTATATTTACGTTTACAATTTTTATTAAGAAAATAAACACAAAGAATATTGACCAACAGAGCACCCATGAAACATGGAAACCGAAATAGTGTTATTTTCTTCGTCCTCCACTTGAGAAGAACAAAATTAATTTGCAAAAAGCAAATGTAATTTTGTAAAAGCAAATGCCCCAAAATATTTCAAATTGGAATATGAAATTAACTTTTCCCCAAAAATCATACAAATTTTTTGGGGCATTTGTTTATTTTTTTAGGGGCACTTGTTCATTGGAGCCTAAGTATTCAGCGCCCTGAAAATTTTTTTCTGGAAATTTTTTTATCATGTCATCAAAAAGCGACACATGTAACATGTCTAGGTAGTCTTAAACGTAGGGTGTGTCTCTGTGTATAAAATACTCAAAGCGTTTGCAAATATAGAAGCTGTCATAAATGTGGTTAAACTGTAAGCAAACAAATATAAAGTTATTAATAAAAAAAAAATCAAATAATATTATCACTTCACTTCTAATTTACGACAGTCTATGCATACTTCAAACGCAAGTATTTGCATTGGGATTTTTCCATGTTTTGACTAAAGTAGTGGAAGTAAAAATAACGATTTTGTAAAGAATTTTTATACTTAACAATTACTGTCACTTCTGTCTGTCTCCGTACAAATGTAAAGCGTGTAATCAAACTAGGAGTTACAACTATAAATATATTTTTATTTATTTCAGTATGGATGATTTTGTTGACCACTATGAACTTATGAACCTTCTCCGGTAACTCTTGCTTTAAGCATTTTATGGTGGCTCCTCTCACTTTTTTTGGAACGAATAGTCCAGCTGTGTTTAAAACGTTTCACATTTTAGGCACAATTTTTTCTTTACTGGCCTAAGCTCCGGAAAGTTTGGAGGATCTGCCTGCCTTGGACCAAATACCATGCTATTGTTCTTGTACTACTCAATAGCCTGCTTAGGATTGTAAGACGATGCAAAATTGGACCAAAAATATGTGGAACCATTGTGTTAACTTACTAAAGGATCTTCTTAATATAATATAAATTTTGGTAGTTATAGAGAGCATTGTAACAAATGACTTTCTTCTTTTGCCGCAACAGCATATTGATTGCCATACGAAGAACTTTTTGTTTTTGGAAATTTCGCCTGCTTTTGGATCCTAAACTTATCTTCGGCATTGCTTCGAGCCGTAGCAATATAAAAATTCTGACCTGGAAGCTGTGAAAAATTTTCCAGCTCATACGACTCATCGGCCTATATACAACAAGCCTATTTTTTATGAAATATGATTTCAATATTGCTACAAGTGATTGTCTTGTAGTGATTATCTTCGTTTGAATGGAATGAAATCAATGAACTTGAACATTAGTTACGAAAATAGAATGTAAAAGTAATTTCTCAAAAATATTACCATATTACTATACAACGTTTACATTGATACGAGATAATTACTAATCTATCACTATAAATAGTGATTCAATTCCGACGAGTGAAAAGGTTAAATATTTAGGAATGGTTCTTGACAGGCGACTCACCTGGAAGGCTCACATTGAAAGTAAAAAAGAACAACTTAAAATCAACTGGAATGTTGATATACTTGTAAGACTCAAATCAAAGACATTCAGACTTATCACCAACGCACCATGGTATATTGAAATCAGAAGCGATATTTCACCTAAAGACGAAATAACACTAAGTAACCATGTCAATCTAGTGGTAATTGCCATTATTATTTATTAGGTTTTCCATTCCGAAAATAATCATAAGTTAATGTGTAAAAGAAATGAAAACAACATTATAAATATTATTAAGATTTTATAATTAATTTAATTATGCCTCTCACTGGAGATACATAATGTAAGTGATATATCAATAACTGAACAAATTTGCTTATTATCCCTGGAGAGATTGTAAATAAAGAAATATTAAAAAAAAAAAAAAATATATCCGAACTTTGTCTTTGGCCACTTATGTCTTTGTAGCATTTACTATCTTGAAGTTTTTGGACATTTTATGTTTTAAAACCTATATTAGCTTTAACTTTTTGCATCATATGATCCGAGAAATGAGCTAACCGGGCAGTTTTTCTACTATATATGCTGGAAGCTATTATCAATACGCTTTCAATTTTCTTGGCCTTACAAGCATCATGTGGATCTTTCGTTCTTTCTAAATCAGGTTTCCTATCAATGGCCAAATTTTCCTGATACTTTCTAATAATATTGGAAACCGAGTTGAATTTTGTTGAAAACAACATTAGTACCTAGTTTTACTTCGTCATTCATTTTAATCAAACTAACAACAAAATATCATGGTTGTCATAATAACTGACATATTTTTTTTAACGACCGAACCCCGCCTAACACTTACCCACCCCACCCAACCAAAGGGGCACGTGGGGATCCCACACACACCATGGTTCAAACCCTGGCAGATTCCAAGAGCTGGCAAGTAGATTGTGTGGTCGTAAGTCAGCTACAGACTATGTCATCAGCTGATATTAGGAATAGACAAACTTAAAAAACATAAAGAACAAACAAATAGTTAATTGAGGTATTCAATTATATTGCGCTTTACTTTCAATAAATTACAATAAAAAATAACGAAATTGTGTAACACATTATAATCATATTATTATATGAAATAGAATAATTAGTCCTAAAATAGTCCACACGAAGCGGATTAGAACGTCTTGTGAATCTCCAAGGTATGTTAAAATTTAAATCTGATAAAAGAAACCCTGAGCCAAGGGTGAAAACAAAGGTGATATCCAACATGATCCACCTACTCTCAAGAGTTGGAATTTTGATAAACTTTAGTCTATTAGTATATGATGGTAAGTCATTATAACTCCAACCTAAACCACATAGACAGAATAGCAAAAACTATTTCTGCACACACTTAATTGCATTCGCATGAACCTGATAATATGGATTCCATATTTTTGATGCATATTACGAAATTGGTCTTACAAGTGCTGCATAAAGCTGTTTAGTAACATATGGATCTGAAAACTCCTTAGCCCATCTTTATCGAAACCAAGAGTAGATTTTGCCTTATTAACATACTAATATGCCCAATGAAGTCAAGCGTCGTATCCATAAGTACACCAAAATCCATAAATGTTTGAACGGTGTTCAATACTATTTCATTAATGCCAGGGCTTGCAATACCGGATCAAATTTTCAAAACCTGAGTTTCGGTATTTCATTATATTCATTAAGCCACAAAAAATAGAAAAGAACTTAAAATCCAAAATAAAATATTTAATTCAATTATATACAAGTAAGAAAATTATAGTCGGTCTAGACCGACTATACGATACCCTATACCATGCGTTTAGAAACCCTATCTCTTAGGCCCAACTAACTGGACATTGAAAATAAGCAAAAACCAAATTTGAGTGGGATTTTTATTAATTTTTTTGGCTGCAGATATGAAAAAGTGCATATCGGATGCTATATCTATAAAGGGACTAGGTCCAAAAATGGATCGATCCTGATCATGTTTGGTAAAGTCTCTTGTATTTTGGAAAAATATGTACAAACCAAATTTGAGAAGAATCAGTGCAATATTTTTGTTTTTTAATAGATTTAAGTGAAGATCGGGAAGCAGCTCTATATGGGGTCAAAAGGATCATTTTTGGACTACTCATTAGTGGATGTAATGAATGCATACAAACCCAATTTGAGTAAGATCTATATGACAATTTGGATCTTATGGCAATTTATGTCGATTTCATATGGGTAATTTGTATGGGGGCTAGGTCTGAACATGGACCGATTCTCACCAATTTCAACAGCGTTCATCCCATTGCCGATAAAGGCTTATATACCAAATTTCATCAAAATATATTTATATTTGCGACCTGCAGTTTGATTACAAGCTTTACATGGACACACAGACGGACGGACGGACGGACGGACATTGTTAAATCAACTCAGAATGTGATTCTGATTCGATCGGTATAATTAAAGATGGGTCTAGGTCAAATATTTTTGGTTGCTACAAACAGCAGCACAAAGTCATTATACCCAAACCACATAGTGGTATAGGGTATAATAACTAGCAGATTCCAGCCCTCGAATTTCGAGTGCAAATTCTAGGAAATTTTTTTTTATTAAATAAAGACTCTAAGTTATAAGCAATTATAGCCAATTCATAAATCAACACAAAAAACAAACTCATTTTTATTACAAACACATTAACAAATTTAATAAACACACACATAGCATATGTATAATTTTATGTATGTGTTAGTAGCAACTTTAAATGCAATTTACTCAATATAAAAGAAAAAATTTTTCTGAAAATCTGCAATATGGCTAAAAATAAATACCTTTCAAACAATATATGTACATTTGGTGAAAATCGGGATAAAACGGTAGAACTAAACATCGGTCTCAAGAAATCGTCTAGCCTATTAATATTATAGATTCCAAACAATAAATTTTTTTAAAGTGCTACAAAAGACAAGAAAAATATAAAATAAACAAGTAAGACAATTATGGTCGGCCTAGACCGACTAAATGGTACCCTATACCATGCGTTTAGAGACCACATCTCATAGGCCCAACTAGCTGGACATAGAAAATAAGCATAAACCAAATTTGAGTGGGATTTTTATTAATTTTTTTGGCTGCAGATATGAAGAAGTTCATATCGGATGCTATATCTATATGGGGACTATGACCAAAAATGGACGGATCCTGACCATGTTTGGTAAGATCTCTTGTATTTTGCAAAAATATATAGAAACAAAATTTGAGAAGAATCAGTGCAATATTTTTGTTTTTTGAAAGATTTAAGTGAAGATCGGGAAGCAGCTCTATATGGGGCCTATGACTAAGAGTTGTCCCATAGGGATCATTTTTGGACTACTCAATAATGGATGTAATAAACGCATATAAACCCAATTTGAGTAATATCTGTATGACAATTTGGATCTTATGGCAATTTATGTCGATTTCATAAGGGTCAATTGTAATGGGGGCGTTCATTCCAGGGCCGATAAAAGCTTGTATGCCAAATTTGATCAAAATATATTCATATTTGCGACATGCAGTTTGATTAAAAGTTACATGGACACACAGACGGACGGACGGACGGACATTGTTAAATCGAATCAGTTAGTGATTCTAATTCGATCGGTATAATAAAAGATGGATCTAGGTTAAATATTATTGGTAGTTACAAACAGCAGCACAAAGTCATTATACCCAAACCACTTAGTGGTATAGGGCATAAAGGGTACTATAATAATTAGTAATATATAAGTATAATAAGGCCTATGTAATATTGTTGTGATTTTCCTTTAAAATATGCCCTCATAAATTATCAAGATTTTTTTGCTTAAGCTGGGTCGATATTTGTACACAACAGCCCTGTTGGTGAAAGGCTCTTTCGGACTCGACGCTAGTTGGTGATATGGACGAAAGGCAGTCATATACTAGTAAAATATATTTTCCTCTTACATGTTATACTTCGAAGTATGCCAGTTCCTATTTTTCAACTTTATAAAGTACTTTAGAATTCAACGTTTTTGCAATTCCACTCGCAGTCTACATCACATTAACTTTTTTGGAAATTGCCATTTCTAGTTTCTTCGTTTTCTTTCATTGTCATCGAAATTTGAAATTCTGGATCAGAATCAGCAGATGAGTCATCTGCATCGATATTATATAAGCGTTCCAATAAATTTATAGTTTCTTTTATAATTGGTGCTGTGTTAATTCGATTAAAAATTTCATATTGTCGTCATCTTCTGATTCAGTAGGATTGTGCAGGTATTGCAGTAGACTCGATAAACCAGTACGCCTTTGTTTTACACGAGTAGTTAGCTCTTGCATGAATTCATTACTAAAAGCAGTATTCTGTTCTGTCAATTGATTAAACATAAATAGTAAAGCTGCACCTGCGCTAAGAAGACAGCAAGCTTCAACAATTAATTTGATTGGAAAAAGAACTGAAATAACTGATGATGCTAAAGAAAATCAATTTCCGAAAATAATATTTCGGCATTTAAATTTATATCAATCATAGCATTTTGTATGCAGTTTTTTAACTGAACAAAGCGTTCTAGCATTGCAAGTAAGCTATTCCAACGTGTTATAGAATTTACAATTAAATTACTTTCCTTTCCAAATTGTTCTTTAACATGTTTCTGTAATGCTTTATCATTATCCTTATACCACTATAATGACTTTGTGCTGATGTTTGTAACTACCAAAAATATTTGACCCAGACCCACCTTTTGTTATACCAATCAACCCATAATCACTTTCTGAGTCGATTTGGCGATGTCCGCCGGTCTGTCCGTCTATGTGTTCATGTAAACATTTTAATCACAAAAAATAAAATAATAACAATGCCACTTAAATTTGGTTTATGCTTATTTTCTATATCCAATTAGTTGGGCTTAAGAGATAAGGTCTCCAAACGCATGGTATAGGGTATCCTATTGTTGGTCTAGACCGACTATTATTTCCTTACTTGTTTTTCATTGGTGAACTCCGAATAGCTTCACAACTTTTATTTTATGAATAATTAAACAGTGGCTAAACAATTATCATCAAGATCACTATCATTTTCATCACTTGTATACTGGATACCGTCTTCGTTAGAATTAGAATGTTCTGCATCAGACTTATCTGTGGCGTTCAGTTCATCTTCATTTTCTAAATTTTGGTACATCATATTTCTATATTAAACCTTAATGGCAGCCAATTGAATTCCGTGAACTAAGCGAAGTTACTGCCTTGCACTCAATGTGTTTATATAAGGAAACTTGGAATAATCTAAGCTTTTCTTCAACTAGGGCAACACACTTTTCTGTAGTCAGTCAACCTTGCACGCGAACTAATCCTAGGTTTCAGAATTTCTTGATGCCAGCAAGAAATAACGTCGGTATTTTACCGATGTCCATTCATCAAAAGTAAGACTTAATCTTTGTCCTAAAGGAATTTGCGATTCAAACTCCCTAATCATATTTGCAATTGTTTTCACTGTGCTGCACAAGTAAATTTTTTATAGAGTTCATAGATTTTGGTAAATTTTCATATCCTCCGGCAGCTAAGCCTGTTCAGATATTCATGAAGGTGCAAAATATGCTAATTACTAATAAAAAATAAAATAGTTAAATAAAAATGATATAAATTTTAACTTACAGCAAAAAAATTTAATACCGGATACCGGTTGTAAGTGGTCACTAATACCGGTATTGAACGGTATTAAAAAATGTGGGTAATACCGGGATCCGGAAACCATGAAATTATCCCCTTTCTGTGAACTACCATATGACTACATTTGTTAAGATTCAGTTCCATCAAACTCACATTACACAATTCAACGTTAAAGAGTAACATGACCATTTATGTTATTGAAACTGTGAAATAACTTCACATCATCTGCATATATCTGTGGTTTTCTAGAATAACCGCGCATGTCATAAAAATCAAAATGTTCAGGGGAGCCAAAAAACGTTATATTTGAAATTATGGGATCGACTTTTTATTTAACAGTCATGTAGATAAGTTAACAACAGAAATACTATAGAACCATAAAAAAAACAACAACAACAGCTACAACAAATAACAACTACAAAACGTGCCAACGCTAAATTGTCAATTCAACAAACACAAATATTTCAACACAACAACAACTGCAACGAATTGCCCAACAGTAAATTCTCAGACGAAATTTAAGCCACACGCGCAGCAAATAAGTGGCCTGATGGTGGGAAACACAACATCAGCAGTTTCCAGTATTTTTATTATTATATTTAGAAGTTTTTAATTGTAAATTCTTGCAGTCAGTTTGAAGAGTTTGATAATAAAGGTTTGTTGCTAAAATTAATTAGCAACATAAAAAAATATTTTTTTTAACTTTTAATAAAATAAATCCTTAATTGGCGCCCGAGCAGGGACCCTTAAAAAAAGGTCCTTTGTCGTATAAATAAAACCCTCGGAAAAAGGGTTTTCCCGGTAGATTAATTAATAGATCGCGGAAATAGTGCGCCGTAGTAACCTCTTCGGAAAATAAGAGGTAAACCGGAGGTCTCAAAGGAGATCAGCGGCCGTGATATAAACAGTAAGAAACATTTTTTTTTTTAAAAATAAGTTTTACAACAATTAGATAAACATAAAAAAAACAACCTAATTTAGAAAACATAAAGTGAACTGGAAATAATCAGAAAAGAAAAAAACACAAGAAAAAAAATTTGAAAAATTAAATCAAATAACAAAAATTTTAAATAAATAAAAAAATTTAAAATTAAAAATTAAAAAATACGAATTAAATTGAAAAACTGAATAAAAAATTTTTTTTTTTGAAATTAATCAAATTAAATAAAAAATTGAAAATAAGAACTAAATAAAATAAATAAGTTGATGAAAAAAAAAAACTAAGAATCTGTGAAACTAATTGTCGAGGAAACGTTTTGGCAATTAAAAGCAAGCAACGAGAATCAAAAATCAGGGGAAGTCTGCAATCATCATCCTCTCCATCATCATGTTCCAGATATTAATGTAAGAATATTATTAAGTTCATTATCAATTGGTTTCCTTATTTTAATTTAATTACATTAAGATTTTTTCCATTTTTCAAAACTCGTCCTTACTATCTTGAGTTAGTTGAAATTTTTTCATTAATATTTGTTGTTATAAATTTTATTTCCTGAAATCGGTTTTAAATTTTGTTTTTATCCTTGAACTTGATCGAGATTTGCGAAATAAATACTTTACATTCGATTTTTTTTGTCCCTTAATTTCGAAATCATTTAACCGGTATGCCCGACGAAACCATCGACCAGCTGACTGAGAGACTAAGTAGGACACTGACAATGGCACAAACGACCGAGGCATCAGTAGGTTTTACTACACTACAGAAGGAACAGATAGCCCTCATGATAAGGGAGGCTATTGGATCATCGTCCGACCATTTGGCGGATGAGGGAGCCGATCACCCCATAGGTACAGTTACTACCAGGTTGGAGGAACTGGACAAGGTTCCCGACATAGTTAGGTCTTTGAGGGAGTTTTCTGGTAGGCCGGGAGAATTTAACTCTTGGCGAAAGTCCGTGGAGAGGGTTTTGAAGCTCTATGATTCGGTGAGAGGTACCGGAAGGTATTATGCAATTCTACACACTATTCGCACAAAAATCGTGGGGGACGCAGACACTGCCTTGGAGTCATATAGGACACCATTGGATTGGCCACGAATAAGAAAATGTCTCGCAATACATTATTCTGATAAGAGGGACATTGGGACCTTGGAATACCAGATGATGGTATTATGCCAAGGTAACAGGAGCATAACGGAATTCTATCAAGTTGTTTACCAACACCTTTCACTGTTGCTTGACAAGGTCTCTTCCCTGGACCTGGAGGAAAATAGCCTTCACGCTATGACGAACACCTACAGGGAGAAAGCACTGGACACGTTCGTAAGAGGATTAAATGGAGATTTACCGAAATTGCTAAGTGTGCGTGAACCAACATCTTTGCCACAGGCACTACATATTTGCCTAAAGTTGGACAATATGACTTTCAGGAGAAATTACGCACATGGACAGTCTATCAGGAATAATGTACAGAAGGATAGGATCGGTACGGCAACTTTCGCAACTGGCAGAGTATTTTATCCCGAACTCGCTTATGTTGGTGGAACACCACCCATTAGACCACCTATACCACCTCGACATAATCCCGTTTCAAACTTTAACCGAAATCCAAACTTCCATTCGAACTTTTATCCAACTCAAAATCGCAATCCAAATTTAGGTCATAACCCAAACTTCCAATCTAATGTTAACCCAAATCTCAATCGTAATTTTACTTATAATCATAACCGAAACTTACCTGTAAATTCTGGGTGGAATGCGGGCACTCAAAACAATCCTCAGAATCAACGAGTAGAACCAATGGATGTGGATAAATCAATCCAAACCCACCAGGTCAATTATATGAACAGACCACACAACAATGTAGCACTAAAGAGATCAACAGCCGCGTCCTTTCAGGCTCCAGCGAATAAATTTCAACGGAATTTTCATATAGATACAGATTATATGCCGGAGGAAAATTATTGTGGCTACTATCCACCGGAAGAAGCTGAGGTAAACCATCGTCACGCGAGTGTGGAACCAGAGTACGCTCAAGATTACTTTCAACAAATTCCTGAGGAATTAGCTACTCTTGAAAAACAGGAAGAAGAAACTGATGATGTCCAACTTGCAGTAAATTTTTTAGACTAAACTGTTCCTCATTACCTTATTTCGAAGCAAAAATGGGGAACGACCAAAAATTAAAAATTTTATTGGACACTGGCAGCAACAAAAATTACATCAACCCTAAATTTATAACAAACCCAAAACAAAACGAAAGAAATTTTAACGCAAAATCCGTTAAGGGAGACATTAAAATTACACAACACAAATTTTTGAAATTGTTTGATGATACTCCCATAAAATTTTTCCTTTTACCAGAATTAGAAACATTTGATGCAATATTAGGGAATGATAGCCTGAAGGAATGTTCAGCTGTCATTTATACAGCGGAGGACTATTTCACCATTAGTGGGGATAGGAAAATTCCAATTAAACAATTCATTTCTCAGAATGTTAATAATATTGAAATCAGGACAAACCATCTTTCAGGGAGTCGAAAAAAATTATTGGAAAACATCTTCGATCGCCACAGGAATTTATTTGCGGACCCCAACGAAAGCCTTACGTACACAACTAGGGTGGTAGGTGAGATAAGAACAACAACTGAAAATCCCGTTTATTCTAAAAATTATCCTTATCCAATGGCTCTTAGGAGTGTTGTGGACGATGAAATATCCAAGTTATTAAGGGACCAAATAATCCGACCATCGCGTTCTCCCTACAACTCACCAATTTGGATAGTCCCCAAAAAACAGGATGCATCCGGAAGGGATAAGTATAGAGTTGTGGTAGACTTTAGGAAACTTAATACAGTAACCATCGCGGATAAATACCCCATCCCCGAGATAAACGACGTGCTTTCACATTTGGGAGGGAATAAATATTTTACAGTCATCGATTTAAAGAGTGGTTTCCACCAAATACCCCTTAGGATGGAAGATATAGAAAAAACGGCATTTTCGGTCAACAATGGAAAGTATGAATTCTTGCGATTGCCGTTTGGATTAAAAAATGCTCCATCGATATTCCAACGTGCGCTGGATGACATTTTAAGGGAACACATTGGTAGGAGGTGCTATGTTTATATTGATGATATTATCATCTTCAGCAAAGACGAGGATTCACATTTCAAAGACCTGGAGGCCATTTTCAAAACACTAAATGAGGCTTATATGAAAATACAGCTGGATAAATGCGAGTTTTTCAAGGAGGAAGTCGAATTCCTCGGGTTCATCGTTTCTTATAACGGAATAAAAGCTAACCCAAGGAAAGTTCAGGCAATTGTAGAATTCCCCTATCCTAATAATGTGAAGGAACTTCGATCGTTCCTTGGTCTTTCAGGATACTACAGAAGATTCATAAAAGGATATGCGAACATCGCAAAGCCACTGACGAAACTCTTACGAGGAGACGGAGGCTTGATATCCAGAACAGAATCAAGCAGGAGGAAAATTGAACTGGATAATGAAGCGAAACATGCTATTGATAATTTGAAAAACGCCCTAATATCACAGGAGGTGACATTATCGTATCCTGACTTCCACAAAGAATTCCAGTTAACTACAGATGCATCCAATGTTGCTATCGGAGCAGTACTTAGCCAGGACGACAGGCCAATTTCCTTCATTTCGAGAACATTAACGGGATCGGAGGAAAATTATGCAGCGAACGAAAGAGAAATGTTGGCTATAATCTGGGCCCTAACAAATCTAAGAAACTATCTATACGGATCAGTCAAAGTCATAATTTACACCGACCACCAACCCCTGACTTATGCTTTGAGCAATAAGAATAATAATGCGAAGATGAAAAGATGGAAATTGATATTGGAGGAATACAACTATGAAATGCAGTATAAACCAGGTAAAAGTAATGTTGTGGCCGATGCACTCTCTAGACCCCCTGGAACGAACATCAACTCTCTAACAGGAACAGTGCATAGTAGCGACAGCTCTCCAGAGGAACTCATAGCTAGTGTCGAAGTGCCCATAAATGCATTCAAAAATCAAATCTTTTTGCAAATGGACGATACTCCAGCATACCAATTCCAAATAATTTTCCCAGGTTATCATAGACATTCGATTACGGAACCGGAATATGATACTGAAAAACTAATTTCCATCTTGAAAAGATACCTTAACCCGTCTGTTATCAATTGCATTAAAACGCCAGAATTTATTATGGGAAAAATTCAAGAAATTTACCCACATCATTTCGGAAATTTTAAAATTCGGTTTACTCAAAATGTTGTCGAAGATATTTTGTCTGAATCCGATCAGGAAACTCTAATTATAGAAACACATAACCGCGCGCATAGAAATGCTGTGGAAAATAAGATACAGATATTGGAAAAAGCGTACTTTCCCAGCATGTTTTCTAAAATCAAAAGAATATTGAAAATGTGCTCCACATGCAGGAAAAATAAATACGATAGACATCCCAACCAACCGAAATTGAACGCTACACCAATACCAAACTACCCAGGTCAGGTTATTCATATTGACATTTTTTCAACCGATAGGAAATTGGTATTGACAGCCATAGATAAATTCTTAAAGTACGCCCAAACGAAAATTCTTCAGGGAAAATCAATAGAAGATATTAGGAGACCCTTGAGGGATATTTTGTTTTTCTATGGAGTTCCCAAAACGGTTGTCATGGACAACGAAAAATCATTGAACTCTGCAACCATACTTTTCATGATGAAGGTTGAATTGGGTATAGAGGTATTTACAACACCACCATACAAAAGCGAAGCCAACGGTCAAATTGAAAGATTCCATTCAACATTAGCCGAAATTTTAAGATGTCTCAAAGATGAAGGTATTTGCAGGAATTTTGAAGAACTATTGGAAAGGTCTGTTAACGAATATAATCACTCAATACATTCCACAATCGGTAGGAAGCCAGTCGATATGTTTTTCGGGAGGACTGTGGATTTCTCCCCTGGAAGCTATGAAAGAACCAGGGAAAATAACATCACGATGCTGAAAAGGAAACAGGAAAAGGATTTGAACTACCACAACAAAGATAAAAAAGAAGTTAAGTAATACATACCCGGACAAGAGATTTTTGTAAGAATTAATAAAAGATTAGGTACTAAATTAACCGAAAAATTCAAACGTGAACTAGTGAAGGAAAATAGACATTCGACCGTAGTGACCGAAAGTGGGAGAGTCGTTCACAAAAAACATATAAAGAACTAAATCTTATTACATTTTCTTACAGGTTATTCCTGATGCTTGGATACTCCATAGGTGAGTTCCAGATAATGGATTACTCCAACTCTAGACTAGTCGTGATCAATACAGGAACGGCGAAAATTCAAAACGGTGTGTTCAAACTTGTCCACACGATTGACCTGAGGGAATACGAAGATATGATAGGGAAATTGGAGAACGGAATTGACTTACGCGACAACGATGATAACTCATTATTACCTTACTTATCCTATACCATATCACAAATTAAATCCTGTTTAACCAGACTAAAATCCAAGACGATGGCAAAGAGGTCTCTTGACTTCATTGGTACCGCCTGGAAATGGTTAGCCGGCAGTCCGGACCACCATGATTTCCAAATAATAGAAGATAAAATGAATAATGTTCTAGTTAACAATAATAATCAAATTGTAATCAATCAATTAACAATAGATAAAGTAAATCAACTCTCAAAGGTTACTAATAACATTTCTAAACTATTAGAAAATAAGGATAAAGGTGAAAAATTGTTAGATTTTAAGTATAAACTTGAAATTATTAAAGAGGAACTATCTAATATCGAATATGCCATCCATTGGGCTAAATCAAACATTGTTAATTCATTTATTTTTTCTAATACTGAGGTTAATACTTTGAGAGATATTTTTTACAATGATAATATTCCATTTGGTAATATGGACGAGTTACTAAATTTTTCAAAAATTAAAGTCGCCTCGAATAATAATGAAATTGTTTACATTGTCAATATTCCAACAACTAATAATGAAAATTGCGACAATTTGTTAATTAAACCTGTAAGAAAAGATAATAAAATAATTAAGACAATATTTAAAAATGTTTTGAAATGTAACGATAAGATATTTGGTATAAAAAATGACTGCAAGAATTATAATAAGATAAGTATTTGTGAAATAGATAATATCTTGGACATCAGTAATTCTGACTGCATCCCAAATCTGCTGAAAAGTAAACCATCCCGCTGCACAACAACCAACGACGAGCATGTGGCACCAGTGGAAGAAATAGATGACAGCATGATATTATTAAACGAATACAAAGGGCAAATTGAAATAGACAATTCAACAATCAACATAGCTGGTACGTTCATAGTTCATCACCTGAATTCTACAGTACGAATTGGAAATCGAACATACTTAACAACCCAAGTCTCCCTTACTAAACCTTTACCTGCCCTACTGCAACCAAGTAGCTCTAGTATCCAGGAACAAGTGATAACATTGGAAAGAATGGAGGCAGTTAATGTTAACAACTCTCACATAATCGAAAAACTGCAAATCGAAAATAAAATAAATCTAACCATCAACATTGGACTGGTAATGACCATCATAATATCAGCTACCATTATCTACTTTATAAGAAGGAAGAAGAGAAATGAAAACCACAAAGATCGAAATAATTCATCCAAAAATAATGTAAAGTCCAATAAAACGGAGCAGAGAATAGAAATTGCAGAGAATGTTCAAATAAGCACCAACCCAAAAACCTCCCTATCATTACCATCAAGAGGTCCCAAAAACAAGAAGATTCATGACCTTCCATTTTTTTGAAATATGGCTATTCATGCGGGGACGCATGAACTTGAAGGGGGAGGAGTTAACAACAGAAATACTATAGAACCATAAAAAAAACAACAACAACAGCTACAACAAATAACAACTACAAAACGTGCCAACGCTAAATTGTCAATTCAACAAACACAAATATTTCAACACAACAACAACTGCAACGAATTGACCAACAGTAAATTCTCAGACGAAATTTAAGCCACACGCGCAGCAAATAAGTGGCCTGATGGTGGGAAACACAACATCAGCAGTTTCCAGTATTTTTATTATTATATTTAGAAGTTTTTAATTGTAAATTCTTGCAGTCAGTTTGAAGAGTTTGATAATAAAGGTTTGTTGCTAAAATTAATTAGCAACATAAAAAAATATTTTTTTTAACTTTTAATAAAATAAATCCTTAATTGATATGGGCAGAGGAATAGATCCTGGAGAAGGACGAAAAAATAATATGTAAATAACACTTAAAGTGTGTGCAGATTAAACAACTTATGTCGACAAATATCGATTTCTTTGAAAAAGAAAAGCACCGCTGCAGATACACATTTATACCTAAGTAGTTGTTGCTTGAAAAATTGATTTTTTTGATCTTCAACAGAAAGTTAATAGGACTTAGTGTGAGAATATAAAAACGTGTCAAGGATAGTAGTGACAACAAATAACAGAAATTAACACGCAATTTTTTTGAAGTGGTTATAAACTGAAAAATAATCCAAAATTATTATGCATTTTTTTTTCATTAATAACAACGTATGTCGCTATTTGTCGTTTTCTGAGAAAATAATTTGTCAGCGATCAAACGTAGGTTGACATACGTCGTTAGTGCTGCAAAATAATTTAATAATCATTTAAGTTACGTCGTTATTTAAAGAAAAAATTCAGAAATGGTCAATATTTTTTTTAAGAAAATTAAACACATGTAAAGAGCGTTAAAAATTAATACATTTGGCATCGTTAACTCAAAACTGACAAAAATGGACATACGCGGTTATTCCAGAAAACCACAGATATAAGGACGTTGCAATTCGAAATTACAGTCGGAAGGTCATTTATGAATAATATAAACAATAACGGGCTTAAATAGCTGTCTTGGGGGCAGAATCTAATAATTTCAATATTGCGAAACATGACCCTTTGAGATTTAAACGTGAGATACAATTCAATCCGCAGAGTAACGGATTCATGTATGCCAATGAATCTTAGTTTGTGAAGTAAAATATTATTATCCACCCTATGTAAAGCTTTACTAAAATCAGTGTGTATCATCACTTCTGTCTGATCGCCACGGACGAAACCTTTAAAAACATGAATCGAAAATTCTGAAGATTAGTAATTGTTGATCTTGATTTTAAAAAGCCCTGTTGAAATGCAGACATATACATAAAAATAATCGATCAAAAAATTCATAAAAAATTTTGGAATCGAAGGTACTTTCCAGAAAATCACGGTATGGGATATAGTGTATTTGGACAATATTAAGTATATATTTATACCCTATACCACTATGTGGTTTGGGTATAATGACTTTGTGCTGCTGTTTGTAACAACCAAAAATATTTGACCTAGACCCATCTTTAATTATACCGATCGAATCAGAATCACTTTCTGAGTTGATTTAACAATGTCCGTCCGTCCGTCCGTCTGTGTGTCCATGTAAAGCTTTTAATCAAACTGCAGGTCGCAAATATGAATATATTTTGATGAAATTTGGTATATAAGCTTTTATCGGCCATAGGATGAACGCTATTGAAACTGGTGAGAATCGGTCCATGTTCAGACCTAGCCCCCATACAAATTACCCATATGAAATCGACATAAATTGCCATAAGATCCAAATTGTCATATATATCTTACTCAAATTGGGTTTGTATGCGTTTATTACATCCACTAATGAGTAGTCCAAAAATGATCCCTTTGACCCCATATAGAGCTGCTTCCCGATCTTCACTTAAATCTATTAAAAAACAAAAATATTGCACTGATTCTTCTCAAATTTTGTTTGTATATATTTTTGCAAAATACAAGAGACTTTACCAAACATGATCAGGATCGGTCCATTTTTGGACCTAATCCCTTTATAGATATAGCATCCGATATGAACTTTTTCATATCTGCAGCCAAAAAAAATAATAAAAATCCAACTCAAATTTGGTTTTTTGCTTATTTTCAATGTCCAGTTAGTTGGGCCTAAGAGATAGGGTTTCTAAACGCATGGTATAGGGTATCGTATAGTCGGTTTAGACCGACTATAATTTTCTTACTTGTTTTCAATTGGGTATATATTTTTGTATTTTGAGTTCCTATAGAGCAACTTTGGATAATATTGGAGATACTTTTTTCAAATATGTCTACTAAATCTATTCTATAAGTTAACAATAGTTAAGGATTCATGCTTTTATATTTTCGTTTATTTTATTTTTAAATTTTTGCTTATCTAACGTAATATAAAACTTCCTTTTATGTAGACTCAAATACTTTATGCTAAGTGCTTACGTTGAAACTTCTGTCAGCGTAAGCTAAAGCAATACAAAAGTAAAGTAGTCAGATAATTTACAGAACTCTTCCAAGCCACTAGGCTTTTATCTTTATTTTTTTTATACAAAGTGACCAAAAGGTACTTGTACTAATTTTATGAATTTTTATATGTGCCAAACACACATAATCTAACTTATACACTATCCCCCGAATTCATAATGAACAGTTAGCTGCAGTTTACACGTCGCGCTCAACGAGGTTCTTACTAGTCAACCGATTAGCCTTAGTTTTTAGTTAGCACATAGTTTATTCATAATCAATTTTTTTTTGTCATTTAACAGCTTTAAAAAGAACTCTGAAATTTGTAATGCCACCATATTTTTTGCATTAATGCAACCTGATATAGTGAAAATCAACTCTGTTTACATTTTAAATTGTGTGATTTCACTTCTTCATTTTTTAAACTTTATATTTACAAGTGTTAAGTTTACGACAAAATTATTTTAATTTGAAAAAAAATATTTTTTTGCACTTAAAAATAATTTTTATATTTTGTTTTGGTTAATTTGTTTTAACACACTTAGTCAGTGTCTGAAAGGTTGTTGATCTGAGTTTAGCAAACACAGCAGCAAGTGTATTATAAATAATACCTATGCTAGATACTGCCTAAGTTTTCATCATAAATACGGCCGTATATGTTGCAAAAAATACACATATTATATTTATTAAAATACATGTGACGTATTTTTTGAATTCGCATCATCACTTTAATTGCAGTTATCAATTGACAGCGACAGCGATATATTTAATCCTTTAATTCCTAAGAGGAACATAAGGCCTGATGTGAAAGTTCAACTAATTTGCAAAAATTATTTCAAATTCTATCAAACTCTCGGCCCCAATAAAAATAATTCTTCATATACTTGAACTTCAAACTCCATACGTGTTATTACGTTCACTGTTATAATGTTTCGATCGATGACGTTTTTAAATTTCAAATACGTATTTCCTACACACTTGTGTACACTTCAAAGATTATGCACCTAGAATTATGTGTCAACACCATAAAAACCTTATGTTGTTGGTTTATAAGTATAATTAGTTTTTAATCGATATGATAACCAAATTATAAAAACTACACAGTGAAACACAGGCAATCGGATTCGCAGCCTACCATGCGGTTCAGCTGTATCAGCTTAGTTGCTTCGTTATCTCAACCGAATTTCGATTCTGATTAATTCTAGATAAGGAATGAGATCGAAGAAATCTAAAGACACGCTTTTCCTCCTAACTTTTCATCGCAAGCATTATTTAATTTTTTTTTTTTTTTTTTTGATAAAGTTATCTGCCCGAGTATCACTTCTGATTAATTCTAGATAAGAACAAAAATCTTAGCATACGTTTCCCTTCTCAAATATTTTACTATCATTGAAAAAATATCAGTTATTATTTTTAATGCCAGCCCTGTTCACTATACCCTATACTATGTGGTCAGGGTATTATGACTTTGTGCTGATCTTTGTTACTACCAACAATATTTGACTAAGTATCATCTTTTATTATACTTCACTTCACTTTCTGAGTCGATTTAGCGATGTCCGTCCGTCCACCCTTCTGTCCGTCCGTCTGTCTGTGTGTCCATATAAACCTCGTAATCAAACTACAGGTCGCAAATACGAACATATTTTGATGAAATTTGGCATATAAGCTTATATCGGTCATAGCATGACCTAGTCCCCATAAAACGAAACCTATGAAATCGACTTAAATTTCCATAAAAACCAAATTATCATATCATCAAATTCTTGTTTGATACATATATCTTGAAATCACTATTTGGCGATCTAAACAATGAAGTACATGCTCTTAGACATCCATTCGAAAATTCGCATTTTCTCCATATAGGAAGGGGATACATTAAGCCATATTTAGCACCCGTAGGTTAAGATTGGTTTAATTAAGAATTAATATAATATAACCTTAACTGGAGGATAAATATGTTTTGAAAACAATAGCTTTCTGTGCACGAAAAATGCAATTTTCAACTTAATTAGTTGTAAATTAATATGCTTATTAAAATATAGAAACTTATACAGATTAATACCTACGTATTTAAAGATTGGATTGTGTGGAATATTAATATTGGAATTGGATTTTATTCCAAAATCTTTCCAGTATTTTCTAAGGTTTAAGGCTCTATATTAAGAGAAATTTTTTGGTTTCACCTCTCATTTCAAACAGTTGGCAGTTAATTAGATAACACAGCTCTACAAAAAAAAAAAAAAAATTAATAAGTCGCACAACTTTGCAGTGGACTTAAGATAATTCGAGGTTGCTGATTTCGAATCTGCAACCAGTTTGTTCAAATTGGCTCTAGATTTTGCACAATTCACGATTATATTTTTTTGCATTTCTCAACCGATTAATTCAATAAAAAATTTAAAATTTAGTAGCCATAGCTCCAGAAAGAAAGCCCTTTACACAGTTTAAGCCTACTTGCCTACCCTATTTTTGAAATTTAAGTGTGTAAAAATATCTCAAAAACTTTGGTAAATATAGTCGCTCAAAGTAACAGTTTAAAAAAATTTTAGGGTTTTTTTAGAAAAAAAAATTTAAATATAAGAAGCAGTCCGATTTTAAATATCAAAGCCAATTTTGAAAGGAAAAAGTCCAAAATTTGTATATATGTCATTTTGTATAAACAAATTATATGAAATTTTAGAACCTTTTGTAATTAAATTTCGACTTAAAAAAATTTTTTTTTTGGTGTACAATTCATATATTTAAAAACCATAAGTTTGCAGCCTATTCATATGACAGTTAAAACAAGATATAAATTATATTATTTACCTAATGGTAACAAAATAAACAAAAAGTGATTTAGATATTTTTTTATTAGATTTTCTTTTATGGAAACTGTCAGAACAATCACGCTGAATGGACCAACAGTAGTCAGCCATAATGTGTCTGTCCCATCTGCCTTGATACCTTTCCTCCATAACTCTTATATCTTGATGGAACCTCTCTCCTTGTTCTTCGCTAAAATCGCCAAGATTATATGCAAATCTATCTAAGTGGCTATGTAAATATAGTCGCTCAAAGTCAAGATTTTTTTTCTAAAAACAGCAGCTATCTGATTTTCAAAGTATATGTTAAAATCACATTATTTTCATTCACATTGAAAATGAGTTCGTCGCGAAATAATTGTACAAACAGCCCGAATGCATTTTGCTACATTTTCGGGGAATATGCTCAAGAAAAGAGAAAGCAAAATATCACCGACATGGTAAAGCAATTGTACTTGGAGTATTTTGGAATATCGATTACCAATCAAGAGAAGCCCTGGGTTCCTCATAAAGTTTGTAAACATTGCGTAGAATCATTACGACTGTGGAAAAATGATGAAAAACGCAGTTTGAAGTTCGGTGTGCCTATGTTGTGGAGGGAACCAAAAAATCATTATAATGATTGCTATTTTTGTATGGTAAATATAAATGAAATCAATCGATTCAAGAAGAAGAAGTGGGAGTATCCCAATTTGGAACCTGCTAAGCGGCCTTTACCACATAGCGATGTCATTCCAATATTAGTGCAATACGAAGATGAAATGGAAGCAGTTGGTAGCAGTGAAAGTGATTATGAAGTAGATATAGGAAAATCTCACCGACTCTCACAAGAGGAACTCAGCGATTTGATACGTGACCTCAGTCTCTCAAAGGAAGCTGCTGAACTTTTAGCATCCAGACTAAAAGAAAAAAATTGCTTACAGCCAGAAACTAAAATAACTTTTTATCGGACAAGAAACGAGGGTTTTCTGCCATATTTCAGCGAAGATGAAGATCTTGTGTACTGCAATAATATTCCTGAACTTTTTCGTAAAATGGGAATGGAATTTATTCCATAGGACTGGCGCCTTTTCATTGACAGCTCTACTAGAAGTTTTAAAAGTGTGTTACTGCACAATGGTAACATATATGGCTGTATCCCAATTGCTCACTCTACAAAACTTAAGGAACAATACGAAAATGTCAAAAAGGTACTAGAAAAGATCTGCTATCATCAACATCAGTTATCTCTGTGTGTTGGTCTAAAAATGGTGAACTTCTTGCTTGGGCAGCAAAGTGAAAAATCCTTGTTTTATCTGCTTGTGGGATAGTAGAGCGAAGCAAGATCACTGGAAACAAGTGACCTGGCCTTTAAGAAAAAGCCTGGTTGTAGGTGCTGCGGACATCATTAATGCGCCCTTGGTGGACAGGGAAAAAATAATTTTACTACCGCTACATATTAAGCTGGGGCTTATGAAACAGTTTGTTAACGCTTTGGACAAACACGGTAATTGCTTCGCATACATTTGTAAGTCGTTCCCTGGATTAAGTATTGAGAAATTAAAAGCTGGAATATTTGATGGCCCTAAAATTCGTAAGCTAAGCAACGATCCTAATTTTAAAAATAATATGAACAATGTGGAACTGTCAGCATGATCCAGCTTTGTCGAAGTTGTAAATAACTTTTTAGGTAACCACAAAGCTTACAATTATGAAGAGCTTGTTAAGAATATGCTGCTCCACTTTGAAAAGCTAGGTGCTAATATGAGCATAAAGGTACACTACCTCCATAGCCACTTAGATAGATTTGCATATAATCTTGGCGATTTTAGCGAAGAACAAGGAGAGAGGTTCCATCAAGATATAAGAGTTATCGAGGAAAGGTATCAAGGCAGATGGGACAGACACATGATGGCTGACTACTGTTGGTCCATTCAGCGTGATTGTTCTGACAGTTTCCATAAAAGAAAATCTAACAAAAAAATATTTAAATAACTTTTTGTTCATTTTGTTACCATTAGGTAAAGAATATAATTTATATCTTGTTTTAACTGTCATATGAATAGGCTGCAAACTTATGGTTTTTAAATATATGAATTGTACACCAAAAAAAATTTTTTTTAAATCGAAATTTCATTACAAAAGATTCTAAAATTTCATATAATTTGTTTATACAAAATGACATATATACAAATTTTGGACTTTTTCCTTTCAAAATTGGCTTTGATATTTAAAATCGGACTTCTTATATTTAAATTTTTTTTCTAAAGAAACCCTAAAATTTTTTTAAATTTTTAATTTGAGCGACTATATTTACCAAAGTTTTTGAGATATTTATGCACACTTAAATTTAAAAAATAGGGTAGGCAAGTAGGCTTAAACTGTGTAAAGGGCTTTCTTTCTGGAGCTATGGTTACTAAATTTAAAATTTTTTATTGAAATAATCGGTTGAGAAATGCAAAAAAAAAATATAATCGTGTATTGTGCAAAATCTAGAGCAAATTTGAATAAACTGGTTGCAGATTCGAATCGAATCGCTGAATTATCTTAAATCCACTGCAATATCATTTACCTTTTTTTTTTGTAGAGCAGTGTAATTGATGTGGTAATTAAATTCTTAATATTACGAAGTAGAGAAGAAAAAAACAAATACATATATCTGAAAGCCGGAATTAAACTATATTTTTAATCAGACTAGTTTCTGGTATTGAGCCTTCATTAATGATTACACTACCAAACAAGGTTTTGGACTTGAGCAACCATATATCTTTCCAAGGGTAATTTGGTGGGCTGAATTAGAATCTGTAATTGGTTTTTCTCCATCACGTCAATTTTACGAGATACAAAAAAAATGTTTTATTCGTTTTTTACACAAAAAATCATTAGTTTATTTAAAAATCAATGAATTTTCAAAAGTGAATGGCATTACTTGAACGTCGTTTGTATTTTTTTGGTCCGGTTTCACGTATTAAAGTCCAGCAAAAGTCTCCCAGCTTGCTTTTGTCCCAAAATCCTTGATAATTTCTTTCTATATTCATTAAATCTTGGTGACTACGCCTGTTCCTTGCTCACCGCACCTAGGTTTTGTGGAAAAAAATCTAAATGCGTATGAAGAAAATGCTTTTTGAGTGACATTCGTGCACCTAATTTGTGATAATTTTTTAATAATTCAGCAACAATTTGTCTATAGTTTCCATCTCCATTCAGTTTTGCCATATGGCTGGTTCATATTTTGAAATATTATTATTATTATTATTATTTAGATATTTATTATAATTAAAATTAAATAAATCTTAAGTTTAAAGCAAAACCATCAACATCAGTACAGTATAGAATAGTTTTTTTTTTTCAAAAGATGCAGCCAATTCGAAGCTTCTTCTCTATAGATTGTTACTGTTGTACCTACTGCAAGATGTTTCCACTGCTGCATGCGTGTAGCTTAGACCTCGCCTCAATTTTTTTTTTTTCGAATTTTGCATTTGGGGATTGGTTAAATATGCGATTTAATGTAAATATTCATGTGGTAAAAATTTAAGTTGATCAGAGTGTGCCAACCCGTGCCACAATGAGGTCAAAGTTCAAAATATATAGAAAACAATCGTTTTTTCATTGATGACAAGTTATTTATTATAAACGATCAGACAAACTAACTGTAAATTATAAGTGATGTGAAGCATGATCTGCTTAAAAAGTTATAGTAAAAAAGTTAAGCAACAACGAAGCTAAATTCCACGTTCTTATATACTAAGTAAACTAACGGTATAGTACATTATATTTTGATTTTAGTATTTCTCCATTGCGAAATTGAGTGCGGTTGTGAAAAGTCGTTTATTAAAAGAATTAAAAATAGTACAATCAGTACAAATTTTTTATTATGGCGCTAAATAAATCTCTAAATCTTAGATCTGCGGACATATACGAGCATTTGATAGGCAAATGCGAAAAAAATAGTTGGATGCAAATTACCTTCAAAATACAAGTGTTACAATGCTTTTCTTATTATGTGCGGTGTGAAAAAAACACAATTAAAGAGAGTTTTGTATTAGCGTTAGAAGAAATATTGCCCTTCTGGGAAAGAGCTCGTATTCCAACGTTACACATGTGAACATGTGTTGAAAAATTAAACAAATTATATGATGAGTGGAGAAAGGTGCAAAAAGTTTTTAAATCTAAATTTGCAAGTCGTAGAAAAATGGAAGAAGATTTCAAAGAACATTTGAAAAATTTATTCGATATTGCACATGTTGATGCCTTAGAAATAATTTTTATTCAGAAGGATAGAGATTTCTTAATTAAACGAAGGGAACAAGGTCGTGTTGGCATAATGACTTCAATAGATCAAAACCTAACAAATAAAGAAAAGCGTAAGGCGGAAAGAGAAGAAAAGGAAAATCGACGCAAAAAAAGCATCAAAGAATTGAAAACTCTGAAAGTTATATTAAAGTCAGCATGAGTAATTTTTTTCTTTCAACTTTTGTTCAATAATTTTTACTTTAGACTTGACTGTACAATTTGATGCAAGTGATGAAAGTGAATGTGAATCTGAAAAGTCTGCACGCCGACAATTGAACCAAAAAATATTGACCCGACAGAGAATCGTGTTAAAAAAAAAATCATAGATGACAGAATGTTGGCATGCATGGATGCTGGTAATATATCGACTCCACTCGCAATGCATTTTATTTCTGCGACAGCGAAAGCTTTAGGTAACAATATTGAAGATTTGGTTCTTAATTCTACAAGTTTGAGAAGACAACGCAAAGAATATCGTCAACGTCATGGCAAAGAAAATATTGAGAATTTCAAGGTAATCAAATTTATTTTAAAATTGTTATGAATATTTCACAGAATTAACATTTTTCAGACTCGTGACACATTCGTTCTACATTGGGATGGTAAACTACTTCCTGCAATGGCTGGAAAAGAAAAAGTTGACCGCCTAGCTATTGTTTTAACTGCAGAAAAATTTGAAAAGTTAATTGCCATTCGAATTATTGAAGTTGGATCTGGAGCAGCAATCGCACAATTAATATATGATTATTTAACGAAAATGAACATGATAAATTCATTAGAAATGGTGTGCTTTGACACAACTGCTACCAACACTGGTCAACATAATGGGGCAGCAATGTTGCTGGAGAAAAAATTTGAACGGAGTTTGATGTGGTTACCGTGCAGGCATCATATTGCAGAAATGTTACTGCTAGCTGTTTTTGAGGTATATTTTGGAAAATCTAGTGGTCCAAGAGTTGTTACGTTTGAACGGTTTTCACGGGAATGGAACACTTTTAAGTTGGAAGATTTCAAAGTTGGTATTATGGATGAAGAAGTGCAACGTGCTGTAAGTGTCGAAGAATGTAACTTCAGCAAAGAGTTTTGTATTAAACATTTAGAAAAAGACCATATTCGACATGATTATGAGGAGTTATTACAACTTACGTATATTTTTCTTGGTGGCAGCATCCAAAATTTCGCATTCCGTGCACCTGGGGCTACATCCCATGCAAGATTCATGGCGAAAGCCATATAAGTTTTAAAAATATATGCTTTACAAAAACAGTTTCAAATGTCTTCCAGCCAGTTGAATGGTTTGCGAAATATTTGTATATTTCTGGTACGCCTGTATGTTCGGTACTGGTTCAGAACCACTTATGATGAATTTCATTTAATAATCAAGATAAAACTGAAATTTTGAACCTGACCACCTCAGATATCGATGAAATTTTGTTCATAGCTAAATTTGATCAATACAATCAAACCCTCCCTTTTAGAAATGACTGGTTTGCGAATTTTTGGGCGTGGCACAGTGGGAAAGTTTTCGAAAAAATGCGAAAATGGTCGAAAAGTGCTCCATTTAAAATGCAATAACTCAGAATCGGCTGAACCGATTTCCATGATCTTGGTATCATTAAAAGGATGTTTTAACAGGCTTTATGACACGTTTGAAAAAAAAAATACATTGTAAAAAATTTTATAACAAAAAGAAAATTTTAAATAACGAAAAACCAAAAAGATCAAGGGTTTTTTTACAGTGTATTATTTTTTTAGAAAGGTTTATCCTTCACCATATCCAAAAAGTAAAATGGGTTCTTTTTTAGTTTTGTTTATATAATTTTTTAAGTAGTGTCACTTCTAGTAATACGTACCGAAAGTTTTTGAAATAATTCGAATAACAGCGAAAATACCAGGTCACATTCTTACACATTTACAAAATAGTTCAACAATTCTAACATTTTTTAAATGTTTACAAATAAAAAACCATCAACAATTGTTTATATTATTTGCCAAGTTTTTATTAATTTGTGTTTTATTTTATTTACATTTTTTTAAGTTAATTATTTGTAAGAAATTTTGCGCTGCTCAAATTTGGTACAGTCAGAATATCTGCGCACATGTACAAAAGTTTCATTTATTGGAATGAATGAATGAAAGCCTTAAGTTCCTGTTATAGTTTGAGCTTCTTTATATCTTGAAAATAGCTTTTCTTTAACGTGAGAACTGCCGAAAGGAATTCCCATCATATACTAAATCGTCGCTCTTATAATAATTTAATAATATTAATTCCCTTCTGTTTTTTAAATGAAATGTTTGAATATAAAAAATTGCAAATTAAGAAAACATTATATGAATTGCATGTTTTTTTTTATAATAAATAACTTGTCATCCATGAAAAAACGATTGTTTTCTATATATCTTGAACTTTGACCTCATTATGGCACGGGTTGGCACACTCTGATCGACTTCAAATTTTACCACATGAATTTTTACATCAAATCGCATATTTAACCAATCCCCAAATGCAAAATTCGAAAAAAAAAAATTTCCATATTAGTGTAGCTAATAATTCTGCGTCCTGCTTCGTTAAATCTAAATCCCGAATTAGATCATTCACTTCAGCTTGAGTCACGTTCATCATCAGCTTCATACAAACTACCACTGCTAGTGAATGATGTTTCGGACTCACTGCTCGTAGCACTGGTAATGACTGGTAATGGATCAGTTGGTGCACGATGAACTGGTGTGGAAACCGATGAGATATTCGCGTAAGTAATATTTTTTCGATTTTTCATATTGAGTCCAGCAACTTTTGCCAAACAGAAATAACAACCGTTTTGGTGGTTACTTACTTGAAAAATTGAAATATATCTTCTTGCCATTTGACCAAATGTATAACACAATTCCGGTACTATTGTAAAACATTGTCGGTACCCACGGGTTGTCCAAGTTTCTGGCAGCAAATCTAAAATAATATAAGTAGGCTTATTGTAATCATTCTGATGTTACATATCATTTTTTTCCAACCAAATATTCGCCACACATAAAGCAAAAATAGCTTGAATCAGTAACACACGATCTCCCTGACAAGCAGAAACGCTACTATTATGAAGATTTAGAATGAATGTGGGCTTATGTCAAATTAATAACTCTGAAATTGTAGTATCAGTATTGACTGATTTACAGTATTGCCAGCATGCGATAAAAAATGAACAAGACGTAATAATTGATTATATTTTTTCTATATGAAATTCTTCCACTGAGGATTATATTTAATTTTTAAAATCATGGCATTACTATAAATTATAGTTATACATATTTAAGCATCAGTTATTATTAAACTTTTTTATCTCATAATGTTAGTATTTGCTAATCTGTGTAAAGGTTATTATTATTTTTCACAAATTCTGAAATGTGTACATACAAGTACTAAATTAAGTACTAATGTTAGATATTTTTAAAATTATACGCAGTTTTATTTCATTTCAATATAATAATTTTCCAGACATGTGGTTTTATATTTTCATTATATTAAAATTTGTTTAAATTACTGCAATATGAACATGACATACAATTTCGAATTTATAAAATTAATTGGCAGAAATCCAATAACAAGAAGTTTACTACCGACATAAATAGATTGTAGTAGGTGGAAAATTATTAACGCATTCTACTAAAACTAACCTTTCAGTTTGCTGGAATATGTATTTTTCCTTTCAAACTTTTCTATATATTAAATATTCTGTTTATATATATTTTTCCATGATAAAAATGTTTCATGCATTTACATTTTAAGCTGTCCTTGATTGGTATGCTCAAGTTGATTTTATTTTGTTCCAAAGTTTTTTTTTAATATCCGTAGTTTAAAAAAAAATATAGTAATATTAAGCCATTTCATTCATACTTCATGATATTTCAACACACATGAAAAATTCTTTAACCCTTTATTATTGCTAATGATTTTTTTTTTATGAAACTGGAAGCTCAAAAAGGTAAAGATAACCAAATGATAATGTAGTTCTTCATACGAGTAAATGCAAAGAATAACCATATATATATACATATGGTTTTTAAATATCATTTCTAATAACAATTTTATATAATTGAGCTACTTAACACATAAATTTTCTTAGCAAGAGAAAAATATTAATTAAGAATTAAAGATAATTTTGGAGCTTCATCTGAATCTCTTCAACGCAGGTTCGAGTAACACGACCAATAATTCGACTTTATGTTTAAACAGTGATGAATAGGATACATTTTTATAGATTCAATAATCAAATAATGTTTTTTAATAATATTACTTGTTTTTTTTTTAATCATCTACATATGAGTATGTATAGTTTTATCTACATATGATAATGCTGGATTGTAATTTGATTTTTGCTATTTAAATTCATTTGTTATATTATTTATTTATTTATTTTCTAATCTATGGAATTAATTCTTACAGACTATTTACAAGAACTTTGTAAAAAAAAATAGGCGAATATGAGTGAAAAAATTAATTGATAATTATGTATTCCGGTAAATTATTATTTTACTTTTAATGACATTTGAATTTCAAGAAAAACCAATAAATCTATTAAGCATATTAGACTCAATACACATTCGTCTAAGCGGATCACCGTTCGCATAATTTGATCTATGAAACTGGACAGATAAAACTGAGAAAAAATGCGTTGGCCGCTAAGGGATGTTAAATGAAATATTGTCGATCAGAAACATCGCCATTAATTATGTTCAAAAGAAATGAAACGTTTAGCATAGATCTGCGGTTTTTTAAGGTCGGCAGCTTAACAAAAGTGAGTCTGCTGTTATACGACGGGATATTTAAAGGGTTAAAATTTAAACTGTGTAGACAAAATAGTAGGAATTCTTTTTGTACCGATTCAATGCTATCAACATCTGTTTGAAATATAAGGTCCCATCTAATAGAAACATATTCCAAAATCGGTCTCCCAAGTGACGTGTATAGTGTTTTTGTTATATACGGATCATTAAACCCTGTAGACCAACGTTTTATAAAACCAAGTACTCCTCCGACTTTGCTTACCGTAATTGTAATATGAGGAACGAAATTAAGCTTTGAATCTAATAAAACACCAAGATCTAAGAAGTTATCAACTTGTTCCAGTTATAAGCCGTCCAACACATAAATTACTGATATTGGTCGTTTTCGAAGAAAACGCAAGTATTTGCTCTTTTAGGATTCAGCTCCATTAAATTAAAAAAGCACTATGAGTGAAATGAATCCAAATCACTTTGAAGATAAGTATGGTCTGAATATTGGTTATAACTCATAAAGACTTTTACATTGGCAGCATACACCAGGATATTTGAAAACTGAATAACCTGCGGTAAATCGTTTATAAATAATGAAAATGAAAGCGGTCTAAGATGGCTGACTTGCGGTACTCCAGATAAAACTAATATTTTTCGAAGATATATTATTAAAACTTTTATTTTTCTTTCTGTTTGTTAAATATGAATATATCCACTTTGTGCTAAGATCAGAAAATACTATGATATGTAATTTCTTTATAAGAGGTTTATGGTTGACTTTATCAAGTGCCTTGTTGAAGTCAGTGTAAATTGCGTCAGTTTGCTTTCTTTAAAGAAAACTTCGATTGACTATTTTTGTAAGATGTAAAAGATTCGTTGAGGTGGAGCACCATTTTTGAAAGCCATGTTGGAAAGGAGAAATCAATGTGTTGACCTGATGACATAGTTGAGCAATTATAATTTTTTCAAAGAAATTAGCTATATTACTTAATTTTGCAATACCACGATAATTTATGATGTCGGACTTGTTGCCGGATTTAAATAACGTAATAATGAAAGAATTCTTCGACGTATTTGGAAAGTGTTCGTATTTAGTTGATGAATTAAACATTATTGTCAATGGAATAGGTAAAGCATCCGCACATTTGATTAAGATACTACTGGGAATTTTATCAGTTACGGAAATTTTAGTTTTTTCAAACCATTAGAAACCATAGAGATATCATGGAATGGAGATAGAGATATCAGGTATGGTTCTATTAGCAGTCACTATAGATTGATAAGTGGCAGAAGCATCAAAAGTTGAGTGAGAATAGGTTGTTGAAAAAAAAATCAGCTAACGAATCACTTATAATAGAACTGACATCAGTTTGTGCATGTTGAAATTTCATAATAGCAGGATAACCAGTTGTTTTTCTCTTAGTATTGACAAATTTGTAAAAAGACTTTGGATTACTTTTGAAACTGTTTTTCAGTTTGATTAAGTAATTAGAGTAACACGAGAACCGCATAGTCTGTCTTTCTTGTAATATTTATTTTTTTATTTTTAAATTTCGTCAGTCGCTTGGTATTCCAAGGAGGACCGGAAAGTTTATTACAAATTTGTTTCGGAATAAATAAATACATTGCAGAGGAAATCGTACTGTAAAAAGTTTCAGTCATATGATTAAAAGCAGCTGTGGATCCAAAAGGAAAACATAATAGAGTTTGCCAGTTTATACTGTGTATAAGTTCGTTCAACAAACAGTAATTTGATTGTGCAAAACAGAAATCCTTCTCTTCATTTTTAGATGGCATTTTTAAAAGTCCAGAGGAAATATATAGATTTACTTCAATAGTAGAATCTTCAGGAGGAGAAATCGGGATTTAACGCGTGATGTATCATTCCGCAGTATCGCTGGCAAATATTAAATCGAATAATTTTTTATGATTGTTGTCTATACCATTTATTTAAAAAAGATTCAGATCTAGTGAAATATTGAAAAGCTCTTCACACTTGTTATTTGATTTAAATGAAACAAAATATATTTCATCAGGTGAGAATTTCCAGGATATTGAAGGCAAGAAAAATAACAAAGTCAGTCTGATAAGCTCTACTAAGAACATATATAATAGGTTCGCCATGTTTGTCATATAAATACTGTGGGAGGATGGAGGAATATATGAGCAGGTAATAAACAATTGTTTACCATTAAGTTTAATTAATACTGCGATAAATTCGAGGGATCAATTACTAAAACCTCAGAGGATAAAACGCTAGAGACCGCAAGAGGACATAGCCACTATTTGTTGTGGTCCAACGATCGCGTCTAAAAATATTGTATTTGCAAGAAATTATTTCCGATTTCAAAAAAGTATTATGAAGCCAAGTTTCAGCAAGTACGATGATGTGATGGTTTAAGTTGAAACTTAAAATACATAATATTGTAAGCTTAGTTCTTAAACCGCGAACATTTTGGTAAACTAATGAAATGTAATCAACATAGATGCTCTTAGTTTTTTGGAGCATTCAATTCAGCTTGCGGAAGACGACCAATATTAGCAGATCTTGGAATTTCCCTGCATTTATATTCGCGAACCAAAGTATATTCAGGCCAGAAATTAGGATCAAGGATTAGTTCAAAATGAATATTAGCCAGAGTAACTTTGAATGAAGCTACGGATTTTGATAGCGAAAAAAGAAACTTATATGTTAAAATGTCTATGTTTGGATCCACCTTAGAATTTAATGAAGGAATCAACATTTTCGGCAGTTGTATCAAAGGCTAGCCTCGAGGTGAAAATAGTTTTGTTAGAAGGTACAGCTCTTAGCGTATTATTTATATATGTAGGTAGTTTGACTACTATTGAACACGGGAACAGGATGTTCTAAGGCAATTTCAGGTTGATTTAGGGTAATATTGGCATGGCTCAAAGAAATAGCAGGATCCCTAATATTATTAATAACTGAAAATGGGTCAGGTATGGAAGAACCAGAAGTAACAGAAACCGGAAGAGGATTATTTTTTCTTTGGTAGCACATCTTGATGATTTAAGGCATTTCGGTGAAAATTGAGGAGGAGATTTTAAATTGTCCCATGATTTGTTATCAAAAAACAATTTTCCATAATCATTAATGCGATTAGCTAAATCCAACGCTTCTTCTTTAATATTCAGAAATTTCCTTTTTGTACCTTCGAAGAGTCGATAAACACTAACGCCAATTCTGTGGTTTTCTAGAATAACAGCGTATGTCATAAAATCAAAATGTTCAGGGAGCCAAGAAACGTTATATTTGAAATTATAGGCTCTATATAAAGTTTTTAGAGCTTTTTATTTAACAGTCCTGTAGAAATGGGCAATAAATACTTTATATAAAATTTTGAGTCAAAAATCTTCAGAGGAATAGATCTTAGAGAATGACGAAAAAAGCAATATGTAAATAACATTTAAATTGTTTATAGATAAAACAACTTATGTCGACAAACGTCATTTTCTTTGAAAAAGAAAATTTCCAATGCAACCACCCATGTAGACATAAGTTGTTGTTGCTTGAAAAATTGATTTTTTTGTTCGTCAACAAAAAGTTAATGGAACTTACGATGAGAATATAACAACGTATAAAGAACAGTAGTGACAAAAAATAACAGATATAAACACACAAGTTCTTTAGAGTGTTTATAAACTGAAAAATAATCCAAAATTATTTTGCATATTTTTTCACTAATAACAACATATGTCGTTTGTGTCGTTTTCTGAGAAAATAATTTGTCAGCGATCAAATGTAGGTTGACATACGTCGATAGTGCTGCAAATTAATTTAATAAACATTTAAGTTACGTCGTTGTTTAAAGAAAAAGCTCAGAAATGGTCAATATTTTTTTTTTAAATTTAACACATGTAAAGAGCGTTAAAAATTAATATATTTGGCATCGTTAACTCAAAACTGACAAAAATGGGCATACGCGGTTATTCCAGAAAACCACAGAATTTTTCTACACTTATAGCACCACTAATGTTATATATTGGTTAAAGCATCCGCAACTAACCCAGAAAGACAACTTCATTTAAGACGACAAAGTTCGTGACACAACCAATAATCGATCATTATTTCCCCATCATCTTTAATGGAACAAGAATTTATTAAACATGACATAATTATTATATACTTAGATGTAGAAACGCTTTTTCTTGAGTTTGAAAGATTTAATACAAATTTGTAGTTATAGTTAAGTATAAGAAAAGAGTTTACTATATCGTTCCTTATTATTTCTGCATATAGGCTGATATGTGTTGTTATTGTAAAATGGGTGTTGTTGTTCAAAGAGTAAGCACTTGATTGTTCGTTTTTATACCCTATACCACTATGTGGTTTGGGTATAATGACTTTGTGCTGCTGTTTGTAACAACCAAAAATATTTGACCTAGACCCATCTTTAATTATACCGATCGAATCAGAATCACTTTCTGAGTTGATTTAATAATGTCCGTCCGTCCGTCCGTCCGTCCGTCCGTCTGTGTGTCCATGTAAAGCTTGTAATCAAACTGCAGGTCGCAAATATGAATATATTTTGATGAAATTTGGTATATAAGCTTTTATCGGCCATGGGATGAACGCTATTGAAATTGGTGAGAATCGGTCCATGTTCAGACCTAGCCCCCATACAAATTACCCATATGAAATCGACATAAATTTCCATAAGATCCAAATTGTCATATAGATCTTACTCAAATTGGGTTTGTATGCGTTCATTACATCCACTAATGAGTAGTCCAAAAATGATCCCTTTAACCCCATATAGAGCTGCTTCCCGATCTTCACTTAAATCTATTAAAAAACAAAAATATTGCACTGATTCTTCTCAAATTTTGTTTGTATATATTTTTGCAAAATACAAGAGACTTTACCAAACATGATCAGGATCGGTCCATTTTTGGACCTAGTCCCTTTATAGATATAGCATCCGATATGAACTTTTTCATATCTGCAGCCAAAAAAATTAATAAAAATCCCACTCAAATTTGGTTTTTGCTTATTTTCAATGTCCAGTTAGTTGGGCCTAAGAGATAGGGTTTCTAAACGCATGGTATAGGGTATCGTATAGTCGGTCTAGACCGACTATAATTTTCTTACTTGTTTATTTTTGTTTTCTATTTAAATCTGTAGTGTTGTTATTGTTGTTTAACTAAGTTTTGTCTAGTTCATTTTATGTTATTCTATTGAATTTATGATTTATATGTTTATTATTTTAATTTTATTGATTTTATTTATTAAAAAAAAAAATAATTGCAAATTAAATGTTATTTCAAACTTTGTCATAATAAAATTGGAATTTTAATGTTAACCTAGTTATTTGTAAGACAAAAATATATGTATATCAGATATCGGCTTTAATTTCGACTCTACGTGAGATATCTTCAAACTGATGGAGAAATATTTACCATATATGGATTTATAAGCCAATCGGAGTTCGTCTTCAGATTCCTTCAGCATCTGAACATTTAAAAAATGTATATATTAAAAAAAATTGTCATAACTTCGCATTTTTTTATAAACAGCTATTCTTTTGTGTTCCACTTGGTTATACTTATATAGATGTGAAATATTTATTTGTCAAGATATCGCTAACCCCAACTACACTTATAACGAAAATGATCATTGTTATCTGACTGTTTAACAATCCAGTCGTGTACTATGGATGCTCCGTTAAATACTCACTGCGCGAAGTGTTTTGACGCGTTAAAGAAAGACTTCGTTGCTTGTCGTCTATGTAGAGCAAAATATCACTTAATTTGTGCTAAGATTGACGTTAAATTATGTGAAGTGTTTAACAATAACAAAAATATTGTTTTTAATTGCAATAATTGTTTGAGTGTTACATTTAACTTGCTGTCTCACATCTCTTCTTTACATGATGAAATAAGAGAGCTTAAACATACGATTGACTCAACTTTAAATCAAGATCTGCGAGAGTTAAAACAACAGTTCGTTGACTTTGAAAAAAAAAAAGAATTAGCTAAACTGCCAAAAATTCAACAAAAATCTAAAAAAACAATAGCACTAATTTGCATATTGCTAATGAAACTGATAATGATGTTGTTGTTGCTGATGTGAATGCAAGTGTGATAGCTGTTAATGCTGTATCAAATGTAGAAAATACTCAATTTTTGTCTGCTGCTTCGTCTATATCATCTTTTCCAACAATTGCATCTAATGTTAGAGAGAACGATGCTAATATGTTTGATGACAACATGCAACCATTACAAAAAACATCTGGCTGGGTGAACGTACAGAAGCGTAGACGTAAGAAGGGGCCTGTAGTAGTTGGGGTTAACACTTCTGATGAGCTCGATGTTGTTATACAAAAAAAGTGGATTCATATATCTTCGTTTAAGCCTACTGTTTCAACGCAACAAATAATTCAATATGTTGAAAAACATACTAAAATAAGTAAACAACATATGGAATGTTTTAAATTAGTAAAAAAGGATATCGATTTAAATGAACTTAGACGAGTTAATTTCAAACTCGGCATATCTCCATGCTTTTTTAATGAAGTTGTGAATGCTGAAATATGGCCAACCGATATTAAAGTGCGTCCTTTTTTAAATTTTCCAAGAAAACCAATGCCGGAAAGGCAGAATTAGTTTGTGGAAAATCTGGCTTTAAAATCTACTACCAGAATTTATCAGGAATGCGTACAAAGTCCAAAATGGTTCATGATTTTTCTTCTCAATGTGAATATGATGTAATTGTGTTGGTGGAAACATGGTTAAATGCTGAATTTTCTGATGCTGAATTTTTTGATCTTAATCTTTTTAATGTGTATCGGAAGGATAGAAATGAGATTCTCACCGGCTATTCTAGAGGTGGTGGAGTACTTGTTGCAGTCAAGCGTGAATATAAGTCATCCTCAATTGCCATCGATAATAAGGATGGTTTAATCGATCAACTGTTTGTATCAATCTATAACCCTACTTTTTTATTTTATGTTTGTGTGTCATACATTCCACCTGCAAGTGCAGATGAAGTGTATGAGGCACATATTTCAAATATCATTGCATTAGATGAGAAATTGGCCGAAAATTCTCGAATCTGTGTTTTAGGAGATTTCAACCTTAGCGAAATTTTTTGGTCCCAAATTTGTGATAGTACGGAGTTATTACCAAGTAATATAAATAAATGTAAGGAGATCAATTTCATTGATAGTATGCTGAGTTTAAATTTGGTTCAAATTAATCATGTTTCTAACCGCTTAAACCGTTTTTTGGATCTGGTTTTTGTTCCAGATGATTGTAAGTTTTGTCTATGTGAGAGTTTGCTGGCAATTTCTCCTCCTAATGTACACCATAGTGCTTTATTATTTGAAATAGATTCGTATTGCTTTTTTAAATATTCTCAATGTCCAGTATCTTTTAATTTCAATTTTAACCGATGTAATTTTGATGTGATAAATACTTTACTAAGTGATGTTGTTTGGGGACAGGTATTTTCGTGCAAATCAGCATCATCGTGTTATGAGAAATTTTTAAGTACTGTTTTGGGAATTTGCAATTTAAATATTCCTTTAAAGAAAGCCAAACCGTATAAGCTACCTTGGTATACTCCAGGTCTTCAAAAACTCAAAAACCTCCGTAATAAGTTTCATAAACATTATATTGATTATGGCAGTCTAGAAAGCCATGATAAGTTTATCTATTATCAAAGAGAATTTAATTTTTTAAACAAATTTTTGTATAAACAATTTATTTTGCAGAAAGAGGAGCAAATAAGAAGTAATCCGAAATCTTTCTGGTCTTTCGTTAAATCGAAGAAAAAGGTTTCGGATATTCCATCGAAGATTATGTATGGGGGCCGTGTTTCTGAATCGGGGAACGATGCCGCCAATATGTTCGCACAATATTTTAGTTCAAACTTTGAATCTTCAACGATCCATGCAGCTAGATACTCAAATTTACTTGATATGCTAGACATTGGTATCCTAGAAGTTTCAGAAGATGACGTTTATAACGCTATAATGCAAACAAAAAACAATATGAAGTCTGACTCTGATGGTCTATGTGCTTATTTATTGAAAAAATGCGCACCATCAATAACTTTTGCTCTTACTTATATATTTAATTTGTCACTTAACCAAGGAGTGTTTGTTGATAGATGGAAGTTGGCATTTATTACACCCATTTATAAGAATGGCAGAAAGGATGATGTAACTAGTTATAGGCCGATATCCAAGTTGTCATGCATTTCGAAAGTTTTTGAGCATGTGGTGTATAAAAAGCTATTTTTCTTAACCAAGTCTCTTATATCTCCATGTCAACATGGGTTTTATTCAGGAAGGTCAACTACCACAGACCTAACAGTTTTTAGTGAGTATTGTTTATCAGCTTTAGAATTAGGCAAACAAGTTGAGGTCATTTATACTGATTTTTCTAAGGCCTTTGATAAGGTGTCCTTTGAAATTCTTTATTCTAAGTTGCAAGGGATGGGTTTCCATTCAAATTTCTTAATGTGGATACAGTCATATCTATCAAATAGAATATGTAAAGTAATTGTTGAAGGTTATGAATCTTCGCCATATGAGCAAGTATCAGGCGTCCCTCAAGGTAGCATCTTGGGTCCGCTGTTTTTTAATCTTTTCATAAATGATATATCAAGTTGTTTTTCTAATGTGAATTATTTGTTATATGCTGATGACTTAAAAATATATAGTAAAATAAATTCTATTAATGATGTATTAAACCTTCAAAATGATTTGGACAACCTGCATAAATGGTGTTTATTCAATAACCTTCAGTTAAATCTGGATAAATGCCTTCATATCTCTTTCACCAGATCTAGAAACCCAATTCAATCGGTCTTCAAAATTGGTAATTATAAATTGAAAACTGCAGACTCAACAATTGATCTAGGTGTTGTTTTTGACTCAACAATGTCTTTTATTCCACATATTAATTATATTGTTCCAAAAGCTTATGCCATACTTGCGTTTATAAGAAGGAGTTGTTCTGACTTTTCTGATCCTTGTACGTTGAGATTGTTATATACATCTTACGTTAGATCAAAGTTAGAATATGCTGCTGCTGTTTGGAGCCCACATTGTGGAATATACATTTCTCGTATTGAGAGAGTGCAGCGTATTTTCCTTAAGTACGCACTTTCATCATTTAAGTTTGTTGATCTTATACCCTCATATAGATCAAGAGGTTTATTATTAGGTCTCGAAACATTGGAACATCGTCGCAGATTTCAAGCTGCACTATTTGTCTTTGATATAATTTCTGGTGGTATCGACTGTCCAGATTTGTTATCGCAAATAAAATTGTATGTTCCACCTAGAATACTTCGTCACCATAATATTTTTTGTATTCCATATCATCGCACAAACTATGCCCAAAACAGTACTTTAAATCGCGCGTGTGCCGATTTAAATGCTATTAATGAAATAGCTATAAATGGAATCCCAAACCAACTAATAGAGTTTTGTACATCAAAAGATCCTTTTAAGTTACTTCTCTTTACATTATTTAATTTGTAAATTTTTGTACTTAAATTAATACATATGTAATTATTTTAATCATAGTCTGTAAGGAAATCATGTTCCATTGACTGAAATAAATGAAATGAAATGAAATGAAATGTATAATGTTAGTTGTTGAAATAATTGCGAATTTTGTCAAAGAAAGTTAGGTAAGGTTGTTTATTACCTGTTCCTATGTTCCTCCATCGTAGCCACAGTCTTTATATGACAAATATGGCAAAGCTATTAAATATGTTCTTAGCAAAGCTAATCAAAATGACTTTGTTATTAATCTTGGCGATTTTAATTTGTCTTCAATATAATTTCTGTATTCCGAAGGAAATTTGAAATCAAAAATCTGGTCCTCCTTGGAATACCAAGCAACTCACAAGAGTTAAAAATTAACAAATAAATATTACAAGAAATACAAACTATCCGGTTCTCGTGTTACTCTAATTACTTAATCAAAACGAAAAAACAGTTTCAAAAGTAATCCAAAGTCTTTTTACAAATTTGTCAACACTAAGAGAAAAACCAGTAAGAGTGTTAAATTCGGCTACGCCGAATCTTTGATACCCTCCACCTCGGTTTGAGTCTTGATAATAAATGTAAATGAAAAAGTAAACAATTTGTTAAAATTAATACCAAATTATTTTAGCAAATTCTTTGGGTTGGTTTTCGTCTTTTCTATTATTTCGGATTTATTTCGGTGTTTGCTTTTTGGTAATCGTGGTTGCTGATCGGCATGCATTTAGGTTATATACCTATATGTATGTGTTTCCGGTTATATGACATAACTTCTCGTTTAATTTAGTTTTTGCTAATTAAATAGCTCGCCCTAACCTCCTTTGCAAAGGTAATGGTTGTGTAGGGTGGCTATATGCATTAAATCGTGCTAATTGGAGATGGCTGTATAGTTTCTTTTAACTGGCCAAATATTTCTTCATTGCGGCCATATAGGTCGGATGGAGTAACAAAATAATAACCAAAAAAAAGCTCTCTCAACTTTTTTAATAAATGTTGCCATATTTGGAAAACATAGAGAATAAATTTATAATAATAAATATCCAAATTAGGGATGCCAAGCGCAAAAAACCAAATGTCCCAAACATTTTAAATAAAATAATTTGTTATCTTTATTTTCTGAAAAACTTCAAATATTCATCCAAAAAAATTGTGAAAATATATATATAAAAAAATAACAGTCTCATCAAATTGAGTTTATTTATGTAACAGTTTTTATGTTCGCAATTCTTAAATATCATTTGACGTTTTCTAAAATTCATTGAATTTAAATTAACATTTTCTCTAGTGTGATTCTGTAAATTTCAACGATCCGACAATCGCAAAATATATCGACAGCTATTATTGTTTGCACTAAGGATTAAGTGATTCACTAAGTACATACATCTTAACGACAGTCGACAAATCTATTTTTCTATATATTTAAATTGTAAACGAGTGGCATCTCTGTCAAAATAAGCGAGAAACGCAAAGAATAGAAATAACAAATTACTTTGTGTTTGACAGGATGATTTTATGTTTATGTTTAATATCTCTATTTTTTTTACTAATATTTTTGTGTATTTATTTGAAAATGAAATAATGAATTGAATATGCTATTTAATTTTTTTATTTATATAAAAAAGTTTTTTAATAGAAGCAAAATATTTTCACTATTCAACCTAAAAATTTAAGTTTTTATCGATTGAATAAACAACACAAAAATGGTTGTCGTTTAGATAACAACAACAGCTGAATTTAACAATAGCGAATATCGTTTAAAAATTTACTGAAAAGCTATTAATTTCTCCTGAATGTAAATGTAAAAATTTTTTAAATGTAAACATAGGTATTTGGTGTTTTTTTTTTTTTTTGGAATTTCAATTTGTGGTTAACGAATAAAATTTATATATTAAAGATGCAATTGATGTCTTCTAAATTTAAAATTATAATTTCCGACGTTTTGATATGATTTTCTGAAATTCAATTAATTGTAATTTATAATTGGAAATTTTTAATTCTAGTTTTTAGAATTGATATTTTCTTAAATTTGAATGGAAAATTTAAAAAGTGCAATTTTGTATTTATGTGAATAATAATGCTTTAGTAATTATAAACAATTTTTAAAAATTAGAAGTAATCGCAATCAGATATTTTGTAGGTAAAGCAGTATAGAAATTCTATATAACTACGTAGAACTATTTTGAAAGCAAAAAACTCATTGATGAACTCGGTGACGCTATTTTGTAGACAACAAAAAGTTAATATGCCAAACTTATGTTCATATTTGTAAAAGAATAATGAAAAAACGTATGAAATAAAAGACCAGCCCGTGTATACTCTTAACATTGTTCTGTATGATATCCAGTTGAAAATTTAACGTTCATGTTAAAATAGAAATAACTATTGCAAAGCTAATTAGAACAAACAAAAATTGTGGCGCCATCTACTGTGGCATAGCCACGTTGAGCAAAATGAAGTGACAATCTGTTAATGCAAAATAAATGTATTTTCCCCACAACAAAATATTGCAGAATATTATGTAAATAAAATAATATACCGATTTATTTCTAACATGCAGTTGTTATGTATATACATATATATAATATATGTATATTATTTGCGTTATTTTATATGTTCATGTATGTATGTGTAAATATTACACACAAAAAATACAACATCAAACGTTAATTTTGTGTTTTTCTCTTTAAATAAATTTATACATAAAATTTTTTTTTGCTAAATTTACATTATTTTTTTTTATTAACAACTAGGTATTTTAGCATTATTTGCTTTAGATGCTGGTCAATTTTTAATCCCTTTATACTAGCTCGTAGTGTCTGCTTGTCGAAAAAATTTTGGATCGATTTTAACGCCTTTCCCGTGACCCATTAAATTATGTGCTGGGTGGCTTACAACTGGAACAGGTTGATAGCTTCTTAGATCTTGGTGTTTTATTAAATTCAAAGCTTAGTTCCATTCCTCATATTACAATTACGGTAAACAAAGCCAGAAGAGTACTTGGTTTTACAAAACGTTGGTCTAAGGAGTTTAATGATCCGTACGTAACGAAAACACTATACACATCACTTGTGAGACCCATTTTGGAATATGCCTCTATTATATGGGACCCTATTTATCAAATTCATGTTGATAGCATTGAATCGGTACAAAAACAATTCCTACTATTTTGTCTACGCAGATTTAATGTTAACCCTTTAAATCTTCCGTCGTATAAGAGCAGACTCATTATTATTAAGTTTCCAGCCTTAAAAAGCCGCATAATTGGTGTGTTAAACACAACAAACCAAAAAATTTGTTTCTCACGGTAATTTAAGTCGATATCATAAGAATTATTTGCATTGGGAATGCACCGGTTTTCATCAATTTCAACAGCATTTGTCATATGGTCGGCGAAAGCCATACATATCAAATACCAATCAAGTAGCTTTATATTTACAATCTGTTGCTTAATAAAAGTGTTTTCATGGACACACAGGCGGACAAACAGATTGAAAGGCATACGAACATCGCTAAATCGACTCAGAAAGCGATTCTGAGTTGACCGGTATAACAAAAATGGATACAGGTTAAACATTTTTGGTTGTTACAAACACAACCACAAACTAATTGCACCCTAAAGTGTATAATTACAAAAAATAAAAATAATATTATAGAAGTATATGGTTCCTTTTCGTCCATAGATAAAATTGTGTTAGCATTATCTTAATAAAAAACAAATAAGAAATTTATAGTCGGTATAGGCCGACTATTCGTGTAGAGACCCCATCTCGTTGGTACAACTAACTAGATATAGAAAATAAGCGTAAACAAAATTTGAGTTACACTGTTATTATTTTTTTTGTCTTCGGATATGAAAAAGTTCACATCGAATGCTATACTTCTATGGGAACTAGGTCTAAAAATGGACCGATCTTGTACATATTTGGCAAAGTCACTTATACTTTGAAAAAATATATACAAACCAAATTTGAGAAAAATCTGTGCAATATTTTTGTTTTTTGATAGATTTAAGTGGAGATTGGGAATCATCCTTATATGGGAACTATTGCTAAGAATTTTTTATTTGTAGAATACTGATAATTGGATGTAATAAATATACACAAACCCAATTTGTCTGAGATTTATGTGATAATTTGGATATTATGGCAATTTATGTCGATCTCATAGGAGTCATTTATATGGGGAGTAGGTCTGAACATGGACCGATTTTCACCAATTTCAACAGCCTTCATTCTGTGGCCGATAGAAGCTCATGTACCACATTTCATCTAAATATATTCATATTTGCGACCTGAAGTTTGATTACAAGGTTACAAGGTTACAAGATGATTACAACGACGGACAGACGGACATCGCTAAATCGACTCAGAAAGTGATACCGGGTCGATCGGTCAAATATTTTTGTAGTTACAACTATTAGCACAAAGTCATTACACCCTGACCACATGGTGGTACCTATATATATAAAAATGAATCGTGGTTTGTTCGTCCGGTTAAAACTTGAAAACTACAGGACCAAAAGGGATCCTTTCTTCTGCGAGTTTGTTTGTAACTGCCGCTTGAAGATTTAGGAAAAAATAAAAGTACAAAAAGTTACAAATGATGGCGCTGTACGCGGTTATTCCATTATTAACATCATATATATTGAGTACTATGAGAGGGAGAGCTTTGTAAATGTGTGTGAGGCCATCTATTATTAATACAAATAATACAAAAAATGGTCGGTATCGGATAAGTGGGCGTGGTACATCCCATACATAATTTATTTTTAATATTATATATATTGAGTAATGTTTTAGGGAGAGCTTTGCAACTTTGTATGAGGTAATCTATTATTGCTGTGAAATGCTGTGAGTAGCCGTTGTAAAAATTAGAGTTATCGGAATAGTGGGCGTGGCACCTACAAAAAAATTAATCACTAAATATCATGACAGGGAGAGCTTTGATACTTTATGTGACGTCAGTTGTTATTAGTGTAAGTACACCTGACGAAAATAGGATGGATCGGATAAGTGGGCGGGGTACATCCCCTACAAAGTTCTTATTAAATATTATGTACATATCATTATACTCGGAATGATAGGGAGAACTTTGCAAGTTTGTGTGAGTTCATCTTTTATTTCTGTTATTAGCCCTGGCGAAAATGGGCGGGATTGGACAAGTGGGCGTGTCACCTACCGTATAAAATAAATTTTCAAAGTAATAAAAGTATCTTAAATAATATAAATGTAAATTTGGAGATAATTTGTGTGGGTACATAGGTTATTAGTGTGAGTTATTAGTGTCAGTGTGAAAATGGGCGGAATCGGATAAATGGGTGGGGTTACTTCCATAAAAGTAATTATAGAACTTAAATACATTGGATCGTTTTGAAGGAAAACGGCTAAGAGAAATGGCAATTTCAGAAGCATAACAAAATATGAAATTTCTGGAATTTTCATTCAAGTTAATCTCTACTGCTGTAGTATAAGATAAAAGTCAAAAGATGAAAGTCAAAAGACTTTTTAATTTACTCCGTTTTCCAGGTCTTCCATCACATAATTTAATAGCAAAGTTGGATCTTAAAATAACATAGTCAAATTTAGGCTTACATAAGCGCATTAATTTAAAAAAATTGGTATATTATTGAATAACTGTTTCTTTAAAAATATGTATTCTTTTTGACTTTCGGATAATTTTTTCATTTTTTATTACGATGCCAAGAAGAGTTCATGGTAACATTGGCCGGCGTTCTCAGGATGCAACGGAGCACCGAAAAGTCGCAACACGGCGAACAGAAAAGGAACGTGCTATTGGAAAGAATCAGTTCGACCAAAATGGTTTGAAATCGTGCGCGACAGTCAGAAAATATAAACGAAACACACAATTAGCAACAACGGTTGAGAAGAAGAAAAGTTTGTGCTCGGCAAAGTGATCAAGCCAGATCACAATGTGCGATTTTTTAACGACAACTAGGCTACAACAAATTATGCAGGTGAACATTGAGCATGCACCCTTTCGATATGAGCTCAACATTCAATACAGTTCGCACACATCGGTTTAGTTTGGCCAGATGTCTGTCGTTTGTGAGCATTGCAATGCAGTTAAATTTGAGAAAGAACCGCTTGGATTGTGTTACGTGGGCGGAAAGGTGAAATTGCCAAATTGCATCCACCGCCAGAGCCATTAGGCACGCTGCTTTACGGTGAAGCTCCTAATTCGAATTAAAGTTGGATCTGTCATCCTTATGCCTCGACACTATGCAATGAAACCAGATCGATTGTGACGAAATTAATGACCAATATTATATTGGCAAGGATTTTGAAAGGGCGGTTCAAGGGAGATGCTTAATTCCGCGAATTCCCTTGACTTCAGCCGATTTGATGTCCCATTTCAAAGGTGTTCAGTTCCCAGTGAAACTTGCATTTGCGATGACAATAAACAAGTCACAAGGACAGTCCCTGGAAGTGTGCGGCATAAATCTGAAAATGTCATGCTCTTCACACGGCCAGCTATATGTTGCGTGTTCCCGAGTAAGGAAACCATCCTCACTATTCATTTACACTCTGGAGCAGAAAAGAAAAAATGTTGTATATCATGTAGCATTAAATTGATTACAATCATCGTTCTATTCTTTTTTAAATAAATACTTGATTTTATTCTATTTTCAATAAATGTTGGACGGCAAGAAGACCGTCGGGTCAGCTATCCGAATAATTATAAGATATTGAATTCAACTGAATTCGAAAAGTGTTGTATTCAAATTATATTATTGGGTCTTCGGTTTATAAAAATAAAAAATCTTATTTTCGATCTTTATCAACTTAATGATTGAGTTTGAAACTGTTCAGGCTCAAGATGAAATGCTTTTACTTTAAATAAAGCAAAAGCATTGGCAGATTTGTTTCAAAAATTGATCGACATTCTGCATGCCAGGTTATACAGCTGTTTCGCGAAGAGTCACCAACCCTCATCAGTAACCAAAAGCAGTAGATAGTTTGTTTGGTAAAAACTTAAATTCATATACATTTGCTGAAAACAACTAAATGAGAATTCAAGCAAAGAGTTATACTATTTAAGCCTCCTCCAATATAACGAACTAAAGTATAAAACAATTTTTGAAATAATTTTCGATAAAAAAAAAATCCAACTTAGTTCAATCAAAAAATCTCTTTTCGACAAAACGAAGTTTGCCGGGTCGGCTAGTAGAGTATAAATATTTCATATCTAATCAATTCTGCTCAATTAAAATACAACCAGTTCAAAAAGGAAAAGACTAAATAAGGTTTTACATTTTGCAATTTTTTTTGAGTTATAAACTTTTTCAAAATGTTTAGTGGGTACCTAGAAAAGAATTTTACATGTAGTATATTTAGAGCAGAAGGAAATTTGAGCAATTGTTGAGTTACTCCATCTTAATATAAACTAAATCAAGATACACGAGTATACAATCTTCATCCACCAAATATTTTAAGTTGTTTTGCTGAAAAATTTTGACTTAATGTCAGGTACTGTGTATGACTGATGGTTTTGTTAATTTCACAAATATTTATAAATTGTTACATAACCAACCTTTAGCAGCAGTTCGATTAAAAACTATTTTCTTGTAAAATTATTAAATTATAAAAAATTCTACCACCAAAGCTACATCCAGGAAGCATAAATAGTTACATGCAGTACCGTTCAGACCTAAATTCATGTTTGGTTTCAAATTATTTTTATTATTTTACACAAAAATAAAACTTTTATGACTTTGGTTTGCAAGAATACCAAAAAAGATTTTCCACCGCCAATCCGCGACAATCCCATAGACAAAGAAAAAAAAAACAATATTTTGTGAAACCTCCTTGCACACCAGTCAACAAACCAGTGCCCTGGAACAGATTGGTACATAGTTATTTACGATGGTCTATACTATATATACAAAGAAATTTAAATCACACACCTTAAGGTCATCACAGATCTTCCATTTATGAACGTTGTATTGGAGTAATGTCGAAATTTTGGCATGAGCCAATTGCTATGGATGGTTTTTCATTCGCATTTTGCAAAAAAAGAGCCTTATAACCTTACTTAGAGCCATCAATAAATAATCTTCATTCAGTTTTGTCATATGGCTGGTGTACTTTTTCCAATAAATCATCAACATCAGTACAGTATAGAATAGAAAGTTTCCTTTCAAAATATGCAGCCAATTCCAAGCTACTGTCTCTGTCTCTATAGATTGTTACTTTTGTCACAACTGCAAGATCTTTCCACTGCTGCATGCTTCATTAAATGTAAAATTGCGTTCATCATCAGCCTCATACAAACTACCACTGCTGGTGAACGACATTTCGGACTCACTGCTTGTAGCACTTGGAAATGACTGGTAATTGATCATTTGGTGGATGTTGAACTGGTTTGGAAACCAATGAGACATTCGCGTATGTAATATTTTGACGATTTTTCATATTGAATCCAGCACCTTTTGTTAAACAGAAATAGCAATCGGTTTGGTGGTTACTTGACTCTCTCCAAGGTACTGGAATTGAAAAATCGAAATAGAACTTCTTGCCATTTAAAAATTTGTATAAAACAGTTCTGCAACTATTGCAAAACATTGTCGGTGTCCACGGTTTGTCCAAGTTTCTGACAGCAAAACCAAAATAATGTAAATATGCATATTTTAATGATTCTGATATTGCATATCCTTTTTGTCCAACCACATATTCACCACACACAAAGCAAAAATAGCTTGAATCAGTAACACACGATCTCCCTGACAAGCATAAACGCTACTGTTATGAAGATTTAGAATGAAAGTGGGCTTCTGTCAAATTAATAGTTGTGAAATTGTAGTGTCAGTATTGACCGTTTTACAGTATTGCCAGCATGGGATTAAAAATGAAGAAGACCTGATAGCCCAAGTTTTATGCCAGCTTCGGCGCACCCAGATTAGTTAAAAAACATGCTTCGGTTCTGCAGTCAATTTTTTTTTTAATTTGTAGACCAATGTAATTGGGTTCCTGCGTTTGAGAGTATCCAACAAAATGTGTCGTGGAATCTACAAAACGTGTTACTTAAAAAATAAAAAAAACAAAACAAAATTTTTTTTGGAAAATACAAACGTTTTTTCAAAATTAATCCAAATAAACTAATTTTTTTATACGCATCAGTAACCACATCGTGACAATAGGGACTAGTTTTTTTCAAGCCGCTACATTATACAAACTGTGCTATTTATATTAACTTCTTTAAAGCAATAAATTTCATCCAAAATGGGTTAAATTAATTGTAAATGTATTTGCTAATATATAAGACTCTTGAAATTCAAAATATGTTGGCATATATGTTTATTTACTATGACAAGTACGGTGTATATGTGCAAATTCCACAAAAATATGTTTCCGCTGAATATGTTAAAACTTTTTGTTTATTTCTCCTACTGGTGCTGCTACATGTCAAATTTGATGAATTGTTTGTTAGGCAAATCTATTTATCAATATATAAGTATAAGAAATACGGCAAGTAAACAAAACGTGCCATCTTTCTTGTACAAACATTTTTTTCTTTTGCTAAATTTCTTTATCATACTTTTGATAGTGGGTAAAATGCGGTACTACGTCAATAATATATGTTTAAAGCTTTTTTCTCTAAGTGTCTGGCCGTCCAAAATATAACAAAAAAAGATTGAATGTGTATTAAGCCAGAATATTGGCGATAAAAGGGCCGTGGATAAAGAATGATGGCAGCCAAACCATTTCAATAGAATTTGAAGGTTTCCGTTTCATTCAACTTTATGTAAAAAAAAAACACATCAATGTTTATGGGTTATTACATTTTTTTTTTATTTTAACGCATTATTAGAGAAAGTAAAGGGGAATATAATATTTTTCTGACAGTGCACTATGGGATGGAGTTATATTTTTATATTATCTGAAAAGGTGCTTATTATTATGAGGACCTTTTGCATCGAATGAATGCAATTGCACTTATATGTATCTATTTGTGTTTTTCGCTTATCTAGAGCCCCATTACGTGATATTTCCAAGCAAGGTAATTCATCAATTAACTTGAGTGTATGCCGATATTATGTTAAACGTGCTCAGCTCTCAGCCTTGCACATAGAATATAATTCTAAACAAAATTTTAAAAAAAATATTTATTTATTCCATCCGAAACTGTACCTAATTGCTTAGGCGCTAAAAAAAATGAAATTATAGGAGAACCCCTTTTTAATCATATTTTCTTTATAACATAATATAATGTCACGTAAAATATAATGGCGGCTTTGGCTTGCATTTTCGGAGATATATATGTATCGTGAATTCCATAGCAGATCTAAAAATTGGTATAATCATGATTAATTTGTCATTTAAAATTCACGAATGTATACAACATATCTTTTAAATAGACGAAATTGTTGTTGTATTCCTTCCTTTATCAATATTGTCTTCCAGAGACTTATTTTTTTTTTTTTTTTTTGTATATAATTTTGTTATTACTAGCAGATTCCAGCCCTCGAAATTCGAGTGCAAATTTTTGGAAATTTTATTTTTTCATTAAATAAAGACCCTAAAGGTATGCTAATCAATTATAGCCAATTCACAAATCAACACAAAAAAACCAACTCATTTTTATTACAAACACATTAACGAATTTAATAAACACACACATAGCATTGTATAATATTATGTATGTGTTAGTAGCGACTTTAAATGCAATTTGCTCAAAATAAAGGAAACAATTTAAAACTCTGTAAATCTGCAAAATGGCTAAAAGAAATACCCTTCAAATAATATACGCTTGGTCCAAATCGGCACAAAACATCGGTCACAGCGCTGATCTTGGGGTAAAAGAGGGCTGCACTTTATGTTAAATTTTGCTTGTCATGTACATAAATGACTCAGATGATGCACTATCTGACAGAGTAACGATAACGGATGTTCCAGTAGAAATTTTGCTTTATGCGGACGCTGTTGTCATTTTATCCAATTCACCGACAAAACTTAAAAGCATTTGATATGCTCTACATGTATTGCATCCAATGGAGCCTGAAAGAAAACCTCAGTAAATAAAGGATTCTCGTTTTTCGTACCGGTACATACATCTGGAATTAGAACTCAATTACAATTTATTGTCTTCCACGAAAACGGCGATTGCCTAAACATGGTCTAGCTGCGTAACTCATCCTGAAATAAAACAAGTAAGAAAATTATAGTCAGTCTAGACCGACTATAGGATACCCTATACCATGCGTTTAGAGACCCTACCCCATAGGCCCAGCTAACTCGACATAGAAAATAAGCATAAACCAAATTTGAGTGGGATTTTTATTAATTTTTTCAGCTGCAGATATTAAAAATTTCATATCGGATGCTATATCTATATGGGGACTAGGCCCAAAACTGGACCGATCCTGACCATGTTTGGTAAAGTCTCTTGTATTTTGCAAAAATATATACAAACTAAATTTGAGAAGAATCTATGAAATATTTTTGCTTTTTGATAGATTTAAGTGAAGATCGGGAAGCAGCTCTATATGGGGCCTATGACTAAGAGTAGTCCAATAGGGATCATTTTTGGACTACTAATTAATGGATGTATTATATACATCCAAACCCAATTTGACTAAGATTTGTATGATAATTTGGATCTTATGGCAATTTATGTTGATTTCATAGGTGTCATTTGTATGGGGGCTAGGTCTGAACATGGACCGATTCTCACCAATTTCAATAGCGTTCATCCTATGGCCGATAAAAGATCAAATACCAAATTTCGTCAAAATATATTCATATTTGCGACCTGCGAATCAGATAGTGATTCTGATTCGATCGGTATAATTAAAGATGGGTGTAGGTCAAATATTTTTGGTTGTTACAAACAGCAGCACAAAATCATTACACCCAAACCACATAGTGGTATAGGGTATAAAAATATAACTAATTGAAAAATTTCAATGCGGCATCAAGATCTATTAAACAGTGATACAAAAAAGAGTGATACAGAAATTCCTGGAATACGATACTTTTTTTTTGATAGGTCTTATCGAGTATAACAAGACCATGTCCTCGAAATTTGCGATACACCTCCAAAATCTTGAGTTAAGGGTAAAAACCGGTTTTTTTCTCAGTGGATCTAGAAAAAAAAAACTGAAACTAAATTTTGGAGATATTTTTACACATTTTTATATTTAGCAAGCGTACAATTTATAAACTTATTACAAAAGCATATTTATTTATGAGTAAAATGCAGCTTTTTATTTATTTATTTTATTTATTTATTGGAGCTGCTCCATACACAAGACTAAAAGTCTTATTTTGCGGTATGGAACTGATCTTATATATTAATAGAATTTATGAATAAAATTTGCATTCAAGATTTTTTCCAATATTTTTCTTCTCTCAAACCTCTATAACTAGAGTTCTAATTAACGTAGGCTGTTAACATAGGTCTAAGAACACTCTGTGGATCAAGCTCCTTCTTTTGAGCTATTAACTGCTTAAATTCGTTGGGTTTGAGGAAAGTTATGCGTGGAGAATCAACTTTACTTTTACTGTACGTTGAGTTCTCTTGACAAAATTTGGTATTATATTATAAAAGTAAATGTAATATAATATAATGCTGCGGAGCAGCAGGGGTCCTCTAGTTGTATTTAAAATTATAAAATCATTTAAAAATTAATAACTTAATAACTAATTAAAAATTTTCTTTATATAAAATGCAAAGAACAATAAGATTAAAATTAAAGAATAAAGTCGAAATATTTGAAATTTAATTTAATCAAATGTATTATAATATCAAATGATATTTAATGTTTTAAATTGTTATGCCGAAAACAGTTTAAAAATATTTTCTTTTAATTTTCGTGCGTTACTTAAAAGTTGAGAGCTATGGGGTATAGAATTCCAGAGAGATACTGCGAATATGTATAAATGCCACTCCGATATTATACTTTTATAGCTAATTGATCTAATTCTTTTTTCCCTGCTTATATCTGAAATATAAAGTTTGTCGTACAAATGATCCGGTTTGTGGGTATACACTATTTTATATAAAAAATCTAAAACTCTTATATTTAAAAGATTATCTAAAAATACGCCATATATCTGCGATGAAAACAAAGATACACTAGAACGTCTATTAAGTCCATAGACATATTTATAAGATTTTGTTTAAAAAATCTGGCAAAATTGACTGAGTTATTTAACTTTTAATAAAAAAAAAAAGGAATAAATGCCTGCACAAACAAATTTTTTTTTTGCAAAAATAACCAGGGATGGAAAATAATTGTAATTTTTGGTTTCGGAAGAAAAAGCTGCATTAAAATTCCCTTTAATGCTTTTAGGGAATTATTAACTATTATCGTAAGATATATAGTATTTTGGCCACCGTAACCAATATTAATGAGAAATATTTTTTTTTGTTATGAACAACTATAATAACAAAAACAATTTTTTGGTTTCCAATAACCAATATTGAAAGTAATTTTATTTTTTGGTTATCGCTACCGGGATACGTATTGTATTTTTTATGCAATGGATGCATTTCTAATGCCTGGTTTTCACTATGTCATATAAAGTGACAACAAACAATTGTCTCAACTGACATCTCGTAATTTTCTATTAATTACGTTTGCATTACATCTTATAAACTAACAAAATTCCGGCTGTCAAACAAAAAGAAATTGCCAACATGTTGGCTATTTCATTTTTGATGTCAAAAGTTGCCAGGGCATTGCAAATGATAAGACATTACAACCCGTTATCATACAACTGACAATAATTGACAAACATTGACATTGGAAATGACATAGTGAAGATCTTTGAAGGGTAAAGAATTTAAATATCTTTGCTAAAGTACACAAATGGGCAGTTTTGTAAGAAATGTATATTAGTTTTATAAATAATAATTTTATAATTATTTTATTAAAAAGTTGATTAAAAATTAAACTTTAGGAATACATAAAATATACGATATATATCCGGGTAGCGATAACCAAAAAATAAATATAGAATTACTTTCAATAATAAATATAGAAAAGAAGACTTACTGGCCTGAACAATGGTCGAATCTTTGCGCATTGAATTTGACCCAGAGAATATGTTGACTCTATTATGTAAATAGTCGAAAAAAATCATACACATAGAAAACAGATTCATTGTGGCTACCGAATTTATTACCAACCGAATTGCGATAATGCTAATAACCGATTTTCGGGTTACGATGATTGTAATTCTATTGCCTTAATAGTAAATATTTTATCATAATACAAAATTAGCAGATGATATTAAATTTCTGTTGATACAATCAAAAATACAGTTGTTCTATTTTAGAACAATTCGGTTGGCAAATATTTTTTCTGTGTGTAGATACACTCGAAAGGAAGGTTCTCAACTCCATGACCTGTATTTCTAATTAAATTATTGTATGAAAGCTCTATGGGTTGCAAATTTTTCATCACCGTCTACAAGTTTGATAGTAAAAACTATGAGAACATCTAGAAGCTTATGTACTCTATACAACTTAGATGCTACCGAAATTATATTCCATTTCATTGGAGTTTGTCCTATTTACAGGGAATGCAGACTGAAATTCTTTAATAAAAGGACACTTAGTTTTAACGGAGTAATAAATATATTAAACTAGCAGTAACCCCATGAGCTTCGCTACATAACTCGTAACGAAATAAAAATCAGGCAATACGTTCTGTAGAAAACTATTGTTTTGTATAGGAGGTGCCATGCCCATTAGTCTCATTTCGCCCATTTTTTGGGCAACTACTCATATTAATAACTTATGAACTCAAACAAAGTCGCTAGACTTTCATTATTATAGTACTCCAGTTATGCTATATTAAACACTTATTTTGTATGAGGGGTACCACGCCCACTTGTTGAATCTCGCCCATTTTTTTATAACTACTCACATTAATAACTCATGAACTCAGACAAATATCCAAGGCTCTCACCATTACAGTACTTCGTACATATGACATTATATATTAACATTGTATTTGAGGTACCACGCCCACTGATTGGATTCCGCCCACTTTTTTTTCGAGTACTAACGTTGATAACTTATGAACTCACACAAAGTCTCAAGACTTTATCTATTATAGTACTCTAGATATATTATATTTAATATTTACTTTGTATGGTGGGTACCACGCCCATTGGTCCGATCACGCCCATTTTTTCCGCAAGCCTTCAAATTATTTAAATATGTATATGTATATAGTTTCAGAACTCTTGTTGTCGTAGTACTCCAGATATTATATGTTAAAATTAGATGTTAAAAATTCACTTTGTGTAGGAGGTGCCACGCCCAGTTGAAAAATAAAAAAAAGTATAGCCTATTTTTCCTTCCGGATAGGCATTTACCTACTGTACAAATTTCAAGACAAAACAAAACAAAAACACAAACATACACAACTCCATTTTTATATATAAGACTGAAAGCAGATTAATTATAATTTAAGGTAAAATCGGGCGAAAAAGTTGGATTTGGTAATTAAAAAAATGTATGGCTACCTGTAGATAAAAAGTGTATAAAACTTTATGTAAATACATATTACAAAAAAAGTATTTTGTATAGCCAACATTGTTAGTGGTATAAGTAAGTATCTGAATTTAAAAAAAGGGGGCGGTGTAGTGGGCGTGGTTCATAGTTATATGGCGACGTTAACAGTATTAAGAGCAATATACTACCAAATAAAAAAAATCCATTGGAAGGAACAAATTTGTACAGAGAACAAAAAGTTTAAAACTTTCATACAAAATTTGGCGTGAAAAGGGGCGTGAAAGGGGGCGTGGCATAAGAAATATTTATTTCTACCTCGCCTGGAGTATAATGTGTATACAATTTGAAGTAAATCTGTTAAAAACTATATGGGAGCAATTACATAGTTTTAAAAAAGTGGGCGTAAAAGTGGGCGTGGTCGAAAAAAGTACTCTATTAATCTGGCATGATTAATAGTTATATGTTGTGAAAATCTCAGGAAGATCGGTGTAGAGGTTTGGTATCCTATAAAGTACAAACAAACAAATAAGCAAACACACATTCCATTTTATATATATAGATAGAAGATAGAAGATGGCACTGAATATTATGATCTGTTATTTCAGTATCTGGAAATTGTTTTGAAATATATAAAACTCATTGTAGCAAAGCAAATTCATGCTTAACTATTTTTTAAAAATTTTAAAATATGATGATATTATCAAATTAAATACAATATGTTTACCTTCTTATTAATTAAAAATTTAGAAGAAAAAAATTGAATCAAATCAAATTTTTACTTGAACTTTTAAATATGCTTTAAGTGCCAATCTGGCTCTCAACAAATATGTTATGCCAATTATATATTTTAGGACCTTTCAGTCTTCAAAAATGTATTAAATTTTTTATATTTGAAACATATCTATTAAATAAATAAAAATAAGTTTTGCATTTTAATTTCTCTAAGAATAAAACAACCCATAATTTTTTTCCATTCGTTTTTTTAACAAAATCCGGTTAATAAAACACTACTTCATTCATGTCACTTTCTTAGCAGGCCTTGCAGTAGCCCATACCATCAACCTAATTTTTCAATAAAGTTTCGACTGTATGGAACTACGTGGAGGCTTTATACTTAAGGTTTATGACGTTGCCACCATCCAGTGCTTTTAGTTGTGGGTCACCCTCGTATAAACTTATTATTTTTCATGAAAATTTCCTCTTTTGTTTTGAACATGTATTGTTAGCCTTATGAAAATTTCCTATACGCAAATAGACTTCATAATATTAAACTAAAACACTTAATCCTATTTACATGTTAAAAAAAATCATAAATATAACCTCCATATAAATGGATAATGTCGTGGTGGTGGGAGCAGAAAATATTTTGTTGAAAAGTTTGGTTCAAATAAATCATCATCAATCACATTCAGTGATTCATTGATTGAGTTTGTTAAGCTTTTGTTGCTACTGCTGCGCCATTTACTTGTCATCTTAATACGATATATACTCCTACTCGTCATGTATTTTTCACCAATATTTAATATTTTTCGGAAATTGCTGGTTGCTGCTGTAGGCAATTATTATGTGAATGAATGATTATTTGGGATATTTTTGTAGGTTACTACATAAATATTTTTGTTCATTTATGATGAAGGTATTTTAATAAATATTATTTGGTTTCATTCTTAAGACAGCTTAAATATAGTCAGGGAGAATACATATAGATTAACTATTGAGTGAGGTTTTATTAGAACTTATTAAGACAACATGCACTACCTCTGCAATTAAGAGAGCAGCTTGTCAAAATAAGAAATAAATAATGATATATTACACAATTTACAAGAGTACGCAAACTGACAATCAATTAGGGTCTTTAGACAGTCACATATATAAAAAAACGTCGCAAAATTAAGCCATTAGCTACTGCAGGATATATCAAACTAATATCGAAAAACATTCGTAATTGTATAGCCAGTGCATTGGCTTCATAGAGTTACTAACCCGCCCGTTACACAGGCCACTGCCAATTCGAAAAACTCAATACACTCACATTTTTTCAACTAATACACACACATTTTTCTAGTGGTCACACTAATGGCACCAAATTTTTCGTGCGAGTAATTGCTGCCACTAATGATGATTAATGTTACCCTGTTAAAAATTTAATACAAATTTACTGGATTACTACTCTATTTTGTAAACAAAACAAAAAGTGAATATGGATGCTAAATTGAAAAAGGAGAATATTTCAAAAATAACTAATTTATACTCATGCTTGACCAATCACAATGAAGCTGACATGTCAATTATAGCGTCCCATTGTTGATATTTGACTAAATTTACAATTCTGGCTTTACTAATAAATGCAACTATATATGTTAGTGTGACAGCCATTTTTTGGAATTTCAAGACGTGCGGTCTGATTATTGTGACACTGGATCTAAAACTTTAGCACTCAAAATCTGCATAAGGATTTTTTTTAAATAAAACTAATTTAATGTATTTATAAAATTCCTCAAATTTATTCGTTGTTTTATGAAAATATTTCGATTAGTTAATTTTTATATTCAATACAGTATAAACGAATTTGTATATAGAGGGCTTATATTTAAAACTTGCTATCAGCATCAATAATTATTTAAAAGAGAGAGTGTAATAATAATTTAGTATTAAGATCTGAAAGTATTTGTCGATTGATTTGCTACAATACGAGTATCTATTAAGTAATATTCGTACTAATCATATATGATATCAAAATTAATATCATATTTGACAGTTATATCAGAGAACAGTTTGAAATCAAAAATTAATAATGCTGTCAAATATAGAGAGCACTTTTTGAATATAAGGCCTCGATGTACCTTTATATGAATATAATTCTGAAAAAAATTAAAACTAGGACACCTTTTGGGTACGCCACGGGTTAATTTCAGAAAATAAGTCCAGAATATTATTTTTTTGCAATTATTAAAATATTATCAACAATTTTTATCGAAATTCTTCCACAAATATATATTATTTCGATATCTTGTTTTGAAAAAAATGTTAATATTCTTAAATTTGACATTTGACCTTAAAGGGGGACAATTTATAGTGTCTCAATTAAACCTTAATTTACAGAATTGGGAGTTTATATCACGTAGTATAAGATTATGACAAAAGATATTTGAAATATGAAAACACCAAAAAGATGTAGCTTTAGGTTAAAAAAGTGTGAAAAATCACATTTTTCTTCAAATCCGCTGAAATAAAAACGCTGCCCTCGCCAATTTAAGAACAGGATACCTACAATATTTGACTTTTTTATCACATTTGGGAACTTATATCAAGTAGTATTAGATTTTGACAAAAGATATTTGAAATATGAAAACACAAAAAAGATGTAGCTGCTTTACGTTGAAAAAGTGTGCAAAATCAAATTTTTCTTCAAATCCGCTAAAATAAAAGCGCTGCCCTCGCCAAGTTAAGAACAGGATACCTACAATATTTGACTTTTTTGATCACATATATCTTGTTAATAAATCACTAGAGTCCTATTGTTGATTTGAGAAAATTTATTGAACAAGATTTTTGAAAAAGTAAACTAGGAGATTTTGAAATAGTACTAAAAATACGTACCGTTTTGACATTAATTTAGAACGGCATAGCATTAGCCGAGATGCAAACTAATTTGCGCAAAATCGTTTTGAGATCTCGAGAATGCAAAACTATTGTTGTTGTAAATTATTTCAATGTCTTTAAAAATGTGAGCTCGATTTTCTTAATCAAGTGGTCTGCGGCGTATTTATTGCCTGATTAACTAGATGTAACTTGGCTGCTTTAATAGATAATAGATTTTGTTGTTTTACTAGAAAGATAATTTGCTCTAAACTATGACTTATTAATTAATTTAATTGAAACGCAATTATTAATATCAAAATTTTTGTGAAAAATGATTTGTTTTGATAATTTTTACATATAAATTCATATTTGAACTTTGAACTCAATGCGCGTCTAGAAAGCATTGTCCGATTTGGCTCAAATTTTTTGCAAGAAGTTTTAGATCCAGTGCCACAACAATCCGACCCGCACACCTCAAAATGCGACAAAAAAATTTTTTCATACAAACCGCTGTCACCCTAATATTATATATATTATGAATGTAAGATTAAATGATACCTTAAGGCGCTGCTTATATCTTATATATGTACATGGTATAACATAAATATTAAATAAAGTATAACAGACAGTATTCGGTTAAGTAAGGCTATAATCTGGGGTAAAGGTTATAATGGGTCATTGGATACTGTAACATACATATTGAATAAACAACTAAGAAAATTATAGTCGGTCTAGACCGACTATACGATACCCTATACCATGCGTTTAGAAACCCTATCTCTTATGCCCAACTAACTGGACATAGAAAATAAGCAAAAACCAAATTTGAGTGGGATTTTTATTAATTTTTTTGGCTGCAGATATGAAAAAGTTCAAATCGGATGCTATATCTGTATGGGGACTAGGTCCAAAAATGGACCAATCCTGATCAGGTTTCGTAAAGTCTCTTGTATTTTGGAAAAATATATACAAACAAAATTTGAGAAGAATCAGTGCAATATTTTTGTTTTTTAATAGATTTAAGTGAAAATCGGGAAGCAGTTCTATATGAGGCCAAAGGGATCATTTTTGGACTACTCATTAATTGATGTAATGAATGCATATAAACCCAATTTGAGTAAGATCTATATGACAATTTGGATATTATAACCATTTATGTCGATTTCATAGGGGTAATTTGTATGGGGGCTAGGTCTGAACATGGACCGATTCTCACCAATTTCAACAGCTTTCATCCCATGGCCGATAAAAGCTTATATACCAACTTTTATCAAAATATATTCATATTTGCGACCTGCAGTTTGATTACAAGGTTTACATTTACACACAGACGGACGGACGGACGGACATTGTTAAATCAACTCAGAAAGTGATTCTGATTCGATCGGTATAATTAAAGATGGGTCTAGGTCAAATATTTTTGGTTGTTACAAACAGCAGCACAAAGTCATTATACCCAAACCACATAGTGGTATAGGGTATAATTATAACAGACGATAATCTATGTGGTGGGGTTATAATCTAAGATAAAGTTTATACCTGGTAAAATATAGTTATACGTATTACACATATATGGGAAACTAACATAAAGAAATATAAAGGATACCAAAGAGCATTAGGGTGGTGTTTTAATGTGTGGATCAAAACAAGGGGGGTCCGACTTCGATCCTCACAATGTCAACTTTATAATCATACTACAGGTCGCAAATATGAATATATTTAGATGAAATTTAGTGCATAAAGTTCTATCGGTCATAGAATGAACCCATTTGAAATTGGTGAAAAGCGGTTCATGTTCAGACCTAGTCCTCATACAAATGACCTCTATGAAATCGACTTAAATTGCCATAATATCGAAATTATCATATAGATATAGGCCAAATTGGGCTCGTGTGTGGTTTTTACACCAGTAGCCCAAATGTAAACCGTATAGGGCAATTCTAGTCATAGCCCCCATATGAAGCTGCTTAAATATATCAAAAAACAAAAATATTGCATATATTTTTCTCAAATTTGTTTTGTATATATTTTTTCAAAATATAAGTGACTACCAAATATGGTCAGGATCGGTCCTTTTTCGACCTAGTCTCCATATAAATATAGCATCTGATATGAAGTTTTTCATATTCCAAGGAAAAAAAATCAGTAACAATGCCACTCACATTTGGTTTAGGCTTATTTTCTATACCCTATACCACTATGTGGTTTGGGTAGAATGACTTTGTGCTGCTATTTGTAACTCTCAAACATATTTGACCTAGACCCATCTTTAATTATACCGATCGACTTGGAATAACTTTCTGAGTCGATTTAGCAATGTCCGTCCGTCTGTCCGTCTGTGTGTCCATGTAAAGCTTGCAATCAAACTACACGTTGCAAATATGAATGTATTTTAATGAAATTTGGAATATAAGCTTTTATCTGCCATAGAATGAACGATGTTGAAATTGGTGAAATTTGGTCCACATTCAGAACTAGTCCCCATATAAATGATCACTATGAAATCGACTCAAAATGCTATAAGATTCAAATTATCATATAGATCTCAGTCAAATTGGGTTTGCATATGTTTATTGCTTTCATTAATGAGTAGTCCAAATATAATCCCTATACGACAATTATTATTCGTAGCCCCATTATGAAGCTGCTTCCCCATCTTCACTTAAATCTATCAAAAAACAAAAATATTGCACAGTTTTTTCTCAAATTTGTTTTTGTATATATTCGTTCAAAATATAAGTGACTACCAAATATGGTCATGTCCATCTTTCGACCTAGTCTTAATATAAATATAACACCCAATATGAACTTTTTCATATCTGAAGCCAAAAAATTGACAACAATTCTTCTAAAATTTGGTTTACGTTTTCTATATCTAATTAGTTGGATCGAAGAGATAGGGTCCCTAAACGCATGGTATCGTTAGCCGGTCTAGAGCGACTATAATTTTCTTATTTATTTTTAAACCGTATACCATTATGTGGTTTGGGTATAATGATTTTGTACCCGTCCGTCCATCCGTCCGTAAGTCCGTCCGTCTGTGTGTCCATTGTCCTTGTAATCAAACACAGGTCGTAGCTATGAATATATTTAGACGAAATTTGGCTTATAAGCTTTTATCGGCAATAGGATGAACGCTATTGGAGTTGGTGAATGTCCATGTTCAGACCAAGTCCCCATGCAAATGACCCCATGAAATCGACATAAATTGCCATAACATCCAAATTATCATATTGATCTTAATAAAATTGGGTTTGTATGTGTTTATTGTATCCATTAATCAGTAGTCCAAAAATAATCCCTATTTGACAATTCTTAGTCATAGGCCCCATTTTTAGCTGCTCCCAATCTTCACTTAAATCTATCAAAAAAAGAAAAATATTGCACAGATGTTCCTCAAATTTGGTTTGTGTATATTTTTTAAAAATATAAGTGACTTTACCAAATATGGTCAGAAGCGGTCCATTTTTTGACTGTCCACATATAAATATAGCATCCAACATGAACTTTTATATATCTGCGGCCAAAAAAATTAATAACAATGCCACTCAAATTTGGTTTTTGCTTATTTTCTATATCCAGTTAGTTGGACCGAAGATATAGGGTTTCTAAATTATGGTATAGGGTATCGTAAGGTCGGTCTAGACAAACTATAATTTTCTTACTTGTTTATTTTTTGCAAATATTTTTTGGTAAAGTAAAGCAAGTATTCTCTTTATATATTTAGCTCTAAGGAATACATAAGTGTAATAAATCTTTCCTGAAAATTTTCTGGAAAATGCCATCAAACTTTAAACAAGAGCATATTTTCAATACAAGTCGGAACGGCTTAAATGCTTTAATGGTTAGTCTCGACTACAACCATTGCAAGAATTGATAAATAAATTATTTTTATATCCTTTTAGTGAAAGTTCTGACATCATTTGAGTAGTTGTTTCCACAGCTCAGCATTTTTATCGGAATTTTAAAAAATTTTAAAAACCAGATTCCACATTAATCCATATTTTTTTCTCTTTTTGAAAAAAATTTCAAGCGTATCTTTAGAACTAATTTTTTACACTTGAGTAAAAATTAACTGATCTTTTTCAGATATTAATAAGAATATAATATGTAATAAGTAATAAACATATCGCACCTGTACCTCTAAATTGAGTCAACTCAAAATTTACAAATTTTCAGTAGAGAAAAAAAACGGTATTTTATAATATTTACTATAAAATTTAAAAACAGTTGTTTTAGTTGTTTTTGGGATTTTTCAGTGACCATCAAAAATACCAAGTTTTCTGGGTGCAACTCAAAATATGTATTGTTAGTGGATTCTAAAGAAGCTACTTTTATAACACAAAAAGGGTTACAACTGTATTTTTTTTTTTTTTTTTTGCGAAAGACTAGAAAACCCAATGTTATCTTTTTACAGTGGACAGATATGGCCACTGTGATCGTTTTCTGGCAAAAAGTGAAATTTCAAAAATTTTAAGTTGACTCACTTTAGAGGTACAGGTGCGATATATGGAGTATATATTTTCATACATTTGTCCTGAAATTTGTCGAGCCATGCTAACTAGTCGGAAATTTTAGGATGATATTTCTGGAACATGCATCATAACATTTAAATTTAAAAGTAAAAAACAAATATTCGTCCGCGACAATTTAAGTTACTCGAGCCATAAAAAGCTTTAGAAAATATGCAAGATTTTATTAATTATTTTAATAGCAGTATTATTAATTTCAATGCATTAATTTAAATATATTTTCTCGTGTTCTCAAAGCGCTTTTTATACCAATAATTATAAATTAAAAAGAAGGTGGTTAATTCGACAAGGAAATATTGGAAGATATATCCTCTTAATTCAACTATAAAAAGAGTTGGTGGCGGCAACAAACCGGCTTTAGGCCGCACAAGGCGAAAAAAACACAACAACAACAATAATTATAGCTATCATACGTAAGAAACAAAATTTAAAATTTCAACTATAAAAAGAACAATACAGAACAATTATATTTTTCAAGCGTTTTCTATATATATTCGTTAAATGCCGGGACCTATTTAACCGATTTCGATGATTTTAAATAGCAACCTGGTCAGGATAACAGTACGTCATTCTCAATAAAAATAAGTAGCCCAGCTTACGTATTTAGGGTGTGATCAACGATAAGATGGACAGATCGCTATCTCAGCTCTGTGTTTATAAGGATCAAGAAATGTATATATTTTATGGGGAACAGATTTCTTTTTCTAATTTTTACAAATGCAGTGAGGACTTATATATACCCTATGCACACACGCCTTAATTACAATTTAAAAATATTCCTCAAAATGATGAAATTATATATTTATAACTTAAAGCCAGTATTAGCAACTGATTTTATTTAAGATTTTTAACATGATTACCCATTAAATAAAACACAACACCATTATTAACGCGAATAGGTTAGTAAAAAATTTCACTTAAAAATAAAAATAAAAATTCTTTGAAAATTTCCAACAAATTACAAAGTTTCCTTTAACGTCAGGTCGGAAAACAACAAGCAAGAATATGAAGAATGGATACATTTCTTTATATACAAAATGTAAATCAGGTGGAATGGGTACATTTAGAACAACAACACATTATCATGTTGCAGTAGAAAAAAAATTAGAAACACAAAAAAGTAACAAAAACAATAGAAACGTGCCAGAGAAAGTAAAACAATGCTTGTCGTAAATTACGAATAACAAAGCCTTAACAGTAATTTCATTTTGTATTGTACTAGAATTGTTTATCCGTACAATTGTTTCGACACTTGTTCAAACACATACACACTCAAGTATACAACTCACATATATACATTTATAAAATTGGAAAACTTGTGATGTTAATCAGAGTTTCTCAAATAAATGAACTCGGTACTGTTCTAAAACTAAAATAACTGTCGGTGTTGTGAAAATGGATTATCAATTTCTAAAATAAAACAAGTAAGAAAATTATAGTCGGAGAGACCCTATCGTATGAAGACCCTATCTCATTGGCCCAACTAACTGGACATAGAAAATAAGCATAAACCAAATTTGAGTGGTATTTTTATTAATTTTTTTTGGCTGCAGATATAAACAAGTTCATATCGGATGCTATATCTATATGGGGACTAGGTCCAAAAATGGACCGATCCTGATCATGTTTGGTAAAGTCTCTTTTATTTTGCAAAAATATATACAAACAAAATTTGAGAAGAATCAGTGCAATATTTTTGTTTTTAATAGATTTAAGTGAAGATCGGGAAGCAGCTCCATATGGCCTATGACTAAGAGTTGTGCAATAGGGATCATTTTTTCACTACTCATTAATGGAAGTAATAAACGTATACAAACCCAATTTGAGAAAGATCTATATGACAATTTGGATCTTATGGCAATTTATGTTGATTTCATAGGGGTCATTTGTAAGGGGGCTAGGTCTGAACATTGACTGATTCTCACCAAATTCAACAGAGTTCATGCTATGGCCAACAAAAGCTTATACAGCAATTTTCATCAAAATATATTTATATTTGCGACCTGCAGTTTGATTAAAAAGTTTACATGGACACACAGACGGACGGACGGACGGACGGACATCGTTAAATCGAATCAGTTAGTTATTCTGATTCGAGAGGTATAATTAAAGATGGGTCTAGGTCAAATATTTTTGGCAGTTGCAAACAGCAGCACAAAGTCATTATACCCAAACCACATAGTGGTATAGGGTATAATAAAAACGCACAGTTCACCCTTCATTAATTGGCAGTGGCTTACAGCTGAATGTATCACCATTTAAGATTCTCTGCTATATAGTATTTAACATAAAAAAAAAACAATGTAAAAAAACAAACAGAGAAAACTTATAAAAAAAAACCTTTAATAATGGTCAGAACAACATAAATATGCTATTAAAAAAATAATTTGTTTGTTGGATATGTAAATTTAAATGCAGTTAGTGTCATGAAAACAGTGATTAGATTGTTCTACATTCAGCACTAACAATAAATGCGGAATGACTTTTTTTCAAACTTAAATACACATGACAAAAGGAATGGCTCTTTGACTTGTAACATAATATTTTTTTGGTGATATACGAAAATTTATTTCGGTAGCGATTAATCGTTATATTTCCAATAATATATGACAATAGACAGATTGATGTACTTATCACTGGGATCGTTTACATGAAAAATGGTCCTGCATTAGTGTTTAGGCTATTATGGATTTCGCACGAAAAAACTTTAACATACATAATTTCTAATTTCTAAAGTACAAATTATTTAAATATTTGCAAAATATGGTGAAATATGTTTGCCATACATTATCAATATTTAGTAATTATTTCAGTTTAAAATGTATCATGAAGGAAAAATCCTTGATATAGTACACAGTGCAAAAACCCTTCTGGATGGTGGCGGTGAAAAATTCAAAGTCGGATTGAAATGCCACTTTCAAGCTGTTTGTTGTTCTCAGGACAAACTCTTTCTTTATGACCTTTTATATCTATTTAGCTTTTTAGATATAACTCAAGATTAGTGATTTCTGATTACATTCTTCAGCTAAGTTATAGCTGAGGCTTGGATGAACAAATTTAATTATTATATGCTTATAAAAAAATCAAGTTGGATTAATTTTATCGAATGAAATCTTCCAATAATTCCTTCTTTTTCGCCAACAACTCGTTGATAGTTTCAAATTTTTGGCCATTTACGACTGAAAAAATAAAGCTGAAGACAACTTAAAATTCTTTTACGACGTAAAGAAATATATAATAACCTTCATCTCACCCTTGGCTGGAAACCATAAAATATAAAAATATATTGTACATAAAAAAAAAAAAAATTAGCGATGTTCATGAAATTTCTTGACTTTTTCTGTCGCATCAATTTTGTACAGGTAGCGCATCAACTGATTAAAACCTATTTTTTTACAACAAAATATTTTAAAAGTGACGTTGCTTGCCCTGGTGTTTGGTTTTCCATACATATGTAATTTATATATATCTTGCACTAGGAACATTAATATTTACCGTCAAATGTTCCATGGCTATTTGTGGTCTGACAAACTGAATACCTACTATACAATATAAACAATTGATAATGTCATTCTGAAGTGATCAAACGCATACGCACAGGCACAATGCTGTGACAACTATACCGAAATCGACTAAAACTTGTTACATGCTTGTTCCTATTTTGGCTGAACTTTACAGGTCTATATTTCTAACTAATGTTTTAGATAATAATTTAGATGAAAGAATGAGGCAATGTTGGTTTTATTTGATGGTGAATATGGATGTCCCTATTTAGAGCGATAATGTCAAGAACAGTGTTATTCGGTTCGATAACATTATAAGCAGACATCAAAGAAGCTCTACGGACAAATTTTTTTCAATACGTGAAATACTCCTGCAATTCGACAAATGGTTTGAACTATTAGCTGATTATTGCAATTCATCTGAATGTGTTACGGTTGACGAGCAATTGCTAGGTTTTCGTAGAAGATGCAAATTTTGACAATATATGCCTTCTAAGCCTGTACGATATGGAATTAAATTTTGGCTTTTAGCTTGCTCTGAAACTTATTACATTTGGAAAATTCAACCGTATTTGGGTAAACGAGTAGGTGGTTTAGCTGAAAAGATTTGGTTCGAAGAGTGAAGAGTAGGGGCGGGTGGATTTAAAAATCGCCCAAGTGACAAGGAAAATCGTATTCTAGGGGCAAAATAAGAAACTTTGCTAGAGGAACCACACCTCTAAAACGAATTCTCATGTCCCGACTTTTCACCTGTCTGTCTGTCTGTCTCACTTTGACCCATTTAGAGTGCCCCAATCGAGTCCAAATGTATGATTGACCCCCACTAACTTTGGACGGCCGACCCACCCATGCCAGTGCTACACCCCCTGGAAACACACTGGGGGTTCCCCATACAAAGATTTAAAAAATCACCATTTTTTGTTTATAATTGGGCTGACTACATTTGATTTAATATTAAATTTAACACTCATACGTATACATACGTATATTCTACTCTAATAATAAATAATACTCATAAGCCTTGACTATGTTATGTTATTCAAAAAGATCGATCGAATGAGGGTAAATAACTTTTAGATCACTCCGTGACTATGCGTGACTCTGCGTGACTACCTCAAAATTAATCTGTAGTCACAGCAAGAATATGGGCCAAGTTTCAGATCAATTGCGTTAAGGGGAATGGCGTTGCCCCATGGCAGACAGACAAACAGACAGACAGGTCAAAAGTCGGGACATCAGAATTCGTTTTATAGGTATGGTTCCTTGTCCGAAGTTTCTTATTTTGATCCCTAGAATATGATTTTCTTCGTTACTTGAGCGTTTTTTTCCTCCCTACAAATCGACCCGCCATAGTGAAGATTCATAACATAACAATGGACAACTTATTCTCATCTTACTAACTTGGTCAAAAGTTGTTATCCTAAGGGTTAACAATGGTCGGTGCAATCCGCAAAAACAAAAGAAGCATCCCACCAAACCTTTTAGAATAGTTCCGCTGTTCCACTCAACATTTTCATTTACCGAAAACATAACACTCTTATCAGATATCGGCAGAAAAGACAATTTCCTAGTACTGCATAGTACATACATGCCTCGAATAATGTAGAATCTAATGGAAAAAAGCTGCCAATAGTCACTCAATATTATAATAAAACCAAAGGTTCGTTTCCGTAATTTTTATTTAAATTTTTTTTTTTTTCATTGATCACCAGCTGTTAAATATTTTATGTCATAAGTGGCGTGAATACATTTGGCAAAGTATTGTCTTGTGACAGTGCTAAAATAAAAAGAAAAACAATTTTTAATAAATATGATCGATGTCTTAGCCCTAAATGCAATGTGGACCCAAATTGGCAAACAAAAAACAAACAAAGCGACGATTTTCCTTGCGCTTCGAATATCTCATGGATTAGCCATAATTTATACAATGAATCAGTGGGGTAGCCCACTTGGTCAACAGCCCAGTCCAAATCTTCAATGTTTCGTCAGCCTTCAGAATCTGGAGAGCGCTTCTCAGTATCATTCGACATTCCTCCAAAAAGATTCAAATATGTTCCTCCGAATATCGAAGGAAAGACTAGATAACACATATGTTATTGCCGGAAGTTAAAAACAAAGAAAGATATATATATATATATATATATATATATATGTATACTAATGACCGTAATGTTTGTATAAAATGTGAAAGAGAAACTAATTTGATGTAACAGATTACAAAATATAAAAATACATATTTGATATTGATTTTAAATAATGATTTTGAAAAAAAAAAAAAAATATGTTGCAAGTGGAAAACATGTATACATCCCGCATGTGTGGAAAACGACACGCAACACGCAACACGCAACACGCGTTTTCTTAGGGTGAGATGGAGGTTAAATAAATATTGTCTTTTTAAAATAACGTCTTTGCTCGAATTTTACGAATTTTATGTTTGGCATAGTTAACTATTACAGAATATTTTCTAGTGCATCATATGTTTCTTCCGTTTCTTTGAGTCGACTATTCGTTATTCTTATGCAGTAAAACCGCTTTTAAGCTGCACATTGCCATTATTCGCTTTTAAACCCAATATTTTTATCTAAAAAACTTATCAAACAAACAGCAAGATAAGGAAAAATACAAAAGGTCATATAACTTTCCTGGCCTTGTACTTTCACCCCCCGTTCAATGACACCGAAATTTCTCCGCAACATTATTAGAAGCAAAGGTATCGCGAATTCAAAAACAATTATATCGAACATCCTAAGGCCGAGGCCACGCAATGAGCGGAAAACCGGCGAGCGGCAGTGCGATGAGCGGAATCGCGGTACAGATTGACAAAACAAAGAAAAGCATTTTTTTTGCCATTTTTATTCTTTGCCGCTCAGAAAACAACTAAAAATTAGAACAAGTTCTATTCCTGAGCGGCGCCGCTTAGACGCTTAGAAATGCCGCTCACATAAAGCTCATTGTGTGTCCACTTCAGTAGTATTTAACCCTCCGACGCGCGGTAAGGTCCGTGTGGACTTTCTACATTTTAAAGCAACTGCCATTTTAAAAGTACTGGTAGGATTGACCTTAAATTTCTTGACTTCTATTATTGGAGTGTTAAGAATACTTTAGTACCTATTCCGATTGATTTGTAGTTTTAAAAGTATTTTTTTTTTATTTAGAAGACTTTTAGTACGCCGTTAAGCGGTAAGGTCCCCGTGGACTTTGTATGAAATTCATACATAAAGTTGAAAGTTGTACTAAAATTTGAATTTCAAATATTTGAAATTTATATAAAAAAAAACAAAGCAGGCGCTAAAATAAATTTGGTTTTTTTTTTCATTTAACTACAAATATTTTCAAATATTTGAAATATACATATGAAAAAATAAAAAGAGTAGGCTATGAAACAAATCTGATTTTTACAATTTAGTATAGAATAAATCAGTTTCGTCGTGATTTTCCCTACGCATGGACGTGTTTTACAAACAAAATAAAAAATGAGTTGGGAGCGCGTAAAAAATAGTCTAAATCGTCGATCAGCATTCCAAAATCTAAGTGTAAGTGATCAAGAAAATGCTAATAACAATTTAGCAATCTTCCTTGAACTTGAAGAAGGGGAAGAGCCATTTTATGATGAAAATTCTGATGAGGAGTATGTGCCAGATGAAGCATCTGATGCTGAGTTCGACATCGATATTGAAGAAGCTGAAGAATATTGTTCAGATGACGACGATAATGGCGATTATCAGCAATATTCCTTAACAAGTGACGAAGGTATACACTTTATTTCAAAAAGTGGCGATAAGTGGCATATGAACCCCCCGGAAATCGGCCGTATTAGACAACATAATGTTGTTAATTTTACGCAACGTCGTCCGGGTCCATCACCAGCATTCACTATGCAACCTCTTTCGATATTTACCAAAATAATTAGCGAGGAGATTTCTTATCTTATAATTCGAGAAACCAATAGGAAAGGAAATGAAAATGCTGCAGCATGGAATCAAAAAAACCCAAATGCAACACAAAAAAGATGGGAATTACTAACCCAAAAGGAGTTACACGCTTATATTGGGATCTTGCTTTATGCAGGATGCTATCGTTCGAATTCTGAGCCAACAAAAGAGTTGTGGAATGATGAACATTTGCCTTTATATAAAGCAGCAGTGTCATACAACAGGTTCAAAAATATAAATGAGACCATTAGATTTGACAAAAGCAATTGTCGGGAAGAAAGGCTTCAGAAAAGTAAGTCGGCTGCTATAGATGATGTGTGGACGATGGTCATGGCCAACTTAGAAACTTCGTACACTCCGCATGAAAATATGACTGTTGACGAACAACTATTTCCCTATCGTGGACGAACCCGATTTACTCAATATATACCATCTAAACCTGCAAAATATGGTATTAAGGTGTGGTGGCTGTGTGATGCAAAAACATATTTCCCTCTAAAAGGAGTAATCTATACAGGCAAGCTTCCAGATGAAGAAAGACAAATCAATCAAAGAGAACGCGTTGTGCAAAATTTAGTTACGAAATTTGAACGAAGCGGTAGAACAATTTATGCAGATAATTTTTTCACTTCGTTGAATTTGGCAAGGAACCTCACGACAAAAGGATTAGGATATGTTGGCACAGTCCGCAGCAATAAAACATTTGTACCCAACGAATTTAAAAAACACAAGTCCCGTGAAATATATTCAACGTTGTTTGGATATAACCAGGGAAATGTTTCATTGTGTTCTTATGTTCCTAAAAAAAATAAGGCGGTCTTGTTGTTATCTACTGTACACTACACGAGCACAGTGGATGTAAATAATACGAAAAAAAAGCCAGAAACTATTTTAAGTTACAACTCAAATAAATGTGGAGTTGATACAATGGATCAAATGTTGGGAACATATACATGCAAGCGTGCTACTAAACGGTGGCCATTAGCAATGTTCTACAACATTTTGGACATAGCTGCACTGGCATCGTTTATTATTTATGACAAACTAAATAACTCCAAGAAATCTGACAAACGCCGTTCTTTTCTGAAGCAACTATGTAAGGAGTTAGTTATGGGTAACATTAAAGAACGAGCAAAGAATCCGAGAGTAACTCGTTTTCCAAATATACGTTCAGCTATGGAATCACTGGGCATTAAGGTACGTTAATTGAAAAAATTTCAATAATATATTTAGTAATTTGTTGTAATATTTCTATAACATTTCAGGTAACATCAAGAAGTAGTAGTGCAACACCAGCAATGGCACCCCGTGTAAATCGTTTCACTTGCAGAATATGTCGAACGGAGCACAATAAGCAACGTAAAACCCCATTTGTATGCGTATGTTGCCAACATCCTGTGTGTACTGAGCATTCTACAATATTAAAAAAATGTCAGGATTGCGATAATAATATCTAGTATTAGTCACTAATATTTATTTTTCATAAGACTTGCTTGAATTCGGTTTGTTTATATATGCAGTTTGCATTTTAGAAGTTCGAATTTTTTCCTTATATTTTTATAAAAATCATATTTTAACTAGATATAGTACATTGTAATCAAAATTAATAAAAAATATAATAATTAGAACTAAATTCAATGCATTTTCATACAAGGTCCGTAGGGACCTTACCGCTCAACGACCGACTAAAAAGTTACCGCTCGTCGGAGGGTTAATAACTTTTAATTTTTTGCCGCTCATTACAAGGCCTCGGCCTAATGCTAAGGAAAGCCAGGAAAGTGGCAACAAAAACGGCTATACTGACCGCAGCAAAATTATTGGCACTTTCTGAAAATATTTAGGGTACAAAGCAGCTCACAAATCAATTGCTCTTAATAAAAATATTGGTCTGAGAGTCCCAAACCCTTTGGAGCTTTTCCTTTACTGGCCTAGTACTTCCATCTTGACTTGAAATTCCTTATTGACTCTACGATACCATTTTCATACGATTCGACTCAATTCGTTATTAAACTGCAGCATTTGACTGATTTAGCACAGTTTGACTTCAAGTTATTCAATAAACTTAAGAGGCCTCCACGGGCACACTGATGTCAAGTGCCGATTATAACAACTGATTTAAGGCTTGCAAATCACATTTGGCATTACTTGAATGGCTGTGAATTTGACCTTTAATTTGAACAAAGGTACATCATTATCTGGATTAGTTATGTAGCACCAGTTTAGAAAATATGCCAATTTCCAAAAATATAATAGCATTTATCCTTGAGCAAAACCAATCATTTGTTTATTAAAAGATTTCAAAATTTTCGATAAATAAATAAACATAGAGAATATTTATGCCATTTTTATTATGTCTCGAAAAATATCTTGTTCCTTTTTTTTTTTGTTTCCGGTATTTTTGTGTAGCACTTTTGACTGTTACACACATAAAATGGATTTAGTGTAGCTACCGAATTATTTCCAACACGATTGCGATTAAGTTAATAACTGTGTTAAGGGTTGATTAATGTTAAAATTCTTGGCAATAAATATTTTAGCATAATGAAAATAGTTAGCTGCAGAGTATTATACACTTGTTATACTTTTGAACAATTTGGTTGCCGATTTTTGCTTCTGTGTGTATTGTTTTATATTTATTTCTTTATATGCAATATTTCAAAGGCAGGGCGTTACATTTGATCGACACGTCAAAGGGTGTTGAAATACAATGTAGTTTTTCTTTCATGTACGATTATTGTATGTTATTTTCCTTTCGTTACAGTTTATTTGTGTTGTTCTACTAATATTAATGTACATGTATATAAATATACTCATACTCGTATAAATGTAATTACTGAACTTTGTGTGGTACCTTTTCATGAATTTTCTTTAAGAAATACCTTCCAAACTGTATTTAATTATTTTTGTTTGTCAAATTATAGCTCATAAGACACAGACCTAATAAGAACTAGCGAGCGTAAACCTATGTTTAATTCTGTTCTATTTAATTTAATCTATATATATAAAATTCATTTTCTGTTTGTTTGTTTGTTTGACCGCTATACAAATTTTTATTTTTCAACGGATTTTCCTGCACGCGGGGAAACGGCGTGCGGCGCGCGAACGCGGACGCGACGCGCTCTCGGAACACAGCTCAGCTAAAATAGGGATTAAAATAAGTTAACGAGAACTAAGCGGAGCACGGAAAGTAGCTGCAAGGAAGAGGCGGGAGGCGCGCGGAGCGCGAACGCGGACGCGACGGATGCGGACGCGACGGATGCGGACGCGACGCGCTCGCGGAACACAGCTAAGCTAAAATATCGCAATGATCTGAAAAATATCTTTTGGCGATTAAAATAAGTTGATAACAACTGCGCGGCAGCACGGGTGTGGCTGCCAAACGCGCGGAAGCGGACGCGACTCGCTCGCGGAACACAGCTTAGTGTTCAATGATGACCACTTATTGAATGAAGTAATTCAATTTTTAAAAGTTCTGATTCCTTTAATTTGCGAACTATATTTGATGTTTATAAATAAACTGAAAAAAAACTTAAAGCGGTTTCGCAGCTTATTTTTGAAGCATTTTTGCTGCAACATCTTATAAAAAAACTTCTAAATTAAAAAATCAAAAAAAATTTTAATTGAAATAACAAGTGAATTTACTGCCCATACAAATTTTTGGGGAGAAAGTTCATTTTATGGGGGAATTTGTTAATTGGGGACTAAGTACTCAGCGCCTGGTAAGCATAGTGAATCATTTTTCAAGTCAAAGGCCTTTTTATCCCGGGCAAGACCGGGTAAAAACAGCTAGTAAAAATATAAAAATTTAAACTTATGTGAACATATCTGTTATTTAAATTGGATTATTGTTGTTTCACTCAATATTACAAGATTACGTTAATTTTCAGGCTGTAGTTAGCATTTTCAAGCTAGTGGCTAATCAATGACGTATACATACGAAGATGGTTCCAGAACAATCCGACCTAATGTGCAGTAGTTTGAAAAGATTACTTTGGTGAAAAGTGGCAACCTTATAAAACATATGTTTTAAGTTTCAAGTATTTTATATTTTTTTTGCGCCATCAACAATCAACCATCTCATGACATTTTTAAGCATGAAAAAAATCTACATTCTTCACTGGGGTGTTCTGGTCCTTCTTTTACGACTATAAAATATTGGATGGCAGAGCGAGGCCGTACGAGCGAACAACTGGTCGATAATTGAGGCGGTCATGCCAAAAACAGTTAAAAAAATCTACAAAATGGTAACGGGTAATCGTCGGTTGAAGGTGCGGAAGCTGACTGAAATGCTTTGCCTTTCAAATAGTGTAGTATATCGTGTATTAACCGAAAATTTTGCGACAAGAAAACTGTCCGCAATATGGGTGCCGCTTTTGCTCACAAGAGAACGTGACGATGTTTCAGTACAGGGTTTGGCAATGTTTCAACGCAGTAAAGCCGAGTTTTTGCATCTACTCATCTCCACGGATGCGACTTGGGTCCACTATTTCTCTCCTGAGACAAAGCAACTGTCAAAACTGTAATTGGCGAATCGCGTCCAAAGAAAATGAAAACTTTTCTGCATCTGCATCAATAAAAAAGAAAGTGTTTATTAGTTAACAAAACGCACCAGCTCAGACTGCTATTGCGATGGAAATACCCCATGAATTATAGCTTGAATTGCTTCATCACCAGATTTAACACTCTCTCATATTTGTAAGTTAATAAATATAAATCGGCAACGATATTATAGCGCCGGTAATCACTTCCGTGGTTTGAAGAAACCGTAGATGGGATAACAAAGGATAATGGCGATACCTTAGATTACGATTAAGTCATAATTCCTCCAGAACCTAGTGTTGTAACTGATGAAAAAGAAGGTTTTGATGAATAATATAACCTCATCCTGATGAAGTCGAGCTATTTGTTCATAATGATGGTGTTCTTTCAGATTCCGAAAACAGCAGTGATGACGAACCATTATCTGCCAAAATAGCATGAATTAGAACCAATACGATACGATTTAAAGAGCCTAGTATGACGCCAAAAGCAACAGCAATGCACGTTCCAGCTTGGCGGAAATGTACTCCAAATTATTCGAAAAGTTACACAGAATCCGATATCAGATTGCTAAATGAAAATCATATGAAAGAAGAATTGAAATATTTGACTCCTAATCAAATATTTGAAATATTTTTTGACGTAGAAGTTCTTACAATGATTGTTGACTTTATCCAGCATTGCTGCTGCAGAGCTAGGGATTTTCTTTACAATACTAATTTTATATGCTTACCACAAACTGCCAAGAGAAGACATATATTGCTCCTTAGATGAATATATTGGAGTACACGCAGTATCAAAAGCTATTTCTAAGAATATATTTTAAGGAATTAAAAAGATATCTTCACCCCGTTGATAATAACGATGCTTCGAGCACCACCGATAAAATATTTAAAGTATTCTTATCACAACATTCAACCAGTGGGCTTTTTTCATTCAACAAAACGATTGATTCGAACTAAACCTCTTCGCTTTGGTTATAAAAATTGAGTTGCCGCAAGTTCCTCTGGATATTGCTACTGTTATGATATTTATTGTGGTAAATCAACTAATTCTGCTACTGAGCTATTGGGAACTAAGGTTGGAAAAATACGGCTAAGTAAATTGACCACAAACATTGTACACCACAAAGTCTCTTTTGATAAATTTTTCACAAGTTGCGACCTTCTAAATGATTTTCGCCATTTAAGTTGCCGTGCTACAAAAACCATAAGAGAAAATCGCAATAAGAAATGCCCACTACCAAATGCAAAGGAGATGATAAAGAAACCAAGATCAAAGTTCGATTGCAGGTTTGATAAAAAATAATAAGCTTTTATTGGTGCACTGGAAAGACAATAGTATTTGCACTATGGCTACCTATTATGATTCATATGAGCGAGTAGGAAAGGTGGTGTTCGGATAAAAAACAAAAAACTGATATGAAAGTTCCGCATTTATTCCAAAACTATAACAAAGGCCTAGGCGGAGTAGATTAAAAGAACCAATCTGTATCATTTTATAGAATTGAAATCCATCGCAGAAGACTATATAGATCAGTTGTTATTACGACGAAATTAAGCTGAGTTTTATTTCAAACAATCACCCCAAAGACAGTCTGCTCGCACTTCCTCATCAAATATTGAAGGTCTGCAACTGAACGGCGCCAATCATAATCCTAAAAAGCTTTCCAAGTGTGTGCATTTTGTCATCTGCCATGACGGAACCCGCTGGGGGTGTTAAAAAATGGAAAAAGGAACACTCCATTGAAAAAATTGTTTGCAAATTTCCAGTCATAATATATAATATCCTGGGAAAGCTTTTTTTGTAACTTTTTTTTTATTTCATTGTATTACCTATAATAAGTAGATAATGAAATTTCTAAATTCTTGCTGGTAGTTTGTTTGTTTGCCCAAAAATGGGTTAAATATGTATGTGTATGTGTATGTGTCCAAAAAATAAGTATTGATTTTTAAAAAAGATGTCACTTTAATAAAATTATCTTCGAAAATATTCGACAAATTTTTTTATAACTTTTTTTGTAAAGATAATGAAATTAGAAACACACCTACGGGTTGTTTGCAGTGCACAAAAGTTGATATTTCACACAAATTGTAATGATTTTTTGGAATTTTTCTCTTTTCAGCTTTTTTTTTTAAACCAAATGATAACACTTTTTTAAGTCTTATCACGTTAAATTATTATTCACTAAATCTTCTGTAGCATTGTCATTTTTGCACAAATATGGGCTTGTTGGACACAGAATGTTCGTATTGAAATAAATTAATGTCGTATGTAATAAAATATTAAAAATTTGAATTGTTTGTTAAAAAAAACTAACTTCAAAAGAGCAAAATTGATCTTGAACTTTGAATTTTGTACACTGTAACTATGTCATTTCTTGACTATCCGCTACCATGGTTATTTTAGTAATAATAACATAATACATTTAAGTGATATAATCTTTTATAAAAACACTTGTTTTGGAATATCTCGAAAACTGTTCTACTTTAGACAATTCTGCCCTCATATTCGGATTCAGCGGCCAATTCTACATAAAGATTAGGTTTCAAATATATTTGGTCAAAAAACTGTCACGTAGTGTTATTTAATGAAAAAATTCGATATTTTCAAAAATTCTAAAAAACAACAAATTGGAGGTGGCATATTAAACGCAAAATGTATTTGGAAAGTTCAATTGCAGGAAAGTGCAATTTCTTTCTCAAAATGTTTGTTATATATTATATATATATATATATATGTTATATATATATATATATATATATATATATATATATATATATATATATATGTATATATGTTTTAAGAAGAAAGCAATGCTGTGCAAATGAGCTATCCTTCCACAGTATGCACTTTAAAAACCGCATTATTTCAAGTTCGCTATTAGATTACAAAAAACTGAATTTCTAAAATTTGGTATTTTAAAGTAAAAAAATTGACTTTTGCCTGTAAAATAGTTGGAAAATTTATTAATTTTTTTTCATCAGCTAAAAATTTGTATCTTTGATTTCTTACAAAATGTCAAAAAATTTTAATTATTTAAGCATTTTAAATACACATTATGCCATTTTCATCGTCAATTGTTGTCAGTTGTATGCAAATGCGTTGCAGTATATTGCCATTTCCAAGACGTTGCAATATGTGACATATAAAATGAAAATGACAACATGTTTTCTCAACTGAAGCATTTTTTTTTATGTTCAGTGAATAATTGTTTTATAATAATGAGAAATATTTTTCGCATTTGATTTGTAAATAGAATAGAACAAATCAGGTACCAAAAAAGACTACACTTATTACAACTCTGTAAACAATAACTTTCTAAATGCCAAAATGTAATTTCATTTGTATTTTGATATGCCATAAGACCAATATAAAATTTTTTCAGGAAAGCTGTTTTTATTGCTGCAGTTGAGGATGTGAATGTTTTGCTTTTAGAACACATTGACAAATGATTGCGTGCTATTGCAGCCCACAACAATAATGAAGGTTTCTAAAATGCATTTTTTTACCTTTCAGATTCGTAATGCTTTATATACAATAAACACACCACGAAATTTGTACTGAGTAAACGGAATTTTTGTTCAGGTTTTTCGTTAACTTTGTACTTTTTTCATTTTCATAATAAATTTAACAAACCCATGTTTTTGTTGTTTAGTTTGTGGTAGAAATCGATTTATTTTTATGTCATCAACATGTTAAACGAAAACATTCCATATAAAAAGTTGTAGTAACCATTTATCATTTATTTCATTAAATATAAACAAAATAAAGTGCTAAAATATTTAGACATTTTCAACTTATGATACTTTTTAAAACAATCATTTTGCATATTTCTGATTTCTCTTTAAGCAGTTGAAATATTTTCAAAGTTAAAACAGAAAATTTTTTTTCTTTTTTTAAATATTATACAGGCTAAAATTTAATTCTATACTTTTCCTACAGAATTGCTTTAAGGTAAAGTCTATCAAAATGTCCTCAGGACTTGATAGGAATAACAAAATATTGTGGCAGAAATATACGAAACTAATTTTAACAGCATTTTTTTTTTTTTTGTGATAATTTTACGTTCTTAAAGAATTTGCAAGGAATTCATTCTCAGGTGCTAAAATATATTATCTAAGTGGAAAATAATGACAGTGATAACCAACACGTGTATGAGAAAAATGAATTTTTAATACTTTAAGTGTTTGCAAAAGATAATTTTAATAAAGCTAACTTTAGACGTAAATGGTTGACAGTTTCTATCTACTTCTTTTTCTTGACTGGCGTATATAAATATTTGTGCGTAAGTTTGTTTGTTAATATGTTTGGTTGTAAGTTTGTTTGTTGATCAAAGAAGGCTACACCTTTCGACCAATTTTTTTGAAGGGGAAAACACCTTCCAAACAATGAAAATTTTGGAGTAGCATACAAACCACAATATCGAAACTTTGCATGTGTAAATATTAATATCTTAGTATTAGTCCATTAGCAATTAATGTTGGTAGTCAAAAAAAATGTGAGCGGGATCTGATATATGGGAGTAAATTCCATATAATGTAAAGTAACTGGAATACTATAAGATGGAGTATTATAAGTAGTGAATCGAAATATGAACGATATTTCGTTTCCTTAAAATGAGCGATATAGAATCAGTAGGTGTAGCCCCTATCACACAAAGTTAATATTGAATTTGTGCGAGGTCATCCTTTATTAATAAGCCGCGGAATCAGATAAGTGGCCGTGTCAGCTCCAACACAAAATGAACTTTCAATATCCAGTGTCTTGACCTATATTGCTATATAGGGAGAACGATGGTAGTTTGTGTGATTTCAAAGTACATTAATGTGAGTAGTTCTGCTGGAAATTGGCGGTATCGGATCAACAGGCGGGTGCCTCCATACAAATAATTTCTCGATATCACATATCTTGAACACTATCATAGGGAAATCGGATTAATGAGCGTAGAACACCCTTTAAAATAAACTAGCAGGTTCCAGTGCCCGTAATTCGAGTGCAATTTCCAGGTAACTTTATTTTTCAACTTAGCCAATTCGCAAACCAACACTTTTTTGGTGAATGAAGATAACAAACTCATTAACAAACACATTAACAAATTTAATAAACACACACAAATCATATGTATAACTTTATGTATGTGTTAGTAGCAACTTTAAATAAAGGAAAAATTTAAAAATCTGTAAATCTGGTGAACAGCTAAAAATAAAACGGTAGATCAAAACATCGGTAACAAGAAATCGCATAGCCTATTAATATTATAGATTATTGTATATCACATACATCGAACGCTATGACAAGAAGAGCTTTGCAAAATTAAGTGAAATAATCTGACTTTTAAAATTCACTTGAAAGTTGAATAAGAAGTTATACTTCTTTTTTGTTCGAAACCTAAATGCACCAAAATAACATAAAGGAACGCGGTTCGTTATCAAGGAAATATTATCATTAAATCGAAAGTTATCATTATAAAATTAAAGAAAATGTCGTTTTGTTGTTAAAAATCATAGTGTTGAAAACAGATTATCCAATTGCATTTAAAGTTGTACAGTTAGCAATTCATTTGGCAAATGCAATGCCAAGCAGCAAGTCAAAATGCCAACCAATATAAGTCTGTGGCTTGGTTTTGTGAATTTCATACTTCCGTCATGGGCAATTACATATGTATATAGCCTGCTACAGAGCTGTTAAGCCAAACGATCTGTTTATATACGCCGAACATGGAGAAACAAAAAATTATTGTCCACACTTTGGATTTACAATAAATTACACTAGCCAACAAGATTTTGGACTGGAACAAGCAAATATCTTTCCTATGGTAATTTGGTGGGCTGAATTCGAATCTGTAATTGGTTTTTCTCTGTCACGTCAGGTTTTCATAATACAGAAAACATGTTTTTTTTTCGCATTTTACATAAAAAATCATTAATTTATTTAAAAATCAATGAATTTTCAAAAGTGAATGGCATTATTTGAACGTCGTTTGTATTTTGTTGGTTCTGTTTCACGTATTAGAGTCCAGAAGCAGTCTCCCAGCACGCTTTTGTCCCTATATCCTTGATAATTTCTTTCAATTTTCAGTAAATCTTGGTGAACAGACTCCCCTTGTCCGTTGCTTACCGCACCTAAGTTTTGTGGAAACAAATGTGAATGCGAATGAATAAAATGAATTTTTAGTGACATTCGTGCACCTTATTTGCGATAGTTTTTCAATAATTCAGCAACAATTTGTCTGTAATTTTCACTCTTTTTATTTCCAAGATACTCTTTAAAGATTTCCGGGCTGCATATTCTTTCTCCAATAAACATTGTGAAAAATTGTCATCATTCAATAGTTTCCAGATCTGATGGCCAACAAATATACCTTCTTTGATTTTAGCATATGAAATTTTAGGAAAAACCATTTTGTCCAGAATCTTGACAAAGTTCTTAAAAAGGCCTAATTTTATGTGCAACGGCGGAAGAAGGACGTCATTTGGATCAATTAATGGTTTACTTGAAATGTTTTGTTTTCCTGGTTAATACTCAGTTCTTTTTGGCCACTCTGGCCATAGACAAAGGAAACAACAATATTTTGCGAAACCTCCTTGCGTACTAGTCAACAAACCAATGACGTGAAACAGATTAATTTACAGTTATTTACGATGGTCTATACACACCTTACGGTCCCCGCAGATCTTCCATTTATGATCGTTGTATTTGAGTAATGTCAAAATTTCAGTCATTGATTCGTAATTTTCCTTTGTATTAATAGCATGAGCATGATATGTATGGTTTCTCATTCTCATTATGTAAAAGAAGAGCCTTTAAGCTGTACTTAGAGCCATAAATAGATAATCTCCATTCAGTTTTGTCATATGGCTGGTTCATTTTTTGAAATAAACCATCAACTGTACCTATACTGTATAGAATAGAGTGTTGCTTTTCAAAATATGCAGCCAATTCAAAGCTTCTATCTATATTGCTTGTTACTTTTGTCCCAAATGCAAGATGTTGCCACTGATGCTTTCGTGAAGCTAGTAATTCTGCGTCTTGCTTCATTAAATGTAAATCCCGAATTAGATCATTCAGCTCAGCTTGAGTCACTAAATAGCGTTCACCATCAGCCTCATACAAAGTACCACTGCTGGTGAAAGATGTTTCGGACTCACTGCTCGTAGCACTGAGAATGACTGGTGGACGTTGAACTGGTTTGGAAGTTAATGGAACATTCGCGTAAGTAATATTTTTACGATTTTTCGTGTTGATTCCAACAACTTTTGTTAAACAGAAATAACAATCGGTTTGGTGGTTTCTTGACTCTCTCCAAAGTACTGGAATTGAAAAATCGAAATAGTTCTTCTTGCCATTTGACCGCTTGTATAGAGCAGATCTGTAACTGTTGCAATGTAAATATGCATATTTTAATGAAAGTAAAAATAGCTTGAATCAGTAACACACGATCTGCCCGACATGCTTAAGATCTACTATTATGATGACTTAGAATGAATGTGGGCTTCTGTCAAATTAATAATTGTGAAATTGTAGTGACAGTATTGACTATTTTACAGTATTGCCAGCGTGCGATAAAAAATGAACAAGACCTGACAGCCCAATTTTTATGCCAGGTTCGAATTCAGCGCACCCAGATTAATTAAAAACATGTTTCGTTTCTGCAGTCATTTTTTTTTTTTTAAATTTGTAGACCAGTGTTATTATTTAATAAGACCAGAAGAAAATTAAAATTTTTTTAATCGTAAATATAGTCTGCTTGTAATATAGTATACTGTTAGTATAAAAGTAATTCATTTGAAATTTAAGTGTCTAAATTAAGAATATTAGTGATTTTTACCAATAACTGTTTTATAGGTATTAAAGTAATATGCGTGATGCGCCTAAACGAAGCTAGGTATAATATGCTTCAACGGTATGTAACTTGTAACTGATAACTTGAAGCAATATATTTTTAACAGAAAATCTGAAACCAAATATTTTAATAAATTATTGCTTAATAAAACAATATTAAGTTTGTGCTTATATTAATTGTTCAGTTATAACGAAAAAACTACTAAATTTTTAGCCTGTTCTAGTATTCTTACCTGAAAGGAAAAAAGCATTAATCAAATTATACTGTTAGTAAATAAAGAACCAAAACCAAATATTTGACTTATATTTGGCATTTTAAGAAATTGTGTTGAACAAAAAAACATTCAATTAGTTTTAATATTGTGGGAATAGAGTGTGTTATAGGAGTTAACGCGATTGGATAATTAATAATGTCTTTGACGTTTTTAATTTGACATATTGATTAGAAAAAAAAAAACTGGACTTAAGTTGTGGAAAAAGTGAATATATACATAAAAATTAATTGGTTTAGCTATTAACGGTTTATATGTGTATCAAATTTATAAAAAATCGTAAGACTTTTGCATAAATATCCTCATATAGCTCAACCAGTGCAAGAATTTTTTCGAGAATTTATAATTAGGATAAGCTATGCATTATTACAGTCAGTTTTCATGCTCTAACTTTGCGAAGACACACTTGACTGAAATTATATATAGATATACAGTTATTAAAATCAATAACATCGTAATATATAGCATATTTAAAGCAATCAAATTGTATAGCATAAAGGAAAAAAAGTCCTTGTTTGACAAAGAGAACCGTTTTAATACAACATATTCTATTTAATTTTATTAAAAAGAATAGTTATGATTTTCAACATCATGTTATTTTTTTTTTACCGAAACTTGGTGGTTAAAAGATGATGTCTTTAATTCTGAGCTGCTACAAAATTTTTCGATGCAATAGAAATGGCCGTAATGGTGGCGGTGTCCTTATAGCTATCTCATTCCTTTTTCAATCTGAAGTTTTCTTACATATTATTACTTTATCGATTGAATTTGTAAGTGCTGTAATAAAGCTCAAACACAAAACATTATTTGTTTTATTTCAAAATAAGCTAATACGGCATAAGATTTTTAAAGTAAATAAAACTGCATTTAAATTACATTTCTTTCCGACGTTTCGTCAATTCTTTGTTGACAAAAGATTATTTTTTAACATACTCCTACATCCGACGTTGTTCTGATGTATCTCTTTATTTAAAACATGCGGAGCAGAACCCAACGACTTAGTATTTGCTGCAGGTGATTTTAATTTATCGGCAATTGCATGGAATTACTCATTCGATGCTCCTGATTTAATTCCGGTTATTACTAAAAATCCTGATGATGAATTTTTAAATGCAATTTTTGACCTTCTCCTTTACCAAATGAATGATATTCATAATTCGAATGGCAAATTGCTAGATTTTGTGTTCGCTAATGACCGTGATGGTTGCTTTGTGACTCGTTTAAATCCCATAACTCTACTTCGGGATCTTCATCGCTCCCCATTGAAATCAGTTGTAATTTGATTTTGGATAGTAAGACTGAACAACGATCTAATGTACAAATGATTTGCTTAAAAAAAAAAAACAAATTATGATGTACTTAATAATCTTATTTCAAATACCAATTGGAATAATATGTAATTTCGTTACGATGGTAGTTCAAGCACCAGCTTTTATAAAACTGTTTATGGATAAATGTGTACCAAAGAAAACTGTTTATAAATATACCGGGCTTCCATGGAATATAAAATTATCAATATCAATTATCAAATCTTAAAAATGCAAAGAACAAGCGGTATAAAGTAGAAACAAATCTGAGATGATTGATGATTATAGCAGTTACTCTGTCAGTCGTGCGGAATATAATATTCTCAATATTTCTTTGTACTACAAAACTTAGAAACAATTTAAAATGGTAACGAAATCATTGTATAACTTCGTAAATTCGAAAAGAAATTGTAGTGGTTGTCTATCTGTTATGAAACTTCATAATCTTGAATCTGGTGTTGATGTTGCATACAGTTACTCAAATAATCAATACGACGACTCTAAAGAATACCCATATCAAATCTTCACAAATCAAGCTATCCGTTACCCGCCATGGATACTTTCGACATTCTCAAAAGTCTTCAAAATTTAAAGTTTCATACAATTGTGGGTCTGGCGGAATGCAATATGTATCCTGAGAAATGATGCTTCATCTTTAGTTAATCCTTTAGCCCTTTTGTATAATGTATAAATAAGATATGGACACTTTCCAAAGCTTCGGAGAGATTCTTTTGTAATCTCGCTATACAAATCTGGAGATAACTCAGAAATTTCAAATTATAGATGTATTGCCAAACTTAATGCGATTCCTAAACTTTTTGAAAAATTTATTACTGATGTCATATGTCACTATGCTTCTTCAATATTGTCACCAGCTCAACACGGCTTTCGGAAAAGCTGTTCTGCTACATCAGATGTTCTTCATTTTACAGCTTTAATTAATAACGGCTTCGTGCTTAGAAAACAAACTGATGCTGTTTACACAGATTTTCGTAAGGCAGTTGACAGTTACTTTTAAAGTTAGATTTACTTGGATTATTACCTCTCAGTTTATCTATACTAATATCTGTGGTTACAAGCAATAACCGCCTAACTCGAAAATCATGCTTTCGAGAAAAATAGCTTTTTATATACAAGTAGTGGGGCTTCATTACGACTAAGGTCAGAATATTTGTATTAATATATTTTTAAAAACCAGTGTTAGAGAAATGTGGATTTCACGTATATATAATGATTTTTTAGTAGAATACGATAGCATACATAACTCAAATCGGCAAAGATCATTCTCTCGAGAAAAATAACTGTTTATATAAATGTAAGTGGGCTATATTACGACTTAGGTAAGTTTGCTTTCATTAATAACTTTTTAAATAACAGTGTAAGACAAATGGGGATTTCACGTAAATATAAAGTATTGTTAGCAGAATATGATAGCGTACATAACTCAAATCTTTCTAAAGTTGACTTAGGCGGTTATCGCTTGTGACCACAGATATAATAAAGAGGTAATCTCCGTAACTACTCATCTGGTCTTCCTGAAAATTTCACAGAGTTTTACCGCGCATATAGGAGTGTTACAGGCTGTAATTTTTTAAATATTTTTAGTGGGCATGGCACCTCCCACACAAAGTAATTTTTTAATATCATATATATTGAGTACTATGGTAAGGAGAGCTTTGCAAATTGGTGCGAGGTCACTTATTGTTAATATTAGTAGCTGCACCAGAAATGGGCGGGATCGGATAAGTGGGCGTGGTACCTCCCTTACAAGTAATACTTCAGTATCTCGAGTACTGTAATGTAGAGAGCTTTTCAAATTTGTCTGATGCCACCTATTATTAATGTGAGTAGTCGGACAAAAAATGGGCAGCATCGGACCAATAAGCGTGGCGCATGTCATACAAAGTAAATATAAAATACCATTTATCTGGAGTACTGTAGTAGTGAGAGTCTTGGGACTTTGTGCAGTTATTCATGTGATTAGTTAGACAAAAATGGGAGTGATCGGAGCATTGGGCGTGACACTGCACATACAAAGTAAATATATGATATCATATAACTGGTGTACTAAAAAAGGGAAGCTTTGACACTTTGCACGACCCCATCAGATCAGTATGAGTAGTCGGACAAAAATTGGCAGGTTCACATCAATGGGCGTGGCACTCCCCATGCAAAGTAATTATTTAATGTCATATATCTGGAGTACTGCAAAGAGAGAGCTTTGTAGCTTTGCGTAAGCCCACGGGTTCATTGTATGATTAGTCGAACAAAAAAATGGGCGTGATTGAATCAGTGGGAGTAGCACCGCCCATGCAAATTAGATATCGAAGATTATATAACTGGTGTACTATAAAAGGGAAAGGCTCCACATTTTGCACGAGCCCATCAGATATTAATGTGAGTAGTCCAATAAAAATGGGGTGAAATAGGATTAGTGGGCGTGGCACCTCCTATATAAAAAATATGAAGTACTACGAAAGCGACAGTCTTTTGAAAAATACAATAGTTATCAATGTGATTTGTCGTGGAAAATATATCGCCAAAATCAAAAATCTATTATCGAGAAAACTTTGCAAATTTGTCTCTTCGGGATTGGACAAATGTGCGTGGTACCCCCACACAAACTGAATATTAGATGTGATATATCTGAATTACTGTATTACTGTATTAGCCTTGGGACTTAGCGTGAGCCCTTTCATAACGATTCGGTAGGGGGGGAGGGGGGGGGGGGGTAAGGGACGATGTAGCGAAGCACACCGGGTAACATCTAGTATTGGATAAAGTCATAACTTACCGATGGCAAGCAAAGAGAACGATTTAAAAATAAAAACTCTAAATATTTCACTTGTAATTCTGCCGTTCCTCAAGGCAGCCATTTGGGACCAATTTTTTTTTTTTTTTTATAATCACCCCAAGGTTAAAAAATTCAGTATTATTCTAATTTACGCTCATGATATGAAAATTTTCTACTTTTATAATCAATATGCTGAACATGCCTACCTTCAATCAGATTTGAACAACTCCCTTTTGTGGTGGATCTTTAAAAAAATTTAAATGCATGCGCTTTTCCAGAAGCAACTTCAACACTGTTACTTATTCATTGGGTGGATACCAACTATAATTGGTCGATACATTTGCTGATCTTGGTATACTACTTGATGCAAAACTTAGTTTTTTATCACACGTAGCCATGGCTGTCAACAACGCCAGAGGAGTTCATCAAACGTTGGGCTAAGGAATTTCTCGATCCCTTTACTAAGAAACAGCTATTTACGACTCAAGTAAGACCGATTCTGGATTATGGCTCCATAATTTGCGACCCCTATTATAAAATTCATCAACAACATATTCCATCTGTTCAGAAGCAATTTTTATATCTTTGTTGGCCATGGTACATGCATAGGCTTGCGCTAACAAAATTGCCGACATTAAAAATTCGTAGAATCATGCTGAGAATTTCGTTTGTGTTCAATTTAATTCAAGGGGGGTAAGCTTCGAATTTCTATTAATTAAAATTTGTTTGAATGTTCCTCCATGTATTGTAAGATATTTTGAACCTCCAAATGTTAATTTTTTTCGATCAAACGATGCTCTTGCGGATCCATTTAGGAGAATGTTGTATGATTTTGACATCCTATACAGACACATAAATTTTTCGCTGCCTCGGGATGTAATGAAACTAAATTTAATAATGTATTTAAACTCATTAGTGCTTTTAGTTTACTTTATTATTTAATTTTTTGTAATAGTCTATAAGGATCTATCTAGTGACTAATTTAATTTAAAAAAAAATAAAAAGGAATCGAAATGGATCTACGAAAACTCATTGGTATCTTTTTCCGTAAAAATACCACGTTAAATGCAGCTAATATTTAATGAAAAACAAACAAAATGCCACTGGAAAATGTACAAAGTGAACTCGAACAATTTCCTAAAAGGCAAGTTTATCCAAAATATCGTTGGCGCGCATTATATTTTAGATTTTAGCAACCTCATTTGTTCTGAGGGCGCTACTGTGCAACGTTTACAAGTAAGTTGAGTGTTGTTGAATATATATGAATGAGAGCGTTGCTATTTCAATCGAAGAATCAGTCTGTTCCTTAGAAAAACTGTGTCAGTTTGAGTAATTGACCAAAATTATTTGCTTCAATACGTCGTCGACAAAACAAATCTGACGATGAGTTTACTCCAATACGTCGTCTGTGTGATATGTGGTCTGAAATGTTACCAATGCTTTTCAACGCTTACGATTGTATCACTGTTGCAAACTAGAGAGATTTTTTTTGAAATTTTGGGTACTCGTATGTGGCCAAAACTTCTATGGCTGGAAATAGCCAACCATACCTTGGGAAAGCTGCTGGCACTACTCCAGAAAAAATTAAGTCCAACGAGTCTTTTTTTTGGATCTGATCACAACGTTGCAATGGACAAATTCTCCACGTCAATTTCTTGGGTTAAAAATTGCTACCAAAAAAAAAAGAAACAAGTAAGACCGACTATACGATAGACCGACTATACGATACCCTATACCATGCGTTTAGAGACCCTACCTCTCAGGCCCAACTAACTGGATATAGAAAATAAGCATAAACCAAATTTTAATGGGATTTTTATTAATTTTTTCGGCTGCAGATATGAAAAAGTTCATATCGGATGCTATATCTATATGGGGACTAGGCCCCATATATATATACAAACAAAAATATATACAAACAAAATTTGAGAAGAAACAGTGCAATATTTTTGTTTTTTGATTGATTTAAGTGAAGACCGGGAAGCAGCTCTATATGGAGCCTATGACTAAGAGTTGTTCAATAGGTATCATTTTTGGACTACTGATTAATGGATGTAATAAAACATACAAACCCAATTTGACTAAGATTTGTATGATAATTTGGATCTTATGGCAATATATGTTGATTTCATATGGGTCATTTGTATGGGGTCTAGGTCTGAACATGGACCGATTCTCACCAATTTCAATAGCGTTCATTCCATGGCCGATGAAAGGACAAATACCAAATTTCATCATTATATATTCATATTTGCGACCTGCAGTTTGATTAATTGCTTTATATGGACACACAGACGGACGGACGGACATCGTTAAATCGAATCAGATTGTGATTCTGATTCGATCGGTATAATTAAAAATGGGTGTAGGTCAAATATTTTTGCTTGTTACAAACAGCAGCACAAAGTCTTTATACCCAAACCAGCTAGTGGTATAGGGTATAAAAACGGACCACGCACTGTGGGCGAAATGGTCGATCTACTGTCGTTTAATTCAATTTTCAAAGAGTGTCTCTATCGATTACGAATATCCGTATGAAATTGGTGCATCACTAAGCTTTATCTCGTGTTTTCTTTGCATTGCCAAATTTTCTCTAAAGTTGCATATGTCTCAAAATAAGACTACCGTAGACCGGAAATTCTGATTCGCGCTGGAATATTTTTTAAAATTCCTATCTGCAACCACCTGGAACTTAACATGATATTGCATTTTTTAGGAACAATGTCGGTGCTCAGACGAGAACGCAATGAGCCCGTGGGTATTAAAAAATTTTCTGCCGTTGAAAGTTATATAATTAACAATATAATCAACATCAACATGTATGATGCTAATAAAATCCTTCTAATACGCAAAAAAAAAATAATAAATTTTGTAGCAAAATTGGCTGAGAAACGTAAATTAAACCATATAAGTAGCCACAAATTTGAAGAAAAAAGGAGTGGTTAAACGGACAACTTTATTAGTTAATCCACTGACAAATCATAGAAGACTCGATAAGATGTTCAACGAATATTCCAACAAAACGAAATTAAGTAAAGTTTTCCAAATTGTTAAGGAAACACCTTGCAGCGCATCCAAAATAACCAGAATAAATGAGGAGCTAATTTACAGATTCATTATCAGATCAATTGGGTAAGGGCGAATGGGGTTGAACCACGACAGACAGATAGAAGGACAGACAGAGAGTATGAGTTAAAAGAAAGAGTTTAAAAATACTTTTTTTATGTTTAACATTGCAGCTTAATCTAGTTTAAACTAAAAAAAATATTACACAAACAAAAAAAATTGTTCCTAAGTGGTATTAATTAAACGACTTTTCGCCCACTGTGCCACGGATGGAACAATACCTAACAAGAAGTGCTCGATTCAACCAAAACTGTTACAATGCAAAAAGGCTTCAAATTTTTCAGTATAAATTCGCATTAATCCCTCGTTTCCTACGTTGGAAGAAAAGCTAACTGCACAGTACTCTTCACAACATGCCAGAAATAGAGACTGTTGATTTCTGGATATGACTGGAAACGGAAATTCAACATAGGGTCAATGATTGTGTTATCAGCATTTAATGCATTTGTTATCTATATGCTGTAAGGTCTGAATACACTATATATTCAGCTATTAATTGAACTTAATACAATGCTTTCATATGCTTTTAGAATTAACCCCAATTGGACGGAATAAGCTGTAATATACGAAGCTTCGTTTGTGTGCTCTCGGACTTGCTCTTGCCCACGTGCTACTTCTGTGCGGTAAAATCTAGTTGAACTAAGCTATGCCACGTGCATTCCAAAACAACTGAAACAAGTAAGAAAATTATAGTCAGTCTAGACCGACTATACGATACCCTATACCATGCGTTTAGAGACCCTATCTCTTAGGCCCAACTAATTGGATATAGAAAATAAGCATAAACCAATTTTGAGTGGCATTTTTTTAAATTTTTTTGGCTGCAGATATGAAAAAGTTCATATCGGATGCTATGTCTATATGGGGACTAGGTCCAAAAATGGACCGATTCTGACCATGATTGGATAAGTCTCTTGTATTTTGCGAAAATATATACAAACAAAATTTGAGGTGAATCAGTGCAATATTTTTGTTTTTTGGTAGATTAAAGTGAAGATCGGGAAGCAGCTCTATATGGGGCCTATGACTAAGAGTTGTCCCATAGGGATCGTTTTTGGACTATTCATTAATGGATGTAATAAACACATACAAACCCAATTTGACTAAGATCTATACGACAATTTGGATCTTATGTCATTTTATGTCGATTTTATAGCGGCCATTTGTATGGGGGCTAGGTCTGAACATGAACCGATTCTCACCAATTTCAATAGCGTTTATTCCATTGCCGATGAAAGCTTATATACCAAATTTCATGCAAATATATTCGTGTTTGCGTCCTGCAGTTTGATTACAAGGTTTACATGGACACACAGACGGACGGACGGACGGACGGACATTGTTAAATCAACTTAAAAAGTGATTCTGATTCGATCGGTATAATTAAAGATGGGTCTAGGTCAAATATTTTTGGTTGTTACAAACAGCAGCACAAAGTCATTATACCCAAACCACATAGTGGTATAGGGTATAAAAATGAGGCAGATGCGTATATTACATGCTAGGAAAGAACGCCAAAAAAAACTGTTTGCAAGGCTCACAACAAGCAACTATACTTTATACTATATTTCTTTAAATAAAATAATTTTTGTTTACAAAATAAACTTACTTTCGTAAAAAATACATATAAAACTACACAAAGGTAGGATTATGAAGTCTTTTCCGAGACGGGAGTACGGTTGTATTTAGATAAAATAACGGACCGATTACTACTAAACTAAATTTGAGAAAAATAGCTGCTAAGATGAGCACAAACTCATTGCATTCTGATCACAAAGTGGTATAGAGTTCAATTAGCCATGGTACTTCAACACATTGTGTTGGCTTCATTTCTTGTGTCAGAGAAGTAACATTGAGATGGAGTATTGTTTTAAAAATAACCAAAACCAATAACAGTGATTACTGTAAATATTTTCAATCAGTGCCAATTGTATAGTATGCATATTTTATTAACATTCGGCTAGCTTGTGGGGACCCTCCAAGATTTCAAGGGGTGAAGAATATGTATTTTAGGATTAGTAATTTAATTCAGCAAGTTTTGTTTTAAAATTATATATGTGCTCATATTTTTTAGTAGTATTCATTTAATTAAATTCCATTTGCAATAGTAACAAGAGTTCAAAATTACAATATAAAAATAGTAACTTTTTTTGTTATTATTTCCATTGTTAGGACTAATGAGTAAGTAAAAATTTATAACCACCAAACATTGTCAACAACTATTTTTAATACAGTAAACAGTTCAGTAGAAAATAAAATTTTATTATTCTTAGCTATAACAAAAATTCTTTGGCAATAAATTCTATTGTAGTCCTTGAAATTATATGATATTTGGAGTCTTGTGACTTTATTTAAGTCTCAACATTGTAGCAACGCATGACTGGGTTTAACAGTATTGATATAAAATAAATAATGTAAGCAAATTTGTCCCAACTGCAAATATATGAAACTTATGCTGATGTGGTTAAAAATGTAAATCTCTTTAAGGATATAACAAAAAGAAATCACAAAATCTAATCATTAAAAAAAGTCATAAACCCAAATAATTTGAAATAAATATTCGTTATTTATGGAAGTGCCACATTTTTCTCTAAACCATTGCAATTTAATTATTCAATGTTGGTTTCATTAAATATGTACTTTTAATACATATTTTATTATTATATGTTTATATAAATTTAAAAACCAGGAAATGTATTTAATTAAATTTTGCTTAACATTGCTCATTTAATTTGCTATTATCGATTCAGCAAAACTTAAAAATATTACTCGACACTCATATAAACTAATTACGTGACAGATATAAGAATCACTTTCTTAATTGATTAGAATGATGAAACTTGGGTACAGGTCAAGTATTTTTGAAAGTTAAAAACTTCAGCATAAACTCCTTGTCATGGGCTAGTGCTAGGTGGATCAGATTTCATCGATCCCAATCACAAGCATTTCTACGGCACATCGTGACTGAAATTTTGGATTCATTGGCCAAAAGTCAAATTTGTTTTTGTCACCGATTTTTAAAAATTTAACACCATTTTGTAGCTAATATATGCAAATTAAAGTGGCCAAGAAATTGGTTTAGACTATTGTTAATTGTGGGCGTGGCATGCTGTCAAACTCAACTGTTGTTTTAATTTCTGAAAAAGGTGATTTTTTTTTTATCAATAATAAATGGTTACTACTCGCATCATACATAGTGAAGTGCGGTCCTTCTTACCAAATTGGTATGATTGCAGTCTTTATTTGTAGTACCATTTAATATTAGGGGCGTCAGGAAATATCTATTAAACTACAATATTTTTTTAAAATTTCAAATGTAGCAGAATATAACTTCTAGGGATCAAAAGGGAACAAGAAACGTGTACCATCCGGAGAAAGGTGATAGTGTCCTCTTTAACCATATATATACTTTTGCACCAGTGACAACCCGTGGGTAGAACACTTTTTTCATTTTAATGAAATTACTCAACAAATTTTCAAATCACGTTAATTGAAACATCCCTATAAGTATGCAATGATTAACTAAACAGCAATATATTCAGCTCAGATTTCGTGCGATTGAATAAGGCTCAAATATGTATCCAGCATGTCATCACGTGGTCGCTGCTAAAATGGACTATTTGCCATCAAAGGACACTACTACAATCACACCAACTTCGGCAGAGGTACAACTACAATCTCTACTTGATCACACAACCGAACGCTTGCTACAATCAATAAAAGGAAATGAGTTAAAGAAATATGGAAACGCAAAGTTATTTTTTTTTTTTGTAAATGGGAATGTGATGGTTCTTCGGGACAAAAACAATACAGACAAGTAGTATCTGAAAATATGTTCATGGTACTATTTGTACCATTGCGATTGAAAAAATTTTTTGAAGATTCAGAGGCTGCGACTAGTGCAACGCAAACAAAAGATATTTGGTAAAATGAGACACCATCTTCTACGAAATACGGCAGGCCAATCAAATTTGAATTCAAAAAAGAAACTCATGATGCCCTTAACAAAGAAGTTACTGATATCAAGGCCCAAGTTGCAGCACTACAGCCATTACAATTATAGTTAGATAAGCATTTAAGTAAGCAACCAATCAGAGATGATGGAATCACACATGGAAAAGTAGGCCAGGCTTTGACTAACACGAATGCTTCATCAAGCTGCATTATATGCCAAGCAAAATCAATAATAACGATGCATATGGATTTGGATTATCACCACTACATGCAAAAATACGACTTATGGAACACATACCCAAAATCAATAATGATTTCGATTTCAGGTCTTATGAATCAATAAGAAACGACGGAACCAACAAGGAGTTAATAATTTCAAAAAAGAAACATGTTCAAGATGAATATCACAAATCTGGATTGATCATAGGTCAGCCAAAACAAGGGTCAGGCAATACAAACGATGGCAATACCGCAAGAAGATTCTTTTCAGATCCAGAAACAGCATCTGAGTTAACAGGGGTGGGTTTAAACCTTATCTTCAGATTTAAAATTATCCTAGAAGTACTTGCGTGCAATGAAGAAATCGAATCTCGAAAACTTAGAGATTATGCTAAGGAAACTGCAAAAATCTATATAACCAAATACCCATGGAAAAATCTGTCTGCAACAGTCTCCAAAATCCTTTATTATGCAGAAGATATCATTAAGTATCATTTGGTGCCATTTGGAGACCTATCAAAGTTCTATAGAGAGTTCTATCAGTTTTATAGAGAGCGCAGTACTAGAAAAATTTCATGAAATTCCACAAATGAAGATGAACGTCAGATCCGTTCATCTCCGGTATTCGATATCAGTGGAAAGTGGAACATCGGGATTTAGATGAAGTAGTCAAAAATCTACTAAAGAACAAAAATAACACAGAACAAATTTTGAATTAAATGAATACAAAAGTACAAAAAACATAGTATTAGAAAAAAAAAATAATAACAAAGAGAAATTCCTGATGTTACAACTGCTATTAAAATCTATTGCAGTTTTTATTTCTAAAAGGTTTTTTTTACCCACTTATGTATTAAATATTTTTATAAATTAGAAAAACTCGAAAAGTAAAAACCCTTATTTTCGTATCAAATCAGAATAATTGCGCCCATGTTATGCTGATTTATTTTGCTATAATTAACAAATTTTACAGCAAAACATGATACATTTTTCTGTACTAATATCAAGACTTTTAGGTAATATTACTAACGTTTTTTTAAATGTAAATATTATTTGAGTGTAAACAAATTTGCAAATTTTAAAGCAAAAATATTTTAATTTTTCGGTAGTAATAGCAAAATTTCCAGTTGATTTTACATTTTCTTTGAGTGTAAAAAAAAAAAAAATCCCTTTATTACAAAAAATGCTTATAATTATTACTAAAATACAAATATGAAATTTTTTTAATAAATAAAAAAGAAAATAAAAAAAACCATATATCACGCTAAAAGTTAAGAAAAAAATAAAAGTTCAATTTTGACCTGGAATTCCTTAAAAAGTACTCAATCAATTTTAATGAAACTAAAACTGACTCAAGCTCAACTCAATTACTAGAACAAATTGATCGGTTCAAAATTTATAGATGAAATGATTTTCAGCCTTTGTGCGGGGCAGCCTTTTCAGGAGAAGGAAAATCACCTTTAACAAAACGTTGAAAAACGTATTCTATGGCCAGGTAAATTGTGCTCCGAGGGTCGACACCAACTGACTCTAATACTATGTAACTTACGTTATTTTAACAGAATTTTTTTGTTTACACTATATGTGGCATTTTTATACGAGCCAAGAATTAGAATGTTTCTATTGTTACGTAGGTCAGTGTAGCTGGATAAAAGAACCACGCCAGACTGAAGATAGCCGGAAGACAAACCAGCATGCCTCTCCTATCCAGGCTTCACGTGTAAACCTCAAAATTTGACGAAGTGCGTAACACATTCTCTGAATTAATTACAAATCCAAGATTTTTCACAACTTTCACGTACGTAATTTACAACAATACTCAGTATAATGAAGACAACCTCTAATGTGTAGAGCAAGAGCTTCAGTTTTTGAGGCGTTAATTGAGGAATTATTATCCAAGAACAAATGGCAACATAAATCCTCAGCCAGTAAAACAGGGCGCGACAAATATATTTCTGCGTCATCAGCATAAAGTTGAACGTTGGTGCTATCACAACAGTATATGTCATTGATGAATAAATTAAATAGAATTCGACCAAGAATTATACCCTGTGGTACACCCGAGCAAGCACATTTCACTGTAGAGAAGGATGACCTTGAAGTAATTCTATGATCCGATGATATTAGAAGCATACCTGCTGAGCCCAAAGTATTTTATAAGTTTTACTTAATAAAACACCTCGTGGTTGATGGTTGCAAGAAAATTTATTGTTTTAGGAAAAGGTATTTTTTTTTTGGAAAAGTAACCTTCTTAAGAAAGTTAATTTTTTTTAACAAATATCTTATTATTTAAGAATGCATATTTTTTAGTGTACTTTTTAGGGTACTTTTTAGGGTACTTTTTAATAAGTGTTTTTTTTTATTATATTTGTTAACTTTTGCACGAAAAGATACTATTTTATGAAAGGTACTCTCTTAAAACAGATACGGGGCGACGATTTGGTACTTTTGTAAGAAACTGTTATTGTTTTAGAAATGGTACTCTTTTAAAAGAAGCCCTTTTTTAAGAAAAAAAAATACTTGTCTTAATAAGAACACATATTTTTTTGCCGTAGGGTACTTTTTCAGAATTTTTTTTTGAATTTTAATTACATAAGAAGAGGAATTTCTTTCGAAGGTATTTTTTTAGTGGATATCTGTTTTAAGAAAAAGTACCTATTAAAAAGTATCCTTATTTAAAGAAGGCACTTTCTCAAAAACAATACTTAAAAAAAGATACTCTTTAAGCATAGTTATCTAATTAATAGGATGTATTTTTTAGCAACACATACTTAAATAAGAGTACTCCTTTAACAAGGGGTAATTTTCAGGAAAATGTAATTTTTAAGAAAAAGTTCACTTTTTAAGAAAAAGTAATTTTTAAGAAAAAGTAATTTTTAAGAAAATTGGCTTTTTCAAGCCTATTTTCTTTTCGGTTATATGTATTTTCTAAAAAAATCTGCCTTTAAGCTACTAACAATAGTTACTTTCTTAAATAAAACTACTTTATTAAAGAAGGCAGTATTTTACAAATCAAAATTGTAATAATTCTATGACAGGAAATTTTTAAAAAAAATGAAATTTGCATATAATAACTGCATAGAATACATCCTAACCTATCTAGTATATTGCTACGGCTTTTTTGGAGTTCGCATATGTTAATTTCAGAATCGCTGCCTTAAATTTCATGATTTCAATAAGATTAGAAATTTGTGTATAAAAATTTTATTTTCGAGCCTACGAGTATGTTAATGGAAACATACAATGCAAAAACTTGATTTATAAATTATTTTTTGATCTCATCGTTTATTTTCCAATTCCTTTTAGTTCATATATGGTATGTACACATTTTTATTTCAAGAAAAGTGATAGACCAGCTCACATAAATCATACTGGTTTTCAGAAGTTAAACATAAATTAAAGGTTTAACTAAAAAGATGATGTCAGAAAAAATAAACATTTTGTACACAAACAATAAATTAAAGTTTGGATGACAAATTTCTGAATGTAATAAAATCTTTTCGATAAAGTAAATAATACTTTAAATGTCTCCACCGAAATCTGGAAAATAAGATTTCTGATGTGTGTTTGTGAATTTACTTAAGTTCCAGAACTAACGCTTATTTTTGGGGGGCACTCGTGACTTGAATATCTTCAGACTTGGACAAACCACTGCCCATGATTTTGCATACGCGAATGTAGTCCATATTGAAGGTACACTTATCTGGTAAGATAGCAGCATTGCCTTTTACAACTAAATCCGTATATACATCACGATAATATTTAATTTCATGACATACCAGCCTTGTTATAACCATTAGCAAGGTGGTAATACCTAATCATAAAAATTCTTCGGATTTGTCGAGCAGACAATCACGAAATTGGTGTCATCTCCTGCTTCAGTGTCTTGCATTTCACTGGCTGTGCCCATGAGCTTCGCAGCCAGATGTTCAACATCCGATTCACTTATTATGGAGCATCAAATTACAAATTGCTTTTCAAGATGATTAGTTAATAATTTAAACTGCCACTTCGAAACCGTTACACATACCGGCTCATTCTTTCATCATTTGGGCCATGCAAGATGCTTTGGGTACAGATGGAGCAATTTTGATTCTCATTATTCTTTTCTTTTTTGCTTTTCACAACTAATAACCGAGAAAATTAAAACTTTCAACGAGACAATTTTTTTTTTGTTATTCTTTTTTATATTTAATTTTTCAAATATGACAAATAAATTAAATTATTTGGTTGGGAGTAACATTTCATTAAATTTTTTGGTATCCATAACAGAATTTGATTCTTGCAATTTCGTTTCGGTTAAATCTACCAAAACCAGTTAAATATTGTTTTTATACCCTGTACCACTGTGTGCTTTGGGTATAATGACTTTGTGCTGATGTTTGTAACTACCAAAAATATTTGACCTAGACACATCTTTTATTATACCGATCGAATCAGAATCACTAACTGATTCGATATAACGATGTCCGTCCGTCCGTCCGTCCGTCTGTGTGTCCATGTAAACTTTGTAATCAAACTGCAGGTCGCAAATACGAATATATTTTGATGAAAATTGGCACGTAAGCTTTTGCCGGCCGTAGGATGAACTCTGTTGAAATTGGTGAGAATCGGTCCATGTGCAGAACTAGCCCCCATACAAATGACCCCTATGAAATCAACATAAATTGCCATAACATCCAAATTGTCATATAGATCTTACTCAAATTGGGTTTGTCTGCGTTTATTACATCCATTAATGAGTAGTCCGAAAATGCTCCCTATGGGATAACTCTTAGTCATAGGCCCCACATAGAGCTGCTTCCCGATCTTCACTTAAATCTATCAAAAGACAAAAATATTGCACTGATTCTTCTCAAATTTTGTTTGTATATATTTTTGCAAAATACAAGAGACTTTACCAAACATAGTCAGGATCGGTCCATTTTTGGGCCTAGTCCACATATAGATATAGCATCCGATACGAACTTTTTCATATCTGCAGCCAAAAAAATTAATAACAATGCCACTCAATTTTGGTTTTTGCATATTTTCTATATCCAGTTAGTTGAACCGAAGATAAAGGGTTTGTAAATCATGGTATAGGGTATCGTGTTTTCGGTCTAGACCGACTAAAATTTTCTTACTTGTTTTTTTTTTTTTTTTGTTGTCACCGAATTCAACAATTCTAATTTCTAATCTGTCTTTATTATATTATTTACCGACAATACATGTCAATATATTTTCGGTTTGAAATATATCATGTTAAAAGTATTAGATGTTGTAATCACCAATATGTAAAAACGAGACATGTTTTAGAAGATTTCATTGAGTTCTATTAATTGAATTATCTTTATAATGTTTATAAAAACTTTTTGTGGTAAATGGAGCATATTTTTCTATTGAAGGTACAACAATTTTATGAGAATTATTATTATACAGTATTGTAATAAAAAAAATTTATTGCATTTGTATATATTTATGAATTGCAATAAAAATGTTTATTATCTTATGTATGTATGCATGTGTTTGTGAATTTAAAACATATTTTAATTTCAGACATTGGGTGACAGTAAAACCAAATATTAACATTCTAGTGAATTTAATTTGCAAAACTATAAATGGAACTACTTGTATATTAAACATAAGTGAAGTTGAAACAAAATTAATGAATTATTTATAAAAAAAAATATTACGACAGTTTTCAATTTGATAAATAAATTGTTGCGATAAAAATCCGGAAAAAAATTATGATGAAATTCGATCAACAAATGGTTCCACCAATGTTGTTTTTCTTTCCTCTTTTGCTTTAGTTGTGAAAATTACAAAATGATATGTTATTTCCATGAAACAATGCGTACTAAAGAAGAAAATATATACATCTGGCAACCAAGGTTGTGGAGTCGTCAAAAAATAAATCCAACTCCTACACCGATTCCGACTCCAATCACTGATATTTTTAAAATCCGACTCGGACATATTTACAAAACCAGTGATAATTACGATGTGCGTAATTGATGCAAGTGAATCGATGTAATGATATATTAATTTTTGTTAATTCTTTTAATAATAAACAAAAACTGTAATATCAGAAACTTAAACTAACAAAACTTCAAATGAAATAAACATTTCAAATTTTTAACACACTTTTACATAATTTAATTAAAGTACCTAAATGAGCTTATTCTTATAAAATATTTTAAAATCTACATATTTTTAGTGATCTGTAAAATATTACATCGCCTATTTCGAAGAATTTTTATTTTGGCATATAATTGGAAAATTCTTTGATTATATTAGTTCCAATTTTTACAAATATAAAAAATATTATTTTTAATGTTTATCATTTTAATGATTGATATAAAATAAATCAGGCTCGAGATAATATATTTTAAATTTAAATAAAGCAAAAACATTAACACGTTTGTTTTAAAAATGTATCTATATTTTCCGAAGATTTTTCATGACGTACAAATACTGCGACTCTGACCCCAATTGCGACTCTACAGTCTTCCTGGAAACCAGTACAAATAGGTATATTTATTATAAATTCAATTTATAAAAGTTAATAAAATTTATTAATTTATCACCTTTTTCCCAGCTTGCCAGTTTTCTATAAATTACGTTTGTTTCTCTGTTACCAGTTTTGAAAAAAAAAAATAAATAAAAATAAAAAAAATAAAAGCAATAAAATTATTTTTTTCACAACACATTGTTACTCCAAAATCAACTTTAAAGGAAACAAATAAAAAAATTCTAACAAAAAAAACTTTCTAAAAAAACTATACCGATTGAAATTAAAATTAGTAGACAATTTAATAAAAACATTTTCTCAAAAAATATTTAAAACTACATTATACAATAAATAATGTGGCTAGTTCTTTATTAGTTTATTGTACATCTCAAGATAATCACTTATTCTATCAAATGTACAACACAAAAGTACTAATGACAGGTAATAAAAATAAAACTATAATAATCACTAATACTGAAAATTCGAAAACCACAGATGAACTTAGCATTAACAGACTTTAAACTACATGGGCCGTTTTAGTTAATCTAATAAAACTTACACGCTTCTGTGACTACGACACATATACGAACACTTAGCAATTGACCAGAGCTTTAGAAACAGAGAATAACCAAAGTAAATTGTTTATGACATTAGTCATCATCTAAAGTGCCAATTTGTGGCCACAATTTAATGTGTGTTGTGTTAAATAATATATCTGACAGTTTTAGGTGACAACAAAACAGACATATAAAGATATTGTACTTCAAAAGTTTTGAATTGGGAATAAAATAAAATTCTTTGAAATTTCCATTGAATACAATCGATACACATATCACAATGTATTGATAATATTAACGTAATAAGGATCTTGTTTAGGGTTATAAAAGTAATAGAAATATAGAGCGTAGTAGTATCATTAACAAGAAAATAGAAAATTTAAAGTGCTGTTTTTAAATAATTATTTTGAATAAACAAATTTGTACAAAAATTCTTATTATAGAAAACTGGAGACCAATTGTTAATTTTTATACAAAAGTTTAAACTGCGTATTTACCTATGATATAATTTTAATCGCATAGTTAATTGACCACTGAATCATGTTCTAACGATAAAATAACAATATGTTAAATTTTGCGTAGCCAGGAGCCGTTGAAGTCAAGGTTTTTCAATTAATTGATATGAAATTTTTTGATGAATCGAAAAAGGGCAATGTTTACGCTCTATGAGAGTGCAGTAAAAGCTTAAAGATAAGCTTGAGGCCAAGCTCAATAAATGTATAAATTAATAACAACAAAAAGGTCGAAGAAAACACTAATATTTATTGATAAGAGTTGTTTTTAGTGTGTAAGTTAATTGATACTTAAGTTATGTTTGAGTGAACAAAACGCTTCGTCTTGTACCCTTACTTAAGTTTAATTCCGGTTTACGTAGGAGCACATAAAAATTGAGAAGTTAAAAAAAGTATGCCTGTATATTGGAAGTTTTGTTTATGAGCCCCGTTTGTAATAAAATTTCGCAAACTTGCACTTCATGGTTTTCGAGGACTTCGAAAAAAACGGTTTTTTGCAAGGTAAAAATCTAATAATAAAATAACGTGTTACAGCATTTGTCGAAATATAATGGTTTTGGAGGTCATTGATTTCGAATCTGAATTCAAAATTTCAAAAATTAAAATGGCGGACACAAATTGGTTCATGAACAAAATGTTGCAACAGGAAGCTACAATATGAAACAACAAAAAATTAACAGTGACACAAAATTGGACCTAAGATATGAAATCAGTTTTCTGCAATGTGTCCGCCATTTTGATTTTCGAAATTTTGACTTCATATTTGAGAACAGTTACCCCGAAAACCCCTTAAGACAAAGTTTAGAGGAAATGCGCTTGGTTTTGAGAAAATATGTCCATGATTTTGTGTCCGCCATTATGATTTTTGAAATTTTGATTTTCAGCTTTTAAATCAACGATCCCGAAAACTAAATAGTACACATATTTACGCGGATAGGAAGACCCGTTTATCTATTGCTAGCTTTTCAGTATAAATACCCCATAGTGCATTGTAAGAAGTTTTTCATAATAAGAAATAAAGTTATGCCAAAAAAAGAGTTTATATTCATAATTTTTATATTGGCTTTATTTTATAATTTTGATTTTGTTGTGTTAGCGAAAAGCGTACAGTTTTCCACTCTGTAGTTTTTGTAAATTTAAAATTTTTATAAAATGTCTATTTTACAAACATTTCAAATATTCATTTATAAGAAAAATTAAAAATGCTTAAAAATTAAAAGCGACCTTTAAGACACAACAGCTTTTAATTTCCAAATCTGGTATTAAAAAAAGACTTTTCTAAAATAAATGTGTAATAAAATTTCACAAAAGATGTAAATATGTAAAGTAACACTCCCCATGTTCTGCTCTTTCAAATGTTGAGTTAAATAGTTGACTAAGCATGAGTTGAAGTAATAGGCAGAAAGGTGCTGAAGATGAACAAGAAGTATAAATGCAAGAAATATTAAAAATTCAAAAATAACGATTGTTTGTTTGGACAGAGTTGTGTCTTCTGTAATTAATAGAAAGTAAAGCTGTATGGTACGAAAACTGATTCTAACCACACTGCTCGTAGGCCTGACTTTAGGTGAGTGTGTTAAAGCGCTGAGCAAAAAGTTCAAGTACGAGTGTATGTGAAGGTTCATTGTTCAAACCTCACGGCCGCCCTAAACAGAAAAATTTCATATAGAAACAATCTATTCAATTAAAAAAACAACAATTATCACAATGTTCAATAAATCGCTGATGAATGCTGAAATGCCAGAAACCGGTGCAGTTATGAATTTTTTAAATATATGCTTTCTTCTTCTTCTTCTTCTTTACCACGCACCATTGAACAAATCACGTTGTTCGAAAGTAACTTTTCAATCTAGCGCTGTCTTCAATTTTTTCCAATATTTCTCTTACATTATAAAATTTATTATCTTTTCTGTTATTGCAAAATGTATGCATGATCTCAAACCGGACAATAAATAACTAATTATAAAAAATAAATTTAAATATCCCTAAAATTTTTTTAAAAATAATATGCACTAAAGTGGCTAATAAGTGAAAATGTCTAAAGTGAAGCGTATATTTCATCATCTTAAAAAACGTATTACTTAAAAAAAAAAAAAACAAGTAAGAGTGTTAGATTGGGCTGTGCCGAATTTTTGGATACCCACCACCTGCGTCTTAAACTCAGTATTACACCCAATATTGGGTACTGCTACCACTTTCAAACTATTACCGATACTGGAACATTTATTCCGAATACCAATTAAATTTAAAGTTAATTGTATTCTTCTTTTTTGAAATAAAAATATTTCAATTTTAATTTTAAAATATTTTAATTTTTAATTTTATTTTAATTTTAATTTTAAAATATTTTAATTTTTAATTTTATTTTAATTTTAATTTTAAAATATTTTAATTTTATTTTATTTTAATTTTAAAATATTTTTATACCCTCCACAGCTCAACGGCAGGTCTGTCATTCCGTTTGTAACGCATCGAAATAAATTCCGGAAAACCCAAAACCATATATTTTCTTGATCATTATAATAAGTTATGAATGAAATTTTGAGAAAACTCTTGAAAAAATACAATCTTTCAGTGTGTTTGTTGTTTTTCTTAGGATATGTTGTATATAGTGTAATTCTTCTTATTGCTGAAGTCATTGCAGTTGTATGTATATTCATACTGCACATGTCACATTGGACTTAGTAATTAAAAATTAATATCAATTAAAAAAAAATTAAAAATTACAATTGGAAAATGAAAAATGAAAAATTAAAAATTAAAAATTAAAGATTAAAAATTAAAAATTAAAAATAAAAAATTAAAAATTAAAAATTAAAAATTAAAAATTAAAAATTAAAAATTAAAAATTAAAAATTAAAAATTAAAAATTAAAAATTAAAAATTAAAAATTAAAAATTAAAAATTAAAAATTAAAAATTAAAAATTAAAAATTAAAAATTAAAAATTAAAAATTAAAAATTAAAAATTAAAAATTAAAAATTAAAAATTAAAAATTAAAAATTAAAAATTTAAAATTAAAAATTAAAAATTAAAAATTAAAAATTAAAAATTAAAAATTAAAAATTAAAAATTAAAAATTAAAAATTAAAAATGAAAAACAAAAAATGAAAAATGGTAAATGGAAAATTGAAAATTGAAAAATGAAAAACGGAAAATCAAAAATTAAAAAATAAAAATAGAAAATTGAAAATTAAAAATGATAAATGGAAAATGAAAAATGAAAAAAGAAAATTGAAAATTGAAAATGGAAAATGAAAAATTAAAAATGAAAATTGGAAAATGGAAAATGGAAAATGGAAAATGGAAAATGGAAAATGGAAAATGGAAAATGAAAATGAAAATGAAAACGAAAAATGAAAAATGAAAAATGAAAAATGAAAAATGAAAAATGAAAAATGAAAAATGAAAAATGAAAAATGAAAAATTAAAAATGAAAAATGAAAAATGAAAAATGAAAAATTAAAAATTAAAAATGAAAAACGAAAAATGAAAAATGGTAAATGGAAAATTGTAAATTGAAAAATGAAAAACGGAAAATCAAAAATTAAAAAATAAAAATAGAAAATTGAAAATTAAAAATGATAAATGGAAAATGGAAAATGAAAAAAGAAAATTGAAAATTGAAAATGGAAAATGAAAAATTAAAAATGAAAATTGGAAAATGGAAAATGGAAAATGGAAAATGGAAAATGAAAATGAAAAATGAAAAATGAAAAATGAAAAATGAAAAATGAAAAATGAAAAATGAAAAATGAAAAATGAAAAATGAAAAATGAAAAATGAAAAATGAAAAATGAAAAATGAAAAATGAAAAATGAAAAATTAAAAATGAAAAATGAAAAATGAAAAATGAAAAATTAAAAATGAAAAATGAAAAATTTAAAATGAAAAATGAAAAATAAAAAATGAAAAATGAAAAACAAAAAATGAAAAATGAAAAATGAAAAATGAAAAATGGAAAATGAAAAATGAAAAATGGAAAGCGAAAAATGAAAAATGGAAATTGAAAATGTAAAGTGAAAAATGGAAAATGAAAAATTAAAAAACGAAATTGAAAAATTAAAAATGAAAAATGAAAATTGAAAAATTAAAATTGAATTATGAAATATGAACAAGTAAGAAAATTATTGTCGGTCTAGACCTACTATACGATACCCTATACCATGAGTTTAGAGACCCTATCTCTCAGGCCAAACTAACTGGATATAGAAAATAAGCATAAACCAAATTTGAGTGGTATTTGTATTAATTTTTTTGGCTTCAGATATGAAAAAGTTCATATCGGATGATATATCTATATGGGGACTAGGCCTAAAAATGGACCGATCCTGACCATGTTTGGTAAGGTCTCTTGTATTTTGCAAAAATATATACAAGCAAAAGTTTAGAAGAATCACTGCAATATTTTTGTTTTTTGATAGATTTAAGTGAAGATCGGGAAGCAGCGCTATGTGGGGCCTATGACTAAGAGTTGACCTATAGGGAGCATTTTTGGACTACTGATTAGTGGATGTAATAAATACATACACACCCAATTTGACTGAGAATTAGTTGATAATTTGGGTCTCATGGCAACTTGAGTCGATTTCATAGGGGTCATTTGTATGGGGGCTAGGTCTAAATATGGACTGATTCTTACCAATTTCAACAGCGTTCATCCCATGGCCGGCAGAAGCTTACATACTAAATTTCATCAAAACATATTAATATTTGCGACCTGCAGTTTGATTACAATCTTTACATGGACACACAGACGGACGGACGGATATCGTTAAATCGAATCAGATAGTGATTCTAATTCGATCGGTATAATAGATGATGGGTCTAGGTCAAATATTTTTGGTAGTTACAAATAGCAGCACAAAGTCATTATACCCAAAACACATAGTGGTATAGGGTATAAAAATTAAAAATGAAAAATGGAAAATGAATAATTAAAAGCTAAGAATTAAAAATTAAAAATTAAAACACATTTCCTCTTATCCGATTGATCTGAAACTTGGTCGATAAACGTGCTGTGCAAAAAGATTTACTTTGACATAGTCACGCATAGTAACGCCCAGTCGCGGAGAGATTAAAACCTCACTTCCCCTCATCCGATCGTTCTGAAACTTCGTCCATAGGCTTGTTGTGGCCAAGATTAATATTCAGATGGCCACGCACTGTCATGCACAGTCACGGAGTGATTTAAACCCCATTTCCCCTCATCCGATCGATCTGTAACTTGGTATGGTCAAAGATTAACATGGAGAGTTTTTGATTTAAAATTTTCTGGATAACTGTTATTTATGGTCCCTGAAATAACGAAGTTCTCAACTCAATGTCACAGAAATAACTATTGAAATCGTATATTTCAAATTTCTTTACTTCTAATCAAATATTATTTTGACATTAACACATACTCGTGTTAGGCATAAAATTGTAGTTTAAGTATTTAAGTATTTGAAAATCATTTGAAAATAATTGACCAGTCATTCCAAATTCCTCCTTAACCAATAATTTTGAGGGCTTTTTTAGTCGTGTTATAGAGACAAAAAAAAAGTTTTTCTAAAATCATTACTATGTTTAATCAGACGGTAATTAGTCATAAAGCTCTAATCAGTGTTTCTATGATACATTGAATTAATTGTTAAATTGAAAAGGTTACATTTTGGCAACAACTGGAAGTGATTTCAGCAACGACTAATTTTATTTAACAAGGAAGTTATATTGAACTTTATTTTCAGAAAGAAATATGAGCTGTAAAAACGTTAAATATACTGCAAAAAGCTTTCGGTGACCAGGCTATGTTGGTGAAAACTACGAGTGGTGCAAACAGTTCCAAGGAAGAATAGAAACCCTATATGAGGTGATTAACACCACTTTAAGGATATCAAAAATTTGGAGCTGTAAAATTGTCTATTGGCAATTAGAAGTATTGTGGATACTGTTGATATTTAAAAAGGATCAGTCAAAATGGATTAAAATATACGTTTGTTGCATTAGTATCTTTTAAAAATGATTGTGACTATTAACGAAGTAAGATTCATCATTATGGTGTATGTGCGGTTAATGGGCGGATACATCTTGTTATTTAAAGATATTTAATTTTAAACTGAAAGTCACGTTTTAATTTTAGCACATTAGCATAAATACTTAAATACTTTCTATATGAAATTTGTAAAAATGCCTGCCGTGAGATTCCAATCCACGTCTATCCTATATACACTCATACTTGCACTTTTTGGTCATGCGCTTATACACATTCTGCTCAGTTTACTTTTTTGAATTTTATTTTATTGATCCCAAAATATTGTTAAAAAACTTGAAAGAACAGATTTTCTTATGTACAAATAATATTTAAAAAAGCAAAAACTCTCAACATTTATAATGTGTTTTTGTAAATAAATATATAATAAAAAAAAATCATCAAAAAATAGGGGAACAAGCAGCATTAAATATTTACACAAAGAAAATCTTAAAAACTAAGTATAAAACAAATATTACATGGAATGTATCAAATAATATTAGATATAAATTGTGGTGTAATATTAACTGTGTTATTTGTAGAATTGAATCTTCTGTTTTAAAATAAAGTCATTCAATTACAAAAAACTGAACTATTTTCACTTAAAACTTTGGAGTGTAGAGAAGAATAATATATTTCGACTAGAGGAAATGCAATTATATCAATCTTTTCCATATATTTCGAAATAAGAAATGTCAATATTTTTACGTCCATCCAAATACGTAAGACCAAAGTTAATATGTTAGGAACAGTTTTAAATCTGGGACATGTTTTAAAAACTTTGTGCTCAAAAATTGGCAATCACTACAAATTGGATAAGCATCTGATGAAACAGGACGTATAATTTATTTATAGCAACTATCTTTGATGGTGGTCTTAGCCACGTTATTCTGCTGTTTTAAAGCTTTTTTTCCACTTTTTACGTAAAATGTCTCGAGAGTGTTGTGTTAAAAATTTCAAGTAAGTAGCGATAAAACTAACGAAGATACAGCATTTGCAGCCACCGGCCCTCATACGGTATAAGTATATGTTAAAAATTTTAAATCAATTTTCACGCAAACAGCTTTTTTGAAGTCCGTGAACATCATAACTCAAAATCTACTCGACAGATCCTTATCAAATTTTATACACTATTTCTACACATAAATCACCAGGTAATTACGAAGAGTGTTTTTTTTTACAAATTTTTTCCATTTTCTAGCAACAAATTCACAGAAATTTTATAGCTAAAATCGTGTTTTTCACTTCCCTCCGGAAATTGACTGTAACGGACCCAAGTATTAAAATTTCCAATTGAAAATATTTTCAAAGATTCTTCAAATGTTGTGCTCGTGTATATAAATTAAATAATCCATCGTTATTCATATCTTAAAATATATACAAACCGGTTTTTTTCAATTCATAAAACTTAACGAAATATGAGCCCAAGGATATCAGTTTCAGCAAGTGCTCAAAAAATTTGAAATAGCCCATATGCAGATACGACTTTTTTCGCCCTTAAAACCTTACCCCCCTTAAGAAAATTACAATAACGTAATCATTATGATTATCGAAATAAAGGATTCCTGTATATTTATTTTAAATATAAACATAAATAAACAATGTCTTAAAATGTATGGAATTTCAATTAAAACCTCAAAATTATTTTGTAAAGTTATATATAAGGCCGTGAGAGTAGCTTAAAATCATGCAAGAAATAATCGATTTTTCAAAAAGTGTAAGCATTTCTTAGGAAATTATAATATCGTACTTATATAATTTATTTGCAGTGGAAATGTAGTTTGCTTTATTAAATAATAAAAAATAAACACATTTTTTTATTTCTCTATTATAAAAAATATTTTACAAACTCTTAAAAAAATTAATATTTCGAAAGCCACAATTATATTTAGAAAATTTTATTTCGTAATTTTATACCTTCCGTATCACTGTGCAGAGGATATATATATATATGAGTTTGTCATTCCATTTATAATGAATCAGTAAAATTTTTTCCGACCACAGACATTATCTATATGATTGATCCTTATCACAAATCGTGTCATTGTAGCGATGTCTGTCCGATGTAGCGATGACTGTCCGATATCCATAGAATATTCACCTGGGTAAAATTAGGACATTGTTTGTAACTATTCGAGCATTTGTGACCCAATAGCCGAGGAATGATGAATGAAAATGAAAAGATACTCATACGAAAAAAAACTAAATATAGTGAAAAATATTTGTTCTTTACAGAAAATGTTTGTTTGCTTGCTGTTGTACCTTCCACGCCTCTGTGCACAAGGTATATATCAGTTTAAAAAGTGGAGTTGCGAAACCATAAAGGGCTATTTTCACCACTTTAGTTTCATACAGCTGGATTATATTTTAAACTATCAGATTTGAGTCAATTTATTTCCAATAATAATATCGTTATTTAAAATAACCAACACATTATTTAAACACAAAATAATTTTTTATTAAAAACAAAAATTTATTACTTAATTACTAAAAGAACTTTTAATTTACAAAGTAAGATCTTAATCTAAGAACACATTGAATTTTGAGCTTTAGGCAGATAATTATTGTTTGAGGATCATTGCTGTGTCTTCTCTTCATAATAACCCATACCGGCTCAATAGGATTCAGGTCTGGACTAGACTATGGCCAGTCCAAATAATAATATTGTTCTCCTGTAACCATTTTTTTGTCGTTTTTGTTATATGGGCCTGTCCTCCATCCTAGTGGAAGACGAATTCATCAAATAAGTTAATTTTTTCAGTTGATGCCATTAAATTTTCTTCTATTAACGAGGATTTTATTAATATTCCATTGCCTCAAGCTGATCACTCATATACAACTGTACTACTATTTATGCACCACAAACCCTTTTTTCATTTGACTGCGTTAGTTCCTTGTATGTACTTAAAAGTTGTCAATCTATAAAGTCCAATGCAATAAGAATTGATGGTATTCACCTTACTTTTCTCAACATGCTACTTCCCTTCATTTTGCTTTATAGATCACGCACATTTTTCACAAAATAATTACAGCGAGTGTTTTTCCCCAACGATGGAAACAAGTTAATATATCACCTGTACCAAAGTCGGTAACTGAATATCGACTCATAGCTATATTACCTTCATATTGACCGACAATCTGGTTTTCGTGCCAAACACAGCTGTATTACAGCTCTAGCTGATGTAAAAAAAGATATAAGGAGAGAACTTGATGATGGCCATGTGGTAATGTTAGTGCTATTAGATCATTCAAAAGCTTCCGATATGGTGGATCACACAGTTTTGCTACAAAAGCTTAAGAATACGATGCACTTTTCACCAACTTCTGTTGCACTTATGACTTCTTACCCAGTAAATCGCTCACAATGCGTCGACGCAAGTTTATTTGTGGTACAACCACAGGGTTTTATCCTTGGTCCCCTCCTTTTCTCAATGTATGCTTCTGATCTACCTAAACAGTTAATTCACTACAATATAAGAATCTATTCTGATTACGTACAGTTATACATTAGCAGGAAGAAAGAAAAAATCGAAGACTGCAGTAGAAAATTGAATGATGACTTAGAACATGTTTCTCATTGGGCAGCTTTAGACGGACTGAGTTTCAATCCGCAAAAAACAAAGCGTATTTTGGTGCATAACATATTAACAGGAATTTCAGGCAATCTTATCATATAAATAAATGATCAACAAATCGAAATCGTTGAACGAGCAAAAAATCTGGGTGTTATCTTTAATAAAGCATTACCTTGCTCAGACCATGTTGCAGACATACTTAATACCAACATACTATATGCGTGTGAAATATTTGCAAGTTCCGATACAAAAAGTAAGTCCAGGCTAACTATAACGTTTAACAATATCGCAACGCACGTTTTCGGGCTCTTTTGACCTTATTTAAAGCAAATTTACGGTGTCAATTTTGATGACGTATTAAAAATAAGATGTCTTATTTTTTACACAAAATAATTAGTAACCAGAAACCAGAATATTTTAATAATCGATTGCGTTTTAGTAGGCTTCGGGGAAATAACAATTTAATTAAGTTTGGACATCCTTGGTATCTAAATGGCAGTTTTTCATACATGCAACACGTCTTTGGAATGGTTCACCTTCTACAATTAAAGGAATCAGCAACGGCTCATTTTTCAAAAAAAAAAAAAAAATTACAAAAATACATTTAGCAAATTTTAATTTATTTACAATATATATATGTTACCTTCTCCGACGAAAGGGACCTAGTGTGTCAAAAAAAGTGTTGTGTCAAAAACGGTGGATTCTGGTACCTAAAATGGTGTAGAAACTTTAAATGCGTTTTTTTCTCAAAACTTAATTTTCACACACTAGGTCCCTTTTCTCGGAGAAGGTCACATATACTAACTCGCTGTTAAAACAAATCAATATCGTTTTTTTAATATTTTTTATTCTGTTTTTTATCCTGTTGAACCAAATAGGCCACATATATACTAAAAGCAGTTGCTTAAAACAACCTTGCGGCACAATTTTAAACATCGCATCCATTTTCCATTTTTGAAACTTCTATAAATATGACGTCTCTGCTCAATTATGATCACTTATTGAATGAAGTAATTCAATTTTTAAAGTTCCGTTTCCGTTAATTTGCAAACGATTCCGTTATATTTGGTGTTAACAGAATAAACTTCAAAAAAAAACTAAAGCGGTTTCGCAGCTTATTTTTGAAGCACTTTTGCTGTAGCGTCTTTTAAAAATACTTATGATTTAAAAAATCAAAAAACTTTGAATTTAAATAAGAAACAAGTAAGAAAATTATGGTCGGTCTAGACCGACTATACGATACCCTATACCATGCGTTTAGAAACCCTATCTCTTAGGCCCAACTAACTGGACATAGAAAATAAGCAAAAACCAAATTTGAGTGGGATTTTTATTAATTTTTTTGGCTGCAGATATGAAAAAGTTCATATCGGATGCTATACCTATATGGGGACTAGGTCTAAAAAAGGACCAATCCTGATCATGTTTGGTAAAGTGTCTTGTATTTTGCAAAAATATATACAAACAAAATTTGAGAAGAATCAGTGCAATATTTTTGTTTTTTAATAGATTTAAGTGAAGATCGGGAAGCAGCTCTATATGGGGTCAAGGGGATCATTTTTGGACTACTCATTAATGGATGTAATGAACGCATATAAACCCAATTTGAGTAAGATCTATATGACAATTTGGATCTTATGGCAATTTATGTCGATTTCATATGGGTAATTTGTATGGGGGCTAGGTCTGAATATGGACCGATTCCCACCAATTTCAAAAGCGTGGCCGATAAAAGCTTATGTACCAAATTTCATCAAAATACATTCATATTTGCGACCTGCAGCTTGATTACAAGCTTTACATGGACACACAGACGGAGGACGGACGGACGGACGGACGGACATTGTTAAATCAACTCAGAAAGTGATTCTGATTCGATCGGTATAATTAAAGATGGGTCTAGGCCAAATATTTTTGGTTGTTACAAACAGCAGCACAAAGTCATTATACCCAAACCACATAGTGGTATAGGGTATAAAAATTAATAACAATGCCACTCAAATTTGGTTTATGCTTATTTCCTATATCCAATTAGTTGGACCGTAGAGATAGGGTCCCTAAACCATGGTGTAGGGTATCGTATAGTCGGTCTAGACCAACTATAATTTTCTTATTTTTTTTTCTTAATTTATATTACCTTTTGTTAGTGAACACAACACTTAGCTACATATAAATAAATTAAATATTCAAAAGTAATTATTATTTATTTTTAAATAATGAAACCTTTTATGCAGTACGAAACTTTAGTGGTCAGTTAAAAAATCAAATTCTAAAGGACATTTATAGATCCAGGTTGAATTTCTGGGACGTAACTAGTAAACAAAAATTCCTGTGTTGTATATCAAGGTATCGTGGTGTGTAGGCTTTACAAAAATATTAAAATTATAAAAATATGTCTATTATTTTAGTTAATTTCGATTATTTAAAAAGCAGTATTTAATTACTTTTAACCTGGACGAAACTCATGTCATTGGGATAGTATGTATACTCTTCATCTTTATAAAAACTCGAGTCTTCTGCCCGTCCATCTAGCTGTTCATTTGTGTATCTGTCTGCCTATTAAAATCAGGCGCATTGACAAAATAAACAATTCACATATGTAAACTTCGGATAATTTTATTTTTCTTTATTTCGGTTAGTATTCATAATGGATTAAATGGTGCGTCAATATGCTAAGATATGGCCTCAAAAAAATTCTCAAAACTCAGTGTCTTTGTTGTAATAATTTAGTGCTTTTCGCAACATCTTTTCTTATCTGCGTCCACAAATTAATAACAATGCCGCTAAAATTTGATTTGTGCTTATTTTCTATATCTAGTTATGATTGCAAAAAATTTTCTTATGATATAGCGTGTTTTATAGTCGGCATAGAATTACCATTATGCTTTATTTGGTTAGTTAATATTAAGTGGTACTATACACAGCTATTTCATTTGACAAATTGATATTAATTTTTCTAATTAATTTTTGTTCTTACAAGTACATCATATTCTGCTTCCTGACATTAACTGGAATCTTACTTATTACAATAAAATATTTAAATTATTTTATAAAAATTTTATTCTAATTTTAGAAAACAATAAAATCACAAAATGTACACTTTGTTCAGCTCATATTATGTAATCTTTATGTTCTTGTGTATGATTTATTTTTCAAATACAATGGACAGTAAACAATTCATTTGAACAAAAAAATTATTTAAGTTCTCTTAGTATTAAGTTAGGAAAACATATGGAATGTATAACAAAAATAATAGACAAAGTGCTATACAAATACCATGAACGATTTGGCAATACAATAGCAAATATACATATTTATAAGGGTGGCTCATTGATTCAATATGTATTTGCTAAGAGCAATTTTTAGGTCACGTAAACTATATGGTCCAGGTATTATGGTTTGTACTGCTGCCATGACTTCTGTTATACCTAACATAGACTTCCTTTATATAAAGTTATTTAAATAAATTTCGATTCATGAATTTTGGTCGGCTAGACTTGTGTTAGGTTGGACATAGTATAATAGTACTATGGTACAATGTTTACTGTGTGTACATAGTAACAAAAAATCATTATTCATATTTCTCTCCAAAGTAGGAGCGAAGCTAAACATATTTCTTTCCCGGTATTTCTATCATCGATTTCTTGGAACTAAAGACCAATATTTTACAAACTTTGCTACGGTATCAAAATCTCTCACATCGTAAGCAAAAAAGTTTATTTAAATCTGGCATCACGTTTTTCTGTCACAGAATAATCAAAAAGCACTTTTGACTTGATTATTGTCTCTCCATCCGAATATCTGTCTTTGTGTTTAGAATGCAGAAATGTATGCCACTAAGATGCTTATGAATATACAATTTATTATAATCCCATTCGATAAAAACTTTATCATATATCCAGGCAACAAAAACATACCAATATATTTGTGGCCACAAGCGATAACCGCCTAAGTCGACTTAAGAACGATTTGAGTTTCGTGTGCTATCACGTTCTACTTACAACGCTTTAGATTTACGTGAATCCCCATATACTGACTTAAGTCGTAATGAAGCCCCCCTAATTTTTTTTCGAAATCATGATTTTCGACATAGGCGTTTAATGTTTGTAACGAAAGATATTAAGCTTTTAGTTTATGCACATTTCTCATGTCTATAAACCTTAAGATCCTTTTCCGAATCCAATGTTTTTACACAGAGGGTATATATAAGTTTATCATTCCGTTGACAATAGTTAAGAAAAAAATCTGGGCCCCATAAATTATATATATTCTTGCTCCTTATATCAACCGGCAATGATATGGCGATGTCCGTCTGTCCGTCTGTGGAAATCAGGTTCAAGCCCTCAATACATCAGCTGGGATGCCCATTTTTATTGAAAATGATTTACAGACATCCTCAGAAAGTTTCTCTTTAAACTCATCATAATAGTTCAATAAGACCAGAAAAAAAAATTTGATTTTTCTATGGTGTTCTTGCAATTGTTATTATTTCGTTTCTTGTGTGTGATAGTTATAATTATTTTTGTTGTGGTGGTGTTTGTGTTTGCAACTTTTGTTTCGGTATCGTGCATGTGTTGTTATCATTTTTCATAATTCTTTCTATTAAATCACCATCACTGTATTTATAAATAAAAAAATAATAAATTATAATAAATAGTGGCCAAAAAGAGAACAACTAACTATAAATTGAATGGATATTAGAACCTAAAGATTAAGTAACTGTATTAATTGGTAAATTCTAATATTGAGTTTAAGTTATAGGCAGAGGATATCAAAGTTTCGACGCAGCTAAATTTAACACTATTACCGGTTTTTATTAAGTTTGTTATACTGAATTTATACTTTTAAAATTTAATATTTATAATAATTAGCTTATTATTGTTCGGTTCGAGATCATGTATACATTTTCTACTACTAGAAAAGATAATACGCATTGTAAGAGAAATTTGGAAAAAATTTAAACAGCGCTAGATGGAGTAGCTACTTTCGAACAAAGCGATTTGTTCATCTTCAGCATCCTTCTGCCTATTACTTCAACTCATGTTTAATCAACTATTTGACTCAACATTGGAAAACAAATATCATGAAAAATATTTTTCTTTCTTTTCATACGAGAGTTAGAACGAACAAGCAGAGTTTTTTTTTCCAATTTTTAGCTTTGTCTAATTGATCACAAATCTCGTAATGTGAAAAACTTTAATATTTAATATTTATTTTATATTTTATCTAATACAAAAATTATTATTTTCAACCATACATCGAGATCCCGGGAAACTTAAAACTTTTTCATTTATACATTATTTTTTACACTAGATTTCAGTCAGTCTCTGTATTTATATTACACATCTGAATTGGACAAATATGAGCCGCCTTGGTATTTATTTATGTACAAATTGCTCATATTATTTTGAAGCTGTCGTGTGAAAAGTACTTTACTAAATCAACACACCTACAAATAAACAATGTCCAAAGAACATGAAATGAAATAAAAATAAACAAAGCAGAGAAACAACAACTACGAAATTGTTATGTGGCAAATTACTTCAATAATGTTGAGTGACTAATTTAAACAAAAGCAAAACAAAGAATATAAAAGTACTACAAACATATACGAGTACAGTTTAGTTGAGCTGTTGTAGTGTCATATCCATGTCCATCGCCCCAGCAAATGCATGAGTATATAAACAAAAATTTGGAGGGCAGAGAACACACGTGCTACATCGCGAAATTGATATAGTAGCGTGTGTTGAATGTCACCGTCATTCAAATTGGTTTGTGTTCTTTGGGAATATTTCTTTTGTATGCTCTCTCCACCACTTACAGTCAAAGTCAAAAGAGAGTGTACTTTATTTTATTTTTTATATTCAAGCTTTTATTTCTGGTGTTTGTTTATATTTTTAATTCAATATTTTATTATTTTTGTAAGTGGAATTTTATTTTCTGTTAATATACAACAAAAAATTCTTACAATGAAAAACAAAATGTATAACATAAATTAAAAATACTCCAAATATTATTAGTCTTAGGAAATATTAAGTGTACAATTTTTTTCTTTGCCTTAGTGGTAGCTATTAGTTTTAGAGGTATCGATTTCACCACATTTTCTGTAACTCCCGGAGCAATTTTGTAGCATTCATCCATTAAAATAAATTTAAGCATATCTCTGCTAGTAATTATTAATTTTCTCACTTGGCGATCAAGGTGTTTCCAAAAATGAGCTACATAGTTGAGGTCCGGTAATTGGACGGGATCATTGCCTTGTTGAAAGATTGGAGACAAATCCAACCAAAAATATTTAACCTAGACCCATCTTTTGTTATAGCGACCGACTTAGAATCACTTTCTGAGTCGATTTAGCGATATCCGTCCGTCCATCTGTGTGTCCATGTAAACCTTGTAATCAAACTACAGTTCACAAATATGAATATGTTTTGATGAAATTTGGCCATAGAAACGGGTGAAATTCGGTGCATGCTCAGACCTAGGCCCCATACAAATGACCCTTATTAAATCGACATAAATTGCCATAAGATCCAAATTATGATATAGATCTCAGTTAAATTGGGTTTGTATGTGGTTATTATATCCAGTAATCAGTAGTCCAAAAATAATACCTATAGGACAATTCTTAGTCTTAGGCCCCATATAGAGCTGGTTCACTTAAATCTGTCAAAAAAAAAAAAAAAAAATATTCCACAGATTTTTCTCAAATTTGGTTTGTATATATTTTTTCAAAATATAAGTGACTTAACAAATACGATCAGAATTGGTCCATTTTTCGACCTATTCCCCATATAAATATAGCATCCGATATTAAGTTTTTCATAACTGATAACAATGCCACTCAAATTTGGTTTATGCTTATTTTCTATATCGAATTAGTTGGACCGAAGAGATGGGGTCTCTAAACCATGGTGTGGGGTATCGTCTAGTCGGTCAGACCGACTATAGTTTTCCTACTTGTTATACCCTGAACTCCAGTGTGCAGAGGGTATATATAAGTTTGTCATTCCGTTTGTAATAATTAGAAAAAAATTTTGGACCCCATAAAATATGTATATTTGTGATCCTTATAACAACCGGAGTTGATATAGCGATGTCCGTTTGTCCGTCTGTCCGTCTGTGGAAATCACGATGACGGCATCAATTGGGCAGCTAGTGTGCTCGTTGACATAAAAAATGATTCACTAAAATTCTGAGAAGTTTGCTGTTTAAAATTGTCCAAATCGGTGGATCAGGGCCCGAGAGTTGAATGCGGAACAAAAAAAAAAGTCTTGAAAAAATATAATTTTCTATGTTGTTCTTGTCACGATCACGCCCTCAATAGAATAGCTAGGGTCATCACTTTTTATGAGAATGATTCACCAAATTCATGGAAAGATCTTTATTTAAAAAATCATTAAAATCGGTGGAACAGGTCCAGGGAAATCTCTGAAAAAGTAAAATAAAATGAAAAATATGATATTTCTATATTTTTCTTGCTATTATTCTAAATGTTGTATTGTTGTCGTAGCTGGACTTGTTGTTTTTGTGGTCGTTGTGGTAATAATATAAAAAAAAATAACCCTTTGTACATTTTTTTATCAACTTTGGTACAAAAATTTAAAAGTTTCCATTGTTTTGGCGTCACTAAAGATATTTATTAGATCATTTCTGTCATTGCTACGAGTCTGCCTGCAAAGTTTCAGATCGATTGGGTCACGGGAAAGTGGTTAAAATCGACCCAAAATTTTTTCGACAAGCAGACAATACGAGTTAATATAAAGGGAGTAAAAATTCACCAGCATCTAAAGCAAATAATGCTAAAATACGTAGTTGCTATTAAAAAAAAAACAATGTAAATTTAGCGCAAAAAACTTTATGTATTAATTTATTTAAAGAGAAAAACACAAAAAAACGTTTGATGTTGTATTTTTTGTGTGTAATATTTACATATAGAGTACATACATACACATATTAAATATTACAAATAATATACATATATTGAATAACTGCATGTTAGAAATAAATCGGTATATGATTTTATTTACATAAAATTCTGCAATATTTTGTTGTGGGTAAAATACATTTATTTTGCATTAACAGAGTGTCACTTCATTTTGCTCAGCGTGACCATGCCACTGAAGATGGCGAACCAAATTTTTGTTCTAATTAGCTTTGCAATAGTTATTTCTATTTTAACATGAATGTCAATATTTTCGACTAGATATCATAAAGAACAATGTTAAGAGTATACACGGGCTGGTCTTTTATTTCATACGTTTTTTCATTAAACTTTTACAAATATGAACATAAGTTTGGCATATTTACTTTTTGTTGTCTTCACAGAATAAAGTTACAGTGTTCATCAATGAGTTTTTTGCTTTCAAAACAGTTCTACATTGTTATATAGAATTATTATTTTGCTTTACCTACAAAATATCTGATTGCGATTACATCTAATTTTTAAAAATTGTTTATAATTACTAAAGCATTATTATTCACATAAATACAAAATTGCACTTTTTAAATTTTCCATTCAAATTTTAGAAAATATCAATTCTAAAAACTGGAATTAAAATTTCCAATTATATATTATAAAATATTAATTGAATTTCAGAAAATCATATCAAAACGTCGGAAATGATAATTTTAAATTAAGAAGACATGTTTGCATCAAATTCCAAAAAAACAACAACAAATATGTTTACATTTAAAAAATGTTTACATAAAAAAAAATATTGGCATTCAGGAGAAACTAATAGCTTTTCAGTAACTTCTTTTAACGAAGTCGAATCCTTAAAAAAAAGAAAAGCAAAATTATCAGTAAAATTTTTAAATGATATTCGCTTTTGTTAAAGTCAGCTGTTGTTGTTATCTCAACGACAACCATTTTTGTGTTGTTTATTCAGTCGATAAAAACTTAAATTTTTAGGTTGAAATGCCGTCATACATAAATAAAAATCATAAAATAGTGAAAATATTTTGCTTCCATTAAAAAACTTTTTTATATAAATAAAAAAATTAAATAGCATATTCAATTCATTATGTCATTTTCAAATAAATAAACAGAAAATTATTAAAAAAAAGAGATATACATAAAATAATCCTGTCAAACACGAAGTAATTTGTTTTTTTCTATTCTTCTTTGTGTTTTTCGCTTATTTTGACAGAGATGCCACTCATTTACAATTTAAATAAATAGAAAAATAGATTTGACGACTGTCGTTAAGATGAATGTACTTAGGGAATCACTTAATCCTTAGTGCAAACAACAATAGCTGTCGATATATTTTGCGATTGTAGGATCGTTGAAATTTACAGAATCACACTACAGAAAACATTAATTTAAACTCAATGAATTTTAGAAAACTTGAAATGATATTTAAGTATTTCGAACATAAAAACTGTTACATAAATAAACGCAATTTTATGAGAACGTTATTTATATAGAAATTTTCATAATTTTTTTTGGGATGAAAATTTGAAGTTTTTCCGAAAATAAAGATAACAAATTATTTTATTTAAAATGTTTGGGACAAATGGGTTTTTGCGTTTGGCATCCCTAATTTAATTATTTATTATTATAAATTTATTCTCTATGTTTTCCAAATATGGCAATATTTTAATAAAAAAGTTGAGAGAGCTTTTTTTTGGTTATTATTTTGTTACTCCATCCAACCTATATGGCCACAATGAAGAAATATTTGGCCAGTTGAAAGAAACTATACAGCCATCTCCAATTAGCACGATTTAATGCATATAGCCAACCTACACAACCATTACCTTTACAATGGAGGTTAGGGCGAGCTATTTAATTAGCAAAAACTAAATTAAACGAAAAATTATGTCATATAACCGGAAACGCATGCATATAGGTATATAACCTAAATGCATGCCGATCAGCAACCACGATGACCAAAAAGCGAACATCGAAATAAATCCGAAATAATAGAAAAGACGAAAACCAACCCAAAGAATTTGCTGAAATTAGTTGGTATTGTTTACTTTTTCCAATATTTTGTTTACATTTATTATCAATACTGAAACCGAGGTAGAGGGTATCAAAGATTCGGCACAGCCGAATTTAACACTCTTACTTGTTTTTTATGACTTTTTATAATTTTTTCTTATCTTATTGTGTGTTTTCTGATATATTGAAGCTATAACTTAAGAACCATTGATGATTTCTCCTCTCATTCTTCAGCAAATCTAGTTGGACTAATTTTTCGGAACAAAATCTTGTAAAAGCACTTAATTTGTTTCCTCTTTTTATAATCTTTTTCAATATCATAGAATCGGATATATATAGATATATATATGCGTATGAATGATAATTGTAATATTAGGTAAAATATTAAATTAAACTAGCAGATTCCAGCCCTCGAAATTCGAGCGCAAATTCTTAAATAAAGACCCTAAAAGTATGCTTATCAATTATAGCCAATTCACAAATCAACACAAAAAACAAACTCATTTTTATTACAAACACATTAAGAATTTTAATAAATACACACATAGTATTGTATAATTTTATACATGTGTTAGTAACAATTTTAATGCAATTTACTCAAAATAAAGGAAAAAATTTAAAAATCTGTAAATCTCCGAAACGGCTGGAAAGAACTACCTTTCAAATGATATATGCTTGGCCAAAATCGGGAGAAAACGGTAGAACAAAACATCAGTCACAAGATATCGCCTAGCCTATTAATATTATAGATTATTTACCCATAACTTAAAACTAAGCAAACTAATATCAGGATAAGAACAAAATATTATAGGTTGTAAAAATAGAGTTTGGGCTGAGAACTCCAAACTGTCTGAGGGTTTTGCTGCACTGGCTGTGTAGGTTTAGCCTGCTTTGAAATTTCGCAGCCCCACAAATGACCCCAAAAATGTTCCACAGTGTTATCTATTTTTCCAAATTTTTAAAATTTATCTATTCATAAGGCAATTTCACGTAATGTTTTACTTCATTATAAAATTTTAGCACAAGCTCTCGAGTGTCAATGGACATTTCTTAACCATTTTTGAAAATGAAAGAAACACTAGAAAACTATTTAACTTCATCCAACTGCAAATAAAGCAAAACCAAAAAAAACCGCAGTTTTCAAAATAAATTGTAATAGAAAAAGGAAGTCTTTAATAATCCAAGTTGAGCGACAATTTGTACGCTTTCTATTGACTTGTACTATTTGGAGTATTTTTAGTTTTGCCTGCTTTTTTCTACCTCTCCGTTTTTTTTATTGAATTAAAAAGTAATGAAAATATTTGAAATAAAAGCTTGAATTTAAAAACTGTAAGTGTACTCTTTCTCTTGGCACTAACTGTATTTACATGACCTTATTCTATGTGGAATTCAACACAAATCTGTGGACACATGTCTATTCAACCTGTCAAAAGGAAAGTAAAAGCAAACACAAATAAATAGAATTAACAAATGGGGAATTGTGTCTTTGAAACCGAATTAATCTGAATTATTTATGTACATTTTTTTTAAGAAATAGTTTTGTGTTGATGTTGCACTATTAAGAGATTGTATTAAAACTTAAACTTTAATATGATAAAGATAATGTTCTTCTCTTAAACTATTTCAAGACAAATCACAGATATATTTTCTTTTAAAAAACTTATTAAATTCAGAGCTAAATTTGCCACAAAACTTTTAAAACTTTAGGAATATAAAAAATTCACCATATCATAGATATAAATTTTCGAACATAAATATTGTGGATTTGTTGATATTCGGATATCTTTTATACCATCCCCAGTACTGTTACGCATCAATATATCGGTCGGTGACCGCTTAAATTTTCTATATTTTTCATTGGCGATGCCACATTATATTGCAGCGAATTTTGACTTCCATGCATATGTTAATATTTCACTGTCAAAAAAAAATAAAAAAATAAATAAATAAAAATTTAAAATTAGAAAAAGTAAGAAAATTACAGTCGGCCTAAGCTGACTTTAAGACTTTCAGTGGGTCTAAGCTACGTTTCGAAGGAGGCCATCAACGTAACTTTACCGAGGCAATAATTGGATATGAAAGCGAAACATAAATCACATTTTAGTGCTATTTTTATTAATTTGTGCGCGCAAATATGAAAGGTTTCACATCTGATGTTATTTTATATGGGGACTATGTAACAAAATGGAGCCATTTCTCAAAAACAGTATATAAGAAAATCTATGCAATATTCTTTTTTGATCCATTTAAATGAAGACCAGCAATCAGCTTTATATGGGTGTTATGACTAAAAATGGTTCCACACAGTGCGTCAAATTAATTTTGAGACTGGGTTTGTAAAAAGAGATGGAATCAAGATCTCAATACCTGTTTTGTTTTTTACTCAATGCACTTTTTAGAGAGATTTATTAGTGAATCGAACGCCTGTTGTAAATCACTTGGTTTGAAAAGCTTTTTATATCGGCGAAATATTACCCATTTTACCTTAATTTTTTATTTTGGGAATAAGGAGTAGTCACAGCGTACAAACTCGGATGAATATGATGGTGATGGAGGTACTGTCGTGTAACGTACAAACTTAGCACACACTTTTGTTTTACCCAAATCTTGCTACAGAATGGTTCGAATTATTTTTTTGTTGATGTTTAAGGAGTCCTCCATAATCTTGAGTGATGCATAGCTAGCATATGTTAAGGTCGGGTGTCCCTAATTAAATTGGTCCTCCACTACGCTTATCATCTTCTACAGTATCCCTTCCATCCAGAAAAATGTTTGCGCCACAAAAAATGATTGATCTGCCCAAACAATAGTCAGTGTAAACTTATTCTATAAGTTGGTATATCTTTGCTCTATCTTAAAAAGACAACATGAAAAACATTCATTTCTGCCATAAACGCATCCCTTCTCTCAACTGAAATGCGCACAAAATTTACATTGCTATTACAGCCCCTGCTCTAAGATGAGTTCTAAAACTTATTTTATGAACTGTTTGCTATATATCTTTTTTGACTACTGATTATTGGGTATAATTCAACCATTGAAATTAAGGTTGTATTTTGTTTTTTTATTTATTTATTTAATTTGGTATCCCACTCAACAAGACATGTAATCTTCAAACCGAGTAGGTTCTAGAAGCCTACAGCATTTGATTTAATGGTAGTGCAGCTGTAGAGTACATCTGATTGATTCACAACTTCAAAATGAAGCTCATTTTCATTCATCACATTAGTCTGATTATAGAAATTTACGTTTAAAAGAATCCTAGGATGATTAGTAAATTATTCATTAAGATTTTCTACATCAATGTCAGACAAATGTACTCTCTTAGTCTTTCCAATACCAATTTCTCTTATGCTTTTCCAAGCTTTCTTGGATCCAACAGCTGACTCAAAAATACTAGAATAGTATGTAGATTTTGCATTTTTTATTTTCCTGTTTACCTCTCTCCTTGCATCACAAAATTCTTCGTGTAACTCATGAGTTTTAAAACGTTTCCAGCGGCTGAAAATCAAATCCCTCTGACCAATCGCGGCTTTTATATCATTGCTGAACCGTGGTTTTCTTTTACAGTTCACCATTATTGTTTTCACAGGTACAGATTTGATGAAGACTTCCCCAAGATTTTGTTCTAAAAAGTTAAGCTGGCTTTCCACTAAGGACATATAATAAATGGAATCCCAGTCAATATTTGAAAGCTCATGTGACAAAATATTTAAATCCATGTGCTTAAAATCATAATAAGTCATAGCATTACTTGATAGTTTTAATTTAAAATCGTACGTGAGAAATAAAAAATCATGTTTTGAAAAGCAAGAGGCAGTAAGTTGGTCGTATAGAAGTATTTTATCTCTATCACTAACAAAACTTATATCCAATAATGAATTTCTAGTGTGTGGGTAGTGAGTGGGAACTGTTGTGTTAGTAGGATAAAGGCCAAAAGATTGCATATCATTTACTAAATGGCTTTCAACTAAAATATTTGAATTAAAATCACCACATATGACAATTTCATCATGTTTTAGTGAAAAATTTTCAAGCGTCCACATAAAAACTTCAGTATGAGTTCTGTTATTAGGCCGATACACACATCCTATTAAAACTTTGTTGCCATTAAATGTGATTTCAACAAAAATATGTTCAATTTTTTCTTCCTTCTTTAACTTGCAACAAAATTTACAAAGAATTCCCTTCTTTACATATATGGCCACTCCACCTGCATAGGTTTCTCTATCACAACGGAAAATGTTAAAGGAATCTAAATTAAAACAAGCAAGAAAATTTGAGTTGGTCTAGACCGACTATACGATGCCCTACACCACGGTTTAGGGACCCTATCTCTTCGGTCCAACTAATTGGATATAGAAAATAAGCATAACCCAAATTTTAGTGACATTGTCATTAACTTTTTTGGCTGCAGATATGAAAAAGTTCATATAGGGTGCTATGTTTATATGGGGAATATGTCGATAAATGGACCGATCATGACCATATTTGTAAAGTCATTTATATATTGAAAAAATATATACAAACCAAATATGAGAAAAATCTGTGCAATATTTTTGTTTTTTGATAGATTTAAGTGAAAATGGGGAAGCAACTCCATAAGGGGCCTATGACTAAGAATTGTCATATAGGGATTATTTTTAGACTACTGATTAATGGATATAATAAACACATACAAACCCTATTTGACTAAGATCTATATTATAATTTGGATCTTATGGCAATTAATGTCGATTGCATAGGGGTCAAGGACCGAATTTCCTAATTTCAATGGCATTCATCCTATGACCGATGAACGCTTATGTGTCAAATTTCATCGAAATATATTCATATTTGGGACCTGTAGTTGATTACAAAATTTAAGTGGACACACAGACGGACATACGGACGGACGGATAAAGCTAAATCGACTCAGAAAGTGATACCGCATAGTGTTAGGATATAGGGTATAATGAAATTAATAGCAGAAAAAGTGGAAACTGACAAATGTTATAAAGATATCGGAACAGAATTAAACTTAGCGAGAACTTCCGTTCAGTACATTGTACATCCTATAAAAAACAAGTAAGAAAATTATAGTCGGTCTAGACCGACTATACGATAGCCTATACCATGCGTTTAGAGACCCTATCTCTTAGACCCAACTAATTGGATATAGAAAATAAGCATAAACAAAATTTGAGTGGCATTTTTATTAATTTTTTTGGCTGCAGATATGAAAAAGTTCATATCGGATGCAATGCCTATATGGGAAGTGGGTCCAAAAATGGACCGATCCTGACCATGGTTGGTATAGTCTCTTGTATTTTGCGAAAATATATACAAACAAAATTTGAGATTAATCAGTGAAATATTTTTGTTTTTTGATAGATTTAAGTGAAGATCGGGAAGCCGCTCTAGATGGGCCCTATGACCAAGAGTTGTCCCATAGGGACCGTTTTTGGACTATTCATTAATGGATGTAATAAATACATACAAACCCAATTTGACTAAGATCTATACGACAATTTGGATCTTATGGCAATTTATGTCGATTTTATAGGGGTCATTTGTATGGGCGCTAGGTCTAACATGCACCGATTCTCACCAATTTAAACAGCGTTCATCCCGTGGCAGATGAAAGCTCACGTACCATATTTCATTAAAATATATTCATATTTGCGACCTGCAGTTTAATTACAAGGTTTACATGGACAACACAGACGGACGGACGGATGGACGGACGGACGGACATAGTTAAATCGATTCAAAAAGTGATTCTGATTCGATCGGTATAATAAAAGATGGGTCTAGGTTAAATATTTTTGGTTGTTACAAACAGCAGCACAAAGTCATTATACCCAAACCACATAGTGGTATAGGGTATAAAAATAACTGCTGAAAAAATTATGAAAACGGCCATAAGGTTTCCAGAATAACACCATGTGATTTTCGGTCATTGGGGGCGATAATGAAGAAAAATAGAAGACGTCCAGTCCGGAGTTCTGCTGTTGAGTGGGTCATTTGTAAGGGTGGGCCATTTGTAAGACGGTTGGAAGAGAAACCATCAGAAAACATCTCAAAAAGTTGAATTATGGGTTTTATAAGGTTAGTAAAAACTGATTTTAGGAATGTGTTCTTAATATAAATAATACCTCAAACCATAGGCAAAGACAAAACCGTACCTTACTGTGGTCCAAAAGAACAAATGTCTTCTACGGGCCAAGGACCGTAAAATATGGACCCAAAGACAGTGGAACTCCACAATAATTTAGCGACGAGTCCAACTTCGAGTTGGCGGTAGGGGATACCCGTAGCAAAGTAATAAGAACTCGAAGTGAGGCATATCAACCTAAAATAACTGTGACAATATTAAATACTAGCTGTTTTTACCCGGTCTTGCCCAAAGGCCTTTGACTTGAAAATTGGTTCACTATTGTTACCAGGCGCTAAGTACTTAGTCCCGAATGAACAAATTTCTCAAAAAAAAATTAACTTTCACCCCAAAACTTTGTATGGGAGTGGGGAATTTGTTCATGATGAAAAAATTTCCCAATGTTTCCGTTTCTTGGGGAGTAAATTTATTTTTTATTTCAATTCAAAGTTTTTTGATTTTTTAAATCAGAAGTATTTTTAAAAGACGCTACAACAAAAGTGCTTCAAAAATAAGCTGCGAAACCGCTTTAGTTTTTTTTTTTTTTTTGAAGTTTATTCTGTTAACACCAAATATAATGGAATCGTTTGCAAATTAAAGGAAACGGAACTTTTAAAAATTGAATTACTTCATTCAATAAGTGATCATAATTGAGCAGAGACGTCATATTTATAGAAGTTTCAAAAATGGAAAATGAATGCGATCTTTAAAATTGTGCCGCAAGGTTGCTTTAAGCAACTGCTTATAGTATATGTATAGCAATTATTGCACATACGTAGATAAAATCTATCATAAGACTTTTCACTGATCTGTGTTGCGCGAGCTCATCGCGGACCTTTTATATCCTATACCACTATGTGGTTTGGGTATAATGACTTTGTGCTGCTGTCTGTAAAAAATATTTGACCTACACCCATCTTTAATTATACCGATCGAATCAGAATCACTATCTGATTCGATTTAACGATGTCCGTCCGTCCGTCCGTCTGTCCGTCCGTCCATCCGTCTGTGTGTCCATGTAAAGCTTGTAATCAAACTGCAGGTCGTAAATATGAATATATTTTGATGAAATTTGGTATTTGATCTCTTATCGGACATGGGATGAAGGCTGTTGAAATTGGTGAGAATCTGTCCATGTTCAGACCTAGTCCCATTACAAATGACCCGTATGAAATCAACATATATTGCCATAAGATCCAAATTATCATACAATTCTTAGTCAAATTGGGTTTGTATGTATATATTACATCCGTTAATCAGTAGTCTAAAAACGATCCCTATTGGGCAACTCTTAGTCATAGGCCCCATATAGAGCTGCTTCCCGATCTTCACTTAAATCTATCAAAAAACAAAAAAAAAACAAGTAAGAAAATTATAGTCGGTCTAGACCGACATTAGGATACCCTATACCATGCGTTTAGAGACCCTACCCCATAGGCCCAACCAACAGGACATAGAAAATAAGCATAAACCAAATTTGAGTGGGATTTTTATAATTTTTCTTTTTCTGCAGATATGAAAAATTTCATATCAGATGCTATATCTATAAGGGCACTAGGCCCAAAAATGGACCGATCCTGACCATGATTGGTAAGGTCTCTTGTATTTTGCAAAAATATATTCAAACAAAATTTGAGAAGAATCAGTGCAATATTTTTGTTTTTTGATAGATTTAAGTGAAGATGGGGAAGAAGCTCTATATGGGGCCTATGACTAAGAGTTGTCCCATAGGCATCATTTTTGGACTACCGATTAATGGATGTAATAAATGCATACAAACCCAAATTTGACTAAGATTTATATGATAATTTGGATCTTATGGCAATTTAAGTCGATTTCATAGGGGTCATTTGTATGGGGGCTAGGTCTCAACATTGACCGATTCTCACCAATTTCAACAGCGTTCATCCCATGTCCGATAAGAGATCAAATACCAAATTTCATCAAAATATATTCATATTTACGACCTGCAGTTTGATTACAAGCTTTACATGGACACACAGAAGGATGGACGGACGGACAGACGGACGGACGGACGGACATCGTTAAATCGAATCAGATAGTGATTCTGATTCGATCGGTATAATTAAAGATGGGTGTAGGTCAAATATTTTTTACAGACAGCAGCACAAAGTCATTATATCCAAACCGCATAGGGGTATAGGGTATAAATAGTATCAGAAACCAGTTTGTCAAACCAAGTTTCTGATACACAAACAACATCAACATTGGAGTTTTCAAAAATGAAGCGGAACTCATCAATATTTTTATTTAGACTCTGGGCGTTGATGTGGCATATAGTCAATCCAGATCTCTGCTTGCACAAAATACGAAACATTTCATAAATTTTGTCTTTCGAACCTAAATTTCTACTATCCAGATGAAGCGTCATAACAAAAACAAGTAAGAAAATTATAGTCGGTCTAGACCGACTATACGATACCCTATACCATGCGTTTAGAGACCCTACCTCTTAGGCCCAACTAATTGGATATAGAAAATAAGCATAAACCAAATTTGAGTGGCATTTTTATTAATTTTTTTGGCTGCAGATATGAAAAAGTTCATATCGGATGCAATGCCAATATGGGAAGTGGGTCCAAAAATGGACCGATCCTGACCACGGTTGGTAAAGTCTCTTGTATTTTGCGAAAATATATACAAACAAAATTTGAGATGAAGCAGTGAAATATTTTTGTTTTTTGATAGCTTTAAGTGAAGATCGGGAAGCAGCTCTTTATGGGGCCAAAGGGATCATTTTTGGACTACTCATTAATGGATGTAATGAACGCATACAAACCCAATTAAGATTTATATGACAATTTGGATCTTATGACAATTTATGTCGATTTCATAGGGGTAATTTGTATTGGGGCTAGGTCTGAACATGGACCGATTCTCACCGATAAAAGCTTATGTACCAAATTTCATCAAAATATATTCATATTTGCGACCTGCAGTTTGATTACAAAGATTACATGGACACACAGACGGACGGACGGACGGACGGACGGACATTGTTAAATCAACTTAAAAAGTGATTCTGATTCGATCGGTATAATTAAAGATGGGTCTGGGTCAAATATTTTTGGTTGTTACAAACAGCAGCACATAGTCATTATACCCAAACCACATAGTGGTATAGGGTATAATGATTTAAATAAGAATGCACGCATAACAAAACGGTCCACTAAAAGACTTTAAAAATATAAAATTGGATAAATAAGATGTTATACAATGTAATAAAAATATAAAATTGGATAAATAAAATATGATAAAATGAAATAAAAATTTGATATAAAACAAATAAACAAATATTTCACCTTGGATAAAAATTTTTGCTCAATTTGGTGTTCCACAAATTGCCATTGCTGACAATGTATGAATGCCCTTTACCTGTATGAATGCCACAAATTCGCAAAATCATGGTATTGTGAGATCATTACAAGCTCCCCAATTTATCCAGAATCAAATGGACTCTCCGAACCAAATTGTAAAAAATATTTTCAAAAATCCCCAACTGAAAAAGAAATATATGCAGCAATTTCAGAATACAGAAATACGCCAACTAAAGATATCGATCTATCACCAGCACAACTTTTAATGAAGAGAAGAGTGAAAACAAAACTTCCAATCTCACGAGACTTACTTAAACCCAAACAAATTACAATGTAATACAAAAACTAAAAAACAAATCACTTAATAATAAAAAATACTATGACAGAATGGTTAAGAAGACACAAAATTTCACAGAAAACGAGAAAATATTCATGCAATAGGGAAAAGAATGGAAGCTTGAGGAAACTGTAACACGCTATAATACTTCTCGCTCATATATAATCAAAGACGAAGACGGAAAACCATATCGCAGAAATAGTCACCACATAAAAAAACAAGTAAGAAAATTATAGTCGGTCTAGACCGACTATATGATACCATATACCATGGCTTAGAGACCCTATCTCTTCGGTCCAACTAATTGGATTTAGCAAATAAGCATAAACCAAATTTGAGTGGCAGTTTTATTAATTTTTTTCGCTGCAGATAAGAAAAAGTTCATATCGGGTGCTATACTTATATGGGGACTAGGTCGAAAAATGGACCGATCCTGACCATATTTGGCAAAGTCACTTATACTTTGAAAAAATATATACAAACCAAATTTGAGAAAAATCACTTTTGGAGTCGATATATTAATGTATGATGATATTGTCATCGCTGGCGATTTCAACGGCAATATCTTGATCGATTTTAGCCTCATAACTAGCATGACATTGCTAGGACGTACATCTCCCAATACAACTACACCCACTCATTTTACAACTAATAGCAGTACCTTACTGGACCTGTTCTTTGCAAGTGATACACACAATGCTATCCTCTACGATCAAATTTCTGCACCCTGTTTTTCCAAACATGGTCTAATTTTCATGATATATAACTTTTAATTGCATGTTCCCAATCTGTCAATTACATACTGTGATTTCAAGAATTTAAACTACTCATTTTTTGAAGATGAATTTTTTAAAATTGATTGGCAACAAATGTATTACATGAATGTATTACGGTGAATGATCAACTATCATTCCTTGAAAGCAATATACTGAATTTGTTTAATCAATCAGTACCACTAAAAACTAAAATAATACGTCCAAAAAAAAATCCATGGTTCTCATATAGAATACAACAATCCATTAATCGAGGAGACCTCGCTTAATCTCGCTGGAAAAAGTTTAAAACAGCGAATTTACATACTGAATACTGTGCTGCAAGAAATGAAACTCGCAAGATAAGTAAGCAAGCTAAATCGAATTTCTACGCCGATAAATTCTCATCTGCTTTAGGATCCAGAAAAACGTGGCAAACGATTAGAGAAATTGGCATCGGCAAAGATATGAAAAACGAACCGGTATCCTTTGATCCTGACGTTGTAAATGAACAGTTCATTAATATTTCTATGGTGGTAGCAGACATGAGTTACTACAATAATCACTTTTTTAATCACCTATTTAGTTTTGATTGTGTAAATGAGATTGTTGTTTTGAAAAGTTGTATGTCTATTAAATCAAATGCTGTTGGAGCGGACGAAATTGATCCTAAATTTCTCAAAATTCTTCTCCTTCAAATTTTGCCATTCGTAACACATATATTTAATAGCATTATAACTACTAGCTGCCATTCTACTAAATGTAAAAATTCAAAAATTATCCCAATACCCAAAACGAAATCCGATTATTGAAAGAATCACTCACGAACAAATATCACTTTATATAAACACACACAATCTATTAATAGATCGTCAATCCGGTTTTCGAAGAAAACATAGCTGTAGTACTGCTTTGGTAGATGTAGCAGAGGATATATGGAAAGAGATTGAGGCAGCGAAGACAAATTTTTTAATACTGTTCGCAAGGATCATTAGTAGGGCCTCTTCTGTTTTCTTTTTACGCGAATGATCTTCCGAACCAACTTCAGTGTTGTAAAGTAAGAATGTACGCCGACGATGCACAACTTTACATCAGCTGTAACGTTTCTATGATTCAACATTGTATCACAATTTTGAATGAGGAACTTCAGCGGGTTAATACCCGGGCTACAGCAAATGGACGTAGCATAAATCCAAGGAAGTCTAAATGCCTTGTTATTCAAATACGATTTAATAGAAGTCTTTATATACCTGACCTGATAATGAACATATAGAAACTGTAAATTCAGCAAAAAATCTAGAAATCTTCTTCAACAATACTCTTATATGGTCCGACCACATTAGCTATGCATGTGGTAGAACTTTTTCGATGCTAAGAACACTTTGGTCAACGCAGAATTCCACACCCATCAATATTAGATCACTTATTGCAAAAACATATTTAATGCCAATTCTGATGTATGGATGTGATGTGTGTTTGCTGAATGTGATGCTGCTAGCAGAGATAAACTCAACTCTGCATTTAAAAATATAACACGTTACGTGTACGGCAAGAGAAGGTATGATTCCATTTCACCAATTACAGCAGCTAAGCTCTATGGTTTTCAGTTTGATGAATTACTCAAAACCAGAGCTTTAATATTTTTACATAAGGTAATCTACACTAAGGAACCGGAACATCTATACAAACGTTTAACTTTTTCCAATTCTAATATAGGAAACAGAATTATACCTCTCAAATGCCGTTATATACTTTCCAGCTGTCAGTTCTTCATTAATGCTGTCCGTCTTTGGAATTCAATCCCATTCAATATACAAACTATAAGTAACGCCCAAATTTTCAAAAAAAAGCATTGTTTGTCTGTTCTCGATTTAACTCTTTTGAACTTTATTGTTTGATTGGATAAAAATTCTTATTTTTTTTGTCATTTGATCATTTTGAAAACTTTGATTAGTAAAACTTTAAAACTTTACTACTAAGTATTTTAATTTAGTACATTTTCTGTTTTTTTTTAATCCTTCTTTGAGTCAAAATTAAACTTATGTCTAATACATTTAGATTTAACCCTGGACGGTTACTGTTCGTCGAATCGACGAAGCTCATTTACTCTCTATAATATAACTTTTTTTATGTGTGTTCAAATTACGCTCTTTTTGCCAACAACGTTAATTGGTGAAGAAAGCTTGCAGTGAGTGGACGTACGCTGGATACTCATTTCTCTAAAGTTGAAAATCACAGGTATGTACTCGTCGCAACGACGAAGAGTAACTTTTTGCGTTTATAGGGAAATAAATTTGTTGTTTTATTTTGTTCTGTTTTTTTATTGTTTTGCATTAGTTGTGTTAATATTATTACAAAATATATTATTTTAAACCATTTATTATTGTTTAAAAAAAAATTTTTTTTTTGTAGAATATATAATGAGCTCTAAAAAACTACTAACAGACGCTGACAGTTAAAAGTTTTTACAAAATTGTGACGACGACGATTTAAATATCTTGGATGATTCAGAGGAAGAAGATGACGACAGCTACGAAAGTGACGAAAACAGTGATTTAGATGCAGAGCAGGCACGCGTCGCTGAAGATGACGTACCAATGTCGTCGGAGTTTTCCTATGAAGAATTTTCAGATGAAGATGACACACCACTCAACGTGCTTCGCTCAAAAATTAATATCATTGAGTTTCCAAAAACAAATCTGCGCGGAAAAAATTTTGATAAATGGTGCACGAAAAAAGGAAAATCACATCGTCGGGCTAGGACCTATGTCCACAAGGCTAGGGGTCCGCAACGAGAATGTAAAGGAGTGGAAGACCCTCTTGAATGTTTTAAATTATTCATCACTTCTGAAATTATTGATGAGATTGTGCAGTGGACAAACACCGAGATACAGAGCCGTTCAAAATTTAATTCGCAAATGGGTACCACTGATGCCTCTGAAATATATGCTCTTCTAGGGCTTCTAGTTCTTATGGCCATTAAGAAAGATAACTTACAGCAGACGAACTTTTTGATCCCACATATTGCGGCTTGCGCTACTTGTCTACCATAGGTAAAATGCGGTTAAAATTTTTGTTATCGTACCTTCCCTTTGATGACAAAAGTGTAAGAATGACTATAATTAATGACAAATTTGCTCTGATAAGAAAAGTTTGGGATCTTTTTATCGAAAAATGCCGCCAAAACTACGTACCCGGCTTATATGTTAGATGCTAGCCCATGTCTGGGAAAGGGCTCTTATCCAACGGCAACTTCTCTGGGAGAACATTACGTAAAAGTGCTGACGAAAACTGTTCGCGGACCGAATCGCAATATTACTAAGGATAACTGGTTCACATCGGTTTCCCTTGCCAAACCACTGCTTCTGGAACCTTATACATTGACCCTTGTTGGCATTTTACGGTCAAACAAAAGAGAAATTCCGAATGAAATGGGCAATGTAAAAGGCCGGAGAGCTGGAACATCCTTGTTTTGTTACGACAAGGAACTAACTTTATTATCCTACAACCCCAAACCAAACAAACTTGTACATCTCTTGTCAAGCTGCGATGAAGAAGGAAGTATAAATCCGAAAACGGGAAAACCCCACATGGAGGAATTTTATAATCAGACGAAAAGCGGCGTCGACACTTTGGATCAAATGTGCAGCATTGTCTCGTGTTCTCGAAAAACCAACAGGTGGCCAATGTGTCTTTTTTTTTGGAATTCTTCATATTACTTTTGTAAGCAGCTACGTCATATAGAAAATTAATTAATTTAAAAAAACCAAAAAAAGGAGACCAAATTCGTATCGAATTTTAAGACTGAAAAATAATTTTTATTTTTATATATTATTTTTTTTTCCTTATTTTTTAATAAAACCTTTACCTAAAAAAAATTTCGTTTATTTTTTACTTTAAAAATCGTTCAGCTAGAATTTTTTTTAAAAATTTGTTCGTCGATTCGACGAAGATTAACTTTAATGTACTAAAATGAAGAGTAACTTTCCAGGATTAAGTTAATATTGTAACTATTTGTAACTTATTTTTCCTTTCTTTTTATAAATAATTTATAATGTATAACTTTTTTTTCAACAAATTAATAATTATATACTGTAATAAGAGACATTGGTCTTGTGTATAGAATTCCAAATTAATAAATAAATAATAACATAAATTAAAGGAAGGGAGATGTAGCATAAGAGAGAATTATGAATTACTGCATTGCCAATATATGTAGTTATATATATAAAAAATAAAGAGATACTCAAACAGATCACATTTCTTATTTTACACAAACTCTACGTTCTGCTACATTTGAAAAAGATAGTTATATTATTATACTTAAGTATGGTTATTTTGAAAATTTCGAAAAAACCAATAGCAATCTCAATACGATCTCACGCTCAAAACGCAATTTACCCATAACAACAAATGGACCGATTCCTGCATATAAAGGTTTATTACAATTACATCTGCCAAATACAATGATTTAGAAACGCTTTGTGATACAAATAATGTTCATAAAAAAATCCACAACGAATATTTAAGCCAAAAAAGCATACAGACATAATAAAAGTTATACTAGCAGAAATGGATGAAGAAGACACAAAATAATAAACCAAAATTACCATGATTTTAATTTTTTATTATATTTAATGTTAATGAATTTCCTTTATTTCGAGTTGTTCATATTTCCAAAATAAATTTTAAAAAAATATGCGGTTACTTATCTCTATACAATACTGTTTTTTAACTTAACCTACAGCAATATATCGCTTCAGCTTGCTACAATAGAAAGCGAATAAAATCCTACGTATTCACAAAAAAGACTAATGCAAGAAATAACACCAGTGATGCAAATACTATAAATATGTCCCAATTTCAAAAGCTCAAGGCATAATTTTCGTATTTATTATTATTTTAAATTAATTAGAAAATTATTAATATAACTTTTGCGTGGTATACAAACATTATTATTTGTTCCATTTAACAAAATTCTCAAAAGCAACAAATTTCACCACACAAATAACATTAGCATTAATTTTAAAATATACATAATTTCATATGCAGGTCTGCTGCCTATGGCTCATCTGTTCATTGTGGGATGGTAATTTAGTTAGTATTTTTTATGATTTTATACAAAGTTTAATTTTTTATAAATCAATCATCATCAGTTATTATTGCCATCATCATCACACCACCAAAAAGTACATTGCGTTTTATTTGTTCGATTATTCTCTTTGTTTGTTTCTTTATACAATTTGTAGCGATTATTTTTTCACTTTCTTATAAAAATAAGAACGGCTGATTGTTATTTAATAATTTGACTTTCATTTTGATTTTCGCAACGTAAATTCAATGGGGCATAAATTACTTGTATTTTTTAAGACTGACCAGATTCACAAGTTGCAGCCATTGAAAGAAGGGCAAATATAAAAAATTAAAGTGTCTGCTACTTTTTCTAGAAAAATGCAAATTAGTGTTTAGAAAAATTAATCTAACTAATGAATTATTTGTTTTTTTTTTATATACATCTCGAAAAATAGAATGGCTATATTCTGCAAGAAGTGGTTAATTAATCATAAAATTTGTATTTTTATTACTTTCGATAGGCTTTCTCGTTTTAGCTCATCCATTTATTTAGGAAAAAGTAAGTGAGGGTATTATGGAATGTGCGTGCAAAGTAGACTACCCTCGTTTTCCGAACACGAATGATTATTTCGCTCATCTGGACTAAAGTACGCGTTACGTGTCGTAAACTATTAACATTGCATTTGATGTTGGGAAAATAATGTTTGCTTTAATGAAATTTTAATGGACTTTACTGTCGTTTATCCGATGGCTTTTACTAAAATTTTTTGTTACAAATAAGCCAATACTATTTGACACAGCATTCATTACACGCATGTATTCTATAAATTTTTCGTCATTACCTCATTGAAAATAATATCGCCTTGTTAATTGACAACTGTTTGATCCATGGTATAGATATGAATCGGTGCCAGAGTTCTTTGAATTGTACAATTAGTAGCCCCAGGCCGACGCCTGAAATTGCTACACGAGAAAGTTGACAGCACGCCCAACCAGACAAATGATTGCGGGCAAATGATTGACCAACATGTAACATATCCTCAGTTGATTTCACTTATTTTCAATCTCCGAACATTTATAAAAATATCGTGAATCACATTAATTTTGAGGTGCCCAATATTTTTTTTTTTTTTTTTTTGTAAAAATGTGGGCATATCTACACCATTCCCAATTGTATTTCAAACTGTATTTCAGAAAACATCAATTGATTTTCAAAAATAACAAATTGCATTTCATCAAATGTATTTTAAAAATTGTCAAATGTATTTCAGAAAATATCAAACGTATTTCGGGAAATATTAAATGTATTTCAGAAAATACAAAATGTATTTCAGCAAATATCAATTGAATTTCAGCAAAATAGTCATTGTAACATTTCTTGTAAACTGTAAATGCATTTTTTCAAAATGATGACTTTAGAATTGAGCGTCACGATGCAGGCAAAACTTTATTCCCGATTCCTCTGCTGGTGTTTATATTAGAGCTGATTAAAAAATTAAGTCGTCATTTTTTTACCATTAAGGGTCTGCCCTTTATAGTTTATTTTCCACTGCATAAAAAATAAATCCAAATATTAACAAAAATTTTCTCTGACTCTAAATCACTAACAGAAACACTACTATAATAACTTTTAGGTATTGTATGGCAAAGTACTTTTAAATTCAAAAATTAAGTTGATATCTTCTGAAACCTAATTGATATTTTCTGAAATACATTGAATAATTTCTGAAAAACATTTGATGTTTTCGGAAATACGTTTGATGTTTTCTGAAATTCAATTGATGCTTTCTGAAATACAATTGATACTTTCTGAAATTCTATTGATGTTTTCTGAAATACAATTTATAACTTCTGAAATTCAGTTAATGTTTTTTGAAATACAATTGATATATTTTGAAAATCAATTGATATTTTCTGAGATACAACTGAAAAAGATGTAGATCAGAACTTAGATCATTTTTGCTTTAACTTCATAATTTTTTATATCCAAAAACCAATATTTTATCACGATTATACAGCCATCATACACTTAAGAAGAGTTGTGTAGTTAATGAATGAACTATTTCAATTGAACGATTCTCTGTCCTAAACTATATGAACTAGTTTGTTAGTTCCTTGGCTGTCTTAATTCATTCTGCCATTTCGGCTATTTTTGTCATGTAGTTCAATATTAATTTTTTTCATTACTTCGTTTTTCATATTTACTTCTTCACACGACTGTCTTTAATGTTGCCAAACATGAAAATGTAGGCTTAATTTTTAATAAGTGTATGACTTGCCGACTCCGTTTAGCATTTTATCCCAAAATTGAAAAAAATATTTATACCCTATACCACTATGTGGTTTGGGTATAATGACTTTGTGCTGCTGTTTGTAACAACCAAAAATATTTGACCTAGACCCATCTTTAATTATACCGATCGAATCAGAATCACTTTCAGAGTTGATTTAACAATGTCCGTCCGTCCGTCCGTCCGTCCGTCTGTGTGTCCATGTAAAGCTTGTAATCAAACTGCAGGTCGCAAATATGAATGTATTTTGATGAAATTTGGTACATAAGCTTTTATCGGCCATGGGATGAACGCTATTGAAACTGGTGAGAATCGGTCCATGTTCAGACCTAGCCCCCATACAAATTACCCATATGAAATCGACATAAATTGCCATAAGATCCAAATTGTCATATAGATCTTACTCAAATTGGGTTTGTATGCGTTCATTACATCCATTAATGAGTAGTCCAAAAATGATCCCTTTGACCCCATATAGAGCTGCTTCCCGATCTTCACTTAAATCTATTAAAAAACAAAAATATTGCACTGATTCTTCTCAAATTTTGTTTGTATATATTTTTGCAAAATACAAGAGACTTTACCAAACATGATCAGGATCGGTCCATTTTTGGACCAAGTCCCCATATAGATATAGCATCCGATATGAACTTTTTCATATCTGCAGCCAAAAAAATTAATAAAAATCCCACTCAAATTTGGTTCTTGCTTATTTTCTATGTTCAGTTAGTTGGGCCTAAGAGATAGGGTCTCTAAACGCATGGTATAGGGTATCGTATTGTCGGTCTAGACCGACTATAATTTTCTTACTTGTTTTTCTTATTACAATTCTGTTAAAAATCATAAATAATTGTAAGATATATTTTAAATTAATTTTTTTATATATCAGATTTCTTAAAATAAAAGTTTCAGCAAAAATTTCCATCAAACGGGAAATTGTTTACATAAGTCAACATTATGGAGTATCAATTTTTATGTTTCTTAGTTCAAATTTATTTTTCAGGTTTTTTAAAATAATATTTTGAAAAATTAACTAAAAACTCTACAAAATTATATATTTTTGTATATGTACATTAGACCTGTCCAAAATTTTCAACACAATTTTTTTAACTTAGTTTATCCACTTTGTATATCCTTGGGTCAAAACAATAAGAACTGCGTCAAAAAATATGAAAAAAGTTTTACCAAAACTCAGCGCAACGCTCCTGAAATCAGGACTTGAGTGTTCCACGATATGACGAAAAGTACGGTTACAAAATTACAAAACATTTTTGAACGTAGGAATTTTTTTTAAAGTTTAAAAGCAAATATCTTTTGTTTTAATTAGTTAATCTATTTGTGAAAAAAAGTGAGAAAAAATTAAGAAGGATATTTTTTTACAGCATCCGAAACATGGAATTTCACAATTTTCATTATGAAGTTCAGTTTTTCTCGCCTCCTATTTTCGAAATGTTACTCCATCGGGTATGTGCATTTTTTTTATATTTTTTTGTGGACTATTGGCTTTAAAAAAATTGGGCTTGAAAAATTTTTTTAAGTAATTCGGGTGGCGTTAAAAAAAAATTCAAAAAACTCGATAAATGTATAAATTTTTTAATTGTTTCTTAATGAAATATTTGTAACTTAACCTAGGAAGATTTGATTTTTAGAAATTTCATGCATATTCTTTCGGTGTTCGGCTACCAATTGTAGGAGATACTGCTTCTGCTCTTCGTTGCGCGTTGTTGATGAGTTGAATTCTGAAATCAGTGCAACACCTCGTTCTGCGATGTCGTTGACAATTTGCAAGTTCTTCACAATAGCCAGGCCATAAATGACGTTGGTAATTGCAGCTTCTCAAAAAACGTTTTTGTATGCGTTGAAACTAAATCTTCCAGTTTTACTGTCGCTATGTTAATTGATGGTGATGCTCTCTTCTTCGAATTAAGTTTACCAGCGCTATTTCTGAATGAAGCTACCATTTTATTTAAAGTTTCTGTACTCAAGCTTTTGTCATAAAATGATAGCCCCGCCAACTCCTCTCTAAGGTACCAAGGGTGATTGGTAAACTTCTTCAATGCTATTTTTCCAACATCACCATCAATTGTTTTATAACTGAAATAATAATAAAATATAGAATTAAAATTTGTTTCTTAATTTATAGTAGAGTACATACCTTACAAGAACCTTGAGCAATAATAGGTCATTGTTTGGTGCTGATGATGGCAGAGGCGCTAAAAACCAGAATCTTGCATAAACGACAACAACGAACAGACAGATTTCACGAATTAATTTTTCTTCCTTCGATGTTAACTGAAACTGCTTCCTGAACATAAAAATTTTTAAACTATAAATTGCCTAAGACATCCATCTGGCTTTACGCATGGCACCAGGACATTTAAAAGTAAAGTCCCTACCCTCAGCACCGCCAAGGAAGATCACCACAAGTTCCAAAAACTCTTTATAGTCTTTTCTTGCGTGTGATTCCTGAAATGATAGAATGAAGATAGCAATTAGTAAGCAACATAATAGAAAATTAAAGATTTCAATTAACTAACCGCAAGTTGATTTTTGGTGAAACCAAGTGTTTCATGCATCGATCCCTGCACTTTATTCAAAATAAGCTCATCTGCTATTCCAGTTTCGAAGATGTTCGTGTCGATGGTTTTCCATTGTCGTTGAAATCGTTTGAATACAGGAATATCCGGACTGCTGGTTGAACCCTCGGAACGCGCAAATACAGCCGATAAAATGACCTCAAATATATGATGCCTGCAAGGAAAATACAACAGCTCTTGTCCAAGCTTCCTCTCAAGTAGAACGCATGTTCCATTGAATCTGCCTGAAAATAAAAAACAAATATTTATTTTCAAAATGAGATCCTTATATTTGTTTTAGTTTTTCTCACCTGTGTTTGAAGCAGTTGTGTCGAAGCACAATGCACCGATTTTAGATGACAAATTCCACTCGCAAAGTAATTTATATATAGCTGAAGCCTGATTTTCCCCACTTCCCAAGCCTATGCAAGGAACTCCAAGCAGCTGAGATTTACCTCCCGCTGTGACTATTACTGGTAGCCTATCAACTCTTTCAGGACCTGTAATATTTGGTAATAGCTTACCATCGATGAATTATGGCGGGAGAATTTAGACAAAATGTAGTTTTTAAGTTCTCGGCAGTCTCCATTCTGCACCGCATTCTAGTCCTTCTAATCGTTGACCGGCTCAGCACAACTTCACTTGCATTATATCCCATTTCCACGGCCATAGATCCCAGTATCAGCGTTGCTTTAGTATCTGAAATATTTGCTCGATCCAAAGCTGAAGCTATTGTAGGTGATACGATACTTTTCTTTTTCTGTGATTTTGTTTCATAGCACTTCCATTCATTTTCCTTTTTGCCGGAATCTTCAGAAATTACCGAGCTTGCCGATGATGTACTTCCTGTTTCAATGTTGTCATGAGCAGTAAGTTTTAAATTATTATTTAACTCATCTCCCTTTATATTAAAAATATCCTCAAGACTCCGCATGAACTTGTTCTCCTTTTCAACTTGGCACACAGTTCTACGGCTTTTGCTCTTATTTAGACTACACCAAACTTTAACGATCCTGGCGAGTTTCATCTTGGAGATAATTGTTTGTGTAACATTTATATGGAAGTTTTTAAAAACAACTTCACACGCTGAAACAGCTTCATTTAAACTCTGCGTTGCTAGCTTTTTCTTTTTTAAATGTAGGTATAAGTAGTACGATAAAACATTTCGCTTGGTTGGCAAGCAATTGCTCTCCAAACGAACTACCTCATCACCTACTAAATAAATTTTTCTTGCCGATGCACGTGTTTTGTTCATTTTTTTTTAGTACTTTTTTTTTACAAAATAGAGTTCAAGTAATAAAATGAACGTTATAAATACTTTTTCATATAAGGGACTTCTTTCTGAAACATGGTTTCACAATTTTGATGGAAAACCCCTGATGTATGACTTCTTTGTGCAAGTGTCATTTTATCGAGTTTTTTGAATTTTTTTTAACGCCACCCGAATTACTTAAAAAAATTTTTCAAGCCCAATTTTTTTAAAGCCAATAGTCCACAAAAAAATATAAAAAATGCACATACCCGATGGAGTAACATTTCGAAAATAGGAGGCGAGAAAAACTGAACTTCATAATGAAAATTGTGAAATTCTATGTTTCGGATGCTGTAAAAAAATATCCTTCTTAATTTTTTCTCACTTTTTTTTCACAAAGAGATTAACTAATTAAAACAAAAGATATTTGCTTTTAAACTTTAAAAAAAATTCCTACATTCAAAAATATTTTGTAATTTTGTAACCGTACTTTTCGTCATATCGTGGAACACTCAAGTCCTGACTTCAGGCGCGTTGCGCTGAGTTTTGGTAAAATTTTTTTTATATTTTTTGACGCAGTTCTTATTGTTTTGACCCAAGGATATATAAAGTGGATAAACTAAGTTAAAAAAAATCGTTTTGAAAAATCTCATACGTTTTTTGGACAGGTCTAATGTACATAAACTCATATTTTGTTATTAAAAATACTACTAATTTATTTTATTTTCAAATCGAGTCGAATATAATTAATATGTTTATTTTTATTTGTTCTTTCTTACTTACACTGTTTACATCTTATATATTTGGGTAACGTACAGTTCAATGTGAAATAAGGAGCTAATAAACTAAAGAAGAGAACAAGTTCAGTAAATCGTACTAGCCAAAAAAGAGAGCTCTTTAAGTTGAACTCGACGAATAACTCTACTTTTAGGACTAACAAAACTTTCAACATCTAATTTCACTGTAGGACATTTTCGGGGTAGTTGTGTGGTGGGTGAGAAATTCTATGTCTGGGTGAATGTACCGGGCCAATATACCAAATCCTGCTCTCTTTTCTCATTGATGATTTCTTATTTTTTTTGTTCACCAAAATTGTAGATAAGTCTTAAATAAATATTTTTTTATTAATATATACATTTTAAACAAGTAAAAAAAATTAGAAGTTCATATCGAGTGCTATATTTATATGGAGACTAGGACAAAAAATGGACCGATCCTGACAATATTTGACATAGTCACTTATATTTTGAAAAATATAAATAAACCACATTTGAGAAAAATCTGTGCAATATTTTTGTTTTTTGATAGATATAAGTGACGATCGGTAAGCAGCTCTATATGGGGCCTATGACTAAGAATTGTCCTGTAGGGATTTTTTTGGATTACTGATTAATGGTTATAAAAAACACCTACATACCCAATTTGACTATATGATAATTTGGATCATATGGCAATTAATGTCTATTTCACAGGGGTAATATGTAGGGGGATTAGGTCTGAACATGGACCGAATTTTACCAATTTCAATAGCGTATATACCAAATTTCATCAAGATATAATCATATCTGCGACCTGCAGTTTGATTACAAGGTTTACATGGATACAAAGACGGACGGACGGACATCGCTAAATCGACTCAGAAACTGATTCTGAGTCGATCAGTATAATAAAAGATGTGTCTAGGTCAAAAAGTTACAAACAGCAGCACAAAGTCATTACACACAAACCACATGGTGGTATAGGGTATAAACACCGATGTATTATTGATTTAATATTAAAAATATCACTCATACGTCTCTTCTACATAACTAATTATTAATAATCATACGCCCTGAATATGTTATGTTATTCAAAAAATGTATGAAAATGAGGAAGAAATTAAATTTTTTTTGAAGATTTCATTCGATAAAATTAGTCCAACTTGATTTGGAAGTTGTTTGCAGAAGAATGAAATGAGTTATAACTGAAAACTCAACAAACAAACAACAACATCTTTAGAAGTTTTACTTTACTGTTTTACACATGGTTGTATTATTTATTTATAAACTCACAAGTTTTTATTTTCCTAACTTTTATTCTTCAATCGAAAACTAAAAACTGTAGCTTTTTAAATTTGTAGTTTGTAGTTAATGTTAAAATTTATTAAAGTCATATTGTAAAAACTTGGCATAGTTATTGTAGTGCTGTAATTTAAGAAACAATTTAATACAAACTTTCGGCTGTAGTATTAAAATTACTACAAAGCAGGAAATTAAATCATAAATTTTTTGTAAGTGCCAATTTGTCAATTTTCAAAGACTTTTCTCACATTGGATCTACGTTTGTAAGCAAGGAACGCATTTGCCGCAACCGCACATAATTTGATAAAAACTGTTTCAAATATTGCAACTTAATCTACTAAGAAATATTCCCGAAATGACGTGGCATCAAAAGTGAAAAAGTCATGACATACTCACAAAATTGTAACGATTATCTCTAAAATAGTTTAACTACAAGTTCAGTTTAGTTGTCTTTTCGAAGGTATTAAAATTGGCTTTATTAATAAAAGATTTTATTTTGGAAAATGTCAAAGTAATAATCTTATAATCCTTAATTGGTGAAAGTATGGCTGACTTCATAAACGCAGTTTGCCATGCAACAATGCAAAGATATTCATTTACAAGACAAAGCAAAGTTTTATGGCGGTACTGCTTTGTCATTTATGAACATTTATGAACGCGCAAAAGTTTTTTCCTTTCACATATTAGATTGTGGTGCCTTGTGTGATTAACTTTTAGTAAAATTCAGTATTTTAAAATTAATATTAAGGAAAAATCATGCGCTATTTGTTTGAAAACCGCTTTCATATTAGCTGATTGTGAAAATTCAAGCGGCATTTTGATCAAAAATATTATAAACAAACGGAAGCGTATTATCGTATAGCATTATTAATTACCCAAAATTCAAGGAGAAAAATTTCAAAAATTAAAATTTTTGTAAAATTGTCGCAAGCATGCAAAATGATGTGTTTTATTCTCATTTTCGAATGAAAAAAGTACATTTTAGGTATTTATTACCAAATGTTATAATTTGATAAAACTAATTAATACTTTCAATTTTAAGAAGCTGCAGATTGCGATTAGACTCTGGTGGCATTCACGTATGTACTTATTGGAATTACGTTACAAAAAGCATAAGAAATTACAATTTTGAAACTAAGCAATAATTGTTCTTTCATAGGTGTCGGCGATCGCTTTTTCGTGACAATTGGTCTCGCATATAAGCTGTTTGTTAAACTCATTAAAATGATTTGCCGCTTAAAGGGAGATGGTATCAAATTTCCAAAAACTGCAGCTGTAATCTGGCTCATTCCTCAAACGAATTTCTATCAGTAGATTCTTCCATCCGTGATTCCACTTTTTTTCACCATGAATAAATATACAAAAAATCAAAAACAATCGTAAAATTACAAATTTTAAATAAAAAATAGTTGAACATACCCTACATCCGCCATTTCTACCACAGATTGAAATATTTGATGTATTTTTAGTTCTACCGCTAAGAAAAGGGTAAAAATAAACATTTACCAAGCACCAAAGAATCACAAATAAAAGAAATGAACAAATCTGACAGACGTTGCACATTGAAAAGCATAGCCATCCAATAATGAACTTTCGATATTGCCAAAACTAAGTCTACTGTGTTTATGAACACTACGCATTGCAGTGTTGCACTGCAAACTGCATTTATGAAGTCAACCTATATCTGAAAATTTTATATTAATATTTCTTTTTATATATAGTCCTTTCTTTACTTGTACTAAAGTTAATTTAAAAGTTAAAAAAAAATACACGGAAAAGTATAAAATTGTCTTAGATTTTTTTGCATATTAAATTTTATTTTAATTCATTGATTTTTAAAAAGCTGAAGCACGATTAAAACATATTTTCTCCTCATCTATAATATTAATAGGCTAGGCAATTTCTTGTGACCGATGTTTTGTTCTACCGTTTTATCCCGATTTTGGCCAAATGTATATTATTAAAAAGGTATTTCTTTTTAGCTGTGCCCCAGATATACAGATTTTTAAATTGCATTCACAGTTGCTTCCAACACGTACATAAAATTAAACAATGCTATATGTGTGTTTATTAAAAATAAGTTTGTTGTTTTGTGTTGATTTGTGAATCGGCTATAATTGATTAGCATACTTTTAGATTCTTTATTTAATGAAAAAATAAAATTTCCTAGCATTTGCACTCGAATTTCGAGCGCTGGAATCTGCTAGTTTGAATTAATATATTTTACTTGTTTCTCAGGATCCAACAAGAACTCACCCACTCAAAAATCACAAGTGCAAATAATTTCCAAAATATCACTTTGTAATATAGTATGTCTCATAATTCCGTGGTTTTCTGGAATAACCGCGTATGTTCATTTTTGTCAGTTTTGAGTTAACGATGCCAAATATATTAATTTTTAATGCTCTTTACATGTGGTAAATTTTTTTTAAAAAATATTGACCATTTCTGAGTTTTTTCTTTAAATAATGACGTAACTTAAATGTTTATTAAATAAATTTGCAGCACTATCGACGTATGTCAACCTACGTTTGATCGATGACAAAACATTTTCTCAGAAAACGACACATAGCGACATACGTTGTTATTACTGAACAAAATGCAAAATAATTTTCGACTATTTTTCAGTTTATAACCACTTATAAAAACGTGTGTGTTTATTTTTGTTATTTTTTGTCACTATTATTCTTGATACGTTGTTATATTCTCATCCAACATTGGTGGCTGCATTGGTAGATTTCTTTTTCAAAGAATACGACGTTTGTCGACATAAGTTGTTTTGTCTGCACACACTTTAAGTGTTATTTATATATTGTTTTTTCGTCCTTCTCTAGGATCTATTCCTGTGAAGATTTTTGACTCAAAATTTTATATAAAGTATTTACTGCCCATATCTATAGGACTGTTAAATAAAAAGCTCTAAAAACTTTATATCGAGCCCATAATTTTAAATATAACGTTTTTTGGCTCCCCCTGAAGATTTTGATTTTAAAACCACAGAATTATAAGGTCAAATGATTATTTCAATTTTATCTTAAAATATTGTTCAGACCATTCTGTTCTCTTCGAAAGAATAATTGATCTTTGCATGTGCTTTTAATTAGTAGAACACTTATATAATTTTGTTGTTGTGGTTTTTATATTTTTTTTTTTTCATAACCTACTAAGTAATAAAATTTAATTATGTTTTTTGGCAAATTTGCCCACCTTTATTTTGAATTAAAGTAAAAAACTCTATTTCTGATACTCTGAACTAAATCTGTTATGAATTTTGATCAATTATGTCCCATTCTTCCAAAGTCGCCGTTTTTAGTGAAGTTATGTAATCAACTTGACGGTTTTCGGCATAAGCACTACAAGGTAAAATTCCCCACACATTTTTCATATGATTCACATCTGGGGAACATGCTGGGTAATTCATAATCTCTATATTTGTTGATACAAACCAATTTTTCGTAAATATACTGCTGTGGATTGCGGCCTTGTCCTAATTTTTTGTAGAGTTTCGAGCTACGAACGGCATTATGCTAATTTTCAGAATGGAGCATAATCGGTGCTATTCATTCTACATGAAACAAACTGAATCTTTAGCAATCCATCAGTTCATAATGCTTCCCAGACCATAGTGAAGGTAAGGGATGATTTCCTCAAATATCGCCAGTAGCCACGATATCCATCGGGTCCATCCAACTTCTATTTTTTTGTTCATCTGAAAACATAGCCTAGAGTAATATCAGTTTTTAAAAAACTTTTAATCGATTTTCTCGCAAATAAATGTTCGAGGTCCGTGAACATTATAACTCAAAATCCGACCGAATCTTTTGGAAATTAACGAACTATATGTACACATAAATCGTCAGGTAACCACGAAGAGTTTTATTTTATTTTTCATTTTCTTCCCCATTTTTTAACAACAAATTTCCTGAAATTTTATAGCAAAAATCGTGTTTATCAAAAAAAAAAAAAAAATAAAAAATCAAAAAAAATTTAAAAAACTGATCGGCGCTACCTCAGAAAACATGCCACCTATAAAAGGCATTTCGATTTTTTTATTTCACATGATCCGGTAACGAGTTATGATGTTCAATCCGCTGTCACGGACTTATTTATTAAAATTTTTAATTGAAAATATTTACGAAGATTCTACAAATGTTCTGCTGTAACGTTTATATGAAATAAATAACCCAACATTATTCGTATGTTCAAAAACGAATTATGTAAATACGACTTTTTTTAACTTTTAAAACCTTACCCCCCTTAACGGCTTACATGTTCCCAATTGGTACTCATGTTTTCGCGGGCAAATTGAAGTCTTGCCGATATATGGCGGGGCAATAATCTTGGTACTGGTTTCTTTTTGGAGTAAGCTCTATTTTCATTAATCGAAATAACCCGATATATCATGGACTTTGAAACCATTACTCCACTTTTTTGTCGTATAGACTCGCCAAACCCGCAATGTGCGTTTTATCTCATTCTGAAAGTGTTTTTCGTCCAGATCTTTTGGTTTTACCATAATTGCACTGATCATTCAAAAAGTTTTGGACTACACAGAGACTTCTTGCTAATCGTTGAGAAATTTCACGTAAAGGTAGTTTTTCATCTTTAGAAGCCAAAATTTCAACTTTCTCAATACTAGTTAAACTGCAAGCTTACTTATAAGACCAATCACTCTCAATATTAAATAACTACTAGCTAATTTTGTTACATTTTCTTAAAATGACCTTATAAATATGAAACATCAAATAGCGGAAAAGTTCCAACAATACAACAATAACAACCATTTACATATTCCATCAGACTTTAGTTAGGAGTACATGCAAAGACGAATAAGTCTTTCGAAGAGTAATAAGCGATTGGAGGAATATTTTAGGAGAAAATTAAAAATGATCTTATAACTATAACACATACTAAGTATTCCACCAAAAAATTTGAAGCATATGGTAATGACATTTGAAATTTCGAGCAGCGATGACAACATAGCGCTTTTCGCGTTTCGCCCTTTTAATAGAACAGTTATAGTAAACAAAATTGTACATGTTTGAACATTTTTCCTCCAACAAATTTAAAATTTTTGGTCAAAGAGGCTCATAAGGGGTCTTCTTATTCATCAGTTAGACAACAAATATTTATGAAGATACAGTAGAATTTCAAAAATTAGAACTCTTCCAAATTTTATCCGACGCTCTAAAATTAGAAATTGTGTTTCTTATATCTAATCGTTTTTTATATTAACCACAAAGCTTTGCCTTTTTCGTTCTAGTTAATTGAAGTACTAAAAATAAAACGGAAAATTACCGAGTTATTCGTGGTATCTACAATTCAGTAATGTACATGTGAAATTCGATATGCGTGTACAAAATTTGATTAGTTAATGACTGAAGGTCAAAGTGAATGTTGTATGTTTGGTTGAATAATAAAAAAAATAATGTTAATAAACGCACTGAGGTTAAAATATTAAAAACACGACTTAGTGAAAATCACCTAAATAAGTGATTTTTAAATCACTGTGAAAATAAAATTACACAAAAGTGTACCCCGATTGTTGCGGTGTATATATTCATGTACCTTATTTAAATATAACCAAAAATATTGTTATTATTTTGGGACTATTTACAATACTTACAACCTTGAAGATTCAATTTAATTTCCTTTTATTTATCTTTTACATACTTTCGTTCTTTTTCTGGAAGATTTTAGAAGGTAAAGAAACGTTTTGTAAAATTGCTGAAAACTTTATTTCATAACAAAAGAAAAGAATTACTATTAAACATCTGGGTCATACAAACCCTAATTTAAAGCACAAGTGTATGTGTTCTATTTAAATAATATACCCTGTCATTAAAAAATGAATTAATTTAATAAACCAGATTTTACCATAATTTTTACTTAGCTGAAAATACGCTTTATTATTTGACACCCTACGTACTCTGGCTGAAATTTTTATTTTATTGGCCAACAGACCAATTTTTTTGTCAACGATTTTTAAAATTTTAACGCCATTTTGTAGCTAATATATAATGTAGTCAAAAAACTTGGTTAAACTATCGCTAATTGTGGGCGTGAAATGTTGTCAAACTCAATTGTTTTTTTTTAATTGCAGAAAAAGGTGATTGTTTTGTTTTTTTTTTTATCAAAAATATATGGTATACTCGCAAGTTATCATCGATAATGACGTGCGATCTTCTTTAAAAGGTTAGTAGGATTGCAGTCTTTAGTGGACTATAACCTCTAAGGAACAGAAGGGAACAGTAAATATATACTACCCAGAGAAATGTGAAAGTGTCCTCTTTAACCACATGTATACTTTTGCAACAGCGACGATCCGCGGGTAGAATATTTTTTTCATTTTAATGACATTACTTAAAAAAAATTTCAAATTACGATAATTTAAACAGCCCTATAAGTAAACAGATGCTAAATTTGTGCTTCAGGTATTTTATAGCTTATAGTATTCATATTTGTTCTATATATCTATAATATATGCCTACAAAATATACCACTCTTTTGATATATTTGTAAGTAAGAATGTCAATACATAGAGGGTGTAAATCATTCCTAACCAGGGCTTTTTTTTATCATACCTGTTTATACCTTTTTATTTTACCTAATGCAAGTAGTAAAGAAAACACACACAGGTAATTAATTTGTGTAGTGCGTTTTTATATATCATTTTAGGTAGTAATACATGATGGCTTATGAACAGGCTTATAAGAAAGTGACATTTGAGTACAAACTCAATTGCTCTAATATATTTAGCAATAACAGTCGCAAATAAAAATATTCAGAAAAATATGGAGAGCTTCAGTTATAAAGAACTGGCCGAAGACTATTTTAGGGACAAAACCCAGGAAAATGTTCTTAGTTATGTTAAAATAAAATTAAACTTAAATTCGTGCATCATCGAAATACAAGAGCAATTATCTCATTTCTCCAAAGCACTAAAAAAATGCTACAAAGGAGTTAGCTACAATAAACAAAACAAAACTTTTATATAAAAAGCGCAAACCGGTTAGAAGGCCAACTTACTGTCGCTTCAAAAACAACAAAGCAAGATAAGGCTGGAAGACCATGCAAATCATTGGACAACTGCAGCGATAGATCTAAGAGGCGTAAAATTAAAAAAAGATGATAGCGATGAAATTGGATGTATAAGTATAAGAGAATATTTCCTACATCAATTACGATTACAAAAATAATTTACAAAAGTGGATATCATTGAAAAAGTTGTTAAAGCTAGCCAAGTGAGAACAAAACGGATTTTTAAGAGTATAATAACTCCGAGCGATGCACAACAGTTCACAAATGAGGAGGCATTAGAATTATTTCTGGATGAAATTAACAAAATAGCAATATATTCAGCACAGATTGCGTGCGATTGAAAAAGGCTCAAACATGTATCCAGCATATCACACCATAACCGCTGCTAAAATAGACCATTTGCCATTTGTTAAGCGCCCCGGTAGGTGAGTAGGTAGCGTGCTCGCCTATCATGCGAGGGGTCGTGGGTTCGATTCCCACCAGAGGCTTTGGTCTGTCGCTGCAAAAAAAAAAAAAAAAAAAAAAATGAACACACTCCCACTTTCCTCCATAAACCTATTTTCCTGAGATCAACACAATGCACTGCATCTGTAGGGGGCATCCCCTGAGTGTTGATTAATTAAGAAAAAAATAAATAAATTGGCAGAGGTAGAACTACAATCACTACTTGATCACACAGCCGAACACTTGCTACAATCAATTTTAGTACTTTTCTGTAAATGGGGATGTGATTGTTCTTCGGGACAAAAACAATACAAACAAATAATCTATGAAAACATTTCGGATTCAGATATGTTCATGGTATCATTTGTACCATTGTAACTGAAAAAGATTTTGGAAGATTCAGAGCCTTGCGGCAAGTACAATGCAAACAAAATATATTAGGGACAATGAGACACCATCTTCTACGAAATACTGCAGCACAATGGACTTTGAATTCAAAATAGAAGCTCATGAAGCCGTTAAAAAAGGAGTTACTGATATCAAGGCCCAAATTGCAACAATACAACCATTAGAATTACAGAAAGATGGGCAGCAAATTGAAGTAAGTTACCAATTAATACTGACAATGATAGATGGAAAATTATGCCAGGCTTTGACTATGACGAAGGCTGCATCCAGCGGCATCATATGCCAAGCAACATCAAGCCAATTAAATCAAGTCCCGACAAACTCATTACATAAGACTGATGCATATGAATTTGTATTGTTACCACTACATGCAAGAAATCGAAACCAACAAGGAGTTAAGAAGTTCATGAAAGAATCATGTACAAGATGAATATAAATGATGTCAATACCGCAAGAAGATTCTTTTTAAATCCAGAAACGGCATCTAAAATAACGGGAGTGGTTTTCAACCTTATTTTCAGATTTAAAATAGAAGTACTTGCGTGCAATGAAGGAACTGACTCGAAATAATTTGAAGAATATGCTAATGAAGCTGAAAAAATATATTCAACCAAAAAGACATGGAGAAGTATGTCTGCAACAGTTCACAAAATTCTTTATCATGCAGAAGCTGTTATTAAATATCATTTGGTGCCACATGGAGATCTATCAGAGGAGGCTCAGGAAAAAAGGAATAAAAATTACAAATTTAAATGTTTTACCCCCATAAACACACAACCGGGTCCCCGGGTACCCTAATGCAATTCCTATGTAAATGCCTGACATGTAAATGAAAAAACGTTTTTTTGTGTTGTTTTTATTGGAAATAAATGTCTTTTTTATTTATTTTATCATATTTTATATATATTATATTATAATTCATCCGAATCACTGTCGTTGTTATTGTGGCAATTGTAGCATTTAGTAATTGTTATGGCGTGCTCATCGCATATCGGCGTGCTACATATGCTGCAATTTTTTCTAGTTTTTCTTCTGCGCTTACTTGGAAGAAGGTTGCACATGTAGCACACGCCCGTATGTACTTTTCTGCCCCTTTGTCGTGCTGACGGAGATGTTGACGGACCTGCAGCACAAAGCACACTCTCCAACGGCCTTCCGATGATGCTTTCAATTGCATTTTTTGTTGAAAATTGGCGCACGCTTTGCACATTTGAAATTCTATTTTCTATAACAGGAATGCACAGGTTTTCTGCCAGTTGACGCAGGAAATTTTTCCTGCGCGTCGTGGTGTATCGTGCAGTTGGATTATTTCCATAATATATGATGTGTGATGCAAATGCGCTCACATCAATGATGTTATAGAAAAATGCCATCGGCCATCTTCTTGTTTGTCGCTGGGTCGTATATTCTTGGAGCGTTTGGTCCATTACGTCCACCCCACCTTTTGTTTGGTTATAAAAATTTATAATTTCTGGTTTCCCATTCTCGTCAATTTGTGCATCATCATGCATACTAGAAAGAAGGATGACCGAGTTGGACTTCCGCTGCTTATATGAGAGCAGTGTTACGTTGTCGTAGAAGCCAAATAAACTTGAACCAACTTTTTTTTTTTTGTCTTCTTTCATCTCCGCAGGGATGTAAGCTTTGTTGCCGCGGAGTGTACCCACAATGCTGAGCTTTTCTACTTTTAGTTGCCTAGCCAACGGCAGCATCGTAAAAAAATTATCCATTGTTATATTTCGTCCGCTACCGTAGTATGGCCCAACTAAATCTCTCACCACTCTTTCGCCAACACCAACTTCACGACCAGTTTCTTGTTTGCCAGTATATATTTGGCCATGAAGTGGATATGAGTTTTTGGCATCGCAAATCCACCATACTTTTATGCCATATTTTGCTGGCTTCGAGGGTATATATTGGGTGAATTTGGTTCTACCACGGTATGGATATAATTGTTCATCAATGGTCAAATATTCTGATGGCACATAATATCTGGCAAGATATGCATTGAGCATTATCCAAATATCGCGAATTGGCGCCGCTTTGTCTTGACGCTGCCGCTCTACCCGTGTTCTGGGGTCGTCAAACGGCATAAAACGCAGCAAATCGAAAAACCTGTTTATTCCCATGGTGGCGCGGAATATTGGGTGAGCCTGTGACGTCCACAAATCTCTTGCGTTTTCGTGATTAGAATGATTTGTGCCAGCCATCAAAATCATTCCAATGAACGCATAAATTTCGTTGATTGTCGTGTCTTTCCACTTCAACTGACGTCTATTGGGATTCGCTTCATTGTACGCATTATATGTGGCATGCGCTTTTCTATTTGTGTGGCGCACTATTATATCCACCATTTCCACTGTGAGGTATGATTTGAAACACTGCAAAGGCGTCATATTTTCAGTAATCCGCGCTAGACCACAGCGGTCTCTGAATATATTGTGGCTTCTCACTTGTTGCAACTACGTGGTGTTCGCTGCCATTGTTTGCCGTCACGTTAAGTCATGTAGTCTGCTGGGTTTGTTGTTGGTGCATCTTCTTGCATATCATCATCTTCACTTTCATCATCAAAGAAAATTTCCTCTGGTGCGTCAATAGCAGCTGCAATTTCGTTTGCGTTGTCAACATTCAAATCTTCATTCTCTGATTCCGAAACTTCGCCAGTATAGGACACATTTCCTTCATTTTGGTCTTCCACAGGGTCCAAACGTTGAATATATGTGCTTCTTGCTTCATCACTCAAATTCCAGTATTCCCTTGTAGACAAATATCGGTCGTTGCGGCTCATTTTTCACCAACTTCACTGTTCAAATATTCAACACAGACTGGCGAAGCAAATGAAATATTTCAATTTTACGACACAAGTGAACATCTGCTATCTAATTCAAAAGCAATTAAGCAAGTAGGTACCGAAAATAAGCAAAATAAGCAAATAATCAACCCTTACATAAAACCAGTTTCTGCCTACTTGTGTCGCTTTAGGTACTTATATACGAACAGAAACCAGTTTTTTTTCCAAATATCAAATTTGTACAGTTGAGAACGCAAAATATAATCAACAACAAAAATATTTACAGGAAAATATTATTTTATTTCAATAAACGCAAAACAACCTACTTCGGGTACCCGGGTACCTGGTTATGAAATTAAAGGAGTTTTGCTGGTTATGAATGGTACGGTTAAAATCTGTTGCAGTTTTTTTAAAAGGCTTTTTCACCCACATTTGTATGAAATGTTTTAATAAATAAGAAAGATTAAAAAATAAAAACCCTTATTTTCATATCAAAATCAAAATCATTGCTAATGTTCAGCAGATTTATTTTGCAAAAATTAACAAATTTGACTGCAAAAACTTACATACTTTTCTGTAGTAACAGCAAGATTATTAGATAATATTACTAACGTTTTTTAAGTGGAAATATTCTTTGAGTGTAAACAAATTTCCAAAATTTCCAGTTGTTAATTTTTTTTTTTTTTTTGAGTGTACAAATTTTTGAGTGTAAACATTAAAAAAGAGCCCATTATTGCAAAAAATGCTTATTATTATTATTAGAATCCAAATATGGCATTTTTTAATAAATAAATAAAAAAAAACCCATATTTCACGCTAGAAGTTAAAAAAAATGAAAAGTTCAATTTTGACCTAGAATATGAAATATAAAGAATATGAAATATAAAATTAATATCTTATATATAAAATTCTTCTGTCGCGGTGTTTGTGGTAAAATTCCGCCGAAACGGCTCGACCGATTCTCATGAAATTTTGTGCGCATATTGGGTAGGTCTGAGAATCGGACAACGTCTATTTTTTTTTTTTTGATAGGGCCACTGGGAGGGGTACCCCCCATACAAAGTGAACTTTTAAAATCAGATATCTGGAGTACTATGATAGCCATAAGTGCCACGCCCACTTGAGATATCAAAAAAAATTACCTGTTGTCCGTTTCTGGGATCTACCCAATATCCACACAAGATTTCATGAGAATTTGTCAAGCCGTTTCAGAGGAGTTCAATTACAGAGACCGCAACACGAGAATTTTATATATAAGAAGTTAAACTCCTTTTTGGTTTTTTTTTCATTTTTTTTATTTAGTGTGATTTGACTGCAATTCATAATGTATGTATGTTTTATCATAGGAAATTTTTGTATATATAAATGGGCCCGATAGGTGGCGCTGGGGTAAAGTCATTTCGAATATTCCTATTTACGTTGCGATTTTACTGAAACTAAGAATGTACATATATGTATGTTAGATGATACCAAAAATTTTTTTGTTGGACCCGGTAGATAGCGCTGGCGTTCGGAAAATAAATTTTATAAGTTCCAAAATTCACAAACTTTTTTATATACAAATATTCTAACCAAAAAGGAAGGAAAAATTGCATTAGCTATTGCTTTATCCGGAATAGCCGCAACATTATTGCATGGTGGTCGAACAGCTCATTCAGCTCTCAAATCACCGTTAAAAAACATTTATTTATGGCAAAAGTTCTGCAAAAATGCAATATTATTATTTGGGATGAATATAACATGGCTTACAAACATTCGTTAGAAGCACTACATAGAACTTTAAAAGATTTGAAAGGCAATGAAAGACTTTTTGGTGGAGCTCTCACTTTATTATCCATGATCCAACGGCTGACCAGTTTTCAAAACAACTACTTGGTTAAGTGAAAGAACTATTTAAGCCGCAAAAAATTTCGATGTCGATAATATTAATGTTATTATTCAGGACATGATTGATTCCGAAAGTGTTATTTTAAATCTATGGATAATATTGTTGAAGAAAATGAAGCAGTCAATTATCCAACAGAATTTTTGAAATCACTTGATGTACCCGATCTACCTCCACATTTATTAAAATTAAAAGTTGGTTCTCCAATAATTTTGCTACGTAACCTCAACGCTCCGAGACTATGTAATGGCACCAGGATAATTGTTGAGAGGATAATACTCAATGTTATTGAGGCCACAATTCTCAAAGGAAAATTTAAAGGAGAACATGTCTTGCTGCCAAGAATTCCTATGATTCCTACCGACACACTGATAACATTCAAAAGATTGTAATTTCCCAACGGAATGGGCTTTGCCATGACCATCAATAAATCTCAAGGACAATCATTGCAAATATGTGGTTTGGACCTCGAAAACAGTTGTTTTTCCCGTGTCGGAAAGCCAGCAAATTTATTAATTTACTGCCAGAATAAGGAAACTAAAAATATTGTTCACTCTTTTTAGAATTACAATGATAGAAATATATTGGTCATTCTTATATATATGTATGTTACAATAAATATTTATTTTTTGGCTTTGGGTCATTTGTGGGTTTTCTTATTTCATTACAAAAACATAGTTTTTATACATAAAATAATTTTATAACAAAATTGGTTAAAAGTTGTTTTTATCTATATTCGCAAGCAATAAGCAGATTATCGCACCAAAGATATATCGCAATGGATAGTTTTGATCCCAGAAGCCCTGAAGGGTTAAATAAATAGAAATTAAGCGAATTTTTTTTCTTAAATTCTAAATAGTGCTTTCATCGAGTTCAATAGACAAACTCCTTTTCGGTAATTTTTATTTAAAAATATCTTAAAATCCAAAGCTGTCCTTGGCAAATAACGGGTTAACGTTCTCGGATTTATCCCAAATTTTTGGAACGGAAGATATAAAGGGTCCGCCATCTAACGTTTTTTTTTTTCAACTAGTGCTCGTTTCGTGAATGGTAACACTTAGCTCATGTCTGATTTGACAGATAATTAGTTTTATCCTTCCGCTGAACGAATATGGTTGTGTGTACGCTTGAACAACGCTGGGAAATATTGCGACATTACTTCGAAAATCATGGTAATGTTGCAGAATGTGTGCGAAAATTGCGTACGGATTTTGGAAGAAGAGAAGCACCGTCAGCTCCGTATGTTCGTTATCTTGTGAAAAAAGTGAAAGAAACTGGCTGGCATCCTCATCGATAAACCAAAGCGTGAAAAGCCAAAAACAGTGCGTACACCCGAGAATATTGCTGCTGAGGCAGAAAGTGTGCGTGAAGCGCCATCAACATCAATTCACCGTCGTTCTCAAGAATTGAACATTTCGGAGGCATCATTGAGACGAATTTTGTATAAAGACCTTGGTATGACGCCATACAAAGTCCAATAGGTTCACGAGTTGAAGCCAGCTGACCAACCAATGCGTTTTCGCTTCGCTAAGTGGGCCTGTGGTCGACTTACAGAAGATGCCGATTTTGCCAAAAAAAATCATCTTTTCAGATGAAGCTCATTTTGATCTTGGCGGGAATATAAACAAACAAAATTGTCGCATTTGGGGTACAGAAAACCCGCACGCATACATTGAAAAGCCGATACACCCAAAACGAGTCACTGTTTGGTGCGGATTTTGGTCCAGAGACATAATTGGGCCATTTTTCTTCGAAAATGAGCAAGGAGTGTCCGTAACTGTCAGTGGCGATCGTTACCGGGCCATGTTGAACGAATTTTTGTTCACAAAAATTGAAGAGGGGGATATTGGCAACATTTGGTTTCAATAGGACGGCGCTACGTACCACACAGCCGAAGCTACACTCGATGTTTTGCGCCCTGTTTTTGAAGATCGCATTATCGCGCAGAGCTGATGTCGTTTGGCCACCTCGGAGCTGCGATTTGACACTGTTGACTTATTATTTGTGGGGTGCCCTCAAACATAAGTGTTACGCCAACAAGACAGAGACAAGTGACGCTTTAAAGGACAATATTCGTGAAGCCCTTGGTGAAATACAGCTGCACACAATCGATAATGTGCTTAAAAATTGGACCGATCGTGTAGGTTACTGCATGGCCAGCCGAGGATTGTAGTAGTTTTTTTTTATAGCATTTTCAAAAAAAAAAAAAAAGTTATTTGGCGGGCCCTTTACATATTCGTTTATAATATTTTAAGTAACGCTTTAAAAAATTCAACAGTATTTGCAAAATATTTAAATTTTTTGAATAAATTGTCTTTTATTGGCTTGGGGTCATATGTGATCCCAATTCCAAAAGGGTTAATGGGGTCGTATTATTTTTTTTTCGAAACCCTAGGCTATTAAGATAAAATATAACATTTAAAAGTAGAAATATGATGAATTTTTGATACAAAGTATTTAGAAAGAGTACATTTACGAAAAATTTGACAAAAATCTAATTTTTCTCGAAATCCGCAAAATTAAAATCCTTGTCAAAAAAAAATTCTGGAACATGGATTTACTTAGAAATTCAGATACTACGTAACATGTATTTAACAAGACCCTAAAGTGCCAGACCCATGTTTTAAAATTTTGCTTAAGAAAATTTTTTAAAACTTGAAAAAGGAGTTTTATCAAAAAAATTTCCCATTTTCGGTCTCAATGCGCAATAAGTTAACAACGTGGTAATAAAACAATAATTCATATCTGAAAATTCATAAGTATACAGATAAAAAAAAAATTAATGCTTCAATCAATTTCTCAATGTTGAAAAAAATGCTATCAAATTTCATGACCTAGTTTTTTTTGGCACAAAAGTGGTCTGGGGCATTTGCTATTTCTTGGCGAATTTTTATTCGATATCGAATTCTTACAGATTTTTGAAAAGATATTTTAACACTGATCCCGCATTATGTAACAACTAGTCGAAAAGTTAAACTATAGCACGAAATTTTCGTAAAATCTAAAAAAAGTCATATTTTCCCCATATAAACACACTTGAAATTTTCAATCGATTTCCGGCGCGACTGTTCTTCCTCCGATGGTCCCCAAACTTCACATTTATTAGATTCGTATTGAAAGGTAACAAACTGGACCCCGACAATGCCCAAAATCGCAATTTGAAAAATGTCCATATAACGTAGGACCACTCTGGTAGGCATACAAGTTCAAACTATTTTGTCAAGTTAGGCGAAAATCCTGCTAACTACACTTAGGGCCATTATTACAACTTGCCTTTAAGTAAATGTTAGTTAAAGGAAACTTTAGCTAAAGTGAGCAATAAAGTCACCTTTAACTTCTTTTCGTTATTACAACTTCCCAGTAAAATAAAATTAATATTTTTGATATTGTGGCAACACCAAAGGAAACACCGATTACTTTTCAACAAATGAAGTGCTTTATAATAATACGTAGTGGCAACGTTCCTTTATTTGTTCGCAAACAAACAATAAAAACAATAGAATAAAAACTAAAAACCTTTATTATAATTTGCATAATTGTTGCAAATGTGTAATAAAACGTTTTTAAAAATATACAAGCATATATTTAAGTGTATATAAATAAATTTATTTCCAAGCCTAAATTGATGTGAATTTCATCTTCATAGATCAGAAAATGTGGCAACGTTAAATACATAAACCTCACGCTAAAAGTTAAAGGCAACAATATCTTCCCATTAGCTTATAGCTCACTTTTAGCTTAAAGTATAGTTGTAATAACGAAAAACTAATATTCTGCCCAATAACATCCTAACTTTAGCTAATGGCAAATTGTGATAAAGGTCCTTTGAGGTGTAAAATATCGTTGCGTTAAATCATGCTAAGTGCAATTCTATAATGTTAAGTCTACTTATAAGTACATCAAATTTGAAAAGTTTTAAGCCAAAGTATGCTAAGTACTCTTACACCATTTTGGAATCAAAGTATTTTCAACAATAAGTTGTATGCTAAGTACTTTTTTGTTTATAACTTTTGATTAGATTAGCCGATCAAAACGAAAATTTGACATAATTTAAGTTGAGAAATACTGACTTGAAAATCGTAAAAAAATTAAAAACATTAAAATTAAAAACAAGTCGACATAGGATGATTTGGAATTGAGCTGTCGATATATTGTTAAAAAAAATAGTAATAATTAGGAATAAATTTTCAAAAAATTTTTAAATGTTTCTATAAATTTGTGTTAAATTAATTAAATGTTAATAAGTAAAATAAATATTGCGTAACTAGTTTTATAATTTCACCATCTACTGTGAAAAAAAATGTCCAGAAATTAGAATTTTTCAGAAATTAGAACAACCCTAGCAACAAATTGTTTGTAATTTGCGAGATAAAACTGTCTATAAATTGATTAAAAATGATGCCGAGAAAATTTCCGATGGTAGCGCCAACCTGATGGCTATGTATAGAAGAGCCATTTTGTTTCTATAGCTCCAGTTTTTAATGCAATATCGTTTTAGGCGACGCACAGTGGTCAATTTCGCGAGATAGCGGTCAAAACTCTATAACTTTTGACCGGATTGCTATTTTTTTACGCAATTTGTTTTGTTCAATAGGAGGGACTTTAAGCTTCAATTTGCGTGTTCAAACATAAAAATCGACTGATAGGAACGTAAGTAATTTGGAGTTAAAAATGCATTTTAATTTTTTGTTGAGTTTCCATGTAAAAGTTGAATATTTTGACATTTTAAATAGGTATTTTTTTTATAATTTTTAATTTTCTTCAGTCGTATTTTACAACCAATACTTATTTATTATTCCTAAACTTAATTTTGGTCAGAAAATGCCAACATTTGGCCCCTGACATTTATTTAGTCTCAATATTCACAGGGGCCAAAGGTTGGTTTTTTTGGAAGAAAGCTAATTCTTGTGAGGATTAAACTGAAAAATAACACTGAAATTCCCAACAATATCAATACCATTTGGATATATTATATACAGAACACAACATCGATAAAATTTTAAGTAAACTTTTACTATTGATTTAAAGTGCACACAATTATAAGGCCTATCTCACGGTATTTTTCTTGAATATCTTTTATTTTTTGCTTTCTTTTTTCCAAATTTTCTTTGTTGTTTCTCACTGTTTCGCCTAACGGGCCAAATTCCAAATCGTATCCCAATTTAAGAATATGCTCCATAAAACGAATTCTAGCATTAAGAGGTGACATTCCAAATTCATATGCTTCATTAAAACTATCGTCTTATGTTGGTGGTTGGCTCAATTGACTTGATGTTTTTTGGCATATGGTGCAGCTTTACGATGACTTTGTTTTGGTTAAAGCTTGTGCAACTTTTCCATCAATCATTGTGAGACACATTTTAAAATTTACTTCAATGTCTTGGTCATCAAATTTAAATGTTACTGGTTGAAGTTCTTTAATTTTATCATTTATTTTTCGAACTTCTTCATCTATGACATCTTGAGTCTCCTTTTTGTAAGCAAACTTTATTGGTCTACAAAATTTTGTTGACGAGGGAATTTCATTCTTCCATACATCTATCTCTGCAGCTCTACTAGTTGACGGCTCTGAACCAATATAAGTTTTTGTTAAACGTAATGGAACGAAAGAAATCATGAATAAATTGGCATCTGATGAATTTTCCGCATTACATTGTTTGTATTGTTTCTGGCCAGAGGACCCATCACATCCCCATTTAGAAATTAAAGTCATGCTGCAATTTTTAAACTTCTTTAAATAGTCAGCATCAAATGTCTTTAATAATCGTTCTGCAGTGTGTTCAAGAAGATCCTGCAATTTTATTTCTGCTGAACTTGAAGTTACACTAATAGCAGTAGGTGAAGGTAAGCAATCTTTTTTGGCAGAAACTATATCTCGATATGATGGAAAAATTCCACAATTTTTTTCATTGGTTCGCTTCCGCAATTCTGTATATTGGTTTTTAGTCATTTTCAAATCCAAAAATAGTGCAAATGCTTCTTCTGGAGTAAATTTATTTTCTTCAGTTGGTGTCGGCATACTTTCTAAAATCCTTTTTGTGCGTCAGGGGCTTGCTTCCACAATTTTTTCAATGATATCAATTTTACCCTTTTTAGTTTTCGATGGTTGAATTTGATACAGAAATGAATCCTTTATGATGCTACAAGAAACTTCTTCATTGATATGTTTAAGCTTGCGTCTTCGTGATCTTTCACTACAATTATCAATTGGCTTTGCTGGTCCACCACCTTTTCCAGTTTCCGTGGTAGTTACTGATGGCTTTTTAAAAATAAGTTTATTTCTTAGCCATTCTTGGTTGCGTGAGTAAAACAACTTCTTGTTTCTGGAACATTGATTGTACCGCTTTCTTAAAGTATTTAAAAAGTTTTTTTATTTTTAAGTTATGAATTTTAATTTCTTGTTTGTCGCATATTTTGAAGAACGGATTATTTATTATATGTAAAATAATGTCGTTTTCATCTTTCCGTTCAAAATATATATCAGATAGAACACTATAACTGAATTTAGCCATTGTTTAAACAATAATGAAGAAAAAAATGAATGCATGGATTAATATACTATTGCTCGAAGTTTCAACATGATCTTTTTTACCTCTTTGAAACATAATATAACAGGTAGGTGGTTTTACCAGTTATTTCCATTGGTTTTAAATTTATTTGCAATTTTCACGTATTTAAGTTGTGTAATATTAGATGGCAATAAAATCTTTTTTACCTTTTCCAAATGAATTGCCAGATACCACATAATTTGAGAGTTCTATTGTCATTTTTGTCAAAATTTTGATACACCCTTCTATGTGGACTAGGTCCAAATATGGGCCAACTTCTCCTAATTTCAACAGAATTATTTTTTGGGTCAATAAGAACTCTTGTACAAAATTTCATCAAAATATATGCATAATAGCCACTTTCACATACAAATAACTTCTCAAAAAATATGACGTGCATTTGTACCGAATATCTTACCTTGGGTCAGAAAAATTGCTGTAGCTCAAAAAGTGCAGTCCCGATGCATGGACATGTATATATAGGAATGTAGGGGAGAGTTAGGACTACAAAGTAGTAAATTTGTGTTTTGACTCAGCTTGACTCACAGGAGTTGTGCTCTATGAAGTAGGAAATTTCCGAGAAATTTGACCTTTTTAAAAAAAAAAATTTAAATTGTTCTGAAAACAGCAGAGCTTCAGGAAATAAGTTAAGTTACAACACAAAATTTATTTCGTCCAAAAATCTTAAAAAACGAAAAAGTTATGATCATTTAAACTTTAAAAATGAACTAAAAATATCATAAATTTACTAAATTCTGAAAAAGGCCATTTTGGACCACCCTGTTCTCAGTGAAATAGTTGAAGTATAGTTCTAATTTTTTGGCTCCCGAGGTTAACTACTGTCTACTTTCATACGAGTCTAATAACTTTAAAATCGGAGAACAAAAACCACAGTGCGACGCTGTAAACTATATTGGAAATGATTCCAAAAAAATATATTTATATGAAATACTTGGCTCAATTTTTATTAGGCGTACCAAAATGTATCTGCGCATAAATATAATTATTAGTGGAAGAGATCTATTCTGTACTTAATGAAATTTTCTATTAAGGTTAAAATTTTGACAATAGTGTTGAAGAATTGGACAATAATCAAAAAATGTTAATTGAATCCACAACATCTCTTTCAAAAACATCGTTTTTCAAAAACAAAAACAAAAATGTAAATCATAAGAAATATAGCAAAGCACGAAATTTGTCTCAACAATACAAAACTACATAAAAATAAAAATATAAATAGAATTGATTTGTCTAAATTCATTAATTTAGACAAATAAAATATTGATATAAAAAAAAATGAATTAACCGAAATTGAATTTAAAAAATAATAATTGTTTCTTATACTCAACATAACACTTATTGTAAGCTAATGTGTTTGAATTTGCACATTAATTTCTTGTAACGAGTAACCAAACCCTATTGTGAATTGCATTAATTTATCATAAAAGTATCGTAAGCTAAAATTACTCTATGATGTATCGTAAGCTAAAATTACCCATTGTAATAAGCTGTAATTATACTAAACCTTTTTTACATTAGTCACTTACTCTGCAGCTTTCACACAATACGGTGAGCGTACAACCTCTAAAACTCATCTCGTGGTTTTCCCATACACTTTTTATAATAAATAAAAAATACATATATCTTATACTTCTCTATTTTCATTTTTTTTCTCACTTGCAAAAAAATCGGTTATAATTTCTCCATCTTGCGAGAAATTATACACTGACACAAGACGATCTCTCACAGGTTAATCTCTAGGTTCCCTAACCTTACCGCCCTGTTCGTCATTTGAACCATCCCAGAACGTACTACCAAAGGTTAACCCCGGAGAAGTCTTTACAGATTTTTTGTTGGAATGAAGCACACAACTTCAAAAAATAAGTCTTCAACTACTATAAATTCTTTAATAAAGTTTAAATGTGGACTAATGATTAATGATTCAAATATATAAAAAATTAAAACTTTATGTTAAAGCAATACTATGACCTGAAGATAAGGAAAGATAAATTTTCGATGTTTATTATTTTTCCATTATCGCTATACAAATGTATAAATAATATATAAGATCTTGGAAAATTCATAAAAATAATTATAGCTCTTTGGTTTCACTCTAATTTAGCGCCTTAGAGCACTCTTTTGCACTTTCCACTTGGAGAAAATTGAAAACGCTAACTTTTGCATATAAAGCTTGGGCCCATATTATTGTAAAGGATGTCTCAGCAAATTTTCACTAATACCTAGTTAACAGGTTTTGAAAATAAACATAATTATTCTACACCACTTAATTGAGTTTTTTTAAATAAGTTGTTCACTTTTGCGGCATCATACTGCTTAACGTTGTAACGCAGAGCATTCATGTAAAACTTGATTGAATTCAGAACTCTTACTTTCATCTTTGATTACAAATAGAATAATACATAAGTCAATTCGCTGTGTTATTTAACCGTTTGGTTTGGTTTGGCTACAAAGGAATCTCTGTTTCTGAGGAAGAACACATCTGTGTTATGATTAATTTGATTCGGTTGGGGAATAAATCAATGAGCGTCCGAGAGAAGAGGAAATAGAGCCTTTAACAAATTAAAGTAATACTAATTTTTCAAAGGACAAATCTATTTTTTTCGCGGATCAATTACGACCTCTTGTTGGTGGGCTATCATGCATAAATGTCATTCATACAGGATCAGATTCACCAGAGATATGTAGGACACTGCAATAGGCAAAAATATTTTCGATCTACAATGTAAATAATTGCGAGATGTCGATTAAAATAAATTACACTATTGACCCTGCATGGGAAAGCGCCTCTTTTCGGGGATGGAGCATGTTAATATTTCCCACCATCGCACCATACAAAAACTGTAGCATGTAGTATGATATGCGAGAAAGATTAAGCAATTTGGATTTTTTTTTTTAATTTTTATATACTTTTAAGAATAAACAAATGAAGTTAATATCATTTTTACCCACCTTCTTGACAGCATTTGATACAATGTATCCAATTAGTTATAGCATCGAAATGGCTTAGAGAGTTAACTGTTTTATATTTAGACAAAACGTCAAACCCAAGAAATTAAAAATGAAATTAAAATTTACTCTGCCCAAAACACATAAACATACTCCGCGGACGTATAAAGCCAACCCTTTGACTAGGTTTAGATTTGCCACCCTTTCCACTGTCACTCAATTATTAAGCCCAATTAAGCCTAAAAAGGAGGATATAAAAATGAGTTTGCTGCTATCACTCTCTGACACCCTTTTAACTTTTGTTTATTTTACTCGCTGACTGACTTAATAATTGGCATCCTAACATCGCCATTCCTTTGTTTGTTTTATTTTTAGGTATTTTTTAATAATAACCAAAGTTAGCAGTTTAAAACAAAGAAAAATAACATTTCATTAACAAAGAAGATACAAGGTAAACTTTTTAATCAAAAAAACACAGAAAAGAATTTATAGTAACGAATCTTCTTTTATGTTGTATTATTTATAGTCAAAATTTTTTAATGTAAAATAAAACTAAATTAAATTTATTAAAGTAAAATGTTTTGTTTTTTTTTTTTTTTTTTTTGTTAACCATAACCATGAACATTTCCTTTCAACAACTGTTATTGTATTCTGTTCTTATCTACAAATTTTCATCAAGTTTGAGATCGAAGAAAATAAACTTAAAATTAAATTGTTTTCTATTGCCATTAAATTGAAGGTGACATTTCTTGGAATTAAATTGTCAAAATATATGACACATAGAGAACACAACTTTCGAAGTAGAATATACAAAGATTATATCTGGATCATTACCCGTGATTTAAGTATTATGCTACTTTTATGCGAGCAAGTTGTCATAGCATCACTATCAGACCATCAAGTGGTTCTAAATATATATATTACAATGCCAGATGTGAAATTTAACCTGTCATCGATATATATATATATATCATAAAAAATATTCCTTGTCATAGATTGAATATTTATAAAATATTCATCAGTAACATTTGTGCATGTTAAAATATATGTAAATATGTTGTATGTACAGTGGTTAAATGCCAAACTCGATTGCTTCTTTCTGATGATAAATTAACTCGTACGTATAAATAATACAAACAAAGTTTGTGGAAAAGATATCTGGGATATATTGTCCTACATTTTAAAATAATAAAATATATTAAATTATTATTGGATGATAAGGGATAGGCATAACACTAGCACACTGCCACTTTTATTGAAAAAAATCGATCTTTAACTAAAAACCTTTGGATATAATGTTAAAAGAAATTTGGCATTTTGTCTTTAATTTGTAAAATATATAAAAGATTTGTAATGGGAGAGCAACATGGTCAATCGATCGAATAATACAGAACACTTCCAATAAAGCATTCCAAGAAAATCTGTACACGAAATCTTCCAAAATTTTAAATAGAAGACTTTCTACAATTCAATATATATTCTGGTGCTACAAGACTTGACAACTAAAAACCAGCAAATTATAAGGAAGATGCATTTCTGTGTGCATAAAAGCGAAACCACTATAGGCAAGAAGCTTCATTCAAACAATTCGGAATATACTGCAAAGGGCTAACTTCAACGGTAGATTGTAATGTGCATGTTTTTGGGAGGAAGCTTTATAAAATGAAAAGTACGAAATAAGATAATACATACTAAGTTAAATTTCTAAAAGGCCAACTAACAAAGGTGATATAAGAAAATTAAGGGGCTCTAATAATCATCATAGAAAATTGCATTTAGCGATTCTGAGAAAACTACGCAACATATCTAAGCCACGAAACAACATCCTATCGTTCTATGTGATTAAAATTCCTTATTTCTGTTTGAACGATCAAGGGTCGGCGGGACCCGTCTTTCCGCTAGCTTCATGGGTTGGGGAGGTTCTTGACCCTTATCGAACAAATCAGACATCTACATTTATTATTACAGAGTCCTTGGTTAAGTGGTTGCTAAACAAAATGAAATATGGTATGGTAAAGTAAACTATTGCCCCAAAGGATTAAAATATATTGAAGGAGGAAGATAAAAGTAGGGGGTACTAAATGTGGAAATTTTAAGATGAGGATGATACTAATTTCTCTGGGATCACAACCCACACCGACCTATGTCTCTCATTGTCCTAATATTGTATAGGGAGACCCAAAATTGGTGTTATAAGTTCCTCAACCGTAAAAGGAAAAGTCTGTTGATTTTTTTATTCATACATCCTTATATATTTTATTTAAATTCAATTCAAGTCTTATTCATTTTTTTTACTTACTAAAGAAATTGTAAATTTTCAAACTAGATTAATAGCACCCAATTCCAAATTATAGATGCTAAATTATTTTAACTTATATCAAAATCAATTGGAAAATACGTTTATATCAAAAGTGAATCAATGTATAAAAGGTATTTACATATTTGGTTGAATTGTAATTACGTTATTATAAAAAAAAAATTGCTATAGAGGTGCACGCAGGATCGAGTTATAATTTGTATAGGATTTTAGTAAATGCATTATCAAAAACAATAAACGTAATGATTTGAAATGTAGTTTAGTTTTGCTATTTATTTTCATGAAACCAACGCGATTCTTAACTAATATTTATGAACGATGCTGTAGAGCGCATGAAAATATTTGATTAGTTCCGACTATCACTTTGTCTCTTTCTTTCTTTTTTCAATTAGTGGAGAGATTTAATTTAGAAACAGCTCTCAATTACTTCTTCTTCCTCTTCTGGCGAAGCATTAAGAAAATATAATGTGTAAAAAATACAAAAAAAATTTCCCATAGTCAAATTGTTTTTATACCCTATACCACTATGTGGTTTGGGTATAATGACTTTGTGCTGCTGTTTGTAACAACCAAAAATATTTGACCTAGACCCATCTTTAATTATACCGATCGAATCAGAATCACTTTCTGAGTTGATTTAACAATGTCCGTCCGTCCGTCCGTCCGTCCGTCTGTGTGTCCATGTAAAGCTTGTAATCAAACTGCAGGTCGCAAATATGAATATATTTTGATGAAATTTGGTATATAAGCTTTTATCGGCCATGGGATGAACGCTATTGAAATTGGTGAGAATCGGTCCATGTTCAGACCTAGCCCCCATACAAATTACCCATATGAAATCGACATAAATTGCCATAAGATCCAAATTGTCATATATATCTTACTCAAATTGGGTTTGTAGACGTTCCTTACATCCACTAATGAGTAGTCCAAAAATGATCCCTTTGACCCCATATAGAGCTGCTTCCCGATCTTCATTTAAATCTATTAAAAACAAAAATATTGCACTGATTCTTCTCAAATTTTGTTTTTACATATTTTTGCAAAATACAAGAGACTTTACCAAACATGATCAGGATCGGTCCATTTTTGGACCTAGTACCTTTATCGATATAGCTTTCGATATGAATTTTTTCATATCTGCAGCCAAAAAAGTTAATAAAAATCCCACTCAAATTTGGTTTTTGCTTATTTTCAATGTCCAGTTAGTTGGGCCTAAGAAATAGGGTTTCTAAACGCATGGTATAGGGTATCGTATAGTCGGTCTGGACCGACTATAATTTTCTTACTTGTTTTTTATTTATTTTTGTTTCATTAACGAATACGATTTAAAAAAACAATTTGATTTATTTAGAAACTTTTGGTTTTTGTTTTTCCATGTTAAATCAAATTACATACGAAAGTAAAAAGATGCTCAATGCAACTATTTTTTTAATATTATCAAAATTTTAATAACTTTTATTTTGCTTTTGTTAACTAGATGCTTCTACCCTTTTTTTCGTAGAGCATGTTTTTACTTAAAAAAAATAAAACAACAAATATCACTTACTTGCAAGCCGCCGAAAGATCTTCCATGAACTGCTAGGTATAAGAACAGAAAATTTCCATTGATTGTTTTATGGATCTGGTTCTTCTTTCACCACTTGATCTTTTTTGTCGTTGTACACATCATTTATATTTTCTTGTTAATTAACAGTGGTTTGGATAGAACAAGTTAAGCACAAGCAATTTAATAATATATAAATTTTAGTTTTGCTCATTTATCAAATCTTTTTGAAATTATTACTTAATTAATATTTTGTGTATGACTCCAAAACCACTGTATAACTCGACTAATTTAATACCTTTGTTATTTGTTGTTTTTATACCCTATACCACTATGTGGTTTGGGTATAATGACTTTGTGCTGCTGTTTGTAACAACCAAAAATATTTGACCTACACCCATCTTTAATTATACCGATAGAATCAGAATCACTATCTGATTCGATTTAACGATGTCCGTCCGTCCGTCCGTCCGACCGTCCGTCCGTCCGTCTGTGTGTCCATGTAAAGCTTTTAATCAAACTGCAGGTCGCAAATATGAATATATTTTGACGAAATTTGGTACTTGATCTTTTATCTACCATGGGATGAACGCTGTTGAAATTGGCGAGAATCGGTCCATGTTCAGACCTAGCCCCCATACAAATGACCCCTATGAAATCAACATATATTGCCATAAGATCCAAATTATCATGCAAATCTTAGTCAAATTGGGTTTGTATGTATATATTACATCCACTAATCAGTAGTCCAAAAATAATCCCAAATGGACAACTCTTAGTCATAGGCCCCTTATAGAGCTGCTTCCCGATCTTCACTTAAATCTATCAAAAAACAAAAATATTGCACTGATTCTTCTCAAATTTTGTTTGTACATTTTTTTGCAAAATACAAGACACTTTACCAAACATGATCAGGATCGGTCCATTTTTGGACCTAGTCCCCATATAGATATTGCATCCGATATGAACTTTTTCATATCTGCAGCCGAAAAAATTAAAAATCCCACTCAAATTTGGTTTATGCTTATTTCCTATATCCAGTTAGTTAGGCCTGAGAGATAGGGTCTCTAAACGCATGGTATAGGTTATCGTATAGTCGGTCTAGACCGACTATAATTTTCTTACTTGTTTTTTTCATACGATATTTTATGATTTTTCGTACCCGGAATATGGTCACTAATACACTATTTTACTTTTATTTTGTTTGTTTATTTTTTTTTTTTTGCTGTTTTACAATAACTACTTTTTTTTAATGAAACTCTTTTCCTACACCGAAATCACTGTGCAATATATAACGACTCGAGTGCAATATTATTTTAAAGTTTTTTAGATTAATTTTAACACATATTCACAAATTTAAGGTGGAATAACTAATTTCTATATATATTTTTTTTTAACTAATTATTTAAAGATTTTAGCAAGATTTTAGATGCTATTTTCTTTAGTTCATAATACAATTTGTTCTTGACATAACTCTAGTAAGTATGTCGTTGTTTCACGGTCACTTATTAACTTAAGTAGGTAATTTCTATTAATGGCATCGAATAAAACGGGACTATTGGAGTTTTCTGTATATCCTCTTTCATTTAGTCTTCGCTCTTTCTCAATGGAGGAGAGTTTATTCCAATAATTGGAAGTGAGATCTGATATAAAACAAGAATAATGGTTTTAACAAAAGCATCACTATTTATGATTCGTGTAATTACCTCTTTTCTTTGATATATAACCTAAATCTGGATTTTGTCTTCTTCAATTAACCCTTATATGCGCGTAAAGCCTTGCTAATTCTTCTTTATTAATATTTTCCAATTTTTCTGGTCAAATTGAAAATAAAAAACTTTCCGAGTAGAAATCAGAAAATTTCACCAATTCAACGTAGCCACAATTGATATGGAAATCCAGATAACAAGCTAGAAAATGTAATTTTCTTATTATACATATATAAATATATATATATATATATATTTTTTTGCATCGAAATAAATTATTTTTGGTAACATGTGGGTTAATTAACTTACTTTGATATGAACATCTGTGTAAAAAATGTGGGACTTTTATAACAATTTAATTCCCCAATTTATGGTATTTTCATGTTTAGAAGTACCTAGCATTATTATTTTAAATAAATTTAATTTAATTAGTTGTTAGGGATGTAACAAAAAACGCATTTTTATATTACCTGGGAAATAATTTGCGATGTCTTAACTTCAAACGTTATAATATTTGACCACTGAACGATGTTGCTGGTTCAAGGTTAAAAACGGAAAAGGATGAATATTTCCTTTTTGCCGACTACCTCAACTTTGTGAAAAGTTCGTTTAGCAACAGAATCCAATTTTTAGGAAACTTGCTATAAACTTATAGAAATAACTAGATACTTGCTGCCAAACTTGGTAGCATCGTATAAACAAGTGTGTTTAAGTATAAATGCTTAAAAACGTGAAACCGTTAAGATTTTAAATGAATCTAGAACTATTCATAATCAAATAAAGGTTAAAAATTTTCTTTAAAAATTGGGTGTTGTGCCCGTTCTTGTTAATGAATTATAGCTGTTTGCTTAAAAAAAAAAAACAACTACATAATAAGAAATAATATTTTATTTATTACTTTTTTTTCCAAATCAAAGAAAACATTTTGGAAACAATCTTTGCATAGAGATCGTATATTACAAGATAGACTCTCCATGGCGATTCCAGCACTTGCAAAAAAAAAAAAAATTTTTTATATAAAAAATAAAAAATTTAACTTTCTGACATGACGTCTTGTTCACCGATGAGAGCAGCTTTCATAAATTTGTATCTGATAGAAAGCCAGTATAAGGCCAGAAAGCAATGAAGAGCATTTTCCAAAACACAGTGGCGGACTCTAGTCTATTACTCGTTGCAAGAATAATAGACTAGAAAACATATTTAAAAAAAAATTTTAATATAATTTGCCCATAACCAAGGAAAATCGGGTTCTAAGTAACAACTCCAATTCTACAAGGAAAACGATCCCAAGCATAAGACAGATAATGTGAAGACATGGCTGTTGTATAACTCTCCGAATGTTGTCCAAAAACGAGACCGACATTAAATCTATCGAGAATCTCTGGAGCTAGCTCAACTATGAAACTAAGAAACAGGAAATAGCCTTAAATTCAGAGTACAATCGAATTATTGCGGGGGAATCTTAAAATATAAAACCAAGTAAGATGATGAAAAGCAACTGCAGGGTGGCTCATGCTTCATTCAAATTATTAATAAATATAAATCGGTCCGATTAAGAATACAGTGCAGTTATGAATTTTTGAAATATATGCTTTCTTCTTCTTTACCACGCACCATTTAAACAATAAATTAATTTAATTATATTCATTGTACAAGTTTTGCTTTTATGGAATCTCGCTCAAAGAAAAAACGCCAACAAAATTTCCATACAAATTTGGGACAAATTTCATATGGAGAAGAAACCAAATTTTTTAAACTGTTTTTCGTTACTTTTGGCCTCAGGTTAGTTTATTAAAATGATTTTTTAAAATCAAAAGTAAGTCAAAAAATAATGAATGAAAAATGGCCGGATAATAATTACACTGTGGAACAAATTCAGGTTAGCAAAAGTTAGGTCGATTCTGAGAGTGAGGGGTGAAAATAGAGGCTAAATTAGAAGATCCGTATCGCGGCGTTTGTTATGTTGATTCGAATGTTTTTTTTAATCGACCTTCGAACTTTGCAGTGGTTTTTTGGCTATAACTCGTCGACTAATTGATATTTTTTCAATCTGTAGAAGCCAAATTATTGCTAGAGACCTATGCAACAATTAAAATGAAGCAAAATGTTGGAAAAATTATTTTTTTTATGCTTTTTGGAAATATATTCCACAAAACTAAGTCTTTTTTGCTTTCTGTTTGATCTATAATACGCTTCTCAGTTTCTTCAATAGATTTCGTTTGAAAAGAAAGCAATCATAATACAAAACTTGCGTTTTCCAGCTTAATATTAATTTACTTCTCATGTTTTATGTGCCAATTTTATTCAGTGTTGGTTTTGAAGAAACATTGAAAAAGAAATTATAAAAATATGGAAAAAAATATATTATTGAAATGTTAGTTATGAAAAGTTTTAAGTAAAAAAATTAAATAAATTAACTTAATGATTTGGCCAGTTGCCGTTTAGCAGGCAGCTGTGGATCAACATCACTGCTCTCTCTAATATCTTGGTCATCATCAACTTTTAAGCTGATTAGTGAACTATCGATGAATAAACGCCAATCATCCTTTTTATAGGTTAACCTTATCGTCTCCATTAACTTTTCAATATCGTTGCAATAAGCGAAATTTTTTGCATCATTCACATTGAAGAACTTTTCTAACTCTTTTTGGCGTTTTCGATATGCTGTTACTTTGGTACCTTTCGCCAGCAAATTATTTCCTTTCAAAAATGAAGCCAGTAGTTCTGATTTTTTCTGAGTCAAACACAAATTTGCAACAATTCCATCCAATTGGTTTTGTGTGACTAGGATTGGGTTCTTTGATGTTTCATAGGATGTACCTTCACCAGGGTCGTATTCTGAGAAGAAATCCATGGATGTAGCAGCGGCGGTTGTAGTACTGATATCTGTTTGAAGATCAATACTTCGGTATGTTGGTACTGGAACGAATTCTGAGTGCGGTAATGGTAATTGGACACTTGGCACTGCTACATATGTTTTGTTCTTTGCTTTCCTTCTATTCAAAGTTTTATGGTAGTTGATACATCCATAGCAGTTTTCTTCTTGATGCGGGCTGTTGTCTAACCATATCATTGGTATACCAAAAGGTGATAAACGCTTGCGAGAAATATTGTTTATAGGCTATCAAAAAAAAATCACTCGCATTGCCACATTTTTCATCGCTTGCTATGAAACGTCCACAAACATTACAAAAATGGTCCATTTTATATTTTGGTTCCGACATTTTTAATACAATATTTATTATACAATGTTTATACCCTATACCACTATGTGGTTTGGGTATAATGACTTTGTGCTGCTGTTTGTAACAACCAAAAATATTTGACCTAGACCCATCTTTTATTATACCGATCGAATCAGAATCACTTTCTGAGTTGATTTAACAATGTCCGTCCGTCCGTCCGTCCGTCCGTCTGTGTGTCCATGTAAACCTTGTAATCAAACTGCAGGGCGCAAATATGAATATATTTTGATGAAATTTGTATATAAGCTTTTACCGGCCATGGGATGAACGCTGTTGAAATTGGTGAGAATCGGTCCATGTTCAGACCTAGCCCCCATACAAATTACCCATATGAAATCGACATAAATTGCCATAAGATCCAAATTGTCATATAGATCTTACTCAAATTGGGTTTGTATGCGTTCATTACATCCATTAATGAGTAGTTCAAAAACGATTCCTTTGATCCCATATAGAGCTCCTTCCCGATCTTCACTTAAATCTATTAAAAAACAAAAATATTGCGCTGATTCTTCTCAAATTTTGATTGTATATATTTTTGCAAAATACAAGAGACTTTACCAAACATGATCAGGATCGGTCCATTTTTGGACCTAGTCCCTATATAGATATAGCATCCGATATGAACTTTTTCATATCTGCAGCCAAAAAAATTAATTAAAATCCCATTCAAGTTTAGTTTTAGCTTATTTTCTATGTCCAGTTAGTTGGGCCTAAGAGATAGGGTTTCTAAACGCATGGTATAGGGTATCGTATAGTCGGTCTAGACCGACTATTATTTTCTTACTTGTTTTTGTTATTTTTATGAAACCGATGCACTTAACTTAAATCACTCACAAAATGAAATACGTTCCAAAAAAATTAATAGCGAATTTTATCACGACCGAGCGAAAATTGAAGGACATCAGCTTCGGCTGAGTTTCGAGTCTTAACTGAATCTTCATTTTTAAAATTAGTTCGTTTAGTTGTTTTACTAATTCCTAATTCTTGGAACTTCCCTTTTTAATTACTTCTATCTAAATCGCTATCTATTTAATGGTTTTGGGATTTTTAACGCAAATTATCGACTAAGACCATTTTCTTTTCAACTGAAATTTATTGAAGAAACTGAGAAGCATATTATAGGTCAAACAGAAAGCAAAAAAGACTTAGTTTTGTGGAAAATATTTTCAAAAAGCATGAAAAAAAAATAATTTTTCCAACATTTTGCCTCATAAGCACCACAAAAATTTTCTAAATCAATTTTTTGTTGCGCAGGTCTCTAGCAATAATGTGGATTTTACAGATTGAAAAAATATCAATTAGTCGACGAGTTATAGCCAAAAAACCATATAAACAATATGCTGAAAATTGGCATTTGACTGCAAAGTTCGAAGGTCGATTAAAAAAATAATTCGGACTTACATAAACAAACGCCTCTATTTTCACATCTCACTCTCAGAATCGACCTAACTTATGCTAAACGGAATTTGTTCCACAGTGTTATTACACGTGCTACAATAGTAACTGCAAAGTGCGCATAGAAATGTTGTTGGCAAATAAAACGGTAATTAAACCGAAAAAAATAGTGGAACATAATCATCCGAATCAGGAAGGAGCTAAAAGCCATTAATGCACTAATAAAAGATTGCTTAGAAAATGCCAGCGCAATTGGGCGAAGGAATGCCATGAGCTGTATCCGATCTACATTTTAAAGTGCAACTTCAAAGTAAGTTGGTATATGTTATTGAATTCTATGTGGTTTTGTAATTAATTTTTTTTTTTTTGCATAGTTACCAAGATGCAATAAAAAATATTTCTTAAAAAAAAAATCCAACGCGGTGCATTATATTAACGGAAAAGTTTTTCTTCATTGTCCTGCTTCACCCACCGAAACCATTGAAGCATTCAACACGGAAATTCTTTGGACAAAATATGACATCACCTATCATGAACACAATCCATGTCACTTTTTTAAGGCATGTATACTCCATTTTTTTTTTTTCAGAACATATTGCGGAAAATTAACGAAAATATCTGATTGACGGTACATTTAAAATTGTACCGTTTGGAGCTTTCAAAAATATGTTGGTAATTTACGACTATTTTGATGAAAAGATAAGTAAGGTTATTATCCATAAATAAGAAGGATTCGTTTTGTTTGGTTGTAAAAACTTTTGACATAAAATAGATCTACAGAAACTAACTAAAAATGAAAAATTCTTACACAAAAATAGCACGATTTTTGTAACAAAATTTAAAATTTTTCGAAAAATCGCGCATAAAAAAATTTATAAAGAAAAACCAGTAGCGCAATTCAGTAACTTCTTTTAACGATAATGGATTCGTTAAAAAAAGAAAACAACAAAATTATCGATTTTCGTATTCAGTAAAATTTTAAAACGATATTCGCTATTGTTAAAGTCAGCTGTTGTTGTTATCTAAACGACAACAATTTTTGTGTTGTTTATTCAATCGTTACAAAGTTAAATTTTTAGGTTGAAATGTGGTCAAACATAAATAAAAATCATAAAATTATGAACACATTTTGAATTCATTATAAAAAATTTTTATATAAATAAAAAAATTTTATAACATATTCAATTCATTATTTTATATTCAAATAAATAAACAAAAATATTAATAGAAAATAAACTAAACATAAACACAAAATCATCCTGTCAAACATGAAGTGATTTGTTTTTTTTTTCTATTCTTCTTTGTGTTTTTCGCTTATTTTGACAGAGATGCTACATGTTTACAATTTAAATAAATAGAAAAATAGGTTTGTGGACTATCGGTAAGGTATAGTTAATGAATCACTTAATCGTTAGTGTAAAATTGTTAAAATTTACAGAATCGCACTACAGAAATGAAAAAATCGCACGATTTTTGCAAAAAGTTTTCACGCACAAAAAAAAAAGAAAAACTTAAGTCAGCTTGCTTCCTCATTCTCCACAATACTAATGCAAAGCACTGAGATTGCTGGTCTCATTTGTGCCAAGCAATTAGGCGTAACATCTAAAAAATTCAGAAATCTAACAGAGTAGATTAGAGCAAAAAAAGTTTTCTGAAGTGTACCATAAATTTTTGTCTTTGCCTCAATTTTCGCCAAAATCCATTCGTATTGCTTTTGCAGTTTAAAGAACGAAATATCTACATTTGATAGCAGTAACAAATTTGTAGAATTCGTTATTTATTTCGAGAAGCAGTGGTTGAAAATAGTATGTTCCCTGTGTTTTACAACAATGAAAATGTACTTACCAACCCTGTTTTTACGTAAAGATTAAGCCAGCAAAGTTCTCTGTATTTCAAATAAGTACACGTTGCACATCTGCTATCGAAATCTACAATGGCATTTTGGGTCGTCTCATACAAAAACGAGGGCATTTCTTCAAATTTATGGGGGTCCTTCGTCATAGTTGGGGCAAAGACAATATGGTGGCACGTAGAATATTAGAGGCTACAGAAGCTTTGGAAGCAGGAACTGTTATTTTCATTACTCCACTTAATCGAGTAGAATTTACCAATAACACCGATGTATTTGAAAGTGAATTGGAGGAAACAGAAGGCTTAAACCAGTATTACTGCCCATACTGTTGTACAGTCATTTAAGATACAATGACCGTTTGAAAATAATGAAATATTTTTCATAGTGTGGATATTTTGGACAAAAATTCGTTTTTTGATATTTGGGTGATTATACCCTATACCACTATGTGGTTTGGGTATAATGACTTTGTACTGCTGTTTGTAACAATCAAAAATATTTGACCCACACCCATCTTTAATTATACCGATCGAATCAGAATCACTATCTGATTCGGTTTAACGATGTCCGTCCGTCCGTCCGTCCGTCCGTCCGTCTGTGTGTCCATGTAAAGATTGTAATCAAACTGCAGGTCGCAAATATGAATATATGTTGATGAAATTTGGTATTTCATCTTTTATCGGTCATGGGATGAACGCTGTTGAAATTGGTGAGAATCGGTCTATGTTCAGACCTAGCCCCCATACAAATGACCCCTATGAAATCAACATATATTGCCATAAGATCAAAATTATCATATTACATCCATTAATCAGTAGTCGAAACATAATCCCTATTGAACATCTCTTAGTCATAAGCCCCATATAGCGCTGCTTCCCGATCTTCTCTTAAATCTATCAAAAAACAAAAATATTGGACTGATTCTTCTCAAATTTTGTTTGTATATATTTTTGCAAAATACAAGAGACTTTACCAAACATGGTTAGGATCGGTCCATTTTTGGGCCTAGTCCCCATATAGATATAGCATCCGATATGAACTTTTTCATATCTGCAGCCGAAAAAATTAATAAAAATTCCACTCAAATTTGGTTTATGCTTATTTTCTATATCCAGTTAGTTGGGCCTAAGAGATAGGGTCTCTAAACGCATGGTATAGGGTATGATATAGTCGGTCTCGACCGACTATAATTTTCTTACTTGTTTTCATTTCTTTTTGAACAGTTTTTCTTTTTTTACCCTATTCCACTATGTCGTTTGGGTATAATGACTTTGTTCTGCTGTTTGTAACTACCAAAAATATTTGGCGTAGACCCAAATTTTATTCTTCGTTTCGACTCATAATTACTTTCTGAGTCAAATTAGCGATGTCCGTCCGGCCGTCTGTGTGTCCATATAAACTTTGTAATCAAACTACAGGTCGAAAATATCAAGATATTTTGAAGAAAATTGGTATATAAGCTTTAATCGGCCATAAGATGAATGCAGTTGAAATTGGCGAAATTCGGTCAGACCTAGTCCCCATATAAATGACCCTATGAAATCGACATATATTGCCATAAGATCCAAATTATCATATAATTCTCTGTCAAATTAGGTTTGTATGTGTTTATTTTATCCATTAATCAGTAGTTCAAAAATAATCCCTGTATGACAGTTCTTGGGGCCTATATAGAGCTACTTCTCGATTTTCACTTAAATCTATCAAAAAATAAAAATATTGCATAGATTTTTCTCAAATTTGAATTGTATATATTTTTTCAAAATATAAGTGACTACCAAATATGGTCTGGATCGGTCCATTTTTTTACCTAGTCCTCATATAAATATAGCAGCCGATATGAACTATTTCATATCTGCAGCCAAAAACATTAAGAACAATGCCACTCATTACTTTCTATATCCAATTAGTTGGACTGAAGAGATACGGTCTCTAAACCATGGTATAGGGTATCGTATAGTCGGTCTAGGCCGACTATAATTCTCTTGGTTTTTCTTTTTTTGGGCGAAATATCCTATTTTTTTTTTTTTTTTTTTTTTTTTGGTTTTTCATTATTTCGCCAATACTTCATTTGGGCGACTTTTCATTACTTTTTTTGGGCGATATTTCCTAACGCCAATTTCATTCTTTTAAATAATGGCATTAATTTAGTATAATACGCAGAAACAGAATTAATATATTTTTTTTATGGGAGAGTTTAAATTAAGAGATATAAGAAAACGGATAGAGTACGAATTTGTCTTTTTACCACTGTACAAATATTCAATATGTTATATGTTTTTTATAAGTTATGCGAATGCAAATCAAGTAAGAAAACTAAAGTCGGCCTAGACCGACTATACATTACCATATACCACAAATTTCGAGAAAAGGTCTTAAATGGAACTTTGCTGAAAATTTAGAACAATTTAATATTTAGAACAATTTAATATTTAGAACAATTTAATATTCTGTTTTCCGCAGCAATATCTTTTAGACTTTTTCAATAGTTATTCTAATAGTGTTCTTTGCTGATACTTGATACATTTTTGTTTCTCAACTTTGTCCGTCTTTCCGTCCGTCCGTCTGTCGATTTGTATGTCTGCCTGTTGAAATTACGCTGATTCACAAAATAAACCGTTTATCTGGGTAAAGTTAGGATAACACTCTTTTTCATAAAACCGGATATCAGGTACAAAGATGTGAACTGAAATATGGCGACAACTCTAAAGAATGTTAAAAAGAAAATATTTTTGGTTTTAGTTACTTAGTTTCCGGTTTCTCAAATTATTTTAATTTGTTATAAATAGTGGAATAAGTCCAGATCTTAATGTAAACGTAAGTCCGAGGTGGAATTAACATTCGGTGAGGTTTTTTCTTAAATAAATATTCTTATTTATTCTTTTATTATTTTTTATTGAAATGAATGTTAAAACTCGATTTTATTTCAATTAATTCTATTTATATAACTTTGAATAATACCGTATGCACCATGCAGCCATAACAGGTTTTGTAATTTTGATTTTGTTTACGTGTGCGTTTGAGGCCCCATTGTAGCTGATGTCATCATGGAATGGACGTTGACATACGGAGTGCGCTATAGTTATTTAAGTCTCTTTTTTGTCTGACATTTTCCTGTAATTTTGTTGTTCAATATACTTTTTTAACCGCGACATTGTAATCGTTTTTTGTATCATTGTCTAACTCTTTAACCATAAGGATCGTGTTTGTGTTAAATTGAAAGTTTTTTGTAGTAAATTGATATAAATTCACCGCCATCTTTGGAGAAAAAATAAAGGAAAGTAATCTTGATATTACTTTGAATTTTTTTTTTTGTTTGTTTTATTTTTCTATTTTTCGGTAGCCGTAGCTTTCTTTTTGGTTCCACAATTTTTGGAAAACCAACCCCCATTTCTACTTGTGAAATATTTAAATTTTATTATATAAAAATGTAATAGAACAAACAAAGTCGTTTTATTTTACTAATTTGTAGCTTAAATTCTTTCAGTAAATACAAAACAATTTTTAAATATTTTTAAGTAAATGAAAATTATTTTTCAATTGATTTAACTGTAAATATAATAGGCCAGTTTTGAAATATATACTTTTTGTTTTAATTTGCATTTTCAGTTAATTATAACAACAAGATATTTTGAGTGTAACATGAACAAAATTTGGGTGACATTGTTTAGCTATTTTTATATGGGGACTAGGCCAAGGAATAAACCGTTATTGATCAAACAAAATCTTAGGGAAATATTTTTTTTTAATTGAATTAAGTGAAGATATGGTTGAAAATTTGTATGAGGGCTATGACGAAATATTTTAGTGGCAATAGTATGTACACATTAACCAAATTTTGGAGCTATATATACCTACTATAATCTGAAACTTAGATCAAATTAGGTCGCCCTAATATAATTTATTTCTATAGGGACTAGATCTCAACACGCACTTACATTCAGCAATTTTAATAGCTATCATCCTATGACAAAAGCTGACAAAAGTTTATATACAAAATTTCATCAAAGTGTATTTATATATGCAATCTCTAGTTTGATTACAAGATTTATAGTAAATCACAGCCAGGCATAGAGACAGGCTGACATTTAGATGGACAGACGGACATCGCTCAATCGGGTCAAAAAGTGATTCTGAGTTGATCGGCATATATTTTAGGTCGAATATTTTTGTTATTCACAAACATGAACATAAACTCAATATGCTCTGACTACAGAGTGGTATAGGGTGTAAACAAATAATCATATGTTTTATTTCACAAAGAAGCTGTGTTTTTTTTTTTTATTATATACAAAATTTGTTAGACAACTTTTAATATCTTAAAGCTATTTTCAGTTGTGATGTGACATACTTGAAAACATTAAAATAAGTACATAAAAACTAGTAAAAAAAAAAGTTAAACTTAGTTGAAACCGATTGCAAGATAACTTATTATTGGGACCAGAATTAATATTAATTGGATTTTTGTAAAAATATTAGAAACAAAAATAACTTTTTAATTTTTAACTCAAATTCGGTTTATACAAAAGAAACGTATGTAATAAAGCGAGTTAAAGCCCTACACACCTATGGTTTGAATAGTTGTAAGCTACTAGATATTTTACTTTGTTACTTTTTATACCTTATACCACTATATGGTTTGGGTATAACGACTTTGTGCTGCTGTTTGTAACAACCAAAAATATTCGTCCTAGACCCATCTTTAATTATACCGATCTACTTTACCAAATCACTTTTTGAGTCGAAATAGCAATGTCCGTCTGTCCGTCCGTCCGTCTGGGTGTCCATGTAAACCTTGTAATCAAACTACAGGTCGCAAATATGAATATCTTTTAATGAAATTTTGTTTATAAGCTTTCATCGGTCATGGGATGAACGGTGAGAATCGGTCCATGTTCAGACCTAGTCCCCATGCAAATGACCCCTATGAAATCGACATAAATTGCCATAAGTTCCAAATTAACATATAGATCTTAGTCAAATTGGGTTTGTATGTGTTTATTACATCCATTAATCAGTAGTTCAAAAATAATCTCTATAGCAAAATTCTTAGTCATACGCCCCGTATAGAGCTGCTTCCCGAACTTCACTTAAATTTATCAAAAAACAAAAATATTGCACGCATTTTTGTCAAATTTGGTTTGTATATATTTTTTCAAAGTTTAAGTGACTTTACCAAATATGGTCAGGATCGGTCCATTTTTCGACCTAGTCCCCATATAAATATAGCATCCGATATGAACTTTTTCATATCTGCAGCGAAAAAAATTAATAAAAATGCCACTCAAATTTTGTTTATGCTTATTTGCTATATCCAATTAGTTGGACCGAAGAGATAGGGTCTCTAAACCATGGTATAGGGTATCGTATAGTCGAGCTGGACCGACTATAATTTTTTTACTTATTTGGATTATAATTTCATGCCATGGCCCCAAAAAGAAAGTATTTATATGTACATAAGTGCACGCTTAAAAAATATGAGAAATAACTTGTATTTTTATGCTAACAGGCATATTTTTTTTAACGACTGAACCCCTGCCGACACATCAGATCCGGACCCCTGCCGATTCTAAAAAAGCACTGGCAAGTAAAGTGTGTGGTCGTAAAACAACTACAGGACTATGTATGTGATATTAATTAAAACGACAAATTTAAACATTAAAAACAAAAAACAGTTACTATTATTACTATTATAATTTGGGTATTTAGTATATTGTTAAATTACAATAAACTTAATTCTACGGCACTAGCAACTTAGGTTATCGGCTTACTTTTGAATAAAAAATGTGTTCATATATAATTCTTGTACTTTTATATATTGTAGAAACTCATTAACTTTGTTCTTAATAATTCTAAAATATTGTTCGTGTTACATATTCTTAACCGCGCTGTGTATATCGATGGACATTCATATAGAAGATGGAGAGTTGTTAATGTTGAGTTGTTGCTGAATGAGCGTATTGTCTGAGGGTCCTTAGATATCAGATGTTGGTGAGTGAATCGAGTGTGTGTTAGGCGAAACCTTGTAAAACATTTGTTTTTATGAACGTTGGTTGAAGTTGGAAGATCAATTAGAATTTTTGCGGTAGTAATGCATCGGTAAAGGTGATTGTGTTGACCCCATTTTTCGTAAATTGCTGAGTTTAAGTTTGCGATGTGGGCTCTTGATATAAAGTTTTTAGACTGTGGTATTAAAAATTAGGTTGCTTGAAGATAAGCGGATTTTGCAGCTTTATATTCTGCTTTATTTCCCATTACATTAACGTGACTGGGTATCCACAGTAACTTAATTGTATTTATACCCTATACCACTGTGTGGTTTGGGTATAATGACTTTGTGCTGCTGTTTGTAACAACCAAAAATATTTGACCTACACCCATCTTTAATTATACCGATCGAATCAGAATCACTATCTGATTCGATTTAACGATGTTCGTCCGTCCGTCCGTCCGTCCGTCTGTGTGTCCATGTAAAGCTTGTAATCAAACTGCAGGTCGCAAATATGAATATATTTTGATGAAAATTGTTATTTAATCTTTCATAGGCCATGGGATGAACGCTATTGAAATTGGTGAGAATCGGTCCATGTTCAGACCTAGCCCCCATACAAGTGACCCCTATGAAATCGACTTAAATTGCCATAAGATACAAATTATCATATAAATCTTGTTCAAATTGGGTTTGTATGTGTTTATTACATTCATTAATCAGTAGTCTAAAAATTATATCTATGGGACAACTCTTAGTCATAGGCCCCATATAGAGCTGCTTCCCGATCTTCACTTATATCTATCAAAAAACTAAAATATTGCACTGATTCTAATCAGATTTTGTTTGTATATATTTTTGCAAAATACAAGAGACCTTACCAAACATGGTCAGGATCAGTCCATTTTTGGGCCTAGTCCCCATATAGATATAGCATCCGATATGAACTTTGTCATACCTGCAGCCGAAAAAAGTAATAAAAATCCCACTCAAATTTGGTTTATGCTTATTTTCTATATCCAGTTAGTTGGGTCTGAGAGATAGGGTCTCTAAACGCATGGTATAGGGTATCATATGGTCGGTCTAGACCGACTATAATTTTCTTACTTGTTTTTAATTGTATCAGTAATTTTGAATACAAATTATTGTTTTATTTTTGTTTATACGGTACATCGAACACTGAACGGCTGTGGGTACAAATAATGTGTTTATCGGATGTAGTTGCACATATTTTTAGAGCTTCAGTGATTGCTTCAGCTCCAGCTTCAAACATATTTGCTGTTTGACGAAGTAAGCCTGTTTTTAGTGTTTTACCAATTTCATTAGCAAATTCTACATGGTAAGATGTTTTGGATCCATCTGCTTAGATAAAATTAAATTTGTTACAAGTGGCATTTAAGTTTTTGACATATATATTTAGTGGCTCGAAACCACCATCAGCATTAAGAATTTTTCAATGGTGCGTGGCAGAGCAGAATAAAGCATATATATCTAAAATTCATAACTACACTTAATACTTAATCGGACCGGCCTTCATCAGATATTTATTCAACATTGTGATAAATTGTTCTTATTTAATTGAATAGATTATTTCTATATGAATTTTTTCTTATTAGGGCGTCCGTGAGGTTTGAATCTACGCACAGTGGGGCGATTTGACTTTTACAAAATTCATAACATTTAAACTAATTAAGGTATTTTAAAAATTATATATGAGTGCTAGCGGAGGGCGGTAGGTCCACAGGGGGCTTCAGTATATCCTATCAAACTCCAATATTATACTTGTGCTAATATTACATGTAGCAAAAATAAAGATAATGTGCTTAAATTTGTAACTTAAAGTGTTTTTGACCCAAAGACGAGCCCTACTTAAATTTGTTGGAATCTGACCATGTTTGGACCTAGTCCCCATACAAATTTTCCTTCAAAATTGGTTTTAATGACACTGAATGTAGCAAATGTTATTCTATTGCGATGAAATTTGGATCATATGGGCTTATTAGTCAGTGACGAGATCTATAAAAAATCCTTGAAAACGGTGCACGTTTGGACCTAGTCCCCATGCAACAAAAGATGACAAATTTGCTAACTTCTGTATTATATTTAAAAAATTTACATGCAAAAAAACACTGTAAAATTTTAATGAAATCGGACAACTTTTGGACCTATTCTCCCGATTTTTTTTTTATAAAAAAATACACCCAAAGTTCACAAAATTCCAAATTTAACATTGAAATTTTATTAATAATTCACTCAAAGGACTCACTAATTTCACAATAATAATTGTTTAAATCCGAAAGTCTAGAAAAAAAACATCACTCTAATAATTTTTTTATTAATATTACACATACACATCTTTGAAATATTTTTAATATTAATATATTAATGCTATAGATATTGAGTTATTTAGTATATTTTTTTTTAAATTAGTATAATTTTTTTTTATTAATGAGTTTTCTTTAAAATAGTCATTAACATTGGGAGCGATATCTAATAGTCTTAACATATTGGAGCTATAATCATGTTCTTCCAAATCTTTTCGAGATCTTACATGTCTTCGCGTTGAAATTAGTGGGTCTGAAAAGGCCGCCAACATATTGAAAAGGTCCTCATTATTCGTTCTTTTAAATTTCGTTGTTTTAAATTTTTAAGTGCAAATTTTTTATTATTTAAATCCATTTTTAGAGCTGGCATCAGGCCAAAAGTTTCTAATTGTTTCAAAATACATAAATTGTAAATTTTCAACCTTTAGGAAATAATCGAGGTAGCGCAAGCACATTTTATTTTTATTTTTTTATTTTTGAGTGTAAACTTTTTATTATATTGAATTCATTAGCAAAATTTGAACACTGAAAATTTTGGGCCACTTAAAAATAATTCAGGTAGCGCAAGCGAATTTTTGTTGTGCTGAATTCATTAATAAATTTTCAGATTTTATTATTGCCAATACATAAAAATTACAAAGTATTAATCAATCTTCTAAAAACACTTCGCCGTCCTATCAAAATCGTGAAAAATAAGGTAAAAATCCGCAAAAATTTGATAATATTTGGTACTCTATAGTCTCCACAATAAGCCGTATAACTTTAACATCGATTAATTATACGTTACACCAATATACGAGTATGGTTTGGGTATAACGACTGTGCTGCTGTTTTTAACTACCAAAAACCTAGTAATGAAACTACAGGTTGCAAATAAGAATATATTTTGATGAAATTTGGGACATGAACTTCTACCGGCCATAGGATGAGTTATGGCAAAACACGTCTACCCATCTATCCAGTGTACGTCAAGATGTTTTTACAAATTTATGGTTGTTGCATGCAGATAGGCAAGTATATGCAGCCAAGTTCACTTTAACTAGTTAGAGCATTGCATTAGTAAAGCATTTTAGGTAATATCTAAGTTAACATATTTTAAAATTTTTAGTCTTATTCTATCAAAATAGAAAAAATTACCAAAATATAGTATACTAGCTGTTTTTACCCGGTCTTGCCCGGAATAAAAAGGCCTTTGACTTGAAAAATGGTTCACTATGCTTACCAGGCGCTGAGTACTTAGTCCCCAATTAAAAAATTCCCCAATAAAATGAACTTTCTCCCCAAAAATTTGTATGGGCAGTAAATTCATTTTTTATTTCAATTAAAAATTTTTTGATTTTTTAATTTAGAAGTTTTTATAAGATGCTGCAGCAAAAATGCTTCAAAAATAAGCGGCGAAACCGCTTTAAGTTTTTTTTTTCAGTTTATTTATAAACATCAAATATAACGGAATGGTTCGCAAATTAAAGGAATCGGAACTTTCAAAAATTGAATTACTTCATTCAATACGTGATCATCATTGAGCAGAGACATCAAATTCAAGTTTCAGAAATGAAAGACTAATGCGACGTTTAATATTGTGTCGCAAGGTTTCTTTCTGAGCAACTGCTTATAGTATATGTGTGGCCTCTTTTGATCAACAGGTAATTATTTCACATACGTAGATAAAATTTATCATACGACATTTCACTATGCTGTGTTCCACGAGCGAGTCGCGTCCGCTTCCGCGCGTTTGGCAGCCACACCCGTGCTGCCGCGCAGTTGTTGTCAACTTATTTTAATCGCCAAAATATATTTTTCAGATCATTGCAATATTTTAGCTGAGCTGTGTTCCGCGATCGCGTCGCGTCCGCATCCGTCACGTCCGCGTCCGCGCGCCTCGCGCCGGTTCCTCGCAGCTACTACCCGTGCTGCCGCTTAGTTCTCGTTAACTTATTTTAATTCCTAAAACATATTTTTTAGAGCATTGCGATATTTTAGCTGAGCTGTGTTCCAAGAGCGCGTCGCGTCCACATCCGTCGCGTCCGAGGCCGCGGTCGCGCACCGCGCGCCGCTTCCGCGCGTTTGGCAACCACACCTGTGCTGCCGCGCAGTTTTTGTCAACTTATTTTAATCGCTAAAATATATTTTTCAGATCATTGCGATATTTTAGCTGAGCTGTTTTCCGCGAGCGCGTCGCGTCCGTATCCGTCGCGTCCGCGTCCGCGCGCCTCGCGGCGCTTCCTCGCAGCTACTACCCGTGCTGCCGCTTAGTTCTGGTTAACTTATTTTAATTCCTAAAACATATTTAAAGAGCATTGCGATATTTTAGCTGAGCTGTGTTCCGAGAGCGCGTCGCGTCCGCATCCGTCGCGTTCGCGCGCTGTTTCCGCGCATTTGGCAGCCACTCCTGTGCTGCCGCGCAGCTGTTGCCAACTTATTTTAATTGTCAAAATATATTTTTCAGATCATTCCGATATTCAGGCTAAGCAGTATTCCCCGTGCACATAGCTTCCGCGCAACGAAATGATGCTATTGAAAAGAATACTCATTTTAAATGCATTTATTGTAGGACATATATTGAGAGCAGTATGCAAACCTTTACTAAAATAAATATTTAACAAAATTCATTAAATAAAAATGTGTAAAAATTTAAGAATGAATTTGGGGAGTAAGTTCAATTTTTATTTCGATTAAAAATGGCGAATTTGTTCATTTCTTGTGGGTACCTTTTTTTAAGTTTGGGGAATTTGTTCACCGTGTAGCTATTTCCCTGTAAACCAAATTTCAGAGAAATCCGTTGAAAAGTACAAATTTGTATAGGGAAGAAATATACCACACAACAAAAATGAATTTTATAAGAAAATTGGGCGTAAAAATAGGCATGGTCGGTAAAAATCATATGACGACCTTCCCTGGAATATGTACTCAATTTCGGAGAAAGCCATTGAAAAATAAAAGTTTGTATATCAATCAAATAAAGAAACAAATAAAAGGATAAAATAAGTTTTGTATACATAGAAGTTGGCGCAAAGTAGGCGTGGCCTGTAAGAAGCATATGGTGACCTTCCCTGTAGTATAGAGATAGTGTGACCAAATTTTAGACATCCTTTGAAAAATAAAAATAGTGAACAAATATGAATAAAACAGAAAATGAATTTTACATAAAAAGTGGGCGTAAAAGTAGGCGTGGCCGGTAAAAAGTATACGGTGACCTTTCCTGGGGTATAGAGATCGTGTGTACAAAATTTCAGGAAAATCCGTTGAAAAGTAAAAATTTGTATAGCGGTCAAACAAACAAACAAACAAACAAACAGAAAATGAATTTTATATAAATAGATTTGACAACCTGAGACTAGAAAAAGTAAGGGACCAAATAACATAATTTTTATTTTGATTTGTAAAAACTAAAACCCCTTTCAAACGACACCAAAATTGGTTCATTAGTTTACCTACAATCTGATTTGAAAGAGGATATTTTTCAAAAAATTTTGCGCCTTTTTCTAAAAGCTAAAAAAATTCCAAGTTTGCGGAGCTCTATCATCAATAATTTTTATACGCTTTTAAAACGGTTTATTGATTCTTAATCTGTGAGAATTCCTCTATCATTTCTTCATTTTACTTAATGCTTCAGCGCTTTAACACACTTACCTAAAGTCAGACCTACGAGCAGTGTGGTTAAGAATCAGTTTTCATACCGTACAGCTTTTAATTCGTATAAATCTCAGAAGAAACAACTCTATTCAAACAAACAATCGTTATTTTTTGAATTGCTTGAATATTTATGCATTCAAATTTCCATTATTCTCAGGTATTGTTGTAGTTCTGAGAGCTCGTAGGCTTGCTCTGATGAAAGCATTAGGGATGACTTTGACATTTTGAGATTTGAATTAGCTGCTTTGCTGTAGGTAACTACACTTTATTTTTTAAATACTTACAATGATTCTTAAAGCTATATTTACAACCAATGTTTAGTCCTAATATTTTACAATTAGTTACGTTGTTAATAGTGTTGTTATTAAAGGTTAAGTTTATACTACTACAATTTCTTTTTTGGCAAATGTGTATATGTATGTGTATGTGTATATATCTGCACCTGAGCTTTTTGACCAGTTGTCCATTAAATTAAATCATTTTCTTTCAGAAAATCTTAGTGATCCATTAACCACTAATCTTGTAAATAATTCTTTATATATAACCGAACCCCGGCTCACACTTACCCACCCCAACCAACCGAGGGACACACGTCCTTCACGTGGGGACCGTGTACAACATGGAACGAACTCTGGTGGATTCCAAGAGCTCCGAAAGGTTTGTGTGATCGTAAATCAGCCACAGAATTAGTTCCTCGACTGATATTAAGTAACAGACAAATTAAAATAGAAACAACAAAATATAGTAAATTGAGGTATTCAAATATATCGCGCTTTACGAAAATCAGTGCATGTTCAGACCGATTTAAATTTTCATAAATTCCAAATTAGCCCATAGATCTCGGTCAAATTGGGTTTGTGTTTGTTTATTACTGCGATTAATCAGAAGCTCAAAAATAAACCCTATAAGAAAATTCTTAATCATAGGCCCCATATAAAGCTGCTTCCCGATTTTCACTTAAATCTATCAAAAAACAACAATATTATACAGATTTTTCTCAAATTTGGTTTGTATATGTTCTTGCAAAAAATTAATGACCTCACCAAATATGGTCAGGATCGGTCCATTTTTCGACCTAGTCCCCATATAAATATAGGATCCGATATGAAGTTTTTCATATTCAAAGGAAAAAAATAACAATGCCACTCAAATTTATTTTCTATATCCAATTAGTTGGGCTTAAGAGATAAGGTCTATAAACGCAAGGTATAGGGTGTCGTATAGTCGGTCTAAACCGCGGTCTTCATATGACTGAACCTAAAAACGATAAAAGTTTATTGTAGCATTTCATCAATATTAGATTTAATAAAAAATACATGCCTTTTCCACAATGGTAGTACAATATAATCATGTTTAATATAGTTTTGATACAATGTGTTCCGCTTTTTGGTATCTAGCAATCACGTGTTGTTGAAAACATTAAAAAAAATTACTAATTTGAAAAGAGATATCAACTGGTTGACAATCAGTAATTTCCAAATTCAGAATTCAAATCTTTTTATAAATACCCAAATGAATTCCCAAAAAAGTATAATATCGCAGGAACAAATATTTTTATAACACAATAATTACAAATTCTACAAATCTATGGAACAACAACATATTATTCTGTAGAAGTCAGATGAATTGAAAATTATTCAATATGAAACAAATGAATTTGAAATTTTAAAAACCAGCATTATATTAGAAAAAAAATCACATCTTACATATTGCGAATGGACAAAAAAACAAAACTCGATATATGTATGTATTTATTTTAAAATTTTTATTTAAGTATACAAAAAAAAAAAAAAAAAATACGTACAAAAAAAAAATCAATCAAAAGAAATACGATAATAACTCAAAATTTAGTAAATATTAAAGTAAAGGCGATTTAATTTTTCAAAAGGAGACTAAGGCGTGTTACAACTTAATAGTTGTTTTATTGTAATCAAAATGACATATAGAGTAAATTATCCAGGCATGGCAACTATATCATGATGTTAATACCATTTTTTTGCTGTTGAAGAATACAATACCTTCAAGAGTAAAGCAATGCAAGTTCTGACCTTCCCAAAATCATATGTAAAGGTACTTTTCTGTATTTAGTGCATAGATTGGCAAAGCGTAAAATGAGGTTGTGTGTGCGCGAACTACCCAACAAACACGAAATCGAGCGCTTCAAATTACCATTACCAATGTAGAAAAGAAACTAACATCGAGATTGATAAACAAACGGAACTTCTAATATTTCCAAGCTTATTTATTTACACATACAAATTCCCTGTATTTATACTCTTATGACAATTTCTTATTAATAAAATTTATTTATTTTTATTTATTTATTTATTTGGTTTCCTGCACAACAAGACTAAGAGTCTTATAATTAAAGTACAGGATCGGTATAATGTGATACAGTATTTAATGAAAATATAACATAGTTTATAATTTGTATAAAATAAGATAACAAAAATTATTATGTAACATATATTCAAAACAAAGCAAAGTTTTAACAATGGTATTGAAAAATTGGAAAACTTGTTTCCTAAAATGTCCTGCGTTGCTTAAATATTGTAATGTTGGCGGTAGCAAGTTCCAAAGACGTATGCAGTGTATATAGATCCGCCATTCAGAGACCAAACTTTTATGTCTTATTTGAATTATAGAATTATTTCTTCTTGAATTAGAAAAGGATATTCGATTAAAAAGATAATAAAATGTGTTCTAAATTTGAGGAAAAAAATTAATTTTAAGTCTGAAAAAATTTGTTCACAGAGGTAAGTAGAAGGAAAAAACGACAAACATTTTAACGATTTTTTTCTGAGCTCGGGAAATGCTAATTTATCCAAATTTTTCCAGAACTCAATGATATTAATTTTGTGGGGATCATTTAATTCGCTTCGAAGTATAATCGGTTCCGTTTGTATTTCAAACTCGTACTTAGTGGCATCACAATTGAAATGGTTTTCGACAAGATCAAGCAATGGTTGTATATTTTCAAAATCTTTAAACATGTCTTGAAAATTATACAAAAGTGTCTCAAATTTTATGACATTCTTCTGCTTGTCATTTATAAGAAAAGTTTTTGGAAAACTGGAAAAATCACCCGAATGAATTTGGGAAAATAGTAAAAATATTTTTGTCTTAAAGTTAAAAAGAATTTTGGACAAATCACATAAATTCTTTCCATTTCCTTGCAGTTCTAAATTAAATTCATTTAAAATCTGTTAAAAAAGCTAAATCTAAAATAAATTGATCATCTTTTAAGGCCTGTATTGCCCACTCTTCCATATTTTCCGTTTCTAAGAACTGCACCACTTCTTCTCTCAATTCAAATAATCTATTTATAGACAATCACCACGGCTTAACCAACGAACTGCAGTAAACATTTTGAGATCATTTTATGCAGCGTTTTTGCTTTTCAAAAAACTAACAAACTTTCTGTGAGTGAGGGCATAATGCCCTCCTCATATTTTATTAATTATTCGTTCTGCAGCTTTAATGGCAGGGTATTTAGTTATAAATTTGGATGCAAGAATAGCCTGATTAATGCCACAGTGAAAGCTGTGAACTAAAATTCCACTTTTTATACCCTATACCACTATGTGGTTTGGATATAATGACTTTGTGCTGCTTTTTGTAACAACCAAAAATATTTGACCTAGACCCATCTTTAATTATACCGATCAAATCAGAATCACTATTTGAGTTGATTTAACAATGTCCGTCCGTCCGTCCGTCCGTCTGTGTGTCCATGTAAATTTTGTAATCAAACTGCAGGTCGCAAATATGAACATATTTTGATGAAATTTGGTATATAAGCTTTTATCGGCCATGGAATGGACGGTATTGAAATTGGTGAGAATCGGTCCATGTTCAGCCCAAATATAAATTACCCCTATGAAATCGACATAAATTGCCATAAGATCCAAATTGTCATATAGATCTTACTCAAATTGGGTTTGTATGCGTTCATTACATCCATTAATGAGTAGTCCAAAAATTATGCCTTTGGCCCCATATATACTGCTTCCCGATCTTCATTTAAATCTATTAAAACAAAAATAATGCACTGATTCTTCTCAAATTTTGTTTGTATATATTTTTGCAAAATACAAGAGACTTTACCAAACATGATCAGGATTGGTTCATTTTTGGACCTAGTCCACATATAGATATAGCATCCGATATGAACTTTTTCATATCTGCAGCCAAAAAAAATTAATAAAAATCCCACTCAAATTTGGTTTTTGCTTATTTTCTATGTCCAGTTAGTTGGGCCTAAGAGATAGGGTTTCTAAACGCATGGTATAGGGTATCGCATTGCCGGTCTAGACCGACTATAATTTTCTTACTTGTTTTAATTGCCCTATGAAACCTTCGTATTTTTCGATCATTACATTTGCACCATCTGTACAGACTCCAACAATTTTTTTTGTGTCTATAATAGAAAAAAGCTTATCACTAACTACATCAAATAAAAGCTTGCCCGTTACGTATCCGTAAAATGTTTCGAGAGAAAACATTGTTTCAAAAACATTATAGTCCCTATCTAGACACCGAATACATATTACCAGTTGGGTAAGATCATTAATGTTTGTGCTTTTATCTAGACAAAAAGACACAAATTTAAAATTTATTAATTTTTCCTTAATACCAGGTTCTACAGATTTTCCTACTTCAATAAAACGCCATACTACACTTTAGTAATTATAATTAAGCTTTTGCAAAATTTTATCTAAAAGATTTTTAACAAATATCCCATCTGAAAATGGCCTTCCATGCCTAACAATATCCAAGCTTATTAACGTTGATATCTCTAATTGCACTTTTTTATTTTCTTACTTTTGCTCGTTTTGATCTACAGCTGGCAACCATTCTTTTATTTTTATTTAAAAGCGTTTCTCTTTCCTTACCTTGAAAATTATTCATATCACTATGAAAGGCATCATAATGTCTTTTAATGACATATTCCCTTTTTTCATTAAATATTTCACAACATAAAATTCATTGCACGTTACCAAATGCATTATCAATCATAATATATTTTTTGAAATTCACTATCAATTTAAAATGATTGTTGGGGAAGTATTGCTGGAAAAATATAAAAGCATCCGCCGCATGTGCATACTTTGCTATCTCAACGAACACTAAATGAAAGAGCACAAGTATATGTGTGAAGTGGTCTCCGCACAATTGTGCTATGAAATGCCGACCGCTGATTAATGCTAGAAAATCCAAAGACAGTTTGCTACATGTTAAAACGTATTATATTTAAATTTTCCTATTTAAATAAGTATTTTCTGCTTTATAGTCTTTTGTATGTGAAATTCTGCATAACTTATTTTTAGTAATTTATTTTCTTAACTTATCTAAGAAAATCCAAGTCATTTCCTTTATTCGTATCCCAACTTTCCATAAATATTTTAAAAGTTAACTAGAGGACGCCTGCTGCTCCGCAGCATTATATTATATTATATTAATTTTTATAATATAATACCAAAATTTGCCAAGAGAAGTTAACGTACAGTAATGCCAAAATATGCCAAGAGAAGTTAACGTACAGTAAAAGTAAAGTTGATTGTCCACGCATAACTTTCCTCAAACCCAACGAATTTGCCAAGAGATGTAAACGTACAGTAATGCCAAAATATGCCAAGATAAGTTAACGTACAGCAAAAGTAAAGTTGATTCTCCACGCATAACTTTCCTCAAACCCAACGAATTTAAGCAGTTAATAGCTCAAAAGAAGGAGCTTGATCCACTGAGTGTTTTTAGACCTTTGTCAACAGCCTCCGTTAATTAGAATTCTAGTTATAGAGGTTTGAGAGAAGAAAAATATTGAAAAAAATCTTGAATGCAAAGTCTATTCATAAATTCTTTTAATATATAAGATTTGTATCACTTTTACTTTGTATGGCAGGTGCCACGCAAATTGTTCCAATACCAACATTTTTATGGACACACTCAAAATTTCATAACTCTGTCTATCATAGTTCTTACCTTTATAAAGTTGCAAGGTTCTAGCTCAGTGGAACGTTGGTTTAAAATCGATTACAAAATATGTGCCTAATAAAAAAATAATCAAGAAAACGAGTTACCAACAACGCAGTTAAATAAAACTATTTTCTGTCTTTATGAATATGATAAATATATATTTATAATATTAATAGGCTAGGCGATTTCTTGTGCCCGATATTTTGTTCTACCTTTGCAGATTTACAGATTTTTACATATTTTCGTTTATTTTGAGTAAATTGCTTTTAAAGTTGCTACTGACACATACATAAAATTATATATATGCTATATGTGTTTTACTAAATTTGGCAATTTGTTTGTTAATGAGTTTGCTATCTTCAATCACAATCATAATAAACCATAAAAGTGTTGGTTTGTGAATTGGGTTAGTTGAAAAATAAAGCTACCTAGAAATTACACTCGGATTTCGACCGCTGGAATCTGCTAGTTTAAAAAAATATGATTAGAATTAATATAAATCTAAAAATATGGTTTGTGATTGTTTGATCTATTGTTTAGACATTAAAAATGAACTTGTTGAAAATTTAATGTTCTCATAAAACGGAAATGAGAATGCATTAAAATAGTTTTTGGAGCTATTATATTTTTTCATACTTGTATAAATAGCAGATATAAACAAACATATATTCGGCTATACCGAAGCAAGATGACGAAATTTCTTATACCCTCATTATTTATAGTGAAATTTTTAAAATGTTTACAACGACTTGTTAATATATAAAAACAAATAGAGAAAAATAAATTATATTTATGTAGGGTAATGCTTGAAATGTGGCCAATATACACTATGGTCTTGTGGGCGAGTGGTGTTAAAAATTAGTGCTAATTAATTAAATTTTTGTTTATGAAAAACATTTTAAACAATTAGTTTTATTGAAATTGTAGTTATTAATTTAATTATCTGATTTATGGAATTTCACAGTTAGAATTTTTGTCTTAAGTACATGTGGGAATATTTTCCTTCTATGTCTGACCTTATATAATAAATGATGGGTATAGATATTTAGTATAGACCAATTTCTGCTTTATTATATGTTTCATAACATAACATATAATATAATATAACATTCAATTAAAAAGATGAAATGCATAGTTTACAAAAAACAAGCCACTAGTTGTAGAATCTATTTAATACCATGAAATGGGATTTGGTTTTTTAGTCAACGGCATTCCCCCTACATTACCATTCAGTTTCGAGAATGATGACTTTATTTAAAACCATTTCCATTAATTGGTCGTCCAAACAACTTCTGTCCATCCATTTGGTTGTATTTGTGTAAATGTAAATTCAAACTATAATAATATTTTTAGTCGAAGGAGGTCAACTACACGGCAATCAATATAAAAAGTTCTATAAAATGGTCTAATCGGATTGATGAAATCAAATTCATGCGATAACATCTGCCAATTTCTATTAGAAAAACATCAGGAATGGTCTCATCAAAACCATATAAACTGAGGTTACTTGTGCTTATATCAAAGTATTATATTGAGTTATTGATAAGAATAAAATATTTTTTCGTGTTTACTTCATATACATTAGGTGGCAAAATTATTTTGACAAAAACAAAATGATGCTTTTTTGTATTCAACTTTTAGTTGTCTTTATAGAATATTATGTTTTTTTTTTTGTTTTGTGTAAATTTTGCTAATATAAACTAAAAAATAACTCAATAAAATTAAAAAATGCAAAAGATATGAATGAAAGTAAAATCGAGGTGTTGGCATAAGTATTTTGGCAAGTTATTATTATTAACCTTCATCTCACCCTCAAAAAAACTTACCTTGTTTACCCTCGTGTGTCGTTTTCCACACATACGGGATATCTACATATTTTGCACTAGCAACATATATTTTTTTATTTAAAATCACGATTTACCATCAATAACATATAGTAGCAGATTCCAGCCCTCGAAATTCGAGTGCAAATTCTATGAAATTTTTTTTTATTAAATAAAGACCCTAAAGGTATGCTAATCGATTAAAGCCAATTCACAAATCACCACAAAAAACAAACTCATTTTTATTAGAAACACATTAACAAATTTAATAAACACACACATAGCATTGTATAATTTTGTGTATGTGTTAGTAGCCACTTTAAATGCAATTTACACAAAATAAAGGGAAAAATTTTAAAATCTGAAAATCTGCAAAGCGGCTAGAAAGAAATACCTTTCAAATAATATACGTTTGGTAAAAATCAGGATAAAATGGTAGTATCTATTACTTCAAATTAGTTTCTCTTCAATACATTTAAATAAACATTAGGGTTATTAGTATGCTTCTTCTTGGTAGAAACAGCACATCGTTTTATATACATTGTTCTTAGTTGTCGACTTCTCGTAATAACATATGTAACATCTAGCTTTTCCTTCGATATTCAGAGAAACACATTTTGATCTTTTTGGGGTAATGTCGAATGGTACTGATGAGCGCTCTCCAGATTATGAAGGTTGACGAAACATTGAAGATGCGGAATGCGCTATTGAGCAACTGGGCTCCCCCACTGATTCATTTTGTAAATTGTTGCTAATACAAGAGCTATTCTAAGCTCACGCAAGAAAACTCTTCGCATCATTTGTTTGTTTGCCAATTTGGATAACAACTTTTGGGCAAATTCGCAAGATCAGAAAAATTTGCCCACTGTTATGTTATAACTCTTCACTCTTCCAACATAATTCAAAACTACACGTTCACCTTAATTTTTTTCAGCTAAACCACTAACTGGTTTACCCAAATATGGTTGCATATTCTAAACGTAATAAGTTTTAGAGCAAACTAAAACCCAAAATTTAATTCCATATCGGCTTAGAAGGCATATGTTGTTGAAACTTGCATCTCCTATGAAAACCTAGCAATTGTTATTCAACTGTAACACATTCAGATGGTTTGCAGTAATAATAGTTCAGACCATTTGTCGAATATTTCACTAATTGCAGCAAATTATTCCGTAAAGCTTTTTTGATGTCTGCTTATAATGTTATCGAACCAAATAACACTATTCATGTATTGAAATATCTTCTTCGACATCATCGCTCTAAATAAGTCCAACATTGTCTCATTCTTTCATCTAAATTATCACAATTATATCTAAATCATTAGATTAGTTGGAAGCATAGACCTGTAAAGTCCAGCCAAAATAGGAACACCGATATATGCATGTAACAAGTTTGAGTCGATTTCGGTATAGCTTTCACAGCATTGTTCCTTTGCATATGCATTTGATCACTTCAGAATAACATTGCCAATTGTTTGTATTGTATAATAGGTACACAGCTTGTCATAACATCAATAGGAATGGACATTTGATGGCAAAAAATTATGTTCTTAGTACAAAATATATATAAATTACATATGTGTAGAAAACCACACACCAGGGTAAGCAACGTCACTTTTTACATATCTCGTTGTAAAAAAATGTTTTTGAATCAATTAATACGTTTTCTGTATAAAATTGATGCGACAGCAAAAATCAAGAAATTTCATGAACATCGCTTAATTATTATTTTTTCTGTGTACAAAATATTTTCATATTGTGTGGTTTTCCACACAAGGGTGAGATGAAGGTTAAACAAGTAAGAAAATTATAGTCGGTCTAGCCCGACTAGGTTGAAAAATGGACCGATCCTGACCATATTTGGTATAGTCACTTATACTTTGAAAAAGTATATACAAACCAAATTCGAGAAAAATCTGTGCAATATTTTTGTTTTTTGATAGATTTAAGTGAAGATCGGGAAGCAGCACTATATGGGGCCTATCACTAAGAGTTGTCCCATAGGTATCATTTTTGGACTACTGATTAATGGACATAATAAACACATACAAACCCAATTTGACTGAGATCTATATGATAATTTGGAACTTATGGCAATTTATGTCGATTTCATAGGGGTCATTTGTATGGGTGCTAGGTCTGAACATGGACCGATTCTCAGCAATTTCAACAGTCTTCATCCCATGGCCAATAAAAGCTTACATACCAAATTTCATCAAAATATATTCATATTTTCGACCTGCAGTTTGATTACAAGCTTTACGTGGACACACAGACGGACGGACGGACGGACGGACATTGTTAAATCAACTCAAAAAGTGATTCTGATTCGATCGATATAATTAAAGATGGGTCAAATATTTTTGGTTGTTACAAACAGCAGCACAAAGTCATTATACCCAAACCACATAGTGGTATAGGGTATAAAAAAGAAGCTTAATATTTAACATATGTACAAAAATTTGATTATGAGTTAATAAGATGAATAGTCAGTCCCCTTTGGCTTCAATAACTTTTTGAATGCGTCTTGGAGCTGACTCTACTAAATTTTGAGAGACCTCTGAGGATATCTCATTCCAAAGAAAAGTGACCTCGGAAATTGTCTCTTCTTTGATATTGTGTAAAGAACAAATTATTGTACGTTTGATAAGAGACCACATGTTTTCATTGACATATTCTGGTGGCCAGTCCAGAGTAGTAGTACCATCATTCTTCAATAATTTGGATATTATTGTGCTTTTATGGCATGGGGCATTGTCCCGTTGTAGGATAAATGATACTTCGATCAACCAGTGTCCTGAAGGGAAAACGTTATCATTTACGGTATTCAAATATTAGCCTTGGGAAACAAGTCACCCAACCCGATGTATTCAATGCACTTCCAGAACATGACAGAGCCTCTACCATGGCTCACTTTTTGGCATGAGAAATAAAAAAATTTAATTGTGTTTAAAAGGCATGTTTCCCGAGGTAATCACGAAGAGTTTTTTTTAAATTATTTATTTTTTATTTTTGGCAGCATTTTGAGGTGAAAAACACGATTTTTGGTATAAAATTTCGGAAATTTGTTGTTAAAAAATGGGGAAGAGAATGGAAAATAAATAAAAAAAACTTTGATTTATGTGTAGATATAGTGTGTAATTAACTGGATGAAAGACTGGATACATAAAAATTTACAAAACTTAAATGCTTCATCAGCTACAATAAATTAATCAAAAAAATAGTTATGATACAAGTGATTATCTTTTTATTTTTATTATTATTGTTATATATTAATTTAGTTATTATTACAAATAAATACAAAAAATATTTTTTCAACATGTCTACAGAAAAAGTGATTTTTTTCCAGACGTTAGCATATTGCGGGTATTTTAGCATCGAAGGTATGAAAGTTAAGTTAGGTGTGTTACATACCATCGGAATGGCAAATTTGCCTAGTTTCTTAATATATGCTTTATTTTTAAGGTTTAAGAAACACTAAAAACTAAAAAACTCTTAAAGGAAAAACCCAAGTTTTCTTTTGAGAAAAAAAGGGCATTTTTTTTTTAAAAAAAAGTAAAAGTAAGTCAAATAATTTTTTTTTTTTGCTTTTAATTTTGTTTCTCGAAATATTAAAGAAATGGCTATCTAAACCAATTGGGACAAATTTTGTTTAGAACAATAGGTAAAAAAATTACTTGGTTGAGAAAAAACACCTGTTTCACTAAAATGTGAAATTTTGACCGCCTCTGAGTTAGAGAGTTCTTGACCGATCTTCTTGAAGAATTGTGTCTCAACTAGTATCTAATAGGACTAAAATTGGTGCAAATTTCATCCCGATTGGAAGACATCGCTTTAAAAGGTTAGATCACTAGACATGAAATGCCCCATCTTTTATCTTACCTTTCAATTGTACTTTAGTATTTTTACGTAGCCATTTAAGTTGTGGTTACAAATATAAGGGAAATTTCAACAAATTACATAAGTGAAAGGCTCCTTTTACATCCACATGAAAAAATATTACTCCCCAAAGCATTCATATAACAAAATTTAAATCGTGTTTTATTTATAACAAAGTTAAAATAAAATGTAAATACCGCCGGATATTGCAAAGTGAAATTTCAAAAATTACACTAAAAACGGATACGGAAATGCATTTCAAATAAAAGCAAATATATATAAAAACAAGACAGCAGGTGTAGCAACAACTGTTGTAAATACAAATACTATCTGGATACTACTACAGCAGCAGCATCAAAATATTTATATATTCAATATGCATTTGTAAGAGGAAAAGAGATGGAAAACGGAAATGTGTAACAGCAATCCTTTTTCACATGTACATAAACAACCACAGAAACTAAAAGTTTTAAATAGTAATATATAAAAACCAAAAAAAAAATAAATAAATTAAACAATAATACGAAATGCCAAATTGGAAATCTTACTTTGCTGTATGTAATGAACATTTACAACTTGTAGCAATAGAACTTTGTGCAAATTTCTTCCTTTATTATTAGTTCGTAACATACATGTAGAATACAGAAATTGAAATATAATTTTAAAAATTATTTCCAAGAAAAAAATGATTACTAAGCTACTCATAAATATTTATGAGTCTTTCAGCATTGAAATTTCTTACAATTTACAGAAAACTTACTATACAAAGTTAACACATATGATAATATAATATATTGAAATGAACAACTTCTTTCAAGAACACTTCAAAAGGCTTACTTTTTATAAGGCTTACTTTGTGAGGGGCAATAACATAAAATTTTTGGTATATAATTGGTTTTGCATAGTATTTTTTTGGCTATGTAGTACTTTGCAGTAAAGTAGTATTCTGCATGTTTGCAAATAAAATATTCCATTTTAGTTCCTGATGTTGTTAGTTAGTATATTGCCCAATAAAGTAAAAGAAAAATCGATAATACACATAACAGCTTTCTAGTCAAAGAGAGGTTATGCATGTGTGCCTACCACTTTTGTTTTCTAAAGAACATTTGAAAAAGAAGGTTTTCGGATAAATCATACAAAATATAACTGAAAGCATAAGTTGTTGTTTTATTATTATTTTTTTGTGTATCTAAGCCAATTATAACATACCCTAAACAATGATTTTTGGCAATGTATATCGGTTTCCAAAAAATATTCTTATTGTATCAAAACTGGGTATAAGTGAACTTAGAAAATAAGCAATAAAAAAACTGAATGAAATTGTCGTGTATTTAAAAGCTATTATTTTATTAGAATTCTTATATTCAACATAGACGTATGGACAAAAGGCCTTATGGCTACATGGATGGCTATGAATTATGAACATATTATATATATTTTTTGTCGTTACCTTTTGTAAAGTGAAGTGTTGATTGCATGGTAAGGAGTGAGATCGAATAATAACATGTTTCTTATAACTTTTTCGAAAGCATTATTTTTTTTTATTAAGTTATCTTTAGAAAATATACCAGTTATTATTCTTAGCGACAGCTCTATTCACTTGTTGGTCTTTCGATTAAAATGAGTGACGAAATAAAAGTACGTGCTGGAATTGTTAAATATTTTCAACAAAAACCAGCTTGGCCCTACAAAAAGATTGCAAATGAGTCAATGATCTGATATTAAACTGTTTCCCATGCTATTACGAACTATCAGGACAATATGGTCAATGATAAGAAATATAATTTAACATGAACGAAAGCATACTAAAAAGAGCTTCCATCATATACGGTAGAAAACTAGCCCGGTTAGCAAAAGTCATCACAGGTTTGAAAACATACAAAGCCCAAAATATTCTAGACAGTAATATTTCAATTCGAGGTTAAAATTTTTAATTTGATAATGCTCGAGGAAATATGGGAAAGAGGTTTAGGGTCCAAAAGCAAATAAGGTATCCAAAATGTCTCTGGTGCGGCAACCATTATGCAGTTGTGGTAAAAGAAGCAAGTTAATTGTTACACCGGGCTCTATAAATAGCGAAATTTTATTAAGGACTACTTGCCAACAAAATGTGTCCATATATTTTTGGCCCAAATTGGTATCCTGTCGCTACATTAAAAGCTTTTTAGCAGTAGTGTAACAGTATATTAGTTTTTGTATCAATGAAGGCAAAGCATTCAAATTGTCCGGAGCTTAAGCCAGTGGAGAGGTATTGGGCTCTTGCAAAAATGAAGTTAAAAAATATAAAAACATTTCCCAAAATGTAGAAAGTTTTATGCTTGTGCCAAAAATCCCTAACAAGAGGTTTCTAAAGAATTGTTTCATAAGAGCAAAAGTAGTAACTGGAAGTATAACAGTTATCTTTCTTTGTAGCTTTAATATAATTTCAATTAAACAACAAAAATCAAAATTCTAGGTGCAATGGTTTCTTTAATATTACTTTCTATGTGTGTTACGATTTCTTCGATTTCCCTCCTTAGAGCATTGTATTTTTGAAACATATTTTAAAAATAATGAAATTTTGGCGGCGATGAAGCCATGAATTATATTTTCTCCATGATGGCCTCGTTAACCATCAACATTTTCGAAGTTGTTATTCACAGAACCTACACGTGTTTGTCGAAAAACCAATGCATCTAAAACTTGTCACTGTTTGGTGCAAATTTCAGGCTGGAGGAATCATTGGACTATAATTGTTCGAAAATGGGGCTGATTAAGCCATTACATGAAAACAGCGTTTATTTTTTTGCCTAATTTAGATGATAATGATGAAGACAAAGCCATGAGCTATACAGTCCGTTAAATGATTCAGTTGCTGGATGAGATATTTTCTGGCAATTTATTCCATCGTTTCGGTGATCAGAATTGGTCCCCCTCAATCACTTGTGTATTGAAGGACGAGATTATATGCTGCATCAATGAAAGTTAGTCAATTATCTGCAAAATAGTCAATAGAGATCAAAGCCACATAGGCCATTGGTCTGTGTTGCTCTATACATAACCTTATGCTGTGCACCTTCATATTCATTAAAAAAATAAAAGTGTAAAGAAAAAATTTTGTTTTCTGTTTAATTCAAATCTTGTGTTGATTTTTAAACTCCTTCTTTTAACTCATACTCACTGTCGTGGGGCAACCCCATTCCCCATTATCCAATTAATCTGAAACTAGGCAAATAGTTTTGTTGTGACTACACATTAATTTTGGTGTAGTCAAGCATAGTCACGCACAGTCAGGGAGTGATCTAAAGGGTCCGCCATTTAACGTTTTTTTTTTTCAACTAGATAATCAGATAATCAGATAATTAGACAGATAATTAGTTAACCTTCCGCTGAACGAATATGCTTGTGTATATGCCTAAACAATGCTGGGAAATTTTGCGATATTACTTTGAATATCATGGTAATGTTGCAGAATGTGTACGAAAATTGCGTACGGATTTTGGAAGAAGAGAAGCACCGTCAGCTCCGTATGTTCCTTATATTGTGAAAAAAGTAAAAGAAACTGGCATCCTCATCGATAAACCAAAGCGTGAAAAGCCAAAAACAGTGCGTACACCCGAGAATATTGCTGCTGTGGCAGAAAGTGTGCGTGAAGCGCCATCAACATCAATTCACCGTCGTTCTCAAGAATTGAACATTTCGGAGGCATCACTGAGACGAATTTTGCATAAAGACCTTGGTATGACGACATACAAAGTCCAATTGGTTCAAGAGTTGAAGCCAACTGACCATCCAATGTGTTTTCGCTTCGCTAAGTGGGCCTGCGATCGACTTACAGAAGATGCCGATTTTGCCAAAAAAAATCATCTCTTCAGATGAAGCTCATTTTGATCTTGGCGGGTATGTAAACAAGCAAAATTGTCGCATTTGGGGCACAGAAAACCCGCACGCATACATTGAAAAGCCGATACACCCAAAACGAGTCACTGTTTGGTGCGGATTTTGGTCCAGAGCCATAAGTGGGCCATTTTTCTTTGAAAATGAACAAGGAGTGGCCGATAGAGTCAATGGCGATCGTTATCGGGCCATGTTGAACGAATTTTTGTTCACGAAAATCGAAGAGGAGGATATTAGCAACAGTTGGTTTCAACAGAACGGCGCTACGTGCCACAGAGCCGAAGCTACACTCGATGTTTTGCGCCCTGTTTTTGTAGATCGCATTATCAGCCGCAGAGCTGATGTCGTTTGGCCGCGATTTGACACCGTTGGACTATTATTTGTGGGGTGTCCTCAAAGATAAGTGTTGCACCAACAAGCTAGAGACAATTGGCGCTTTAAAGGACAATATTCGTGAAGCCATTGGTGAAATACAGCTGCACGCCATCGATAAAGTGCTTAAAAATTGGACCGATAGTGTAGGCTACTGTATGGCCAGCCAAGGCAGCCATTTGAATGAATTTATTTTCCATTATTAACCGGAAGGATTGTTCTTTCAAATAAAAAAAGAAATTTGAGATAATATTCAGTACTTTTTTTTATAGCATTTTCAAAAAAAAAAAAAAAAAAGTTATTTGGCGGCCCCTTTAAATATCATTCCCCTCATCTGATCGATCTGAAACTTGGTCCATACACTTGTTGTAAGAACAGATTACCTTTGACAATTACGGATAGATTTAAAATGGATTTCCCCATATCCAATCAATCTGAAGCTTGGTTGATAGACTTGCTGTGAAAAAGATTAACTTTGACATAGTCGTGCACATTCACGCATAGTCACGCTTAGTCACGCATAGCCACGGAGAGATTAAAACCTCACTTTCCTTCATCCGATCTATTTGAAACTTTGTCCATAGACTTATAGTGGCCAACGATTAATTTTAAGATAGTCACACACAGTCACGCATAGTTACTTTGTTTCTATGGGTTAGATTATCTATTTATATATTTATTTATTTATTTATTTATTTATTTATTTATTTATTTATTCATTTAGATTTATAGATTATACATCCCTACATTTTTAAAAATCATTGCTCTCGGAGATATTTGTAATATAATAACATTTGTAGTGTGTTTGACAAGTCATAGTTACCATGCCTTCAGCATGTAACTAAACACTCACATTCCGTTGAGTTATTTGCCCACACTCATTATAGCTGGCTAGCCTGTAAACTGCTGAGCCAGCTAAATCCCACGATTAGTTCTAGCTTTAAGTGTGTGAATGTATGTGTGTGTGCATGTAATATTTATAGATAGAATTAAGTTTAAATTTAAATAATAAAGACAGTTGTCAGAAACCGCTCAATAAGAGCACACCAAATACTTTTGTGTTTTAATAAAATAAATTATAAATAATAAAATACATTATACATTTTCTGAAACTTTCACACACAAGGCGAAAGGAGTAATTGTTGACATAAACAGATCTAAATTAATTGGAAGTTACGAGCTGATATTGTTGGAACGCAACAGTTAATTTTACCAAGCAGGAATTCAGACTTAAACTACGAATTAACTCAAACAGAAATGGGGTACTCAGCATCACACGACGACATTTTAAAGTTAGTAACTTTATAAGAACAAGTCTGTTAACATATGATGGTAGCATATATGAATTCCATCCAAAGCCTCTAAACAAAATTTGAAAAACTGTATTTGTCCTCATATGAATGATATAGTAAGGATCCCATATAATTGATCCATATTCAAGAATAGGGTGAACTGGAGAGGTCTGTTATTAACTCGTTGAGCAATTTAATAATATTACAAATTTTGACTTCATCTGCTTATATTAGTACTTTACAATTCAACATGATCGAACGGATATAGGTTATAAATAAAGTGAACAGTGTGGAGCCCAGATGCCCTCCCTGTAGAACGGCAAAAAAACTTCATTGAATTTTGGAACAAAATCTCTGAACTTTTCGTGTTGCGTTCTACTGGAGAGATAGGATCTCAGCCACTTTGGAACAGTAAAACTAAGTCCCATATGCGATAATCTGCTTGCATGATATTTAAAAACCCAATTTCAGAAACAATGCTGATATGCGGATAATAGCAAAGAAGTTTAATGTGATAAGTTAACAGTTAAAATTTTTTCTTTGCTTTTACTTTTAAACAAAGCAATTATACAAGATTTTATTCACTCGAGTTTTAAGTAACACAATTAAATAGACTTATTGGAGATTGTGGTAAGTGGACCGCAAAAAGGCAACTAGGCATTCCATCAGGACCAAATTTTAAAAAATGTTTCATTGATGATAAATGTAAAATGTATACCCGATGAATATTATAGTCCGCGAAAATATTGTAAGTCAAAGTGTCGTCATCTGAACTATAAACACAAAAAAAGAAACTATTGTAATATGGTTAGTACTAGAAGAATTTACTTATGTAATAGAACTTTTTGCGGAAATTTATAAGCATTTAAGAATGCAATAGCTTTTCTTCGCTTACAACATTATTATCTTATTTTTTTTTGCCAAAATGGAAGTATTTACGAAAGCAAATTGAGTTATTACTTAAATAATTAAGTTATTAATTTATTATTTAAATAACTTAATTGAGGCAACTCTACGAAAATGAAAAAAAAAAAAAAAATGTTGCAACAGTTTATCGCATTATAGAAAAATATTTAAAATATTCAATGTCTAAACAGATATTGTTATAAATTCTTGGTTAATATGATAAAACCAAATTTGTGTTATAATTAGTAATCGGTCAAAAGAATAATTAACTGTTGTGGTTATGTTACGGAAAAATTATTTCGATTTCTGTTTTAAATACCAAAATGTTATTGTCAAATGATAAATCCAGTGCTATTTTTCTGCCGGAACGCACCGGAACGAGTTTCGGCAGTTGTTTTCAGAAAATGCATAAACAGAAATGTTGTTCTGGGACCTATTTTTAGTTTTTTAATGTTAAAAAAAATTTAATTTTTTTGAAAATATTCACTTTCAAAAATTATAAAGTTAAAAATCATAGCAAAGCCCTAAAAAAATAATTCAATCAAGTAAACGTTTGTTTATATGTATATTAGGGTGACAGCCATTTTTGATTATTGAAATTTCAAGACGAGCGGGTCGGATTATTGTGACACTGGCTCTATAATTGTAGTGCGCAAAATGTGAAAAGTTTGCACAAAAATTTTGATATTAATAATTGCGTTTTAATAAAATTAATTAATAAACTATAACGAAAAGTAAATTACCTTTCTAATAAAATAACAAAATCCAACATCGGTTGAAAAACAGACAAGTTATATAAAGTTCCCCAGGCAATAAATGCGCCGCAGACCACTTGATTAAGAAAATCGAGCTCACATTTTTAAAGACGTTGAAATTATTCCAACGATAATACTTTTGCATTCTCCTGATCACAAAATGGTGTTGTGCGAAATATTTTGCATCTCGTCTATTGTTACGTTACGTATTTTTTTTTAGCAATATTTCAAAATCTCCAATTTTAATTTTTCAAAAATTTTGTTCAAGAAATTTACCGAATTCAACGATTGGACTTCAGGATCTTATTAAAAAAGTACATGTGATTAAAAATGGTAAATATTGTGGGTATCCTGTTCTTAATTTGGCTAGGGCAGTGTTTTTATTTCAGCGGATTTGAAGAAAAATGTGATTTTTTAATACTTTTTAAATTTTAGGCTACATCTTTTTGGTGTTTTCATATTTCAAATATCTTTTGCCAAAATACTATACTAGTTGAGATATGTTCTCAATTTTTTAAATTAAGGTTAAGTTGCAACACTATAATCTGTCCCTCTTTAAGGTCAAAAGTCAAATTTAAGGAGATTTAAATTTTTTTAAAACAAAATATCGAAAAATTATATATTTGTTAAAGAATTTCGATAAGACGTATTGACAATATTTGAGTGACCCAAAAAATAATATTCTGGACTTATTTTCTGAAAATAACCGGTGGGGTACTCTTGATGAAAATCTATAAATATTTTCTTCATCAGGATTTTTTTTAAATAAATCAAATTTAAGTATTCATAAAATTCCTCAAATTTATTCGTTATTTCATGAAAACATTTAGATCATTTAGTTTTTATATTTAATACAGTATAAACAAATTTGTATATCAAGGGCTTATATTAACAAAGTGCTAACTGCATCAATAATCATTTTAAAGAGAGCATGTAAAACCAATTTAAAAATAACATCTGAAAATATTTGTCGATCGGTTTGCTACAATATTTATTAAGAAATAGTGGTCCTAATCATGTGTGATACCAAAATTAATATTATATTTGATAGTTATATCAGAGAACAGTTTGAAATCAAAAATTTATATTGCTGTCAAATGTATATAGCACTTTTTGAATGTATTCAAAATTCAACCAGAATAGGAAAAATTAAATTGAAATAAATGAAAAAATAGTAGAAGCGAGCTCAGGGCGCACAAAGAGGATTTTTAAAAACATTCCTACACCAACTGAAGATAAGAAATTTACTCCAGAAGAAGCGTTTGCCCTATTTTTGGATTTTAAGTTAACCAAAAATCAATATAAGGAATTGCGGAAGCGACTCAGAGAAAAGAATTGTGGGATTTTTCCAGAACATCGAGATTTAATTTCTGCCAAAAAAGAATGCTTACCTTCACAATCTGCTGTTAGTGTTACTTCAAATTCAGCAGAAATAAAATTGCAAGATCTCCTTCAACATACTGCAAAATGATTGCTAAATACGCTTGATACTGATCATTTAAAAAGAAAAATTGGAAATGGCGGTATTACTTAAATTTCCAAATGGGGATACGATGGATCCTCTGGTCAGAAGCAACACAAGCAACTTAATGCCAAAAATTTTAATATATTTATGGTACCTTCGTTCCATTGCGCTTAACAAAAATCTATACTGGCTTCGAGCCGTCAACTAGTAGAACAACAGAAATTGATGTATTGAAAAATAAAACTCCTTCTTCAAAAAAGTCTTACAGATCAATAAAATTTGCAGTTAAAAAGGAAATTAAACAACTTCAACCAGTAATATTTAAATTTGATGAATAAGTGTATAAGGGGGAATAGGTTTGCCCCACGGCAGACACACCAAGAGTACGAGTTAAAAGAAAGAGTTTAAAAATAACTTTTTTTAAACTTTTAACACTTCACTTTTGTACTAAAATTCAAATCGAAATGAAAATGTATTTCAAACCTTTAACAAAGTATTTATACCCTATACCACTATGTGGTTTGGGTATAATGACTTTGTGCTGCTGCTTGTAACTACCAAAAATATTTGACATAGACCCATTTTTTATTATACCGATCGAATCAGAATCATTTTTTGAGTCGATTTAACAATGTCCGTCCGTCCATCCGTCCGTCCGTCCGTCTGTGTGTCCATGTAAATCTTGTAATCAAACTATAGGTCGCAAATATGAATATATTTTGATGAAATTTAGTATTAAAGCTTCTATCGGCCATAGGATGAACGCTGTGAGAATCGGTCTATGTTCAGACCTAGCCCGCATACAAATGACCGCTATGAAATCGACATAAATTGCCATATGATCCAAATTGTCGTATAGATCCTAGTCGAATTGGGTTAGTATGTGTTTATTACATCCATTATTGAGTAGCCCAAAAACCATCCGTATGGGACAACTCTTAGTCATAGGCCCCATATAGAGCTGCTTCCCGATCTTCGCTTAAATCTATCAAAAAAAAAATATTTCACTGATTCATCTCAAATTTTGTTTGTATATATTTTTGCAAAATACAAGAGACTTTGCTAACCATGATCAGTCCCCATATAGAAATAGCATCCGATATGAACTTTTTCATATCTGCAGCCAAAAAAAATTAATAAATATGCCATTCAAATTTGGTTTATGCTTACTTTCTATATCCAATTAGTTGGGCCTAAGATATAGGGTCTCTAAAAGCATTGTATAGGGTATCGTATAGTCGGTCTAGACCGACTATAATTTTCTTACTTGTTTTTTTTTTTTGTGAATATTGTGTTTACTTTGAAACATTTTATGTAATTTTACTGAACACTTTTCGGTGTGTATAAATATTGATATTTCTCTTTAAAAGCAATTTGAAACAATATTGGACATGATGTCTATCATTTGTGTATAAATGGATTTGAAAAAAAAAAATAATATAACAAAAGAAAAGCTATTTAATAGTAAAACCATTTTTATTTATTCATCGCTTTTGCATGATAAAAGAAGAATGCCATTCATTATCATTGTTCTAGGAAACGTAATAGATCGATGGAACAAAAACAATATCCTACTACTTGGCGTTTACTTTCTTAAAACTTTTTATACATTTTTTTTTCACTTAATGGCGCCTTCATTTACATCGCAAATGACGTTAGAGATTTAAATACTATTAAAAAAATATAAAGAATAATAGACTGAATAGCAAAGAAAAACTATGGAGCTAAGAGTTAGAAATAATATGGAAAATAATACCTAGTGTTATTTATTCTTTTATGCGTGGGTGGGAAATATGTTTCCTATTACTTGGTTATTTGCCTTCTTCTTCAAATAATGCTTAACAATTTTAAGTAAAATAATATCTTGGATTCTCTTAAAAAAATATCTTAGTCTCTGGGTAAATGTCATTGCAATTTCTTTGCAGGTTACATTATTTACATATTAAATTTGTTTTACGTTCTAATGGTACAAAATCAAGAAAAGGTCTTTAGTAGTTGAAGTAGCTGTATCACATATATAACAAGAAAAATGCATATCGTTTACTACTGGTGACGGACAGCGACAATTCTACTCAGAAGCGAAGAAAAATATAACTATTTTACACATAAAAATTAAATAATTGCGGACCAAAATAAAAAAAAAATAGTAATATGAAATGAAGATAGAATTTTGATGGAGAAGTCTACTAATTTTAAATTTATTAAGATAAAATATAAAAGTACAAGATTGGTAAAAAAAAAAACTTGAATAGATATAGATTTTGTAATTCTGAAATGATTTCCGAAGTATTCTAATGCTATGTTCACACGGGCAGCAAAATTCGCGGCTCGCTCTCACATTCACGGTTCACGCCCGAATCATGATTGAGTCTACATGATTCCCCATAAAATTTTGAGAGCGAACCTACTTCGTCCATTTTGAACCTAGAAAACTTGAGTGTCATCTCCAAGTTTGGTAAGAAATTATCGCTAGTTTATCTGAACTAGCTGTCAAAAATATACAAACAAAGAAAAAACAAAAAGTTAATGAGTGCAATGAAATAAATAGAAATATTTTGCAAATAAAAAGTATATATTTACTTATATATATTCAAATAAAATTGAAAAAAATTAAACAGTGAAACGTAAAGTGTAGAAGGATGTCTTCAAATATGTGCACAAAAAGTATAAACGTCAAAATTAAACAAGAACACTCGTCTAAACACCAAGGTTCGCAATCTTGATTCAGAGAACGAATCAACTGGTAAATTTTGCCGTATGAACATGCTATAAGGCTGTTCATACGTTATTTTTCTGGGGAGCGTATTGGGGCCAGTCTTGTATACTATTTTTACCTCTGACATGCCTTGTGTTAATGGGATAACCGTTGCAACCTACGCGGACGACACAGCATTTATATCCTCTAACAACTCAGCAACTGATCAAATTTAATTCAACATGAAATAGATAACTTACAAACATGGTTGACTACTTGGAATATCAAAGTAAATGAACAAAAATCTACACATGTAACGCTTACTCTAAGATGAGGCGATTGTCCAAAAATAAATTTTAATGGTACACAAATTCCACAAAAAACTAGTGTAAAATATTTGGGCATGTGTTTAGACAGAAGGCTAACATGGAAGGATCATGTGAAAGCCAAAAGAACTCAAGTTGACAACAAATTGAAAAAAATGTACTGGCTTCTTGGTCGAAAATCAGAATTGAGTTTGGAAAATAAAATTGTGCTTTACAAAAAAACTTTGAAGCCTGTTTGGACTTATGGGATTGAGCTCTGGTGAACTACAAGTAATTCCCATATTGAAATTATTCAAAGATTTCAATCAAAAACTTTAAGAATGATTGTGAATGCTCCTTGGTTTGTTTCTAACAATACCATACACAATGACCTTGATATCCCGAAAGTAAAAACTGAAATAGGAAATTATAGCCAACGATATTTACAAAGATTAAGCGATCATGTTAATCCTTTAGCCATATCGCTGTTAGATGAAAGCGAAGAAGTCAGAAGACTAAATAGACATCATGTACTTGATCTGCCATTCAGAACTTAATTTTTAATTTCAAAAAATATAATTTATTACATAAAGATTTTTGTACATATTGTGAAAATAATAAATATATATACTACTGTAAAAATATTAATTAGAAATAAATGAACTATGATCTCTCGTATGTACTTATAGTGTTATTGATCTTAATGAAGATCAATAACTAATGTTAGTTTATTTTTATTTTATCAAATTTGCTTAATATTGTAAAATAGATTGTAAAGTAAGAATGAAGAAAAAAAAAAACAAAAACAAAAAATATTTATTTAAATAAAAAACACTTAATGAACTCCTTTCTAAAATGGACTAAGACTAAGAAAAAATTAAAAAATAACCTAAACGGCTTACTGTTGGAATATTCATTCCTTTTAGTTAAATACTAGATATAACCTGGTATGCTTCGCTACCCCCTAGCCCTCAAATCGTAATGAAAGGGCTCACGCAAAGTCCCAAGTCTCTCTTTATTATATTATCTATTATTTATTATTTACTTTATATAAATGTGCCACGCCCCTTTGTCTAATCCCGCCTAATTTTGTCTGACTATTCACGGTAATAATAGATGACTTAGGACAAATTTGCAAATCAGTTTCTGTCATAGTACTCGAGACATTTGTTTTTGAGTAATTACTTTTATGGGAGGTAAAACGCCCACTCATCCATTCCCGCCAACTTCAGACATACATAGCTACTAACACTGATAATAGGTGACCTCGCACAAAAGTGCAAAACTCTCCCTATCATGGTACTCTATATGTATGATATTAAATATTTACTTTGCACAAGAGGTGCCACGCCTACTAAAAATAATAAAAAAGTTAAAGCCCATACCACTTCCCATGTCCATATTAAGACTCTCTGAAAGGATATTAGATCAGTAGTTATGGAGATTACCTGCTACAAACAAACAAACAACACACATTACCTCTTTATAGTAGAGAAGTATAAATTAAAATACTAGTGTTGAAGACTTCATGGTTTTTAAATCTAGTTCTTAATCAAAAAAGAAAGAAATTAAACACAATTAATTTATAGAATAAATAATATATATGTTTTATTTGCGACGATATATATGTATGTGTTGAGTCTGATTTTGACAATATACAACAGCTAACTGATTATTGTTACAAATGCATTTTCTTTCTTTAACAGATTTTTAATTGCAAAAAGAAGTTGACCCTGAATCGATATAAGTTATTTAGGCAATACTGACGATGACGATGACATATTTTGTATACAAATACAATCAAGAGTGATGTTGGCATGACTATACTATACCAAATTTGTGTACGCAACACTAAACCGCTAGTCTAGTTTTATACTTTTCTTGGAGAGAAGTGGTTGGTTTACGTGCCATGAGAGCATGTGTAAACGATAAAACGACGATTAGTTGATGCAATAAGTAAACCCAAAAAATAGGGATTATCATTTTATATGTTTGGAGGTAATTAAGAACAATAACGATGAAATTAACCCACTAATGCTTGAACAACTATTATGCCCCGTCATGCTTCGCTACGGCTTACCCAGACTTACTGACATGTATGCCTCCATAATTAATTTGTTGTGCAATTCAAAGTTGTTATTTTATTTATTTTATATGTTTTTATTCCGGTGCTTGCTGCTATAAAATATTTTTTTATTTCATTATCAAATTTTTCGGCGACCCTACTCTGGAGAAAGTAAAGTATACCTGCCCTAGAGAAGAACATGGATTTTCCAAATCAAGTCTGGCAAAACTTTATACTTGAGCTTAGAATATCATTCGTCAATTATTTATTTTAGCGATTATTGATTGTTGTTATTTTTTCGACGATTTTTCGAAGCATTCTGATTTTGGCAATTTTTATTTTTCGCGATTTTCGGTTCTGACCATTTCTGATTTCGAAAATTTTTGATTTTGACAACTCCGCCCATTTTTTCCAAATATATAATTTTTCAAAATATATAATTGGTTATTATCGAGCTAATCAGGCCTCAAGTATTAATGTAAATAAAAAACACTTATTACATATTTCACCCGACCTTTCGATAATTAATGTCTTTTTCAAGGTTTGTCTATTTAATTATAAAAACATAACATTATTACAAATTTCTTATATATAAAATTAGTGTAAAACTTAAATAATATGAGTTTTGATCACATTAAAATTTAAATAAAAATATAAATATGAATAAAATTATTTTGTTATCACAGGTAGATACCAGTTTATTGCAACTCTGTAGCTAGTATTACTTTCATCTGCGTCTTCTTGTAAATTCATAGTTCTTGCCAAGAATAATAGAATTCAAGATAATGCCATCTCGTGGACACTATTATAATTCTCTTCGCCGGTCAGGCACATGACATCACGCAAACTATGTTCTTATTGGCTAATAATTTTCAGCTGTCAAACTGTTATGTTTACCAGTGGGACAATTTTTAATTTTTCACCTAAAATTATTTGTTAGAAAAAAAATTTATTTTTATAAATTTGATAACTTATTTTATTTTCACTAAAACACTAAATAATATTTGAACAAAAATTTTATAATTTTTGAATTAAAAATTTTGTAAATGATCGATTAATATGAGAACATTGAAAGATATTAAATAAAAAAACTATAGAAGAGGTTAAAAATATGTAAATGCAAAAACATCACACGAATAAAAGATTATTACTATAAATAGAAGCTAATAATTATCTTAAATGGTTAATTGAATAACAAGCTATTAATTTTCGCAACGAAGTCTGGTTTAATCCTCTTATAGCTCCAAATAATCTTGGTAAAGTAATTGAGATTATAATTAATGGGTTAAAAATAACATAACAAGTTAATATTAAAGGAACAATTTTTTGTCAAGTTATTAAACTTAATGCACATATTCAAGATAGTCCTTCTATTACACTAGGGAATCAAAAATGAAAGTAGCCGATCCTCTTTTTCAGATTAGAGAAGAAAAAATTATTATTTAACTAAAATAATTTTGTTTTATCTTTCTTGAATTTAGCAGAAATAAAGTAACAGCAAATAAAAATACTATACTATATTTATAAAAAGATCTATAATCAGAAAAACTTGATCAATAACATAATCGTATATAAAACAAGTAAGAAAATTATAGTCGGTCTAGACCGACTATATGATACCCTATACCATGCGTTTAGAAACCCTATCTCTTAGGCCCAACTAACTGGACATTAAAAATAAGCAAAAACCAAATTTGAGTAGGATTTTTATTAATTTTTTTTGGCTGCAGATATGAAAAAGTTCATATCGGATGCTATATCTAGGTCCAAAAATGGACCGATCCTGATCATGTTTGGTAAAGTTTCTTGTATTTTGTAAAAATATGTACAAACAAAATTTGAGAAGAATCAGTGCAATATTTTTGTTTTTTAATAGATTTAAGTGAAGATCGGGAAGCAGCTCTATATGGGGTCAAAGGGATCATTTTTGGACTACTCATTAGTGGATGTAATGAATGCATACAAACCCAATTTGAGTAAGATCTATATGACAATTTGGATCTTATGGCAATTTATGTCGATTTCATATGGGTAATTTGTATGGGGGCTAGGTCTGAACATAGACCGATTCTCACCAATTTCAACAGCGTTCATCCCATGGCCGATAAAAGCTTATGTACCAAATTTCGTCAAAATATATTCATATTTGCGACCTGCAGTTTGATTACAAGCTTTACATGGACACACAGACGGACGGACGGACGGACGGACGGACATTGTTAAATCAACTCAGAAAGTGATTCTGATTCGATCGGTATAATTAAAGATGGGTCTAGGTCAAATATTTTTGGTTGTTACAAACAGCAGCACAAAGTCATTATACCCAAACCACATAGTGGTATAGGGTATAATAAAAATATAGGACAATTAAAGTTATTAATACCATAAAAGTAAATAAAAACAAGTAAGAAAATTGTAGTCGGTCTAGACCGACTATACGATACCATATACCATGCGTTTAGAGACCCTATCTCTCAGGCCAAGAAAATAAGCATAAACCAAGTTTGAGTGGGATTTTTATTAATTTTTTGGCTGCTATATCTGTATGGGGACTAGGCCCAAAAATGGACCGATCCCGACCATCTTTCGTAAAGTCTCTTGTATTTTGCAGAAATATATACAAACAAAATTTGAGAAGAATCAGTGCAATATTTTTGTTTTTTGATAGATTTAAGCGAAGATCGGGAAGCAGCTCTATATGGAGCCTATGACTAAGAGTTGTCCCATAGGGATAATTTTTGGACTACTGATTAACGGATGTAATAAACACATACAAACCCAATTTGACTAAGATTTATATGATCATTTGGATCTTATGGCAATTTATGTTGATTTCATAGGGTTCATTTTTATGGGAGCTAAGTCTGAACATGGACCGATTCTCACCAATTTCAATAGGGTTCATCCTATGGCCGATAGAAGCTTACGTACCAAATTTTATCAAAATATATTCATATTTGCGACCTTTAGTTTGATTACAAGCTTTACATGGACACATAGACGAACGGACGGACGGACGGACATCGTTAAATCCAATCAGATAGTGATTCTGATTCGATCGGTATAATGAAAGATGGGTCTAGATCAAATATTTTTGGTAGTTACAAACAGCAGCACAAAGTCGTTATACCCAAACCACATAGAGGTATAGGGTATAAAAATTGATTATTTATAGTTAAAAGGTGTTAGTGGCGAAGGAGTATAGGGTTTTAGCTAAAAGAGCGTATATGGAGGTTAGATGTGATCATAATTGGAAAACTTATTGTATGTATCGAAACCGACTAAAATCAATTATAAGAAGAGAAAGATACAAAGTTATGAATAGATTATTTAGTAATTGTACAAATGCGGAGATGTGGAAGAAAGTAAGACAGCTTGGCTGCATTGGGAATGATAGCCCAAGTGAACCACTGGATGTCGATGATTTTAACAGGTCGTGTGTAATGCCAACATTAATAAACACAGATGAATATGTTAGGTTTTTAAATGATAATGTGGAAAATGATTTTTCTTTTAGAAGCGTTACTGAAGCGGAACTTAGGAAAGCTATATTTAGCATAAAATCCAAGGCTACAGGCTCTGACGGGATTTCTTTGGTTTTTTTGAGAAATGTACTTCCTGTAATATCCTCTCATCTTTTACATATTATTAATACGATAATTACCACTTCAAGTTTTTCCCTTGTCATGGAAGGTGGCTAAAGTAATGCCCATTCCGAAAGTTAGAAATCCTAGATATTTAACAGATTTTCGTCCAATTAGCATATTACCAATCTGTTCAAAGATATTGGAGGTTATTCTAAAAGGCCAGATATTAGAATATTTTACGAGTTGTAATTTAATAAATAGGTATCAATCAGGCTTTAGGGTAGGCTGTAGTACAACTTCTGTTATGTTGAGTGTCACAGATCAGATTCGAGGAAACTATGATAAAGGAAGATTATCGACGGTAATCTTTATAGATTTCTCTAAAGCATTTGACTCCATATGCCATAATGTGTTAGTTAACAAATTGTTTTATAAATTTCGATTTTCTACTGCAGCTTGTCGATTTGTTCAAAGTTTTCTGATAAATAGAAAGCAGTTTGTCTGTTATTATAATTCGACTTCAGCAACATTAGATTTACATAGAGGGGTACCGCAGGGTTCTGTTTTGAGGCCAATACTATTCATGGTTTATATAAATGATTTGTTTGAGTGTATAACTGAGGGGACTACGCATGTATTTGCGGACGATGTTCAGATAATTGCTTCATGCTTACCTGAGAATGTTAGTACTTTTTCGATATCTTTAAATAATGTCCTTTGGCGAATAGGTGAATGGTGTTCATTGAATTACATTGTGTTAAATCCAAACAAATCCAAGGCCATATCATTTTGTAGCCACTTCACTTATTTACCTTCATTGTTTATTGGAAATTGAAGAATTGAAAATGTTGATAATTATAAAGCCCTAGGTTTTTACATAGATAGTAATCTAAAATTTGATAATCATGTGGTATCTGTAACGTTTAGAGTGTATTTTTCACTGAGAAAATTATATAGCGTGAATACGTCTTTGCCATTTGCTATAAGGAAACAAGTAAGAAAATTATAGTCGGTCTAGACCGACTATATGATACCCTATACCATGCGTTTAGAGACCCTATCTCTCAGACCCAACTAACTGGACATAGAAAATAAGCAAAAACCAAATTTGAGTGGGATTTTTATTAATTTTTTGTGGCTGCAGATATGAAAAATTCATATCGGATGCTATATCTATAAAGGAACTAGGTCCAAAAATGGACAGATCCTGATCATGTTTGGTAAAGTCTCTTGTATTTTGGAAATATATATACAAACAAAATTTGAGAAGAATCAGTGCAATATTTTTGTTTTTTGATAGATTTAAGTGAAGATCGGGAAGCAGCTCTATATGGGGCCTATTACTAAGAGTTGTCCAATAGGGATCATTTTTAGACTACTGATTAATGGATGTAATGTATACATACAAACCCAATTTGACTGAGATCTATATGATAATTTGGATCTTATGGCAATATATGTTGATTTCATAGGGGTCATTTGTATGGAGGCTAGGTCTGAACATGGACCGATTCTCACCAATTTCAATAGCGTCCATCCCATGGCCGATAAAAGATTTAATACCAATATCTGTAACGTTTAGAGTGTATTTTTCACTGAGAAAATTATATAGCGTGAATACGTCTTTGCCATTTGCTATAAGGAAACAAGTAAGAAAATTATAGTCGGTCTAGACCGACTATATGATACCCTATACCATGCGTTTAGAGACCCTATCTCTCAGACCCAACTAACTGGACATAGAAAATAAGCAAAAACCAAATTTGAGTGGGATTTTTATTAATTTTTTGTAGCTGCAGATATGAAAAATTCATATCGGATGCTATATCTATAAAGGAACTAGGTCCAAAAATGGACAGATCCTGATCATGTTTGGTAAAGTCTCTTGTATTTTGGAAATATATATACAAACAAAATTTGAGAAGAATCAGTGCAATATTTTTGTTTTTTGATAGATTTAAGTGAAGATCGGGAAGCAGCTCTATATGGGGCCTATTACTAAGAGTTGTCCAATAGGGATCATTTTTAGACTACTGATTAATGGATGTAATGTATACATACAAACCCAATTTGACTGAGATCTATATGATAATTTGGATCTTATGGCAATATATGTTGATTTCATAGGGGTCATTTGTATGGAGGCTAGGTCTGAACATGGACCGATTCTCACCAATTTCAATAGCGTCCATCCCATGGCCGATAAAAGATTTAATACCAAATTTCATCAAAATATATTCATAGTTGCGACCTGCAGTTTGATTACAAGCTTTACATGGACACACAGACGGACGGACGGACGGACGGACGGACATCGTTAAATCGAATCAGATAGTGATTCTGATTCGATCGGTATAATTAAAGATGGGTATAGGTCAAATATTTTTGGTTGTTGCAAACAGCAGCACAAAGTCATTATACCCTATACCACTTATGTGGTTTGGGTATAATGACTGGCTTATTCACTGCTTATGTCAACAATTTTATATGATTTAGAAGTGTTTAGTGGTACTGCTGATGGAAACTTTCAAAAACTTAAAATGTGTGTACACCGAATTGTAAGATTCGTTTACGGTTTGAGTAGATTTCACCATATAACTTCATATGTGCGTAAATTCTTAGGTTGCGATTTTGCTGATTTCGTTAGTTTGAGGTGTCTTCAGTTCTTTTATAAAGTGTACAAGCAAAGTCAACCTCTATATTTAGTAGACAAATTTAAGTTTGGGAACTCGACTCGAACGTATTCCTTGCAGCAAATACAATACAACACACTTATTATGCAACGGTCTTTTCAAGCACGGGTAATAAGACTTTGTAATGAAATTGTTCCTTATAAAGAAAGAAAGTTTTCACATTCAGAATCCAAGTTTCGGGAAATTGTTCTTGAAAAATTGTAATTAGCTTTGTTGCTACTGTCTGCTTAATATTATTGTTTATTTTTAGAAGATTTATTTTATTTTTATTGTATTATATTATTTAATTTTTATTATATTATATACATATTTTAAAAATTGATATGTACTTCCATGAAATATTTGCTGTAATCATTTGACCCACTAGGGCTCAGATTACAAATAAAGAACCAATAAATAAATAAATAAATAAAAAGGCCATTGTTCCGTGCTATAGAATGGGATTACTAAATGTTTTTATACTACGTTGTTAGTTTATTAAATTTACTCTTTCATTTATTGATATTTTGAGCAATTTCGGCATTTATTAACCTTATTCTAAAGTTCATTCTACATCTAGAAAAAAGTTTTTGCACTTCTTCACTTCCTTCAATGTCCTTTGTTTCTAATTTTATTTGAAATTTCAATTTCATTTGCAATAGCGCTCTCATCCATGGTCGGAACTGCACCCGGTTTCAATTTTCGTGTACGCTGATTGGTAAATCCTATTCATAATGTACATATAATATTAATTGGCTAGGCGATTTCTTGTGACCGATGTTTTGTTCTACCGTTTTATCCCAATTTTGACCCAACGTATATTACTTGAAAGGTATTTCTTTTTAGCCGTTTTGCAGATATACAGATTTTTAAATTTTTTCCTTTATTTTGAGTAAATTGCAATTAAAATTACTACCAACACATACATAAAATTAAACATATGCTATGTGTGTTATATTAAATTTGTTAATATGTTTGTTAATGAGTTTGTTATCTTCATTCACAATAATAATAAACCATAAAAGAGATGCATTGTGAATTGGCTAAGTTGAAAAAAAGCTGCCTAGAAATTGCAATCGAATTTCGAGCTGGAATCTGCTAGTTATTAATTAATGAACTGTTAAAATTCCATTTGTTATAACTTACCCATTTCAGATTTCATATTTCTTTCAAAATTCTCCTGTTTGAAATGTAAGGCACAAATTGTTTCTTTTTCAACATCTACGGACGTACATCGATTGCAAAAGAGTACCCAAAGCTTCCTTTATGTTGTATCTTTCGGGAACTTGTAAAAGGATACAGCTATAGTAAAAAATATAATCTATTCAATAAAAACACCCAAAATATTACTTTTTCGCACAATTTCTCACTTGTTTTTTTATGATTATTTTGCTTGGATTTTTGCACTGCACACCGCATTATTACGGTTTTTCTGCCTTTTCGTTTTTTAGTTTTTCTTTATGCTGCAACTTATTATCACACTTTGCTGAATGTTCTAATTAATTTTAATTATTTTAATATTGTCTTAAATAAAATATAAAGCGAAATATGTAATTAATAACAAGAACTGATTTAATATTTTTTTGAGAACTGTCAAAGTGATTTTAATTGCAGGGTTGCAAACTATCACATAAAGCACACATTTTTCACAAGATTTTTAAAATTTCACACATGAAACAGACCTGGTAATCCTTGTGGCAGCCACGTTACGTCATCTAACGGGAAATATTCTTGGTTCTTGCTATGTTTGTTTGGATTAGAAGACTTTCAATAGTGTAACTTTTTCTTTCTTTGCTTTCCCTATCTGATATTCTTATTCCCTCTATATCAGATATGTGACCTAACTGGACCATGTGTTGTGATAGTGCTGCGTTTTCTCTACATTTAGCAGTATCATTTTTATGTTCGTTCATTTTTGTCTCCAATGTTCGCTTTGTTGTTCCTATGTATATCAAATCAGCATTTAAGAGAAATTTTAGAAATTTACCGAAAGAGAAATATATTTTAGCAATTTACGAGAAAAATTATAAGGAAACACAAAAACATTATCATCACACAGGCAGATAAGGGCAAGGCAAGATCAGGTGAAAATGGGGACATTGTTAGAAGACAAGAACACATATAGAACTATTAGAGTTGACCCAACAATAAAACTACAAAGAGACAACAACAACATAATTTCTGAAAAAGACAAAAATAATTGTCAAAATGTCGGGTGAAATATGTAATGAAGGGCTTCCTATTTAGATTAATACGTTAGGCCTAATTAGCTCGATAATAACCAATTATATAGAACAATTAACTTGACCAAATTTATAATAAAAAAATCATGTGAGTCCGATCACAAGGAAGATGTGTAAACATCTAAAAATTAAAGCATTTTTTATTAACGTTGTGCTGAACGCTATTGAAATTGGTGAGAATCGGTCCATGTTGAGACCTAGTCCCCATACAAATGACCGGCATGTTTCCCTTAATGATCCATCGTGTGTAGTAATGTTTCATGTCCAAATTTATGTTTCAATTTTGGTTCGTCAAAAATCAAATTATTTTGATATTTTATGTTTCCAACCTGAATGTTCCACGGCTGTATCAATGTTTACTGTTTTTGCTCTATTATTTAATTGAGAGCAGTGCTGTAATGTTGTTTTGTATATCGGACTAAAGAAAATAAAAGACAAGAATGGAGAACATTTAAGATAATGAAAATTTTAAGAATTTTATTAATAATAATGAATACTGATAATTGAAATTTTAAGAATTTTATAAACTAATATAAAAATGTATAAATTTTTATAATTTTTTGAAAATTTTATAGCTGAATATAAAATTTATTTTCTTTCGCATATATTTGTTTAATATGTACTAATATATTCAATTTTAAAAATTTTATAAATAATAATGATAATGAAAATTTTAAGTCTATACTAATATAATAAAGAGGTAATGTGTGTTTGTTTGTTTGTTTGTTTGTTTGTTTGTAGGAGGTAATCTCCGTAACCACCCATCTGATCTTCCTGAAATTTTCATAGAATCTTACTGCGGATATGGGAAGTGCTATAGGCTATAATTTTTTAATTATTTTTGGGCGTGGCACCTCCCACACAAAGTAAATTTTTAATATCATATACATATATTGAGTACTATGATAGGGAGAGCTTTGCAAATTTGTGTGAGGTCACCTACTGTTAATATTAGTAGCTGCTCCAGAAATGGGCGGGATCGGATAAGTGGGCATGGTAGCTCCCATACAAGTAATAGTTCAATATTATATATCTCGAGTAATGTGATAGGGAGAGCTTTTCAAATTTTTCTGATGTCACCTATTATTAATGTGAGTAGTCGGACAAAAAGTAGCCAGTATCACACCAATAGGCATGCCACCTGCCATACAAGTTAAATATAAAATGCCATATATCTGGAGTAATATTATAGTGAGAGTCTTGGAACTTTGTGTGAGCCCATAAGTTATTAATATAATTAGTTAGACAAAAAATGGGCGTGATCGGAGCAGTGGGCATGGCACCGCCCGTACAAAGTAAATATATGATATATAACTGGTGTACTGAAAAGGGGAAGCTTTGACACTTTGCATGACACCATCAGATCTTAGTATGAGTAGTCGGACAAAAAATTGGCGGGTTCACACCAATGGGCGTGGCACTGTCCATGCAAAGTAAAAATTTAATATCATATTTCTGGAGTACTGCAAAAGAGAGAGCTTTGTGGTTTTGCGTGAGCCCATAGGTTCTTTGTGTGATTAGTCGGACAAAAAAAATTGGCGTGATCGGAGCAGTGCGCGTAGCAACGCCCATGCAAAGTACATATCTAATATCATATAACTAGTGTACTATAAAAGGGAAAGACTCGACATTTTGCATGAGTCCATCAGATATTAATTTGAGTAGTCCAATAAAAATTGGGCCGGATTGGATTGGTGGGCGTGGCACCTCCTATGTAAAAAATATGAAGCACTACAAAAGCGACAGTCTCAATTTCATTATTTATCAATGTGATTTGTCGTGGAAAATATATCTCCAAAATCAAAAATCGCCAAACCCAAAAATCGCGAAAAATAAAAATCGCCCAAAAAAACAAAAATGGACAAAATCAAAAATCGCTAAAATAAAAATTGCAAAATTATATCCTATGTTCAAGGCCAATATTTAAGTGTTGCCAGATCTAATATGGATAATCCAACTCCTTCTCATGGGCAGCTACATGTACCTTGCTCCAGGGTAGGAACGCCGAAAAATCTGATAATTGTTGTACCGAATGAAAAAACAAAAAACATTGTATATCAGCATCAGCAAGCATTGAAATAAAAAAAATCTATACTAATATTCTATACTAACATAACAAAGAGGTAATATTTGTTTGTTTGTTTGTAGGAGGTAATCTCCGTAACTACTCATCTGATCTTCCTGAAATTTTTTTAAATATATTTAGTCGTCGTGTGTGTAGCGAAGCACACCGGGTTACATCTAGTATTTTATAAACTAATATAAAAATATAGAAATTTTTATAAATTTTTGCAAATTTTATAGCTGAATATAAAATTTATTTTCATCCACATATAGTTCTTTAGTATGTACTAATATATTCAATAAACAAACAGAATTGATGTTTCCATCGTCTGTATTAAAAAAAAAAACAGAAAAAACATTTCCAAATAGAGTAAAGACGCGGTTTTCTTTAGAACTCAAATAAAACTAAACAAAATACCGAAATATTTTGGTGCAATTCTGGAAATCATTGTGGTTTGTGAATAAAAACATCTATTCAAGCAGTAAGCGCTATCTACATGTGTATAAAAAGCAGCTGCTATGTTTGTCATACTTGATGGTTGCAGTTGTATACTATACATTCATGGCGCTTTCTGTTGGTTGATGAATCAGCTAAATAATTGTAGCTTCCATTTCCGTAAATAGTTCCGCTTCCGTAAGGGAAGTTTGTGATTTTTACCCCCCTGATCGCACAGATGTTTACACATCAAAAATGTACTTGTCAAAAGTTTTAAGACTGGCGTTTTCATAGTACTTCACATTTTTTGTATAGGTGGTGCCATGCTCACTAATAATATCCTGCCCGTGGATGGATTCGTACAAAGTGTCAAGGCTTTCCCTTTAATAGTACTGCAGTTATATTATATTATATATTTAATTTGTATTTATTTAATTATATTATTTTTTTAGTTATATTATTGAAACTAGCTGTTTTTACCCGGTCTTGCCCGGGATAAAAAAGCATTTGACTTGAAAAATGGGCAGTAAATTAATTTTTTGAATTTTTAAGTTAGAAGTTTTTTAAGATGCTGTAGCACAAATGCTTCAAAAATAAGTTGCGAAACCGCTTCAAGTATTTTTTACGTTTATTTATAAACATCAAATATAACGGAATCGTTTGCAAATTGAAGAACTCAGAACTTTTAAAAATTGAATTACTTCATTCAATAAGTGATCATCATTGAGCAGAGACGTCAAGTTCAAGTTTCAGAAATGAAATACTAATGCGACGTTTAATATTGTGTCGCAAGGTTTCTTTAAGCAACTGGTTATAGTATATGTGTGGCCTATTTTGATCAACAGGTAATTGTTTCGTAGATAAAATTTATCATACGACATTTCACTAAGCTGTGTTCCGAGAGTTAGTCGCATCCGCTTCCTCGCGTCTGGCAGCCACACCCGTGCTACCGCGCAGTTGTTGTCAACTTATTTTAATCGCTAAAATATATTTTTCAGATCATTGCGATATTTTAGCTGAGCTGTTTTCCGCGAGCGCGTCGCGTCCGCATCCGTCGCGTCGGCGTCCGCGCGCCTCGCGGCGCTTCCTCGCAGCTACCACCCGTGCTTCCGCTTAGTTCTCGTTAACTTATTTTAATTCCTAAAACATGTTTTAAGAGCATTGCGATATTTTCGCTGAGCTGTGTTCCGAGAGCGCGTCGCGTCCGCATCCTTCGCGTCCGCGCGCCATTTCCGCGCATTTGGCAGCCACTCCTGTGCTGCCGCGCAGCTGTTGCCAACTTATTTTAATTGTCAAAATATATTTTTCAAATCATTCCGATATTTTAGCTAAGCTGTTTTCCCCGTGTGCGTAGCTTCCGCGCAACGAAATGATGCTATTGAAAAGAATACTCTTTTTAAATGCATTTATTGTAGGACATATATTGAGAGCAGTATGCAAATGTTTACTAAAATAAATATTTAACAAAATTCATTAAATAAAAATATGTAAAAATTTAAGAATGAATTTGGGGAGTAAGTTCATTTTTTATTTCAATTAAAAAAAATGGGGAATTTGTTCGTTTCTTTTGGGTGCCTTTTTTAAGTTTGGGGAATTTGTTCACCGTGTAGTTATTTCCGTGTAAACCAAATTTCAGAGAAATCCGTTGAAAAGTACAAATTTGTATAGTGAAGAAATATACCACACAACAAAATATGAATCTTATAAGAAAATTGGGCGTAATAGTAGGCGTGGTCGGTAAAAGTCATATGGCGACCTTCCCTGGAATATGTACTAAATTTCGGAGAAAGCCATTGAAAAATAAAAGTTTGTATAGCAATCAAATAAAGAAACAAATAAAAGGAAAAAGATAAGTTTTATATACATGGAAGTTGGCGCAAAGTAGGCGTGGCCTGTAAGAAGCATATGGTGACCTTCCCTGTATTATAGAGATCGTGTGACCAAATTTTAGACATCCCTTGAAAAATAAAAATTTCTATAGTGAGCATATATACCAAAAACAGAAAATTAATTTTGTATTAAAAGTGGGCGTAGAAGTAGGCGTGGCCGGCAAGAATCATGTGGCGACCTCTCTGGAGTACAGAGATCGTGTGTAGCAAATTTCAGAGAAATAGATAAAAAAAAATTGTGTAGCGAACAAATGTACCAAAAAACAGAATATGAATTGAATACAAAAAGTGGGCGTAACAGTAGGCGTAATTGGTGCGAAGAATATGGCGACCTTCCCTGCAGCAGAGAGATCGTGTGTACCAAATTTCAGAGAAATCGGTTGAAAAATAAAAATTTGTATAGCGAACAAATATACCAAAAAACAAAATGAATTGTATACAAAAAGTGGGCGTTAAAGTAGGCGTGGCCAGTACGAAGCATGTGGCGACCTTTTCTGGAGTACAAAGATCGTGTGCACCAAATTTCAGAGAAATGCGTTGAAAAATAAAAATTTTTATAGCGAACAAATATACCAAAAAACAGAAAATGTATTGTATACAAAAAGTGGGTACAGAAGTAGGCGTGGCCGGCAAGAATCATATGGCGACCTTTCCTGGGAAAGAGATCGTGTGTACAAAATTTCAGAAAAATCCGTTGAAAAATAAAAATTTGTATAGCGGTCAAACAAACAAACAAACAAACAAACAGAAAATGAATTTTAAAAAAATAAGTCTAACCACAGCCGTATTACTGTGCTAAAATGAAAAAGTTACTTTTCTTAAAAAAAAATAAATATTTATTTTTCCACATCTCTGCCAACTTCCAGGTAATCATAGCGTGCCGCCATTCGGCTATTAGCTCCTCAATCATTTATAAACGATATTTCGTTGTGAAAAGATATGAGTCGAATTTAAAGCAAAATCGTTCCGAAGAATAAATGCAGTGTGGCACGGTGCTTTATCGTTTGGAATCTTTTTTCAAACGATTCACGAAAATAAAACATAATATTCTTTATTAACATTTTGACATGGCGAAAAGCATTCATTACGCACCACAGCATGACAATCGAAAAAAAAATATGATTATTAACAACTTTGGTGTAATCTTTACATTCTTGCTGCATGTTTTGCATAGACATGGTTTTTAGTTTCATCAGACATAACATTTCTTTCCGGTGGACAGGGAATAATGATATTCATTAATATGGTGGTCTTTAACAACAACAAAATAATGTATTGTTTTTGAATCAATCAACCTAGTAATTAGGTTATGAAATATTTATTGCTATTTAGAATTAAAATGGTGTCGTAAAGGGGTTATTTAAAATAACATCATAAATAACTACGGTATTATGATTTAGTATCAAAACCACTTTTATCAACCGACACAACCACTAAAAACGACTGCTTAATTGCAAAACAAAATAAAAACCATATTTAAAAACTTTTTTATTGTGACAAAGTTATGGAAGTGTGTTTGCGTAAGCGGCTTTACAGAGATTATTCTATTGATTTATAAAAATGTTTTTTATATTTTAATTTAATTTAATTCATTTATTTATTTTCATTTCCTACACAACAAGACTTATAATCTCATGATAAGTGTAAAACATTTACAAGTAACATTTAGAATCTTAAACAAGAATTAAATATGGAAAAAACAAATTAAATTAACAAACAGAAAAATTTTAATTTAAAACTTTAATTTTAAGACTAATTTCGGAACTATTAAGATCAAAAAGTGACCTTTTAACATGCATGGCATTGCCCATAAATTCTATGCACGGAGGTAGAGATTTCCAACGACATATAGAATATTTATAAAAATGCCATTCGAATTTTGTAAATCGATTTATAATTGGAGTAAGATCACTACTTCTATGTAACACAGAAAACGTTATTTTATAGAGATACGAAGGTTCATTAGCACATACAATTTCATGGAGTAGAATTAAAGTTCGTACATGTAACACGTCAGCAAACATAACACCATACATTAGGCGTGAGCATATTTCTCCATACCATAAACATTTTTTACAATAGCATTGTAGGCCACATTTAGCTTACCATAGCTTATAGTATCACATCCATATAAAAGAGTGGGTATTAGATATGTTTTTGCTAGTAGTAAGCGAATTTTAAGTAGCGTGAAATATTGTGTTTTCCATAAAGATCACAACATAGAGTAAACTTTAATTTAATGTACCTACATAAGCTGTTTTATTAGCTTAACAGCACTAGAATTTGATATGTTTAATTTTTCCACTAACTTAAAAAAAAAAAATTAAAATACTTTTACACTGTCTGTCTCACCTTGACCCATTTAGAAGCCCCAATCGAGTCCAAATGTATGATCGACCCCCACTAACTTTGGAGGGGCCGATCCACCCATACAAACATTTCAAAAAACCGCTATATTTTGTTTGGAATTGGGCTGACTATGTTTGATTTAATATTAAAACAAGTAAGAAAATTATAGTCGGTCTAGACCGACTATACGATACCCTATACCATGCGTTTAGAAACCCTATCTCTTAGGCCCAACTAACTGGACATTGGAAATAAGCAAAAACCAAATTTGAGTGGGATTTTTATTAATTTTTTTGGCTGCAGATATGAAAAAGTTCATATCGGATGCCATATCTATAAAGAGACTAGGTCCAAAAATGGACCGATCCTGATCATGTTTGGTAAAGTCTCTTGTATTTTGTAAAAATATGTACAAACAAAATTTGAGAAGAATCAGTGCAATATTTTTGTTTTTTAATATATTTAAGTGAAGATCGGGAAGCAGCTCTATATGGGGTCGAAGGTATCATTTTTGGACTACTCATTAGTGGATGTAATGAACGCATACAAACCCAATTTGAGTAAGATCTATATGACAATTTGGATCTTATGGCAATTTATGTCGATTTCATATGGGTAATTTGTATGGGGGCTAGGTCTGAACATGGACCGATTCTCACCAATTTCAATAGCGTTCATCCCATTGCCGATAAAAGCTTATATACCAAATTTCATCAAAATATATTCATATTTGCGACCTGCAGTTTGATTACAAAGTTTACATGGACACACAGACGGACGGAAGGACGGACGGACGGACATTGTTAAATCAACTCAGAAAGTGATTCTGATTCGATCGGTATAATTAAAGATGGGTCTAGGTCAAATATTTTTGGTTGTTACAAACAGCAGCACAAAGTCATTATACCCAAACCACATAGTGGTATAGGGTATAATTAACACTCGTAATAAATAATAATCATACGCCTTGACTATGTTATGTTATTCAAAAAGATCGATCGTATGAGGGTAAATAACTTTTAGATCACTCCGTGACTATGCGTGACTCTGCGTGACTACCACAAAATTAAGCTGTAGTCACAACAAGACTATGGGCCAGACAGAAAGCCAGACAGGTTAAAAGTCGGGACATCAGAATTCGTTTTAGAGGTATGGTTCCTTGGGCAAAGCTTTTTATTTTGATCCCTAGAATATGATTTTCCTTGTGACTTGAGCAACTTTTTTGCCTCCCTACAAATCGACCCGCCCTAGTGTACATGTATTGGTGAAAAAGTGTGTATGTATCTTTATTGTCAGTAAAGCATTATCTAACGTAAACCATGGGTAAGTCGTTTGTACGTTTTCAAAGCTTTGGCAGCACTAAAATTACATGTCTGTATATCTGTCTCCTTTCTTCTCCATTCTTGGTGAACATTATTGGTATGAATAATGGGAATCCCCATGCAAATAGCAAAGCTTATTTTAGTATCGCAAATTTATTTTCAGTTAATAATAAACAGGGAACTAATCAAACATCTCAACGTTATAAAGTGTCGAGTCTGTATTTCTTGTCGGAAAATAAATACTAGTTAGATTAAATGCCTTATTGGACGAAGAGGAGATTTGTTCAGAATATGAAGATAACTTGGAATGCACTGAGACATCTGTCAGTTCTAGTGGGGATAAAATTTATGTATCTGCAACTGCAGCACTGGCATCAAAAATTAGTGGAATAAGATATTTCAAACAACCTCTTACAAACAGTCAAGGAAGATTCCGGAGCGAGAACTTTATTAGTATGACACAAAGGAAGAAATTTCCAGTTTTCAATTGTTTTTCCTACCGCCTATGATGAACATTATTTTGAAATATACCAATAATGAAGGTAAACGTTTATTTAGTATTGATTGGAAAGAAGTTGACGACACCGAAATGTTCGCATTCACTGGTACACTTTTGTTAGCTGGAGTATATAGATCAGATAATGAAAATAGGGAAAGTTTATGGGACTCCGAGAAAGGTCGACCAATTTCCAGAGCAATCATGCCATTGAAAAGATTTAAAAGTCTTTCTAGAGTGATAAGATTTGACAATAAGTATACTTGCAGTGAACGTCGAATTTTACCTAAGTTTGCACCGATACGTTAGTGATGAAATATGTGGGTTGAAATATTGCTCAAGCTTTAAAAGCTTAATTGCAGTCAGCGGAAGATGCCCATTCTGGTGGTATATAACATCAAAACCAAGTAAGTATGATATAAAATTTTGGGTTCTCTTCGATTCGAGTACCAGTTACGTCTGGAATATACAACCGTATACAGGCAAGGAAGTTGGAGCTATGCCCGAAAGAAACCAGGGTATGCGAGAAGTTCTCATTTTGACAGTTGGCCTAAAAGATTATAATATGACTGCAGACTACTTTTATGTTTCTTATCAATTGAGACAAAAATTGCTAGAAAAATAAATTAGGAACAATACGTAAAAACAAGATTGAATTGCAACTGAGGTTTTTGACAACTAAAGGAGCACCGGTATTTTCATAATTTTTTTACTTCACCAAGGACGCTACTCTCATTTCATATGTTCCAAAGAAAAATGAGTCTGTGAATCTTCTTAGCGCTTTGCATTACAGCCCAGAAGTAAGCAATAGTGAGAACAAAAAACCGCAAATGATACTAGATTATAATAAATTTAAAGGAGGAGTTGATACTCTGGATAAAGTTGTTTCATGTTGCACTAGCAAAAGGAAGACTTATAGATGACCTCATTTTGATTACATCAGCTTATAATGTTTTTATATTATTCACGTCGGCTAACACTGGCTGGAAAGAGAACTGTTTTGCCAAACGTTGGCATTTTTTGGAAAATTTAGGATTGCAGCTTGCACGCCCTATATAAAACAGCGAAAATCGTTGGAAAGAGCACAATTTTCAAGAGAAATTATGCATCAGCTACTTGCTGGATCTCAGCAGTAACAGCAACCGTTGTCTTTAACCAAATGTTAAGAAAAACAAGTAAGAAATTATAGTCGGTTTAGACCGGCTATATGATACCCTATACCATAGTATAGAGACCCTATGAAAAAGTTTATATCGGATGCTACATTTATGTGGGAGCTAGATCGAAACGTGGACCGATACTGACAATATTTGGTAAATTCACTTTGAAAAAATATATACAAACCAAATTAGAGAAAAATCTGTGCAATATTTTTGTTTTTTAATAGATTTAAGTGAAGATCTGGAAGCAACTCTATATGAGGCCTATGACTAAGAATTGTCCTATTGGGATTATTCTTGGACTACCGAGTAATGGATATAATATACACATACAAACCCAATATGACTGATATATTTAATATTACGGATCTTATGGCAATTCATGTCGATTTCATAGGGTTCATTTGTATGGAGACTAGGTCTGAACATGGCTCGAATCTCACAAATTTCAGCAGCGTTCATTCCACGGCCGATGGAAGCTTATATACCAAATGTCATCAAAATATATTCATATTTTCGACCTGTAGTTTGTTTATAAGTTTTTGAAGGATGGACGGACATCACTAAATCGACTCAGAAAGTGATTCAGAAAGTGATTCTGAGTCGATCGGTATAATAAATGATGGGTCTTGGTCAAATATTTTTGGTAGTTACAAACAGCAGCACAAAGTCATTATACCCCAACCGCGGTATCGGGTATAAATATGTGATCCAGCCAAATACGCGGACAAAAGAAGTCATTGCCAATTATGACCCAAAACAGGTAATAAAACGCCATATGTATGTTTCACTTGTAAAAAGTTTGTATGCAAGCAGCACTCTAAAACAATTATATTATGTAACCAATGTGATAAGTAATAATCAAATTTGTATAATAAGAAATCTTTTTGATTGTAGACATTTATTTAATACTTGCATTTTTTTCTTTATTAAAAACTAGATGTAACCCGGTGTGCTTCGCCACCCCCTCCCCTCGAATCCTAACGAAAAGGCTTACGCAAAGTCCCAAGGCTCTTACTATTACAGTAATTCAGATATATCACATTTAATATTAAGTTTTTTTGTCTGACTACTCACGTTCAAATAGATTACCTGAGACAAATTTGCAAATCTCTCTCTATCATACTACTTAATATATATGCTCTTAAAAATTGACTATGTATGGGAGGTGTCATGCCCACTAAAAATATTTTAAAAAAAAATACAGCCTGTAGAACTTTCCATATCCGCAGTAAGACTCTTTGAAAATTTGAAGAAGATCAGATGAGTAGTTATGGAGATTACCTCCTACAAACAAACAACCAAACAAACGCACATTATTATGTTAGTATAGATTATTAGCATATCTTTTTTTATTTCGATATTTGCTGATATATAGTGTTCTTTGTTTTTTCATTCGGTACAACAATTATCAGATTTTTCGGCGTTCCTACCCTTTAGCAAGTTACATGTAGCTGCCCATGAGAAGAACATGGATTTTCCAAATCAGATCTGGCAACACTTACCTATTGGCCTTGAACTTAAAATATCGTTTCGCAATTATTCTTTTTAGCGATTTTTGATTCTGAAAATTTTTGTTTGTGTGACAAATCACATTGATAACTTATGTACTTGGCAAAAGACTATCGCTTTAGTAGTACTTCATATTTTTTCTATAGGAGGTGCCACGCCCACTAATCCCATCCCGTCCAGTTTTTATTGGACTACTCATATTAATATCTGATAGACTCGTCCAAACAGTTGAGTCTTTCCCTTTTATAGTACACCAGTTATATGATATTAGATATCTAATTTGCATGGGCGGTGCTACGCCCACTGCATCAATCACGCCCATTTTTTGTTCGACTAATCATACAAAGAACCTATGGGCTCACGCAAAGCCACAAACTCTCTCTTTTACAGTACTCCAGATAAAAGACATTAAATAGTTACTTTGCTTGGGGAGTGAATACTAAGATCTGATGGGGTCGGCAAAGTGTCAAAGCTTCCCTTTTTTATATGATACAAAGTTATATGATACAAAGTTCTATGATACTTTGTACGGGCGGTGCCACGCCCACTGCTCCGATCACGCCCATTTTTTGTTCAACTAATCACATGAATAACTTATGGGCTCACACAAAGTCCCAAGACTATCACTATAACAGTACTCCAGATATATGACATTTTATATTTAATATGTATGGCAGGTGCCAAGCCTATTGGTCCAATACAGCCCATTTTTTGTCCAACTACTCACATTAATAATAGGTGACACCAGACAAATTTGAAAATCTCTCTCTATTACAGTCCTAGAGATATATAATATTGAATTATTACTTGTATGGGAGGTACCACGCCCACTTGTCCGATTCTGCCCATTTCCGGCATAGCTACTAATATTAACAATAAGCGAACTCACACAAATTTGCAAAGCTCTCCCTGTCATAATACTCAATATATGTATATGATAATAAAAATGTGCTTTGTGTGGGAGGTGCCACGCCCACCAAAAATATTTAAAAAATTATAGCCTATAGGACTTTCCATATCCGCAGTAAGACTCTTTGAACATTTCAGGAATATCAGATGGGTAGTTACGGAGATTACCTCCTACAAACAAACAAACAAACACACATTACCTCTTTATAATATTAAATAGTATGATAAACATATGTTTGCATTCGCAATAAATAAACAAAACGTACAACTTTAATATGCCAAACAAAACTAAAAATAAAGTACTAACTTTTAAAACAAACTTATTTAAAGAAAATAATTGTTTTCACATCGAATTTGCTAACTGGGTCAAATTTGACCCAAAAAATGTTAACTTAAGTAAAATTTGAGGACCCCTTAGGTTAAAAGATTTTAGCCATTGGAATCGATACGGTATTCGTCCGCTACGATATTCATCGAAAACTGTTACCATGGCGATGACTTTGGAACTTATTTGTTGTAATTTTTCAACTTTGCTTCACTTTGTGCACGATATTTTCTTGGTTGGATGTTTCGCAGTCGTTGTCATAGCGCGAAGTCCTGTCACACATACTGATGCATTTCGTTTCCAAATAATTGTCCAAAACATTGATTCATAAACAGTAGAGGACGTTATTTTTTTAATTTTGCGTTGTTGAAATCAGTCAACATTTTAAGTCTTTGACGCCCATAACGCTTTTTGAAATGACTGATTTATCTGAAATATTAAAAGTGTTAGTAAATACTCTAATCAATCAATGAATCAATCAGCATTGAATCGTTCTAAACCGTTCGTTCGTTAATAGATCTTCTTTTTTCAGCACAATCAAATATTATAAAAATCAGGAAATGACATGCCGTTTGACACAAAATGTCAACCTAGAAGAAATCTATTTAACTAAATAGACCTGTGAAGCTTAAATTGAAAAACACCTCTTCGTTTGGACACATACCGAATTTAACACATATACGTACTTTAATTTGGGCACAAGGTATACAGGCCCGCAAATATCACGAAATCGACTCGGATAGTGGTGCTGAGACTATAAGTGTAATAGGATATATGTATAGGACCAATAGTTTTGGTAGTTTCAAATATCAGCACAAATTCATTATACCCTGATAAACATCTAACATCTATTTATTTATTTTGTTAATATATTCGTTGGTAGCTAAGTAGCTTCAATTTATTTGACATCACTTTTGAGACCATTGTTTCATGTAGAATATAAATAGCACTCACAAAAGCTTCGATATTTATCACAATGGATTCAATAAATATTTAGTTACTGATATGTGTTTGTATGCAAGACTATATATAGTATATACGTTTTTATTGTTCGTTTTTTTCAATGGCTCTATTAGTAGATATATAAACGTTATATGTACTAATAATACGATATGCGTGTAAATATTCAATTTAATATTAATTATCGATATTAAATATGATATGCTATTATTATTGAAACAAAGAATATAACCAAATTGGGCAATAGATTAATACAAAAAGAAATTGAAAACAATTTTGAACACCAATCTCGATTGCGAGAAATTCTTGGTAAAATTATCACTTTAATAAATCTAAATCACTTATTGTTTACTTTAACTTTAACTTTTTCAAAATTTACCTTAAACCTCAACTGAATCTATAAATTAATGTTCTGCAGTTTTTAGTTGGTGTAAAAAATATTTCATAACATTTTTCTTTATTGCTCTTTTTCTGTTTTTCCTTCAATCTACTTTTTCATAAATTACTATTTCATTTTTTATATGCTCTATAAAAGAAACGTTTGAAGTAATGAGAAAATATTGCGATGTCGTTGTGGAATATCCTATCACGAATGTCTAATGCAATATTTTAAATTGCATTTCATTTTCCAGTTTTGTTATAATAAATCTTTTAAATAATTTAACTAAAGAATGTTATTTCTTTATGCTAAAATGCTCAAATATTTTTGGGAGCTATTCAGTTTAATTTAAAATATTTGTGATATTTTGTATATGCAGAAACATGAACAAACACATAAATTTTTGAAAGTTTGGTATTCAATTAATATTATAAAAGTTTGTATGAAAAACTGCAATTATAACAACAATTGAGGGGCTTAGAACTCAAGGGGTTCAAGTGACTTATGTCTAATATTGAGGAAAAAGAGGTTAAAGTTAAATAGTAATAAAAAAATTTTAGGCGCTATTTGTAATATTAATATTGTAATACTAGCTGTATTTACCCGGTCTTGCCCGGAACAAAAAGGCCTTTGACTTGAAAAATGGTTCACTATGATTACCAGTCGCTGAGTACTTAGTCCCCAATTAAAAAATTCCCCAATAAAATGAACTTTCTCCCCAAAAATTTGTATGGGCAGTAAATAAATTTTTTATTTCAATTAAAAATTTTTGATTTTTTAATTTAGAAGTTTTTTATAAGATGCTGCAGCAAAAATGCTTCAAAAATAAGCGGCGAAACCGCTTTAAGTTTTTTTTTTTTCAGTTTATTTATAAACATCAAATATAACGGAATGGTTCGCAAATTAAAGGAATCGGAACTTTTAAAAATTGGATTACTTCATTCAATAAGTGATCATCATTGAGCAGAGACATCAAATTCAAGTTTCAGAAATGAAGGACTAATGCGACGTTTAATATTGTGTCGCAAGGTTTCTTTTTAAGCAACTGCTTATAGTATATGTGTGGCCTCTTTTGATCAACAGGTAATTATTTCACATACGTAGATAAAATTTATCATACGACATTTCACTAAGCTGTGTTCCGCGAGCGAGTCGCGTCCGCTTCCGCGCGTTTGGCAGCCACACCCGTGCTGCCGCGCAGTTGTTGTCAACTTATTTTAATCGCCAAAATATATTATTCAGATCATTGCAATATTTTAGCTGAGCTGTGTTCCGCGAGCGCGTCGCGTCCGCATCCGTCGCGTCCGCGTCCGCGCGCCTCGCGCCGCTTCCTCGCAGCTACTACCCGTGCTGCCGCTTAGTTCTCGTTAACTTATTTTAAGTCCTAAAACATATTTTTTAAAGCATTGCGATATTTTAGCTGAGCTGCGTTCCGAGAGCGCGTCGCGTCCGAGTCCACGGTCGCGCGCCTCGCGCCGCTTCGTCGCAGCTACTACCCGTGCTGCCGCTTAGTTCTCGTTAACTTATTTTGATTCCTAAAACATATTTTTTAGAGCATTGCGATATTTTAGCTGAGCTGTGTTCCGAGAGCGCGTCGCGTTCGCATCCGTCGCGTCCGAGACCGCGCGCCTCGCGCCGCTTCCTCGCAGCTACTACCCGTGCTGCCGCTTAGTTCTCGTTAACTTATTTTGATTCCTAAAACATATTTTTTAGAGCATTGCGATATTTTAGCTGAGCTGTGTTCCGAGAGCGCGTCGCGTTCGCATCCGTCGCGTCCGAGACCGCGCGCCTCGCGCCGCTTCCTCGCAGCTACTACCCATGCTGCCGCTTAGTTCTCGTTAACTTATTTTAATTCCTAAAACATATTTTTTAGAGCATTGCGATATTTTAGCTGAGCTGTGTTCCAAGAGCGCGTCGCGTCCGCATCCGTCGCGTCCGAGTCCGCGGTCGCGCACCGCGCGCCGCTTCCGCGCGTTTGGCAACCACACCTGTGCTGCCGCGCAGCTGTTGCCAACTTATTTTAATTGTCAAAATATATTTCAGATCATTCCGATATTCTACCTAAGCTGTATTCTCCGTGCACATAGCTTCCGCGCAACGAAATGATGCTATTGAAATAATACTCATTTTAAATGCATTTATTGTAGGACATATATTGAGAGCAGTATGCAAACGTTTACTAAAATAAATATTTAACAAAATTCACTAAATAAAAATATGTAAAAATTTAAGAATGAATTTGGGGATAAGTTCATTTTTTCTTTCGATTAAAAAAAAATGGGGAATTTGTTCATTTCTTTTAGGTGCCTTTTTTTAAGTTTGGGAAATTTGTTCACCGTGTAGTTATTTCCGTGTAAACCAAATATTAGAGAAATCAGTTCAAAAGTACAAATTTGTATAGGGAAAATAGATACCACACAACAAAATGTGAATTTTATATGAAAATTGGGCGTAAAATAAGCGTGGTCGGTAAAATTCATATGGCGGCCTTCCCTGGAATATGTACTATATTTCGGAGAAAGCCATTGAAAAATAAAAGTTTGTATAGCAACCAAATAAAGAAACAAATAAAAGGAAAAAAATAAGTTTTATATACATAGAAGTTGGCGCAAAGTAGGCGTGGCCTGTAAGAAGCGTATGGTGACCTTCCCTGTAGTATAGAGATCGTGTGACCAAATTTTAGACATCCCTCATATGGCTATCTCTCTGGAGTACAGAGATCGTGTGTGGCAAATTTCAGAGAAATCGGTTGAAAAATAAAAATTTGTATAGCGAACAAATATACCAAAAAACAAAATGAATTGTGTACAAAAAGTGGGCGTTAAAGTAGGCGTGGCCGGTACGGAGCTTATGGCAACCTTTCCTGGAGTACAGAGATCGTGTGTACCAAATTTCAGAGAAATCTGTTAACAAATAAAAATTTGTATAGTGAACAAATATGAATAAAACAGAAAATGAATTTTACATAAAAAGTGGGCGTAAAAGTAGGCGTGGCCGGTAAAAAGTATATGGCGACCTTTCCTGGGGTATAGAGATCGTGTGTACAAAATTTCAGGAAAATCCGTTGAAAAATAAAAATTTGTATAGCGGTCAAACAAACAAACAAACAAACAAACAAACAAACAGAAAATGAATTTTATATATATAGATTAATGTAATTAATAGAGATCCTGAGGCATCTTTTAATCCAACAATCCTTTGAAGTAAGGACAGTTTCACTTTTACCTCTTGTGTTTTAACTTTAAAAATTTCTAAATAAATGAACTTATACCTTAAAAGAATGGTAATAATACCTAATGAGAATATGTGGTTTTCAAAATTTTTTAAATAGCCCTTTATTAAGAAAAACTTTTATGGTTCTTTGGTACATTTATTAGTCATCATAATCAGATTTCATGACATCATCGCGTTCATTTTCATGCTCATGATAAATTGGTGGTATATAACAAAGAAGATCTAGGATGTTCTTGAATTTCTCGCAATTTTTTTGTTTGACGCTGTTTTTTGGAGGAAGTTGCGGATGTAACTGCAAGGCTCGGCCAATATTTCGAGATATCATGTTTACTTTAGTGAATTTTCTCATTCATAAGATCATCTTTGAGAGGTTCCAAGGGTCATCCTGCTCATAGTGTAGCCATTGCATTTCACGGTTGCCCCTGTTATATATCTTTGTATGGTCTCATTTTGCATGGATGTTACAATAAATTTTTTCTGGAATTTCCCACAAGCTTCTCAGGATCTTGATGTGTATAAATTTGAAAGTAATTACTTTTTTTTTTGGTAATTTCTATAATTCCAAAATTTTGATCACACACCATCAGTGAGTGCTCAGAAAGTAAAAACTTGTCATTTACTTCTTGAATATGAGTATTTCGAATACATACAACCAAAAACGTACAATGTAGTGAGTCTTGTTCTGCCGACCACTGTTGTCGCTATAAGCTGTAATGTTAGTCACTGATAAATTGTGGACATAAATTTGTATGTCCCACATTGACGGGCATAGTGTACTTGAGCGCATGTCAATACAGGAGTTGCCAAAATTTTTTTCATATTTACAACCCCTATACCCTATATTTGTTCAGTTTTATTGCTTTACCTTTTTTCAAATGCAATTATTTTTCTTTCATGGCCGTATTTCCACCATTCCCAATTGTAATTTGCATCTTGTAACAGATATGTTTGCTTATGCTTTTTAGAGACTGATGTTAAAACATGTGTTAAAAAATGTGCTTATAGTAGCTCTATGTACTGGTTCTGTTTCTTTTCCTGTGAAAAATTCCTTATAAAGTTATGTTTTGGCTGCTGGATAAATACTTTCGTTTGCGGGCATAGTTTCTTGAAAAATGACTTAAATACTTGCGAAATGATCTAATGTGTTATTTTACCAAATATACTGGTATATAACAAATTTTATTCCCAGGTACCTCCTTGCCTCTTTTGTATTTTTCAAGAATGAGTGTTCGCGATAATCTCTTTTTTTTTTTAGCAATATTGTACACCTTCTTTGTTGGCACATCTAATATTTTCTGAAAAAACTCTTTACAGGCCCTAAATCTTCCAGCTGACATAGCCAATATTTTCCTAAAAACTCTTTACAGACTCTTAATCTATCAGTTCATAAGCAGCACTTATAGTTTTATTCTTTGAACTTTAAATGGAACAGAAGGCGTGATTGATGAGCTCATGAAAGAAGATTGCAAGTTCTTCAAGGTTCCAGTTGCTTCTAAAAATTTCATTCCGTATTTCCTTAGATATGTTCTCATTGCACATGAGTCTGCATATATGGTTGTATGATTTAAGGCATTTCAGGAATTTTCATTTCTCTTATATTTCTTGCTGGTTGCCTAGAAAACTCCATCTCATCCAAACTATTTTAGTGATCTGCTAGAGCTACTTCAGCCTGTACACGTTGAGTTGGCTCAGGAATTCCCCATTCAGAATCTGCATCACTGTTATCTAAAAGTTATAAATTCAGTTTCAAAAACAAATAACAAATATTAAAATATTTAAACTTACCAGAATTATATTATTACTTGATGTAACCCGGTGTGCTTCGCTACAAAATAGTATACTACTAAGCATATGACAACTGTTTTAGTCAATTTTTCCAAATCGTTTTTGGTACATATAATTAACTATTTTTTGAATTAGTCAAATAAATACTTTTTTGAAATATTTTTAATTAAAAATAAAATAAAAATATATAATACTAGATGTAATCCGGTGTGCTTCGCTGCACCCTCCCCCTCCACGAATCGTTATGAGAGGGCTCACGCAAAGTCTGAAGGCTCTCACTAATATAGTTATTCAGATATATCACATTTAATATTAAGTTTGTGTAGGGGTGCCACGCGCATTTGTCCAATCCCACCCATTTTTTTGTCTGACTACTCACGTTAATAATAGATGACCTGAGGCAAATTTGCAAACCTTTCTCTATCATATTAGTATATATGATATTTAAAATTTACTTTGTATGGGAGGTGCCACGCCGGCTAAAAATATTTTAAAAAATTACAGCCTGTGGCACTCCCATATCCGCTGTAAGACCCTGTGAAAATTTCAGGAAGGTCAGATGAGTAGTTACGGAGATTACCTCCTACAAACAAACAAACAAACAAACAAACAAACAAACACATATTACCTCTTTATTATGTTAGTATAGATTATTAGCATAGATTTTTTATTCGAATACTTGCTGATATACAATGTTTTTTGGTTTTTTCATTCGGTACAACAATTATCAGATTTTTCCCACCCTGGAGCAAGGTACATGTAGCTGCCCACATGAAAATATGATGGATTATCAAAATTTGATCTGGTAACACTTAACTATTGGCCTTGAGCTTAGAATATCATTTGGCAATTTTTCTTTTTAGCGATTTTTGATTTTGCCCATTTTTGATTTTGGCGATATATTTTCCACGACAAATCACATTGATAATTAAAGAACTTGTCAAAAGACTGTCGCTTTCGTAGTGCTTCATATTTTTTACATAGGAGGTGCCACGCCCACTAATCTTATCCCGCCAAATTTTTATTGGACTATTCACATTAATATCTGATGGACTTATGCAAAATGTCGAGTCTTTCCCTTTTATAGTACACCAGTTATATGATATTAGACATCTTCTTTGCATGGGCGGTTCTACGCCCACTGCTACGATCACGCCCATTTTTTGTTTGACTGATCATACAAAGAACCTCTGGGCTCATGCAAAGCCACAAAGCCCACTCTTTGACAGTACTCCAGATATAGACATTAAATAGTTACTTTGCATGGGGAGTGCCACGCCAATTTTTTGTCCGACTACTCATACTAAGATCTGATGGTGTCGTGCAAAGTGTCAAAGCTTCCCGTTTTTGGTACACCTATTATATGACATCATATATTTAATTTGTACGGGCGATGCAGCGACTACTCATACCAAGATCTGATGGTGTCGTGCAAACTGTCAAAGCTTCCCTTTTTTAGTACACCAGTTATATGATATCATATATTTACTTTTTAAGGGGCGGTGCCATGCCCACTGCTCCGATCACGCCCATTTTTTGTCTAACTAATCACATGAATAACTTATGGGCTCACACAAAGTCCCAAGACTCTCACTGTTACAATACTCCTGATATATGGCATTTCATATTTACTTTGTATGGCAGGTGCCACGCCTATTGGTCCGATACTGCCTACTTTTTGTCCGACAACTCACATTAATATTAGGTGAAACCAGACAAATTTGAAAAGCTCTCTCTATCACAGTACTCGAGATATATAATATTGAATTATTACTTGTATGGGAGGTACCACGCCCACTTATCCAATACCGCCCATTTTCGGCGTAGCTAACATTAACAATAGGTGACCTCACACAAATTTGCAAAGCTCTCCCTATCGTAGTACTCAAGATATGTATATAATATTACAAATTTACTTTGTGAGGGAGGTGCCACGCCCACTAAAAATATTAAAAAAATTATAGCCTATAGCACTTCCCATATCCGCAGTAAGACTCTGTGAAAATTTCGGGAAGATCAGTTGGGTAGTTACGGAGATTACCTCCTACAAACAAACAAACAAACAAACACACATTACCTCTTTATTATATTAGTATAGATAAATGAAAAGTTTTATTAAAAAACTAACATTGTATTCACAAAATATTATATAAATATTAGTTAATTTTTTTATGAAAATCCTCAAAGCAACTAATGCACAGAGGCGGTTTGTCTGGACAAGTTTTACATCTGTCGGATGTACTGGATCGCTTCTTGCTTTTATAGCAATGTCTGCACCGCAAGAATTGTGACTTTCATTTTGAACCTTTTGGTATTTTTATCTTTTCAATAAAATGTCGAGGACCGAATGAATTTGATGACGTTAAAGATTTTGGACATGGGGCACAACTAGATGGAAAAACTGACAGAAGTCTCTTGTGTTTAACGTGAGTACCCGTCTCGTTGACATAACCTCACGGTGCTCTGAACACTGGATCGGAATATGCGCCGACCACCGCCCCATTGTGTAGTTAACTACACTCCGGTACCAATTCAAGATTTGTGCATTTGGGCAACAAATCCCACTCCTTGGTGGGGAGTCGAGGCCTAACGAGGAAAAACTGACAGTGATGAGTGAACTGATGTAGGGGTTGACAGATAAACTAATGACGGTATTGGAGAAGCTTCGATTTTACTTATCTTACGTGGTCGGTCGACTAAATTCATTTCTGCAACTAATGTTGTTCCATTTAATATGTTTGGCGGAAGATATATTAGACTTAGAATAAGCATATCTCTGAATTCGAGAAACTTTATTTTCTTGCGAAATTTTTTATAAATATAAAAGGCGTTCCAAACACAAACGTCTATCATGTGAAAAATTGTTTTTTTGTACCACCTACATGTCTTGCGAGGACTCGAATAGTATGCGATCATTTGATCACACTGATCAATACCCGACATGTTGGAGTTATAATCATGAATATCTTTAGGTTTAATTTTTATTTTTTTGGATCTGTTTTCGGCTTCAATCAGTTCGGGATGATGAGCAGTACTTATTGAAAGTTCTTCCCGCTTATCTTTCCTTTCTTGCCCATATTAGTTCACCAGCTTTAAGCTTTTTGTTTATAACGTCTTTTGAATTATTCTTCCGGTTTGCACGAAGAGTTCCTACAGTATGCGTTTGGTATTCTAAAAGCTATTCAGATAAAGCAACACTATTATAATAATTATCCATGTATAGATAATATCCCTTAATCAAATATGGCTGCATAAGGCGAAACACCAAATTTCGTGTTTTTGGAGTTGTACTCTCACTATCTTCTTCATGCGTACACTGGTATATCTCTATGTTTAACAAATAACCGTCGTGGGTGGTGAGCTCATACAACATGATTCCATATCTAGTCTTTTTTCCTTTGTTATAAACCCGAAAGCTTAAGCGTCCCCGAAATAAAAGAAGAGATTCGTTTAGTGTAAGTGATTTATCTGGTTGATAAGCGGTTTGAAAATTATTTAAAAAAGAGTTTACTACTGGCTGAATTTATTAATGCTCTTGTAATATTGACTGTGGTAATTTAAACACCTCAATACATTTTGAAAGCGTAAACCAGACATGGTGAATCTAAAAATTGGTTCAAAATATAAAGGATGTGAAGCAAATAAAAGGAAAATACTCGGTGATCTATTTTGAGCCTGTAAAAGGCACAACCCAATAAACTGCAATAATTAAGCTTTATTGGTTTCCTTAAAACTTCTATCTTTATACCCTATACCACTATGTGGTTTGGGTATAATGACTTTGTGCTGCTGTTTGTAACAACCAAAAATATTTGACCTAGACCCATCTTTAATTATACCGATCGAATCAGAATCACTTTCTGAGTTGATTTAACAATGTCCGTCCGTCCGTCCGTCCGTCCGTCCGTCCGTCCGTCCGTCTGTGTGTCCATGTAAACCTTGTAATCAAACTGCACGTCGCAAATATGAATATATTTTGATGAAATTTGTATGTAAGCTTTTATCGGCCATGGGATGAACGCTATTGAAATTGGTGAGAATCGGTCCATGTTCAGACCTAGTCCCCATACAAATTACCCATATGAAATCGACATAAATTGCCATAAGATCCAAATTGTCGTATAGATCTTACTCAAATTGGGTTTGTATGCGTTCATTACATCCATTAATGAGTAGTCCAAAAATGATCCCTTTGGCCCCATATAGAGCTGCTTCCCGATCTTCACTTAAATCTATTAAAAACAAAAATATTGCACTGATTCTTCTCAAATTTTGTTTGTATATATTTTTGCAAAATAAAAGAGACTTTACCAAACACGATCAGGATCGGTCCATTTTTGGACCTAGTCCCCATATAGACATATCATCCGATATGAACTTTTTCATATCTGCAGCCAAAAAAAAAATAATAAAAATCCCACTCAAATTTGGTTTTTGCTTATTTTCTATGTCCAGTTAGTTGGGCCTAAGAGATAGAGTTTCTAAACGCATGGTATAGGGTATCGTATAGTCGGTCCAGACCGACTATAATTTTCTTACTTGTTTTTTTTTGAACGTGTTGTAATTTTTTCATTTTCTGCTATACATAAATTATTTCCATAATTATTTATGCAGTTAATGAGTTTGGTGTTAGGTAAGTAATTAGGATCATCACCATATTCATAATCATCTTCGAAAATATCAACTTCGGATTCTTTTTCTGATTCTGAACCTAAACTGTCCAAATTATCCTCTTCATCATTTAGTTGTATCGTTCAATAGTATCCGCAGTTTTTCTTGAAATTCCTCGTAGCTCATTTTCTAAAGGAACCCAAACAACTACAAAAAAAAAAAAAAACAAAATATAAAATTACTCACATTTGTTAAAAAAGCTGTTAGAAACAGCAATAAGAGGTAATCACAAAAAAGAATAAATATATTTATGTGTAATAAATGAAGATTTAAAACAAATAACCTCTCAGAAACAAATTATTTTACAAACTGAAGGAATTTGTATGAAACTATGACAACTATGGTTGTCATTTGATTCTACTTCTGCATATTTAAGAAAAAAGGGATCTCCACAAACTTAAACCAAATACAAGTCGTTACACATACATATGCCCAATGCCGCCATGTATTTGAAGTCGGTTTATGTCTAACTACAGAAAAAAGTATCAAAATAGTGAGAATGGGCAACATTGAAATATATAGAATCAATTTATTTTGTGACAACTATAGTTGTCATTTGCTATTTCTAAACTTTTTTTGACAACTATGGTTGTCATAAACGTCAACGTGATAAGCTTTAGTCGGCCATAAGATGAACTCTGTTGGAATTGGTGAAATTCGGTCCATGTTCAGACCTAGCTCTCATAGAAATTGCCCCTATTAAATCGACATAAATTGCCATAAGATCAAAATTATCATATAGATCTCAGTCGAATTGCTTTTGTATGTATTTATTATATCCACTAATCAGTAGTACAATGATCTTTTATTAACGAAAAACATTATCTTAGGTTATTTTACAAAAAAAACTTCACGCAGCAAATTCATTTTCTAAATCAATTCAAAAATTTTATTAAACAAGTTACTTTATTTAATTTCAAGTTATTTAACTTTATATACAATGGATATATTATTAAGAAAAAAAAAACAATAATATTATAACATCCTTTAGTTATTATTGCAGGATAAAAATTTTAAGTCTAAAGTACGTGTAGATTTGCAAAATCGATATATATCCTGCACAGTTTTTACTGCACTTTCTACACAAATATTATATGTGATTAATGAATCATCTGGTACGCAGTGTTTAAGAAAGTATTTCTTGGCGTTTTTGAATCTTGCTAATGACTGGTTTAAAAGTATGAGTTATCTCCGTGAAATCGGTGATTTGAGAATCATATATCATACCATTAAACCACATATCATAGTCAAAAATTCGGTATAACTCGCACAGATATTTTGGTATTAGTATAGATGCTAAAAGTGTAAGGATGTCCCTCGAATGCCATCGTTCATTACATTATGATCGGCGGAATAGCTTTAAATTTTATATATGGAAATTTTTTTTCTTGAAAAGATCTGAATGCATTTCCCAATTCAAAGAAATACTGCATATTATCACGCCGCTCAAGGTTTTTTTTTTTGGTGTCAATTTTTTCTTTATTTCGGGTAAGCTTTGCTTGAGTTCGTTGCAATTGTTGATTAATTCTGGTATAAAATCGTAAAATATTTTGGGGGATGAAGTTTTTTCTCCGAGCAGCTCCTCCATTACGAGCCTTAATATTAAATCTAAAATTTTGTGTTAACAACCAATAATTTGCGGCGTATTCAATTTAGTTGAATACAAATACAAATTGAAACTTCATCGCTGATGGTGCGTGAACTTTTTTAACGCCAACGAAAAAGTAAAAGCGTATTTCTTTATAGTTTTCAATGGCCTTTTCGACTATGGTATGCCAATTTTGATATTTTAAAAAAATTTTAAAAAGTTATAGCCCTAGTGCCCATATACCAGTGGTCCTCTAAGCGAAACAGGTATATATCTCGCTACCGGATTAGAGTCCCACATTCCCCTCTTGTAAAAAAAGGCGGTGATAAAAAAAGTTTAAATATCGAAAGCCATACATATATACGTACCAATCATATACAAGCTTGTGTTAAAAAAATTCCGGCAAACTGTTATAAAGAAATAATATAATCTGTGGACAAAAAAAAAAAATAGTTAAAGAACCTAAAAAGGAAGTTGTTAAAAAAAAATATAAAAAAAAGGAAATCATTTATTGTAGAATTAAATATAAGTAGTGCATGCTATTTAAGTTTACATATAAGTGGTGCGAGACCAACCGAAATGCTATTTAGTATATTAAAGGAAAAATCTATATCCGGTAAATTTCCCCTATATCAGAAAGGAAAAAATAGATCACACATAGTCATTTTTTTTTTATATATAAATAAAAAGAATTAAGGGAAAAGTATAGAAGCTTATCTGCGGAATATCCACCTTTGGGGAGCTCCTTCAAGATAGGGTTTTCGTGAGAGTAAGTGTAGACCTTTTAGGACCAAATGTGATATCTATATAGGAAACAAAAAAAAATATATTAACCAGTAGCTAAAAAAAAAAAAAAAGATATAGATAAAGAATTTTAAATCGAAGAGTAATATTCCTATGAGTGGCACTTGTGTTGTAAAGTACTATAGTTTAGTTTTAGATATTGTTTCTATAGGTCTAGTATGTTAAAAATAAAATGTATTTTTCTTTTTTTGTTTTGTTCATTATATAACCGTCAGATTTTTGCTAGTGTTGTTTAATATTATTAAATTTATATATCACATATTTTATTGTATCTTTACGTACGTCAAGCATATATTATAAACTTAAATTAAAAAGAAGTTTAATAATTTGATAAAAAAATTTATTGTTAAATAAAAAAAAAGATTATGTATTGAAATAAGTGTAAATATAAAGAAAATGTGTGAGTAAATTTTTTTAGGTGGGGGATATTTATATAAGGTGAAAGTGGTGAAAGGTGGTTTTAGGGATCTTCATTGATGAGAGAAGGAGAGACGGAGATCACGGTTGGGATGGGCAACTGGGGTGTAAGACCTGCCCCCTACCCTGGATGTGGTAGTGAGTTCGTTAATAAATTTTGTTTAGTGATGTTTGTGTAATTTGTCAGGTCCCTGAGGCCAAGGTGATGGGATGGATTCACACCCGTCTGATGAAACCGCATATGAGATAGTCGGCCCAATTCATCTTGGTGCTCTTTGGGGCATGTAACAAATATGTTAGAAAGAAAGGTACTTGAACGTTTTGTACCTTAAGTCCCTGAATTCATTTAAATGTATGTAGATAAAATCCAGTTAAAAAATTTCTGAAGTTTGGCTAGAAGTATTTTGAATTATGAAAAATTTAAACAAGATGTCTGGAAGTACACTCGAGACTGAGGTAGTTAAGTAGCAAGCTATCATAAGACAAAATTATGGTCTTAATATAGAAAAGTAATAAACGTTTTTCCTTTTAAATTTTTCGCAAGTATTGTGTGTGTTTTTTTTTTCTGATCCTGGAATGTTTGCTGACAAATCTGTTTATTTGTTGTTAGTTTGGCTAAAATGAGTGGTGAAATAGAAGCGCGCTCTAAAATTGTAAAATAATTAAACAAAAACCTAGTTTCTTCCACAAAAAGTAGGCTAAAGAATCAAACGGTTGCCATCAAACTGTTTTCAATGTTATTAGAAACTATTAAGAGAATTCGGCCTTTGATAACAAACACACTTCGGGTAGAAATAAAGTTACACATGAAGTTTTTAAGGCCAAGAAAATGGAAAGTATATTGAATGGAGCCTAAGTGGAAAATTATTTTAAGGGCATAAAAAAAGTAAGATGTACTACCTATTCCAAAAAAGAGACAAAAACCACTGTAAAATTCCTAACAGCAGGGTTTCCGGAAAAGATCCTTTAGTTCGTAAGTAGTGATTAGAAATATACTAATTATATCTTTTTGGCTTTAATATAATTTCAGTTAAATAAAGAAATCAAAACGCTAGGTTCAAAGGTTTTTTTAATATTATATTTTATGTATGTTATAATTTATTCGACCTCACACCCTAGGCGCAGGCGAGCAAATAGTTGGTTTTATTTTTCAATTCTCAATAACTAAGATTAGGTTAGGTTAGGGTTTAAGGACTCGGAAGCCTCCTCATCATCATTTTTTTTTTTTTTCAATTCTGTTTATTTATTTTTTTTAAGCCTAGTTCCGCGAAGCCGAGTGGCTTGTCTGCATATTCTAATTTGGCTAGTTTTTTTTTCGGAGTAGGGCAGCGAAAATGGTAGTTCATTTGAGATAGCAATGCTATTTGCGACATAGCATTATCTTATAGACACTGTATAGGGTAACTGATCAGGAAACTGATAATGTCGAGTAATTTCCGAAACAATAGTTTAAGTGACATGATATTAGAATTTGGCTATTGTATTAAAATCCATAATTTGCGACTTTTTCCATCACCTTTCAATATTTCTTAGATGTACAAAGTTAATCTGCGAATATACAGCAAAAGCCATTTGAGTTTAAATTCACATTTTTCAGGGGTTTATAAATTAAATTTAAAGCGATTTTAAAACGTTTTCTTGTAAATTTAATTAAATTTTTCGCGGTTACGGCTCGCTTTTCACTAGTTGTGAACTCCGATAATAATTTTGCGATTCAATTACCAACTAGAGACTACTCGGTCCCAAACTCTGCAATAGATAGAACTATAACCTCAGCGTACACCGAAAAAATTCGCACTAATGTAGTGACCTCCAGTCCGATATTCATATTATTCAATAGCAACTGAGATTATTTTCTAAAGGGATTATCAAAGTATAACGTTTTATGTCTAAAACTTCGAAGAGTGTAAGGGAATGTATAAGGGATATTCACCAAATCTAATTCATAATGCAGTTATGGGGAAAGAGTAAGCTGACGAGTATGGCACTTAGTCAGGATGTAGCAAATTGACACTAAAATTTTAATCCCTTTATTGGAATCAAACATCTTCAAATATCATGACGAAAGGTGTAGATAGTATGACCATTGCCTCATCCAAGGGGAACACAAATGCCCCACGTAATTAAAAAAAGGGACGATCAGTAGACTTATATAAGGGATCACTGTATATTGTATAATTAGTTATATGGCTGTGCGCATAGCTATCTCGCTATAGTATTTATGTTCAAACTATAGAAGAGGAGTCAGTGCAACATATGGTGTGTAAATGATCAGGACTGAAAAATTGGGCCTCAGGTATATCCGATAATGCTTGTAAAATAATCTGGGTTGTAAAGCAGATGTCCGACTAAAAAAATATCCCTGTATTTAGAAGGAAATCTGCTTTTGATCACCTTCACAATTAATAATTTTCTCGGTTTAGTCTCTATCCCCTTACTTCCCTCTTTCACAGTGGGACGTATGGCCTCGAAATGTACTTGCCTTAAACCTTAACCTATTTATTTTTATAAAACCTGTAGCACTATGCTCAGTTTTTTTTTTTATTAAATTAATTCAATCACAACATGCCGATATAAAACTATTATTCCATGTCAAGACAGTGCATAGAGAAAGTAAGTGTTCTATTTAATTTTCCATACTTGGTTCATGGTATCAACTGGAAGTGGAGACAAAATATAATATCAAGATAGGGAGTGACCAGTAACCCCCCCCCCCCCCTGGGTGTATGATGTTTCTCTCTACTAAGTGATAAAATATATTCGTACATTGTTGACTCGTAACATATAGACCATCACCACTGCCTTTAAGTGAGTGCAAATTTTTCTAACTCTCTCCGTTTTCTATTGGTCTCTGAGATTTTTAATTAAGCTCGTACAAAAGTAGATTTCTGTCAAAAATAAGACTTGCTATCGGAAAGCAAAAATTACTTTTAAGATACTAGTACTATCAGTTTGAACTAGCAGCTTCTCAGTAATTCGCTTGACTTTTACTAACTAAATGAGTTTTTTGAATATGGAAAATGCAGTTTATTTTTCTTTGTCTTGTTACTTAGTACTCAACAGAAACATTTGTACAGCCGCATCTTAATTTAGCTGTGTAAAATTTTGTCTTCGATAAACTTTCGCCATTCACCACCACTAGGTTTCTTTCCAAAAGCAATAGCAATCAATTTTGTATTTTTTTGTGAAACTGTCAAAGTTGTTCCCTTTACATGGCTATCAATCATGAATCGGATGATGGAAGGTATCATGTGAATCGTTGTGGTTACAACATTGTTATCATAATAATTCTAGTAACTCAGTAACATATTAAGGACATGTATATCACACATTCCTTGTTTTTGTTAATATTTCAAATTCGTTCAACGACACCACTCATTAAAAAAAAAATAGGTAAGTAGATAAACAAATTCTATTATAATGGTTATTTTTGCCTATCTTTAAAATGCTATAAGAATAACTTAAATTCCACTTATATGAATAAGTTCATTTTTTTTTTGCTCCAAACTCAAGTGGATTGATTTCTTGAAAGCCCTTATCAAAAATTTATATGAAGAACTTTAGCTTAGTACATTTCAACACTATTTACGGGATGTGAAACAATACAAATATAACAGATATACATTTATACTAACTGTTGATAAATCTAGTGCTAAAAGGAATTCAGTGACGAGATTATGTTAATCTTATTCTTGAAAGCTGAAGTAAACGGTACAATATTCAAAATACATCCTTTTCCTTTTTAAAGCTTTTTGTATTTTCCTAGTTTTGCTTTATTACTAACAGAATATCTACAAAGTATACTATACACTAGGGTGGGTCAATTTTTTTTTTTAAAGGCGTATAGCAAAAACGTAATCTACAATAAATTCTAAAAAAAAGTTGCTTAACCGTACTCCTACCTTGAAAAAAACTTCATAATCCTACCTTTGTGTAGTTTTCAACTTTTTGTATGTTTTTATCTGGAAATAGGTTTATTTTGTAAACAAAAATTATTTTAATTAAAGAAAAATAAGTTTTACATATATATTTACGTATAAAATGATGAATTAGTTCTACATAATTTCTACACAGGAAACGCAATCAATTTTGGTTTTGATGAACCTTGCAAACGATTTTTTCGTAAAGACAGTAAGCTAACTCGTTGCTATAATTTGCTTTCGCGTTTTCTTGCACGTAAAATACGCATCTGCCCCTTTTTTCAATAATGGAACACGCGAGGCAGAGTTTAGTTCAGGTATATTCTACCACATAAAAGTACAACATATACCTCGTTTTCTTCGCGCCATGTACGTTTGGGAAAGAGCAAGTTACGCAAAAACATACGATGCTTTGCATGGTGCATTCTAAAAGTATTAAGTTCAATAAATAGTTGCATTCAAGGCTTAATGTCAATCGTGATAATAAGGACAACCACTGACAGGCCGCCTGTTGGTTTTTCGCTTACAGCTACATCCAGAAATCACTTTGTCAATCCTGTCAACTTCACCCTTAGTTCGGTTGTAATATGACATTATTTCTGGTAGCTTCTTTTCAACAGAATCGACTTCTGGCGCATTGTGAAGAGTACTATGCGGAAGCTTTTGCATGAGTACGGGTACCCAAAATTTCGAATCATATCTCTATAGTTTGCTTTGCCTAAATCCACAACCACCATGGAAACCACATAGCTGTTCGTCTACAGTGACGTAAGGGTTGAAAAGCATTGGTAACATTTCAGACCACATATCTCACAGATCACGAATTTGGTCAAATTTATCCGCAGATCTCTTTTGTCGACGACTTATAGTATCACCGAAACGAATAAATTTGGCCAAGTATTCAAACTGTTTTTTCGACATAATTTATCTGAAAATAGGCGGACTGAAAGTGATATTGAACAGCTCGTTATTTATATAACAATAGCATTCAATTTACTTCTGAACGGCAGCCAATATCAAAACAGCCAAGCAAGCATGAAGCATCGACTTCTTCATGGTTTTCATTCTTTAGCCCACCAAATGCATTCGTGTTTTCAAAAATGGTTTTCTCAATATGCGGTGAAAAAATATCGAGAAAGCATCCCTGATACTACTCACGCGAGTTGTAGTAGTATTAGTATTACCTGCTCGTAGTCTCGACACATAGCAGTTAGATTACGTCTTGCTATTTGCAAAGCTGTTTCGCTCTAAACCTTTTGTCATTTGAGACAAGAAAAGGCTCAATATCAACAAAATCAGCACCGGCATCAACTTTAGTATCAAAACTCCATAGCTTACCATTTACAAAATACGTATAATTGTTTGGTTTCTTGCTTTCTTCTGCCACTTGTCATACAAGGTACTATTTTCGTACAACTTTCGTATGCCGAGTAGAAAACTACACCAAGCACACCAAATTGAAGTCTTCGAAAAACAACGATCCACGTATAATTGGAAACTTAAAAGTAATACATTTCGATTCATATACATGATAAAGAAAAACTTAAGAAAAATGTGTAACCAATCTTTAACAGTTTTAGAGATTTTTGAAAAATAAAAAAATAAAATTCATTTTTCTACACCAAGGTAGGACCGCAGTTAAGCAACTATGGGTCTAGGATCAAAACGTAGCTCCCGCCTAGAGACACATTAGAATTTCGCAAATTGGGGAAAATCGGTTAAATTTAACAACAGGTTGTTGACATAAATGCTTCTATCTCAAAAACTACTCAAGATACGGATCCCGGTTAGGTTTCAAATAATAGGTATTGATACTCCCTTCAAAATATCATTACACATTTTTTCAAATAAAGGTCAAAGATCATTGGTTAAACCTTAAGTTTAGGAAATACACTTTTCTAAATGTTTTTGGAATGCTTCTAAGTGAATTTTGCCTGCTGAGTGTGAATTAGACCTTGGAAATTGTCCATCGCTTTTAGTTTTTGAGATATATATTCGAAAATTGCGTAAATCAAATAACTGTGCTTCTTGAACATATAGGTGGAAATAACTCAAAAACTTAAGGCAATAGCGTGCCTTTTTGCGGAATATTGTTTTATGTAAAAAATACCACATTTTTCAATAATGCTGGGCTTAATTCTGCTTCAACTTTTCAAGCCGTATTTTAAAGACCTTTATTAACCTTGAAACTTAAGATTGTAATGTTATTGAGCAATCAGTAGGAACACAATTTTTTTTAATTAATGTTTTATTTCGAAATTCAAACAACAAAACCTAACTAAGTCTTTTTACAATCTATTCGGGGTATTCGGGTTGACTTTCTAAAGTCACTGCCATAAAGTCGTCATGATTTTTTACAATTACTCGTCGTGAGAAATGGTCAGCATCTGCACACATCGCTTGGTTCATTGGATGTGCAACGGAATTACTGGATCTGGCAGTGATACATCATCAGATTTAGTATACTCTAGCAGGTGCTCGAGTGTGATGCTTGCAGTAAATGGAAGCTCAGATAGTATGTTGTCATTATCTAAGTCGAATAAATCCATATAATATGTGCAACTGTAATTAGTGGGATGCTTTTTATAAGCCCCGAGTTTAGTTGAGTCATACAGTTGTTCACGACAATACAAAATTTTGTTAATGGCTCTTTTTCGGACAGGTTTCATATCGTCGAAAAGCATTATTAACAATATATTTTCCAGATGGGCGAAAAATGCTTTGTTTTGTATCGTTTTGTTTAAAATTTCCCGAAGATTTTATGGTAAAAATAAATCTATAATATAAATAGGCTAGGCGATTTTTTTGTCCGATGTTTTGTTCTACGATTTTATCCCGATTTTGACCAAGCGTATATTATTTGATTTTTAAATTTTTTCCTTTATTTTGAGTAAATTACATTTAAAATTGCTACTAACACATACATAAAATTATATGGAATTATATTATTATTTGTGTTTTATTAAATTTGTTAATGTATTTGTTGATGAGTTTGTTAACTTCATTCACAATAATAATAAACCATAATAGTGTTGGTTTGTGAATGGCTAAGTTGAAAAATAAAGCTGACTGGAAATTGCACTCGAATTTCGCGCGCTGGAATCTGTTAGTTTATATAAAAGCGCACTACTATTCAATTATAAAATTTTACATTAAAATACATCGGTACGTAAACTTTCATAATAAAGTTAACCAATACTAGTTGCAACATATAATCGCAAAAGTCTGCTCGCTTTTGTTAACCAGCGGGAATGAACAATTTGCCCCGGTTTTATGCTGGCTATATCTTCTGGACACGAACCTTCCGATACAGCTTTTGCTATTCGAAAAAGATATAGGAAGTCAGTAGAAAACGTTTTTCATCTTTAGCTTCTAAAGGTGGAGGCATATTTCCCAATAAAATCGGTTCAAAATCAGGTAAATCCTACTTTTAAGGGACTTACGTTAAGCATTGATGAAATAAATTCATGATGAAATAAATTCAAAGCCTCACTTGCAGTACGTGGTCCACTTGTAGCAGATTTTTCTAATGCATTGAACAAATGGCGAAGCGGGAGTTCGTTGAAATGCAACAACCAAACAAACCAATGTAATGGTTTAATCAACAAAACTTCAAACTTTCGTAGAATTCCATTTTCAGTTCCACTATTGGTGGGTTCCCCATTGCAGCCAACTCCTATCAAACTGGTAAGCGAGAATTGTTCTTCCTTGAAGAACTCACATAATTGCATCTGTTTAGTATTGGAGTCCTCAGCGTCAACTTTTATATGACCTAACAACTTGCTTCCCGGCCGTTTTACAATCATTAGGCGAGACTGCTTTTCGACTCTCGCATGGTATTTTGCACTTATTTCTTTCCGTGTCAGTACATCATTTTTTCTGCTAGCAAAAGCAAAAGCAAGTAAGGCTGAATCATTGTTTTGCATACGACGAACGGACTCCCTGCTTTTCATTTTTTCACGGCCTACTTTGGATTTATCCATAATAATTGGTTCCCCATTTTCAGCAGTAAAGCCAATGTTTTTAAATAAAGTTGTTGGTAAACACGAGGCAACTCTGAATGAAATGCCGAATCTATCACACATCATAGCAACATTAATTGTGACATATCTCTTAGCTTAATGACTAGAAATGTTAATAATATTGAATTCAAATTACTCTTTGTTGATAACTTTCATAGCACACTACTAAATTGTATAATTCGTAATTCGTATCGAACTTAAAATTCATATAAAAAAAGTAAAAATCTGCATGTCTTAGAAATTCGTGTAGATTTCGATTTTGCTATACGCCTGTCACGTTTTTCTCACCCGAACAAATTGACCCACCCTACTAAACAAACATAGACTCCATCGAATATTTAAATTTATTTCTCTTTTACTGTTTGGAACATCTGGTGTCTGTTTTTATGATGAAATAGTTTTCCTTTTATTAAATTTTTTTTTAAATTTTTACTTCAAATGCATGTGTACAAATGACGACTTTCTAAGAAAATCATACATCAAATCTGACATCAGAGTCGTTAGTTTTCTTATAACGTTTTCTAATAAAAGTGTTCTTTGTTTAAAAATTTCTCTCAGCTAAAAATAATTCGTTCGATGATTTATTATAACTTTTGTAGGAACTTCCTCAAAAACAGTGAGCTGGTTGTCGGTGGCATAAGAACAAAATGCCGTAAATAACAAAATATCAAAATATAGCGCAACTCATTGCATGAAAAGCCGCTATCACTTTTCATTAGTTTGTATAGCATACACTAAATATTGCATGAATATAACAGAAACAAAAAATTAACAGTTCAGCTGTTGTATAAAAAGCCTTAACCCATTTTAAACTGGTGTTCGATTAATCGAACAGCAAAGTTGTCTATTTTGAATAATTGTTTTAGCTTTGAAGGTAAATGATATCAGGACGATAGTGAGTATCATATATTACTTTGATCTTTTGGCTATTTGAAAATTATATTTACCAACCCCCACCTTCCCTTTAATTTGAGAGGGGCAGGGGTTGAAAAATGCCTTGCCCGTGGACCTGTTTTGTAAATTATATTAAAAATATGTAAATAAATAAAACTAAAACAAGTAAGAAAATTATAGTCGGTCTAGACCGACTATACGATACCCTATACCATGCGTTTAGAAACCCTATCTCTTAGGCCCAACTAACTGGACATTGAAAATAAGCAAAAACCAAATTTGAGTGGGATTTTTATTAATTTTTTTGGCTGCAGATATGAAAAAGTTCATATCGGATGCTATATCTATAAAACGACTAGGTCCAAAAATGGACCGATCCTGATCATGTTTGGTAAAGTCTCTTGTATTTTGCAAAAATATGTACAAACAAAATTTGAGAAGAATCAGTGCAATATTTTTGTTTTTAATAGATTTAAGTGAAGATCGGGAAGCAGCTCTATATGGGGTCATAGGGATCATTTTTGGACTACTCATTAGTGGATGTAATGAATGCATACAAACCCAATTTGAGTAAGATCTATATGTCAATTTGGATCTTATGGCAATTTATGTCGATTTCATATGGGTAATTTGTATGGGGGCTAGGTCTGAACATGGACCGATTCTCACCAATTTCAACAGCGTTCATCCCATGGCTGATAAAAGCTTATATACCAAATTTCGTCAAAATATATTCATATTTGCGACCTGCAGTTTGATTACAAGCTTTACATGGACACACAGACGGACGGACGGACGGACATTGTTAAATCAACTCAGAAAGTGATTCTGATTCGATCGGTATAATTAAAGATGGGTCTAGATCAAATATTTTTGGTTGTTACAAACAGCAGCACAAAGTCATTATACCCAAACCACATAGTGGTATAGGGTATAAAAATAAACATAGGCAAATAACCAAATATTATTTTACAATAAAAAAATCAACACCTGACAACACATGGATGGCACAGGTATTACTCAAAATAGATGTTCGATTAATCGAACAGTGGCGGTCATCACATACAATGAAACATATAGCAATATATATGAATAGACAAGATTATTTAAGTAAAAATAAATGTTTATTGAATATTGGCTATTTTTATACCCTATACCACTATGTAGTTTTGGTATAATGACTTTGTGCTGCTGTTTGTAACAACCAAAAATATTTGACCTAGACCCATCTTTAATTATACCGATCGAATCAGAATCACTTTCTGAGTTGATTTAACAATGTCCGTCCGTCCGTTCGTCCGTCCGTCCGTCCGTCTGTGTGTCCATGTAAAGCTTGTAATCAAACTGCAGGTCGCAAATATGAATATATTTTGATGAAATTTGGTATATAAGCTTTTATCGGCCATGGGATGAACGCTATTGAAATTGGTTAGAATCGGTCCATGTTCAGACCTAGCCCCCATACAAATTACCCATATGAAATCGACATAAATTGCCATAAGATCCAAATTGTCATATAGATCTTACTCAAATTGGGTTTGTATGCGTTCATTACATCCACTAATGAGTAGTCCAAAAATGATCCCTTTGACCCCATATAGAGCTGCTTCCCGATCTTCACTTAAATCTATTAAAAAACAAAAATATTGCACTGATTCTTCTCAAATTTTGTTTGTACATATATACAAGAGACTTTACCAAACATGATCAGGATCGGTCCATTTTTGGACCTAGTCGTTTTATAGATATAGCATCCGATATGAACTTTTTCATATCTGCAGCCAAAAAAAATTAATAAAAATCCCACTCAAATTTGGTTTTTGCATATTTTCAATGTCCAGTTAGTTGGGCCTAAGAGATAGGGTTTCTAAACGCATGGTATAGGGTATCGTATAGTCGGTCTAGACCGACTATAATTTTCTTACTTGTTTTTTTTTATTTAGATAGCATTTCATGGAAATCTTTGAAACAGTTCGAGTGCATATGCTTGGCACATTTTTCACACATCCAAACTGTTGGTTTTCCGCAGCCTTTCAACTGGCATCGACGACATTTCCCTTGAGGTTGATGGACGATGAGGTGTTCACCAACCACATTTGGTAAGTTGCGCGGTCTTTGGAACTCCAGATCTTAATCCACCTCCAATGCTTCTTTGTCATCGGTCAACAAAAGAGACTCAGTGACTGACAACTTGAATTGTTTTTGGCTCATTGGCTTCTCATTCTTATATTTCGCGACCAAACAATGCAATTTCCATGCATTCACAGTGGAAGAATTTAGGGTGTTTATCCAAAGTGGTCAGTACCATTTCTTTCCACGGATGTTTACTCGATAATTTTGAATGGCATTGTCGTGGAGATCAACGCCGCCCATCCCTTTGTTATAATTGTGAAGCACAGCAGGTTGATCCACGTTGACAAATTTCCCATTTTCTCGCAGGCTTTTCTTAGAAGCTTTAGTTGCTTTTTGCCAGCGCCGAACAGGGTGGAGTGGCAGACTCTGATCATGGTTTGTAGCAATGGTGACCTCCTTATTATCTTGCCAGCGACAAAGGGTTATCTGGTTCTTAGAATCGTACATATAATCACGAGCACCGCGAGGCAAATCTTTACCGGCCTTCATATTTATAGCACCCCCAGCTACGCAGAATCCCTTTTCTGATAACAGGCACAGAAGATGATAGGAAGTGAAGAAGTTGTCGAAAAATACCACGTGACGCATTGGTGCTTCGACGTTGCTGAGTAAACGGAGAACGACATCAGCTGCAAGACCAAGCTCTCTGTTGTATTCATCGGATTGTGCACAGTATGGTATAAAACTAAACAAATAGCCCGTTGACGAACAGAGGCACCAAAGTTTATATCCAAAACGAATCGGCTTTCCCGGAATAAACATTTTGCAATTGTGACGGCCGAAATAAGGCACCATCTGCTCGTCTACAGGCAAAAACTCTGACCAAATGCCAAACTGTTTAAATTTTCTGTTTATCATGTCAAAGAATGGACGAAGCTGAAATCATTAAAATATAAATAAGGAAACTTGAATAACGATAGTGTAATAATTTATACATAGTACCTTGGCCATCTTATCATTACCATCTAATTCATTATTATTCGCAAAATGGACGTATCTCTTCACATGCATGAACGTAGCTTTCGACATTGCCTGCTTTATTATTGCAATTCCCATTGACAGCTGCGAAGACCAATAATCCTCAATTGAAGGCAAAGTGTGGTAGCCCGATATCAGTAAAATCCCCAAAAATCTTTTCAATATAACCTCCCCATCATAAAACTTTGAGAATAATTGTATTGGTGACAGATCCTTTAATAACTCCAATGCCTCCCCATCATAAAACTTTGAGAATAATTGTATTGGTGACAGATCCTTTAATAACTCACACAGATCTTTTTACATATCGGTCAACGGAGCTGCCTGAGGCGATATATCGTAATGAAACTCCACCTTTCCTTTGTTCCTGGACCATTTGGGAGTTCCTAATGAGCTCAATGGCTTGTAGCTGAATCTCGGTTTCTTTTGCGGTGGACCAGTCGATTTAGCAGCCGATTTGGAAGTTGATGGCCAAGCCTCCGGTTCAGTTTCCACAACCTCTTCATAAGCAATATCCACATGAATGTTTCGCTCTCTCTCAATTTCCAAATAGCCGGCAATCTCAGTCAAAGCAGTTTGATCTTCATTAATTGCGATGGTGTTCTCGTCTTTTCTTCAGAAACACACAAAAGAAATGTCAAAGCGCTATCATTTGGCGGGAAAAATTGACATTTCGTATTTGTATGGGATTTTATGGTATGTGTTCACCGCCAGTGTTCGATTAATCGAACACTTTAATTTTTGACATATCAAGAAAACGGGAAGAGGTAGAAATTTTTTGATGACAGATTTGGAATCAAATTCTAAAATTTTTTCAGCGCGGTTGGAAATGGGTTAATACCGCAAATTATGAATTAAGCGAACACAACTTGTGGAATGCCATAAAATGCCACCGAAACAAATATATCTGTTAAAGATTTAAATGGTACTTGGTGCAAGTTGGACCTTAGCAAAGCTATTTCGTTTTCTCAATAGGTTAATAACATTGTCACTTTTCTAGACAGTCCACGCCAAACGGATTTACCTATTAAGCATATATCCCCTAACAAAGTAGAAAAAAAAAATATCAATCTATATATATAAAATTCATTTTCTGTTTGTTTGTTTGTTTGACCGCTATAGTAATTTGTATTCTTCAACGGATTTCTCTGAAATTTGGTACACACGATATCTGTACCCCAGGAAAGGTCGTCATATGCTTTTTACAGGTCACGCCTACTTTTCATATAAAGTTATTTTTATTTTTTTTCGTATATTTCTTCACTATACAAATATTTATTTGTCAACGGATTTCTCTTACATTTGGTAAACACGATCTCTGTACACCGGGCAAGGACATCATATCCTTCCTATCGGACACGCCTACTTTAACGCCCCCTTTTTATATACAATTCTTTTACTGTTTTCGCTATACAAATTTTTATTTGTAAACGGATTTCTTTGAAATTTGATACATACAATCTCTGTGCCCCCAGGGAAGATCACCATATACTTTTCACCGACCATGCCTATTTTTGCGCCCACTTTTTATATAAAATTCCTTCTCTTTTTTTCGTATATTTGTTCACTATACAAATTTTTATTTGTTAACGCGTTTCTATAAAATTTGGTACGCATGATCTCAGTACCCTAGCTAAGGTGACCGTATGCTTCTTATTAGCCACGCCTACTTTTCGCCCACTTTTTACATACAATTCCTTTTCTGTTATTTGGTATATTTTTTCGCTACACAAATTTTAACTTTTCAACGAATTTCTCTGAATTTTTCTTAGCAGACACGCCTACTTTTGCGCCCACTTTTTTAAATTTTTTAGGCAAGGTCGTCATATATTTTTATCGGCCATGCCCAAGTTTTTTTAATTTAATTACGTTTTTGGTGTTTGTTAACATATTTTAATGTTTCAATGGACTTCCCTATAACTTTGTGCATAAATCTCTTTACTTACTACTCTTTCTTATGAGATAAATATTGTGAATCAACAAATTACAAATATTCCCGTCTTGACTTTTTTACTATATGATTTGTAATACCCCAAAATTAGAGCAGGTTTATTTCATGGTTGATCAGATACAGGTTGACTACCATTGTAGGATTACTCGGATGAGCTTAATTCTTACAAATATTTTCATCTCGCCTTTTTAACTACATTGGAAAGCAACTTATTACAAATATTTCCATTTCATCGTTCTCACTGTAGAAGTGAATTGTAAAGGTGGAAAAAGAACAATTTGCAATTGTCATTTGCACATAAAACCATAGCATATAGGCCGTACTTGACTAAACAGAACCCTAGAGAACCCGATCAGACCCAAATTCGTATCGAGTCTCAACGAGTTAGACAATCTGAGTCAAGAAATGCTGAAACACTTGAGGAAACTCAACAACGTCTTGAAGCCCAAAGATCAAGACAAGCTTTGTTAAGAGAAGCGGAAGTGCCCGAAGCTACTCAAGTGCGTCTAGAAATCCAGCGGCTAAGACAAACTGAGCCCAGGGAATGTGAACCTTCTGAAATGACTGTAATATCCCTACCAGAAAACTTTTGTAGGTTGGTCCCTTCATTGCAAGATATGGTACAAAAATTTTTCCTACCATAACATACATAAGCCGACAATCTCTTACGGTAGAAGGTATCAACTTAGAATCTCCCTGTTTTTCTCATTGACAATTATATGTCGCCTGCTCCAGAGATGGGAGCCAGCACAATCTTTTCGTATATGCACCAGGAGGAAAAACCAGAAATGTTGCATATCACAAAGCTCTAGAATAACTAAAAATGAAAATTTTTGTACATCATACACTCAAAATAATTTATGCATAAACACAGTTAGCAGGCACAGAGTACGTAGTCCCCAATGAGCAAATTCCCAAAAAAAAATGAACTAATTCCACGAAAAATTGGGAAATAACTTCCGTCGCGTCCGCGTCGGACGAGGACGCGACGCGCTATTGGAACACAGCTTAGATAAAATATCGGAATGATCTGGAAAATATAATTTGGCAATTAGAATAAGTTGAAAACATCTCCGCGGCAGCACTGGTGTGGCTTCAAAATGGGCGTAACCGGCGCGCGAATACGCGGAACACTGCTCAGTGAGAAGTCTTATGACAAATTTTATCTACATATGTATGTGCAATAAATACTATACGTATACTGTAAGCAGTTGCTTAAAGCAACCTTGCGGCACAATTTTAAGCGTCGCATTCATTTTCATTTTTGGAAGTTCTATAAATTTGACGTCTCTGCTTAATGATGATCACTTATTGAATGAATTAATTCAATTTTTAAAAGTTCTGATTCCTTTAATTTGAAAACGATTCCATTATATTTGAGGTTTAACAAACTTCGAAAAAAAAAGTTAAAGCGGTTGAAGCATTATTCTGTAGCGTCTTATAAAAAAACTTCTACATCAAAAAATCAAAAAATTTTAAATTGAAATATAAAATGAATTTACTCCCCAAAAAACCTAAACATTGGAGAATTTCTTCATCATGAACAAATTCCCCAATCTCATACAAATTTTTGGGGAGAAAGTTAATTTTTTTTTGGGGAATTTGTTCATTGGGGACTAAGCACTCAGCGCCTGGTAAGCATAGTGAACAATTTTTCAAGTCAAAGGCCTTTTGATCCCGGGCAAGACCGGGTAAAAACAGCTAGTTAAAATTATAAAAAGTTTTCTTAAAAATCGTGAATCGTGAACATGTATGAAAATTTTTCTCAAATAAAGTCAGTATTACTGCAGGTTGCCCACAAGGCTCTTGCCCTTCACACATTCTATACAATATCTATACTTCAGATTTTCCTCATCTTAATGATTGTAAAACATCCACATTTGCCGACGACACAGCCATACTATGCCCTGGGGTGTTAGCGGAGGATATAATAAATAACTTACATTCATCAAAAAAATTGTGCGTAATTATTTTAATAAATGCAAAGTTGCCATAAATTGTTGAAAAAGCCAATCCATATATTTCGCAAGGAAAAGTAAGAAATATTATACACCAGAGCGATGTCTAAACCTTGAAAAATCCGACAATTTATGGGAACCTTAAGTTAAATATTTAGGTGTAATCTTGGATACAAAATTGAACTTAACCAAGTAAGAAAATTATAGTCGGTCTAGACCGACTATAGGATACCCTATACCATGCGTTTAGGGACCCTACCCCATAGGCCCAACTAACTGGACATAGAAAATAAGCTACACCAAATTTGAGTGGGATTTTTATAATTTTTTTTTGTCTGCAGATACGAAAAAGTTCATATCGGATGCTATATCTATATGGGGACTAGGCCCAAAAATGGATCGATCCTGACCATGTTTGGTAAGATCCCTTGTATTTTGCAAAAATATATACAAACAAAATTTTAGAAGAATAAGTGCAATATTTTTGTTTTTTAATAGATTTAAGTGAAGATCGGGAAGCAGCTCTATATGGGGCCTATGACTAAGAGTTGTCCCAAAGGGATAATTTTTGGACTACTGATTAATGGATGTAATAAACACATACAAACCCAATTTGACTAAGATTTATATGATAATTTGGATCTTATGGCAATTTAAGTCGATTTCATAGGGGTTATTTGTATGGGGGCTAGGTCTGAACATGGATCGATTCCCACCAATTTCAATTCATCCCATGGCGGACGGAAGCTTATATGCCAAATTTCATCAAAATATATTCATATTTGCGACCTGCAGTTTGATTAAAAGCTTTACATGGACACACAGACGGACGGACGGACGGAGGGACGGACATCGTTAAATCGAATCAGATAGTGATTCTGATTCGATCGGTATAATTAAATATGGGTCTAGGTCAAATATTTTTGGTAGTTACAAACAGCAGCACAAAGTCATTATACCCAAACCACATAGTGGTATAGGGTATAAGGAACCCATCTCTTATACCATAAACAAAATCAATATAGCAACAATATTGTATCCTTTTATTAACAGAAATTCAAAACTTAACTGTCAAAACGAAATTATAATGTTAAAAGTTATATTCCACTATATAATGTTCTACGGTGCCCCAGTTTGGGCAAATATAGCGAAGATTTATATCAAAACTTTATAAATAGTACTTTAGTAATAGTAGGTACGCGTACAAAATCCAAAATGTTTCATGATTTTTCTTCTCAATGTGAATATGATATAATTGTGCTGGTGGAAACATGGTTAAATGCAGAATTTTCTGATACTGAATTTTTTGGTCTTAATCTATTTAATGGCTATCGAAAGGATAGAAATGAGATTGTCACCGGCTATTCTAGAGGTGGTGGAGTACTTGTTGCAGTCAAGCATGAACATAAGTCATCTTCAATTGCCATCGATAATAAGGATGGTTTAATAGATCAACTGTTTGTATCAATCTATAACCCTACCTTTTATACCCTATACCACTATACCACATAATCACTTTCTGAGTCGATTTAGCGATGTCCGTCCGTCCGTCCATCTGTGTGTCCATGTCATCAGTATATCTTGATGAAATTTGGTATATAAGCTATTCTCGGCCATAGGATGAATGGTGAAATTGGTGAAATTCGGTCCATGTTCACACCTAGTGCCCATATAAATGACCCCTATGAAATCGAATAAATTGGCATAAGATCCAAATTATCATATAGATCTAAGTCAAATTGGATTTATATGCATCTATTATATCCATTAATCAGTAGTACAAAAATAATCCCTATAGGACAATTCTAAGTCATAGGCCCCAAATATAGCTGCTTCCCATATTCACTTAAATCTATCAAAAAACAAAAATAATGCACAGATTTTCCTCAAATTTAGTTTGTATACATTTTTTTAAAATATAAGTGACGTTAACAAATATGGCGAGCATCGGTCCGTTTTTGGACCTAGTCCCCATATAAATATAACACCCTGTATGAACATGTTCATATCTGCAGCCACAAAAATTAATAACAATGCCACTCAAACTTAGTTTATGCTTATTTTCTATATCCAATTATTTGGACCGGAGGGAAAGGGTATTTTAACCATGGTATAGGGTATGGTATAGTCGGTCTAGACCGATTATAATTTTCTTACTTTTTTATTTTATGTTTGTGAGTCATACATTCCACCTGCAAGTACGGATGAAGGTTGTGAGGCACATATTTCAAATATCATTGCATTAGATGAGAAATTGGCAGAAAATTCTCGAATCTGTGTTTTAGGAGATTTCAATCTTAAAGAAATTTTTTGGTCACAAATTTGTGATAGTACGGAGTTATTACCTAGCAATATAAATAAATGTAAGGAGATCAATTTCAATGATAGTATGTTAAGTTTAAATTTGTTTCAAATTAATCATGCTTCTAACCGCTTAAACAACTTTTTGAATCTGGTTTTTATTCCAGACGATTGCAAGTCTTATCTATGTGAGAGTTTGCTGGCAATTCCTCCTCCTAATGTATACCATAGTGTTTTAATATTTGAGATAGAATCGTATTGTTTTTTTAAAATATTCACAATGCCCAGTATCTCTTAATTTCAATTTTAACCGATGTAATTTTGATGTGATAAATATTTTACTTAGTGATGTTGTTTGGGGACAGATATTTTCGTGCAAATCAACATCATCATGTTATGAGGAATTTTTAAGTACTGTTTTAGGAATTTACAATGTAAATATTCCTTTAAAGAAAGCCAAACCGAATAAGCTCCCTTAGTATACTCCAGGTCTTAAAAAACTCAAAAACCTCCGTAAAAAGTTTCGTAAACATTATATTGATTATGGCAGTCTAGAAAGCCATGGGAAGTTTATCTATTATCATAGAGAATTTAGTTTTTAGACAAATTTTTGCATAAGCAATTTACTTTGCAGGAAGAGGAGCCAATAAGAAGTTATCCGAAATCTTTCTGGTCTCCTTCGTTAAATCGAAGATAAAGGTTTCGGACATTCCATCGGAGATTATGTATGGGGGCCGTGTTTCTGAATCGGGAAACGATGCCGCTAATATGTTCGCACATTATTTTAGTTCAAATTTACTTGATATGCTAGACATTGGTATCCTAGAAGTTTCAGAAGATGACGTTTATAATGCTATAATGCAAACAAAAAACAATATGAAGTCTGACTCTGATGGTCTATGTGCTTGTTTATTAAAAAAATGCGCACCACCAATAACTTTTGCTCTAACTTATATACTTAATTTTTCACTTAACCAAGGAGTGTTTATTGATAGATGGAAGTTGGCATATATTACACCCATTTTTAAGAATGGCAGAAAGGATGACGTAACTAGTTATGGCCGATATGAAAGTTGCCATGTGTTTCGAAAGTTTTGAGCGTGTGGTGTATAAAAAGCTATTTTTCTTAACCAAGTCTCTTATATCCCCATGTCAACATGGGTTTTATTCACGAAGGTCAACTACCACAAACCTAACAGTTTTTAGTGAGTATTGTTTATCAGCTTTGGAATTAAGAAAACAAGTTGAGGTCACTTATGCTGATTTCCCTAAGGCCTTTGATAAGGTATCCTTATATATTCTCTATTCTAAGCTGCAAGGGATGGGTGTCCATTCAAATTTCTTAATGTGATTAAAGTCATATCTATCAAATAGAATGGGTAGACTATTTGTTGAAGGTTATGAATCTTCGCCATATGAACAAGTATCAGGCATCCCTCAAGGTAGCATCTTAGGTTTTTAATCTTTTCATAAATGATGTATCAAGTTGTCTTTCTAATGTTAATTGTTTTTATATGCTGATGACTTAAAAATATATAGTAAAATAAATTCTATTAATGATGTATTAAACCTTCAGAATGATTTGGACAACCTGCACAAATTGTGTTTATTCAATAACCTTCAGTTAAATCTGGATAAATGCTTTCATTTCTCTTTCACCAGATCTAGAAACAAAATTTAATCGGTCTTCATAATTGGTTATTATAAATTGAAAACTGCAGGCCAAACAATTGATCTAGGCGTTGTTTTTGACTCAACAATGTATTTTATTCCAAATATTAATTACATTGTTCCAAAAGCTTATGCTATACTTGTATTTGTAAGGAGTTGTTCTGACTTTTCTGATCCAAATACGTTTAGATTGTTGTTTACATCATACGTCAGATCAAAGTTGTGGAATATAAATCTCTCTTATTGAGAGAGTCCAGCGTATTTTCCTTAACTACGCTTTTTCATCATTTAAGTTTGGTGATCCTATAACCTCTTATAGATCAAACGGTTTATTATTAGGTCTCGAAACATTAGAATATCGTCGCAGATTTCAAGATGTACAATTTTTCTTTGATATAATTACTGGTGGTATCGACTGTCCAGATTTGTTATCGCAAATAAAATTGTATGTTCCACCTAGAGTACTTCGTCACCATAATATTTTTTAAATTCCATGCCATCGCACAAACTGTGTCGAAAACAGTACTTTAAATCGCGCGTGTGCCGCTAAAAATGCTATTAATGAAATAGCTATAAATGGAATCCCAAACCAGCTAATAGTGTTTTGTACATCAAAAGATTGTTTTAAATAACTCCTCTTTTTATTATTTAGTGTGCAAATTTTTGTACACAAATTAATACATATGTAATTATTTTAATCATAGTCTGTAAGGAAATCATGTTCCATTGACTGAAATAAATGAAATGAAATGAAATGAAATGAAATGAAATGAAATGAAATGAAATGAAATGAAATGAAATGAAATGAAATGAAATGAAATGAAATGAAATGAAATGAAATGAAATGAAATGAAATGAAATGAAATGAAATGAAATGAAATGAAATGAAATGAAATGAAATGAAATGAAATGAAATGAAATGAAATGAAATGAAATGAAATGAAATGAAATGAAATGAAATGAAATGAAATGAAATGAAATGAAATGAAGTAGCACAAAATAAGTTACTCAAAATGATGTACAACCTTCCGTGGCTTTTTTAAACTTGGATGCTCCATAACATGAGTAATATCGAAATGGTAGACGAAAAACTACAACGGCTCAAATTCAATTTCGATGAAAGACGTCAACTATCACAACATCAGCATATCATCAATATAAGATCTCTTATATATTTGTTTATTTATAGTTTTTAAGTTTTGTAAATGAAATATATTTATGCGCATATATACTCATATGTGTATATACATATTGTTTTTATATATATACTTTTTTTTCTTTCTTTTTTTGTATTCAAATGGGGTTTTTTAAATTTTCCTTGTGATCTAACCTATTATTGTTTCTTATCATATTAGTTTAACTATGTTCTATATTTGAGTAGAACAGATTTACATGTATCAAAACTCTCTATATATTTGCTTATTTGTGTATATATGAACCTATGAAAAAAAAATGTTGTAATAAAATGAATTGAATTGAATTTGGATTTTTCGGAAAAAAAAGTGCTCAAAGAGGAAAGCTTTATAGAACTGATGCAATAATTTCAGTTATTTTTTCAGTAAGAGTCATATGATTTAAAGGCAAAATATAATCAATGTAAAGAAAAGGAATCCTCAACTGTAGGAATTATTTTTCAAACGGAAATTTCAAATATTTTTATTTGCAGCCATCTAGATTTTAAAAATGAAAATTTAGTTAAGAAATATACTCAAGGCAATATAATGTAAATTGCCCCCATAGTCAAAATAGCAACCGAATTGATTGCAATTCTAATGTTTTTGCAAAAAAGACTACGTTTCCACATTGATTGTTTAGCAACGTTGAGTATAAACGTCAGCTTTTGATTTTTCATATCAAATGTGCACCCACAGACATACATTTGTATGCAGCGCATTCAATTATACTTGATTTGTTTGCTTGTGGCAAATTTTCAAATCAAATTTACCAAAGGATATTAACAAAAACATGCAAGCTTTTCAATTGGAAATCTTGGTCATACAAAATAAAATAAACACACACCAACACATATATTGAAATAGACAAAATGGAAATAGGAAATAACAAATGCTATGTACTGAAAGCACGTATTGTATTGATAAGATTGTGGATTATGAAGGGAAACGGCAAAAACAACATAACACTGTCAATAGTTTTATAGCTATTTCTATATTATTAAATGTTTTATTTATAAATTGTTTTGCAATTCGTTCATAGAACACACTAATCGTATGAGTATTATAAAATGTTTATGTTTATGTGTTTATTTAAGCCAACCGTGCGTGTGAGTAATATTAAATATATCGGTATTTAAATTGACATAAATACAATTGTAATATATTACACCATCCTGCGCTTTTATGAGAATATTTACCAGAACAATTTCAAACGATTTAGCAATGGTCCCAACTCCTTCAACGTGTCCTTGTTATTATTGTAAGTACTGTTCATCAGCTAAATGAAAATATATTTTAATAAAATTTCTGTTTGTATGCTATACTGACATAGATTTAACACATCCAAATATTAATTATTAAAATTTGAATAAGATAGAGCAACAAAAAAATAAAAGTAAAATTTATTGAGAGTAAAAACGACTATTTAGATTTATTGTTCCTTAATTAAAATCGTTAATAAATTTGGATGGGGGAGTTATGAAATTTCACATACTTTTTACAAGTAGAAGCCAAATTATTTAAAGTTTAACTACTGTATTTTCAATTGTATCGATATAAATTTAATCCAGCTAACCATTTTTCATTATAGCTAAATGTTTCCCATAAAGATAAACGAATTCAAATCGAAATCAAGTTCAAATTGGGTTACTAACTTTATTACAATCCCTTTGCCAATAAATTTGGTAGCCAAATGCAATTGTGAACTGGTTGCACGAAAATGCCAGAACTTGCAACACAATAAAAAAACAAATGAATATATTTTTAACTAATTGTCCAATTATGCTTTTACGATATATATAACTACTATAAATTGTCTTTACATAAAGCGTATATTGAAGATTTATTCTGTATTGGAGGCTTTAAAAGTTACATAATTATATATCGACTCTATTTAAGGTTTATGTGGGAAAAAGACTATAATAAAGATTTGTACTGGTAAAAGTTTACTCGGATGCAATACTTGTTCCATATACAATAAACATTTAATAATTACACTGGTCTACAAATTAAAAAAAAAATTGACTGCAGAAATGAAGCATGTTTTTTAACTACTCTGGGTGCGCTGAATTCGAATCTGGCATAAAAATTGGGCTATACTGTAAAACTGTCACTGACACTACATCTAAATCTAAATCTAAATCTAAATCTAAATCTAAATCTAAATCTAAATCTAAATCTAAATCTAAATCTAAATCTAAATCTAAATCTAAATCTAAATCTAAATCTAAATCTAAATCTAAATCTAAATCTAAATCTAAATCTAAATCTAAATCTAAATCTAAATCTAAATCTAAATCTAAATCTAAATCTAAATCTAAATCTAAATCTAAATCTAAATCTAAATCTAAATCTAAATCTAAATCTAAATCTAAATCTAAATCTAAATCTAAATCTAAATCTAAATCTAAATCTAAATCTAAATCTAAATCTAAATCTAAATCTAAATCTAAATCTAAATCTAAATCTAAATCTAAATCTAAATCTAAATCTAAATCTAAATCTAAATCTAAATCTAAATCTAAATCTAAATCTAAATCTAAATCTAAATCTAAATCTAAATCTAAATCTAAATCTAAATCTAAATCTAAATCTAAATCTAAATCTAAATCTAAATCTAAATCTAAATCTAAATCTAAATCTAAATCTAAATCTAAATCTAAATCTAAATCTAAATCTAAATCTAAATCTAAATCTAAATCTAAATCTAAATCTAAATCTAAATCTAAATCTAAATCTAAATCTAAATCTAAATCTAAATCTAAATCTAAATCTAAATCTAAATCTAAATCTAAATCTAAATCTAAATCTAAATCTAAATCTAAATCTAAATCTAAATCTAAATCTAAATCTAAATCTAAATCTAAATCTAAATCTAAATCTAAATCTAAATCTAAATCTAAATCTAAATCTAAATCTAAATCTAAATCTAAATCTAAATCTAAATCTAAATCTAAATCTAAATCTAAATCTAAATCTAAATCTAAATCTAAATCTAAATCTAAATCTAAATCTAAATCTAAATCTAAATCTAAATCTAAATCTAAATCTAAATCTAAATCTAAATCTAAATCTAAATCTAAATCTAAATCTAAATCTAAATCTAAATCTAAATCTAAATCTAAATCTAAATCTAAATCTAAATCTAAATCTAAATCTAAATCTAAATCTAAATCTAAATCTAAATCTAAATCTAAATCTAAATCTAAATCTAAATCTAAATCTAAATCTAAATCTAAATCTAAATCTAAATCTAAATCTAAATCTAAATCTAAATCTAAATCTAAATCTAAATCTAAATCTAAATCTAAATCTAAATCTAAATCTAAATCTAAATCTAAATCTAAATCTAAATCTAAATCTAAATCTAAATCTAAATCTAAATCTAAATCTAAATCTAAATCTAAATCTAAATCTAAATCTAAATCTAAATCTAAATCTAAATCTAAATCTAAATCTAAATCTAAATCTAAATCTAAATCTAAATCTAAATCTAAATCTAAATCTAAATCTAAATCTAAATCTAAATCTAAATCTAAATCTAAATCTAAATCTAAATCTAAATCTAAATCTAAATCTAAATCTAAATCTAAATCTAAATCTAAATCTAAATCTAAATCTAAATCTAAATCTAAATCTAAATCTAAATCTAAATCTAAATCTAAATCTAAATCTAAATCTAAATCTAAATCTAAATCTAAATCTAAATCTAAATCTAAATCTAAATCTAAATCTAAATCTAAATCTAAATCTAAATCTAAATCTAAATCTAAATCTAAATCTAAATCTAAATCTAAATCTAAATCTAAATCTAAATCTAAATCTAAATCTAAATCTAAATCTAAATCTAAATCTAAATCTAAATCTAAATCTAAATCTAAATCTAAATCTAAATCTAAATCTAAATCTAAATCTAAATCTAAATCTAAATCTAAATCTAAATCTAAATCTAAATCTAAATCTAAATCTAAATCTAAATCTAAATCTAAATCTAAATCTAAATCTAAATCTAAATCTAAATCTAAATCTAAATCTAAATCTAAATCTAAATCTAAATCTAAATCTAAATCTAAATCTAAATCTAAATCTAAATCTAAATCTAAATCTAAATCTAAATCTAAATCTAAATCTAAATCTAAATCTAAATCTAAATCTAAATCTAAATCTAAATCTAAATCTAAATCTAAATCTAAATCTAAATCTAAATCTAAATCTAAATCTAAATCTAAATCTAAATCTAAATCTAAATCTAAATCTAAATCTAAATCTAAATCTAAATCTAAATCTAAATCTAAATCTAAATCTAAATCTAAATCTAAATCTAAATCTAAATCTAAATCTAAATCTAAATCTAAATCTAAATCTAAATCTAAATCTAAATCTAAATCTAAATCTAAATCTAAATCTAAATCTAAATCTAAATCTAAATCTAAATCTAAATCTAAATCTAAATCTAAATCTAAATCTAAATCTAAATCTAAATCTAAATCTAAATCTAAATCTAAATCTAAATCTAAATCTAAATCTAAATCTAAATCTAAATCTAAATCTAAATCTAAATCTAAATCTAAATCTAAATCTAAATCTAAATCTAAATCTAAATCTAAATCTAAATCTAAATCTAAATCTAAATCTAAATCTAAATCTAAATCTAAATCTAAATCTAAATCTAAATCTAAATCTAAATCTAAATCTAAATCTAAATCTAAATCTAAATCTAAATCTAAATCTAAATCTAAATCTAAATCTAAATCTAAATCTAAATCTAAATCTAAATCTAAATCTAAATCTAAATCTAAATCTAAATCTAAATCTAAATCTAAATCTAAATCTAAATCTAAATCTAAATCTAAATCTAAATCTAAATCTAAATCTAAATCTAAATCTAAATCTAAATCTAAATCTAAATCTAAATCTAAATCTAAATCTAAATCTAAATCTAAATCTAAATCTAAATCTAAATCTAAATCTAAATCTAAATCTAAATCTAAATCTAAATCTAAATCTAAATCTAAATCTAAATCTAAATCTAAATCTAAATCTAAATCTAAATCTAAATCTAAATCTAAATCTAAATCTAAATCTAAATCTAAATCTAAATCTAAATCTAAATCTAAATCTAAATCTTAAATCTAAATCTTAAAATCTAAATCTAAATCTAAATCTAAATCTAATTCTAAATCTAAATCTAAATCTAAATCTAAATCTAAATCTAAATCTAAATCTAAATCTAAATCTAAATCTAAATCTAAATCTAAATCTAAATCTAAATCTAAATCTAAATCTAAATCTAAATCTAAATCTAAATCTAAATCTAAATCTAAATCTAAATCTAAATCTAAATCTAAATCTAAATCTAAATCTAAATCTAAATCTAAATCTAAATCTAAATCTAAATCTAAATCTAAATCTAAATCTAAATCTAAATCTAAATCTAAATCTAAATCTAAATCTAAATCTAATCTAAATCTAAATCTAAATCTAAATCTAAATCTAAATCTAAATCTAAATCTAAATCTAAATCTAAATCTAAATCTAAATCTAAATCTAAATCTAAATCTAAATCTAAATCTAAATCTAAATCTAAATCTAAATCTAAATCTAAATCTAAATCTAAATCTAAATCTAAATCTAAATCTAAATCTAAATCTAAATCTAAATCTAATCTAAATCTAAATCTAAATCTAAATCTAAATCTAAATCTAAATCTAAATCTAAATCTAAATCTAAATCTAAATCTAAATCTAAATCTAAATCTAAATCTAAATCTAAATCTAAATCTAAATCTAAATCTAAATCTAAATCTAAATCTAAATCTAAATCTAAATCTAAATCTAAATCTAAATCTAAATCTAAATCTAAATCTAAATCTAAATCTAAATCTAAATCTAAATCTAAATCTAAATCTAAATCTAAATCTAAATCTAAATCTAAATCTAAATCTAAATCTAAATCTAAATCTAAATCTAAATCTAAATCTAAATCTAAATCTAAATCTAAATCTAAATCTAAATCTAAATCTAAATCTAAATCTAAATCTAAATCTAAATCTAAATCTAAATCTAAATCTAAATCTAAATCTAAATCTAAATCTAAATCTAAATCTAAATCTAAATCTAAATCTAAATCTAAATCTAAATCTAAATCTAAATCTAAATCTAAATCTAAATCTAAATCTAAATCTAAATCTAAATCTAAATCTAAATCTAAATCTAAATCTAAATCTAAATCTAAATCTAAATCTAAATCTAAATCTAAATCTAAATCTAAATCTAAATCTAAATCTAAATCTAAATCTAAATCTAAATCTAAATCTAAATCTAAATCTAAATCTAAATCTAAATCTAAATCTAAATCTAAATCTAAATCTAAATCTAAATCTAAATCTAAATCTAAATCTAAATCTAAATCTAAATCTAAATCTAAATCTAAATCTAAATCTAAATCTAAATCTAAATCTAAATCTAAATCTAAATCTAAATCTAAATCTAAATCTAAATCTAAATCTAAATCTAAATCTAAATCTAAATCTAAATCTAAATCTAAATCTAAATCTAAATCTAAATCTAAATCTAAATCTAAATCTAAATCTAAATCTAAATCTAAATCTAAATCTAAATCTAAATCTAAATCTAAATCTAAATCTAAATCTAAATCTAAATCTAAATCTAAATCTAAATCTAAATCTAAATCTAAATCTAAATCTAAATCTAAATCTAAATCTAAATCTAAATCTAAATCTAAATCTAAATCTAAATCTAAATCTAAATCTAAATCTAAATCTAAATCTAAATCTAAATCTAAATCTAAATCTAAATCTAAATCTAAATCTAAATCTAAATCTAAATCAAAATCTAAATCTAAATCTAAATCTAAATCTAAATCTAAATCTAAATCTAAATCTAAATCTAAATCTAAATCTAAATCTAAATCTAAATCTAAATCTAAATCTAAATCTAAATCTAAATCTAAATCTAAATCTAAATCTAAATCTAAATCTAAATCTAAATCTAAATCTAAATCTAAATCTAAATCTAAATCTAAATCTAAATCTAAATCTAAATCTAAATCTAAATCTAAATCTAAATCTAAATCTAAATCTAAATCTAAATCTAAATCTAAATCTAAATCTAAATCTAAATCTAAATCTAAATCTAAATCTAAATCTAAATCTAAATCTAAATCTAAATCTAAATCTAAATCTAAATCTAAATCTAAATCTAAATCTAAATCTAAATCTAAATCTAAATCTAAATCTAAATCTAAATCTAAATCTAAATCTAAATCTAAATCTAAATCTAAATCTAAATCTAAATCTAAATCTAAATCTAAATCTAAATCTAAATCTAAATCTAAATCTAAATCTAAATCTAAATCTAAATCTAAATCTAAATCTAAATCTAAATCTAAATCTAAATCTAAATCTAAATCTAAATCTAAATCTAAATCTAAATCTAAATCTAAATCTAAATCTAAATCTAAATCTAAATCTAAATCTAAATCTAAATCTAAATCTAAATCTAAATCTAAATCTAAATCTAAATCTAAATCTAAATCTAAATCTAAATCTAAATCTAAATCTAAATCTAAATCTAAATCTAAATCTAAATCTAAATCTAAATCTAAATCTAAATCTAAATCTAAATCTAAATCTAAATCTAAATCTAAATCTAAATCTAAATCTAAATCTAAATCTAAATCTAAATCTAAATCTAAATCTAAATCTAAATCTAAATCTAAATCTAAATCTAAATCTAAATCTAAATCTAAATCTAAATCTAAATCTAAAATCTAAATCTAAATCTAAATCTAAATCTAAATCTAAATCTAAATCTAAATCTAAATCTAAATCTAAATCTAAATCTAAATCTAAATCTAAATCTAAATCTAAATCTAAATCTAAATCTAAATCTAAATCTAAATCTAAATCTAAATCTAAATCTAAATCTAAATCTAAATCTAAATCTAAATCTAAATCTAAATCTAAATCTAAATCTAAATCTAAATCTAAATCAAATCTAAATCTAAATCTAAATCTAAATCTAAATCTAAATCTAAATCTAAATCTAAATCTAAATCTAAATCTAAATCTAAATCTAAATCTAAATCTAAATCTAAATCTAAATCTAAATCTAAATCTAAATCTAAATCTAAATCTAAATCTAAATCTAAATCTAAATCTAAATCTAAATCTAAATCTAAATCTAAATCTAAATCTAAATCTAAATCTAAATCTAAATCTAAATCTAAATCTAAATCTAAATCTAAATCTAAATCTAAATCTAAATCTAAATCTAAATCTAAATCTAAATCTAAATCTAAATCTAAATCTAAATCTAAATCTAAATCTAAATCTAAATCTAAATCTAAATCTAAAATCTAAATCTAAATCTAAATCTAAATCTAAATCTAAATCTAAATCTAAATCTAAATCTAAATCTAAATCTAAATCTAAATCTAAATCTAAATCTAAATCTAAATCTAATCTAAATCTAAATCTAAATCTAAATCTAAATCTAAATCTAAATCTAAATCTAAATCTAAATCTAAATCTAAATCTAAATCTAAATCTAAATCTAAATCTAAATCTAAATCTAAATCTAATCTAAATCTAAATCTAAATCTAATCTAAATCTAAATCTAAATCTAAATCTAAATCTAAATCTAAATCTAAATCTAAATCTAAATCTAAATCTAAATCTAAATCTAAATCTAAATCTAAATCTAAATCTAAATCTAAATCTAAATCTAAATCTAAATCTAAATCTAAATCTAAATCTAAATCTAAATCTAAATCTAAATCTAAATCTAAATCTAAATCTAAATCTAAATCTAAATCTAAATCTAAATCTAAAATCTAAATCTAAATCTAATCTAAATCTAAATCTAAATCTAAATCTAAATCTAAATCTAAATCTAAATCTAAATCTAAATCTAAATCTAAATCTAAATCTAAATCTAAATCTAAATCTAAATCTAAATCTAAATCTAAATCTAAATCTAAATCTAAATCTAAATCTAAATCTAAATCTAAATCTAAATCTAAATCTAAATCTAAATCTAAATCTAAATCTAAATCTAAATCTAAATCTAAATCTAAATCTAAATCTAAATCTAAATCTAAATCTAAATCTAAATCTAAATCTAAATCTAAATCTAAATCTAAATCTAAATCTAAATCTAAATCTAAATCTAAATCTAAATCTAAATCTAAATCTAAATCTAAATCTAAATCTAAATCTAAATCTAAATCTAAATCTAAATCTAAATCTAAATCTAAATCTAAATCTAAATCTAAATCTAAATCTAAATCTAAATCTAAATCTAAATCTAAATCTAAATCTAAATCTAAATCTAAATCTAAATCTAAATCTAAATCTAAATCTAAATCTAAATCTAAATCTAAATCTAAATCTAAATCTAAATCTAAATCTAAATCTAAATCTAAATCTAAATCTAAATCTAAATCTAAATCTAAATCTAAATCTAAATCTAAATCTAAATCTAAATCTAAATCTAAATCTAAATCTAAATCTAAATCTAAATCTAAATCTAAATCTAAATCTAAATCTAAATCTAATCTAAATCTAAATCTAAATCTAAATCTAAATCTAAATCTAAATCTAAATCTAAATCTAAATCTAAATCTAAATCTAAATCTAAATCTAAATCTAAATCTAAATCTAAATCTAAATCTAAAATATCTAAATCTAAATCTAAATCTAAATCTAAATCTAAATCTAAATCTAAATCTAAATCTAAATCTAAATCTAAATCTAAATCTAAATCTAAATCTAAATCTAAATCTAAATCTAAATCTAAATCTAAATCTAAATCTAAATCTAAATCTAAATCTAAATCTAAATCTAAATCTAAATCTAAATCTAAATCTAAATCTAAATCTAAATCTAAATCTAAATCTAAATCTAAATCTAAATCTAAATCTAAATCTAAATCTAAATCTAAATCTAAATCTAAATCTAAATCTAAATCTAAATCTAAATCTAAATCTAAATCTAAATCTAAATCTAAATCTAAATCTAAATCTAAATCTAAATCTAAATCTAAATCTAAATCTAAATCTAAATCTAAATCTAAATCTAAATCTAAATCTAAATCTAAATCTAAATCTAAATCTAAATCTAAATCTAAATCTAAATCTAAATCTAAATCTAAATCTAAATCTAAATCTAAATCTAAATCTAAATCTAAATCTAAATCTAAATCTAAATCTAAATCTAAATCTAAATCTAAATCTAAATCTAAATCTAAATCTAAATCTAAATCTAAATCTAAATCTAAATCTAAATCTAAATCTAAATCTAAATCTAAATCTAAATCTAAATCTAAATCTAAATCTAAATCTAAATCTAAATCTAAATCTAAATCTAAATCTAAATCTAAATCTAAATCTAAATCTAAATCTAAATCTAAATCTAAATCTAAATCTAAATCTAAATCTAAATCTAAATCTAAATCTAAATCTAAATCTAAATCTAAATCTAAATCTAAATCTAAATCTAAATCTAAATCTAAATCTAAATCTAAATCTAAATCTAAATCTAAATCTAAATCAAATCTAAATCTAAATCTAAATCTAAATCTAAATCTAAATCTAAATCTAAATCTAAATCTAAATCTAAATCTAAATCTAAATCTAAATCTAAATCTAAATCTAAATCTAAATCTAAATCTAAATCTAAATCTAAATCTAAATCTAAATCTAAATCTAAATCTAAATCTAAATCTAAATCTAAATCTAAATCTAAATCTAAATCTAAATCTAAATCTAAATCTAAATCTAAATCTAAATCTAAATCTAAATCTAAATCTAAATCTAAATCTAAATCTAAATCTAAATCTAAATCTAAATCTAAATCTAAATCTAAATCTAAATCTAAATCTAAATCTAAATCTAAATCTAAATCTAAATCTAAATCTAAATCTAAATCTAAATCTAAATCTAAATCTAAATCTAAATCTAAATCTAAATCTAAATCTAAATCTAAATCTAAATCTAAATCTAAATCTAAATCTAAATCTAAATCTAAATCTAAATCTAAATCTAAATCTAAATCTAAATCTAAATCTAAATCTAAATCTAAATCTAAATCTAAATCTAAATCTAAATCTAAATCTAAATCAAATCTAAATCTAAATCTAAATCTAAATCTAAATCTAAATCTAAATCTAAATCTAAATCTAAATCTAAATCTAAATCTAAATCTAAATCTAAATCTAAATCTAAATCTAAATCTAAATCTAAATCTAAATCTAATCTAAATCTAAATCTAAATCTAAATCTAAATCTAAATCTAAATCTAAATCTAAATCTAAATCTAAATCTAAATCTAAATCTAAATCTAAATCTAAATCTAAATCTAAATCTAAATCTAAATCTAAATCTAAATCTAAATCTAAATCTAAATCTAAATCTAAATCTAAATCTAAATCTAAATCTAAATCTAAATCTAAATCTAAATCTAAATCTAAATCTAAATCTAAATCTAAATCTAAATCTAAATCTAAATCTAAATCTAAATCTAAATCTAAATCTAAATCTAAATCTAAATCTAAATCTAAATCTAAATCTAAATCTAAATCTAAATCTAAATCTAAATCTAAATCTAAATCTAAATCTAAATCTAAATCTAAATCTAAATCTAAATCTAAATCTAAATCTAAATCTAAATCTAATCTAAATCTAAATCTAAATCTAAATCTAAATCTAAATCTAAATCTAAATCTAAATCTAAATCTAAATCTAAATCTAAATCTAAATCTAAATCTAAATCTAAATCTAAATCTAAATCTAAATCTAAATCTAAATCTAAATCTAAATCTAAATCTAAATCTAAATCTAAATCTAAATCTAAATCTAAATCTAAATCTAAAATCTAAATCTAAATCTAAATCTAAATCTAAATCTAAATCTAAATCTAAATCTAAATCTAAATCTAAATCTAAATCTAAATCTAAATCTAAATCTAAATCTAAATCTAAATCTAAATCTAAATCTAAATCTAAATCTAAATCTAAATCTAAATCTAAATCTAAATCTAAATCTAAATCTAAATCTAAATCTAAATCTAAATCTAAATCTAAATCTAAATCTAAATCTAAATCTAAATCTAAATCTAAATCTAAATCTAAATCTAAATCTAAATCTAAATCTAAATCTAAATCTAAATCAAAATCTAAATCTAAATCTAAATCTAAATCTAAATCTAAATCTAAATCTAAATCTAAATCTAAATCTAAATCTAAATCTAAATCTAAATCTAAATCTAATCTAAATCTAATCTAAATCTAAATCTAAATCTAAATCTAAATCTAAATCTAAATCTAAATCTAAATCTAAATCTAAATCTAAATCTAAATCTAATCTAAATCTAAATCTAAATCTAAATCTAAATCTAAATCTAAATCTAAATCTAAATCTAAATCTAAATCTAAATCTAAATCTAAATCTAAATCTAAATCTAAATCTAATCTAAATCTAAATCTAAATCTAAATCTAAATCTAAATCTAAATCTAAATCTAAATCTAAATCTAAATCTAAATCTAAATCTAAATCTAAATCTAAATCTAAATCTAAATCTAAATCTAAATCTAAATCTAAATCTAAATCTAAATCTAAATCTAAATCTAAATCTAAATCTAAATCTAAATCTAAATCTAAATCTAAATCTAAATCTAAATCTAAATCTAAATCTAAATCTAAATCTAAATCTAAATCTAAATCTAAATCTAAATCTAAATCTAAATCTAAATCTAAATCTAAATCTAAATCTAAATCTAAATCTAAATCTAAATCTAAATCTAAATCTAAATCTAAATCTAAATCTAAATCTAAATCTAAATCTAAATCTAAATCTAAATCTAAATCTAAATCTAAATCTAAATCTAAATCTAAATCTAAATCTAAATCTAAATCTAAATCTAAATCTAAATCTAAATCTAAATCTAAATCTAAATCTAAATCTAAATCTAAATCTAAATCTAAATCTAAATCTAAATCTAAATCTAAATCTAAATCTAAATCTAAATCTAAATCTAAATCTAAATCTAAATCTAAATCTAAATCTAAATCTAAATCTAAATCTAAATCTAAATCTAAATCTAAATCTAAATCTAAATCTAAATCTAAATCTAAATCTAAATCTAAATCTAATCTAAATCTAAATCTAAATCTAAATCTAAATCTAAATCTAAATCTAAATCTAAATCTAAATCTAAATCTAAATCTAAATCTAAATCTAAATCTAAATCTAAATCTAAATCTAAATCTAAATCTAAATCTAAATCTAAATCTAAATCTAAATCTAAATCTAAATCTAAATCTAAATCTAAATCTAAATCTAAATCTAAATCTAAATCTAAATCTAAATCTAAATCTAAATCTAAATCTAAATCTAAATCTAAATCTAAATCTAAATCTAAATCTAAATCTAAATCTAATCTAAATCTAAATCTAAATCTAAATCTAAATCTAAATCTAAATCTAAATCTAAATCTAAATCTACAATCTAAATCTAAATCTAAATCTAAATCTAAATCTAAATCTAAATCTAAATCTAAATCTAAATCTAAATCTAAATCTAAATCTAAATCTAAATCTAAATCTAAATCTAAATCTAAATCTAAATCTAAATCTAAATCTAAATCTAAATCTAAATCTAAATCTAAATCTAAATCTAAATCTAAATCTAAATCTAAATCTAAATCTAAATCTAAATCTAAATCTAAATCTAAATCTAAATCTAAATCTAAATCTAAATCTAAATCTAAATCTAAATCTAAATCTAAATCTAAATCTAAATCTAAATCTAAATCTAAATCTAAATCTAAATCTAAATCTAAATCTAAATCTAAATCAAATAAATCTAAATCTAAATCTAAATCTAAATCTAAATCTAAATCTAAATCTAAATCTAAATCTAAATCTAAATCTAAATCTAAATCTAAATCTAAATCTAAATCTAAATCTAAATCTAAATCTAAATCTAAATCTAAATCTAAATCTAAATCTAAATCTAAATCTAAATCTAAATCTAAATCTAAATCTAAATCTAAATCTAAATCTAAATCTAAATCTAAATCTAAATCTAAATCTAAATCTAAATCTAAATCTAAATCTAAATCTAAATCTAAATCTAAATCTAAATCTAAATCTAAATCTAAATCTAAATCTAAATCTAAATCTAAATCTAAATCTAAATCTAAATCTAAATCTAAATCTAAATCTAAATCTAAATCTAAATCTAAATCTAAATCTAAATCTAAATCTAAATCTAAATCTAAATCTAAATCTAAATCTAAATCTAAATCTAAATCTAAATCTAAATCTAAATCTAAATCTAAATCTAAATCTAAATCTAAATCTAAATCTAAATCTAAATCTAAATCTAAATCTAAATCTAAATCTAAATCTAAATCTAAATCTAAATCTAAATCTAAATCTAAATCTAAATCTAAATCTAAATCTAAATCTAAATCTAAATCTAAATCTAAATCTAAATCTAAATCTAAATCTAAATCTAAATCTAAATCTAAATCTAAATCTAAATCTAAATCTAAATCTAAATCTAAATCTAAATCTAAATCTAAATCTAAATCTAAATCTAAATCTAAATCTAAATCTAAATCTAAATCTAAATCTAAATCTAAATCTAAATCTAAATCTAAATCTAAATCTAAATCTAAATCAAATCTAAATCTAAATCTAAATCTAAATCTAAATCTAAATCTAAATCTAAATCTAAATCTAAATCTAAATCTAAATCTAAATCTAAATCTAAATCTAAATCTAAATCTAAATCTAAATCTAAATCTAAATCTAAATCTAAATCTAAATCTAAATCTAAATCTAAATCTAAATCTAAATCTAAATCTAAATCTAAATCTAAATCTAAATCTAAATCTAAATCTAAATCTAAATCTAAATCTAAATCTAAATCTAAATCTAAATCTAAATCTAAATCTAAATCTAAATCTAAATCTAAATCTAAATCTAAATCTAAATCTAAATCTAAATCTAAATCTAAATCTAAATCTAAATCTAAATCTAAATCTAAATCTAAATCTAAATCTAAATCTAAATCTAAATCTAAATCTAAATCTAAATCTAAATCTAAATCTAAATCTAAATCTAAATCTAAATCTAAATCTAAATCTAAATCTAATCTAAATCTAAATCTAAATCTAAATCTAAATCTAAATCTAAATCTAAATCTAAATCTAAATCTAAATCTAAATCTAAATCTAAATCTAAATCTAAATCTAAATCTAAATCTAAATCTAAATCTAAATCTAAATCTAAATCTAAATCTAAATCTAAATCTAAATCTAAATCTAAATCTAAATCTAAATCTAAATCTAAATCTAAATCTAAATCTAAATCTAAATCTAAATCTAAATCTAAATCTAAATCTAAATCTAAATCTAAATCTAAATCTAAATCTAAATCTAAATCTAAATCTAAATCTAAATCTAAATCTAAATCTAAATCTAAATCTAAATCTAAATCTAAATCTAAATCTAAATCTAAATCTAAATCTAAATCTAAATCTAAATCTAAATCTAAATCTAAATCTAAATCTAAATCTAAATCTAAATCTAAATCTAAATCTAAATCTAAATCTAAATCTAAATCTAAATCTAAATCTAAATCTAAATCTAAATCTAAATCTAAATCTAAATCTAAATCTAAATCTAAATCTAAATCTAAATCTAAATCTAAATCTAAATCTAAATCTAAATCTAAATCTAAATCTAAATCTAAATCTAAATCTAAATCTAAATCTAAATCTAAATCTAAATCTAAATCTAAATCTAAATCTAAATCTAAATCTAAATCTAAATCTAAATCTAAATCTAAATCTAAATCTAAATCTAAATCTAAATCTAAATCTAAATCTAAATCTAAATCTAAATCTAAATCTAAATCTAAATCTAAATCTAAATCTAAATCTAAATCTAAATCTAAATCTAAATCTAAATCTAAATCTAAATCTAAATCTAAATCTAAATCTAAATCTAAATCTAAATCTAAATCTAAATCTAAATCTAAATCTAAATCTAAATCTAAATCTAAATCTAAATCTAAATCTAAATCTAAATCTAAATCTAAATCTAAATCTAAATCTAAATCTAAATCTAAATCTAAATCTAAATCTAAATCTAAATCTAAATCTAAATCTAAATCTAAATCTAAATCTAAATCTAAATCTAAATCTAAATCTAAATCTAAATCTAAATCTAAATCTAAATCTAAATCTAAATCTAAATCTAAATCTAAATCTAAATCTAAATCTAAATCTAAATCTAAATCTAAATCTAAATCTAAATCTAAATCTAAATCTAAATCTAAATCTAAATCTAAATCTAAATCTAAATCTAAATCTAAATCTAAATCTAAATCTAAATCTAAATCTAAATCTAAATCTAAATCTAAATCTAAATCTAAATCTAAATCTAAATCTAAATCTAAATCTAAATCTAAATCTAAATCTAAATCTAAATCTAAATCTAAATCTAAATCTAAATCTAAATCTAAATCTAAATCTAAATCTAAATCTAAATCTAAATCTAAATCTAAATCTAAATCTAAATCTAAATCTAAATCTAAATCTAAATCTAAATCTAAATCTAAATCTAAATCTAAATCTAAATCTAAATCTAAATCTAAATCTAAATCTAAATCTAAATCTAAATCTAAATCTAAATCTAAATCTAAATCTAAATCTAAATCTAAATCTAAATCTAAATCTAAATCTAAATCTAAATCTAAATCTAAATCTAAATCTAAATCTAAATCTAAATCTAAATCTAAATCTAAATCTAAATCTAAATCTAAATCTAAATCTAAATCTAAATCTAAATCTAAATCTAAATCTAAATCTAAATCTAAATCTAAATCTAAATCTAAATCTAAATCTAAATCTAAATCTAAATCTAAATCTAAATCTAAATCTAAATCTAAATCTAAATCTAAATCTAAATCTAAATCTAAATCTAAATCTAAATCTAAATCTAAATCTAAATCTAAATCTAAATCTAAATCTAAATCTAAATCTAAATCTAAATCTAAATCTAAATCTAAATCTAAATCTAAATCTAAATCTAAATCTAAATCTAAATCTAAATCTAAATCTAAATTTAAATCTAAATCTAAATCTAAATCTAAATCTAAATCTAAATCTAAATCTAAATCTAAATCTAAATCTAAATCTAAATCTAAATCTAATTCTAAATCTAAATCTAAATCTAAATCTAAATCTAAATCTAAATCTAAATCTAAATCTAAATCTAAATCTAAATCTAAATCTAAATCTAAATCTAAATCTAAATCTAAATCTAAATCTAAATCTAAATCTAAATCTAAATCTAAATCTAAATCTAAATCTAAATCTAAATCTAAATCTAAATCTAAATCTAAATCTAAATCTAAATCTAAATCTAAATCTAAATCTAAATCTAAATCTAAATCTAAATCTAAATCTAAATCTAAATCTAAATCTAAATCTAAATCTAAATCTAAATCTAAATCTAAATCTAAATCTAAATCTAAATCTAAATCTAAATCTAAATCTAAATCTAAATCTAAATCTAAATCTAAATCTAAATCTAAATCTAAATCTAAATCTAAATCTAAATCTAAATCTAAATCTAAATCTAAATCTAAATCTAAATCTAAATCTAAATCTAAATCTAAATCTAAATCTAAATCTAAATATAAATCTTCATAATAGTAGCGCTTAAGCATGTCACGAAGATCGTGTGCTAGTGGTTCAAGTTATTTTTGCTTTGTGTGAATATTTTGTTGGAAAAATATTAGTCGCATGAAATATAGTCGCATGAACTCTTTAGCGATATCTTACAGATACACAGAACTGAGAAAAAACGTTTATGTCATCTGAAGAAGCTTTAGAAGTTAAAAAGAGATGCAAAATATTTTTTTGGTTAGTGAGTTCTTTTAAAACCAAGTTTAATAAAAAACATATTACTCAATCAACGGTTCAATCAACCATTATTTGTACCTTTGGTTTTCTTTTTTACAATCATTTTTTGTTTATTTCATATTACTCATGTTTTCGAAAATCCACGCGAATGTTACTAAGCAAAACTAGTGCTTCTCAGGGAGAAGGTATCGGTTTTCGCGAAACTGTTTGGAGATTAAACCTGTCTGATAAGGTAGTCCGAAATTCTTAGAGGTACACTTTAAAAATGCCGGTATCCTGTACCATGCGTTTAGAAAATTGGTCTTAGGTCAAACGGATTGGGTACAGAAAATAAGCTTAACCCTTCGTTGTATAGCATTGCATATATGTAATGTTGACTGCACTCGTATATGTCAACTCCGCTATTCCCCAGGTACCGTTAGTTTTTCTTTTGTTGATCTATTTCATGTCAAAATATTTAATTTTTTGTGCTGATTTAAGAATAGATATTTTAAGTAAGCGAAAAAAATTGTTTTGATTTATTTAATAATTCATAAATCCTATGAAGCATTTAAATAACTAACATTTTTTAAATGCATAGTTTTTACTTGAGCGCTGTAAAGCATTATTGCATATGTGCAAATTCATGTGTTTGCGCTAATGAGAACTTATATTTCAAATATGTTGTTATATTGCATGTATGCAAATCCATGCAATTATTGTTAATTTTATTTAATTGTGTAGTTACTTATATAGCAAAATTGCCAAAATAATTGAAGGTTGGGCTGAAAGTGAAGATGAATTTTTTTGTTGATAACGATGACAATGATGTTCAAATCAACATAAGTCGACTGGAGTATGTGGAGGACGAAGCAACTGCAGGAGAAATATCTACTGTTAGAGAGGATGCAAATGCTAATTAGAGAAGCAATATCGGTGATTTACGATCTCTGAAAAAAAAAAATATAAAATAACTATTTGGAAACAAAAAGAATTCGCAATGGATTTAAATACTGATTTTAAGGCTAGCAGAGAGCTTGCAGAACTAAGTGGACCTTGCAGTTACTTCACATATTTTTTTTCGGAAGAACTTATGAATTATATTTTATATTTAAATGTTAATCTATATATATTTTAGATCTTAATTTATATATATTTATATATTTAAGTGAAAATCAAAATACAGTTTTACATAGGGACTATGCGCACAAATTGCCGGATAAGGTTTATTTTTGAACAACAACATTAAACCAAATTTTAATGAGATCTCTGTGATCAGATAGACAGACGGACGGAAGGACGGACAGACATTAGTATTCTATGCAATCTTAAATATTGGCAACCACCTGTCTTTTTGATGAAATCATTTTGGATAATCCTTGCACACTATTCCAATGATTGCAATTACAGCAAACCAACTATATCACATCAATTGACGTTCTTTTGCCAGGCATTTCAAAATCCCATTAAATTCATTTTGTTATGATCAAAACACAAATAATTTTTATTAATATTAGATAAGATGTTACTATGATCATGGCTCAAAATAAGACCGATAGCAATAAATTTGTTTAACAGCATATTATTAATCAAATTGAATTTGTGTAATCATTTTTTGAAAGTAAATTTTGGAGCCCATTCTCTCTTTTTTACAACCTTTCCACAACTTTTTTCAATTTGTTCCATCTTTATTACTATTTGCTAGTAAATACACAAACAGATTGGAAATAATGAAAAAAGGAGTACTATATTTTTAAACGTAAAGTTTTTAAATATTTGAATCAACTTGAAACTCACTCTAATTTATTTTCCCGAAATCTACTCAATAATTAAGTTTTATTTTTAAGATTTGACTATTACACTGTGCAACAATCATTCTGAAGGTAAGACCGGACAGGGCGAAAGTACTAGGCCAGTACATCAAACTTTTTGTCAAACTTTATTTGTATGACCCTTTATATTTATCCCTTTTCTTAGTTTTTTTTTTTTGGCTATAACTCAGGAATCATTGATGATTTCTCATTTTCTTTTTCAGTAAACAGCTTCTGCAAATCAATTTTATCGAATGGGATTTAAAAAATAATTAATTTTCCTCTATTTTTATAAATTTGTTTACTAACATAATACATATGATAATTTTTTATTACATGAGTAGAAGCAATGTTGTTAATAGCGCATCAAAACATCAGTGTTTTTTATTCTGAAGAATGAGGTAAGAAGTTCTCAATGGTTCTTAAGTTATAGCTGAAAAACTAAGCAAACAGACATCAAGGAAAATATATAATATTATCATAAAAAAAAATTTGCCTGAGTACACGAAATGTTTTTGAGGTTTTGCCAAGCTGGCCCCGTACTATCACCGTAACTGAAACACCGAACCGCGAAAATGTTCCACAGTGATATTGATAATACACGTACAAAAAGTCACAAAAAATATTTGTGCTATTAGTATTTAATTCTCTGGGTAGCAATAGCATTTCTCTATAAGATTACCTGGTTTTTAATGACAATTATTTCCAATTAAAAGTGGATATATTTCTAGGTCAAAGTCATAAAGGGTTAAGATAAGTAAACACAAATAATAAAACTTAACAAACAAAAAAAAAAAACGCAAACATAAAACAACTATAGTGCCCTAACCTAAAACGCACAATTTCATTCTGTCGCGCCAAAGTTGTTGGCTCAATATATTATGGCATATTTTGTTGCAATTAGTTAATGCAATATTTTTCTTCTTTAGAAGCAAGCCAAACATCAATGAACGCACATAATGAGTCTGATGATTTGCCAAAGACGACTTGGCAACTGGTGTGCGTTGTGCGCGGTATGAATGCCCTCACATCATAGCATGTCACTAGACACTTAATTAATTAACGCATACTACAAATATTCATAATTTTAATTCTGTTGCTATTGCTAGTGACGGAAATGTCAACATTTCCTTTAATGCTTCTTCGTGCCGTAGTTTATTATTATTTTTTGTTTTGTTTTTAATTAAATAAGAAAATAAAGTAATCACACAAATTGTTATTTATATTCTCCGCTGCTAAACGGAAATATGAAATATCTTTAGCAAATTAAATATTTATTTATTTAGCTGCTCACCAATTTTTAACAATAATTTCCAAATCTAAACTTTTAGTTTAAATCATATTATATGTTAGATCAAATCATAATCAGATTTTTTTTAAGAGGTTCAATGCTAAATTAATCGATTCTGTACTTGTTAATGTTAGAGAAAACTTTGAATTGTTTGTAATCCTTATAAAACAACAACAACATGCGTGATGTGATATGTATTCAAGTATAGCAGAAGTGCTAATTTGATGAAATCAGTAACGTCTTTAACTACGTAGGGAATATCGCTTCAATGAAAACACGTTTCCAAAACTTTTAAAGATTGAGTAGGAGAGCATTAAAAATGATTTTGTATGTGTTAATTTGCGGAATTTATTAAGAAGTGCTTTTCACTGATTTAGCTGGGAGCCTCAATCATAGCAAATGATAAATAAAGCAACACTAAACAAACAAGACAAAAATAAAACAAAATATGTGCATGAGTTTTTTTTTTCATTTTGTAGGCGATAAGCTTTCAATTGTGCGTGTTGTTTTTGTTTGAAGTGTGTTGAATAGAATACAACTTTAAAAGTGTTTCTATACAACAATGGAAGTATATGTAGATAAGGATTTGATTGTGTTAAGTACATTAAGAATACTATTTGTAAGTGTGCTTATATTTTTACTTCTTATCGTGAATATGTAAGCATTATCATCAAACAGATTTACATATTATTATTTTTAACTTATCCTGCTACTTGTAAAGTGTGCATCGGAGAGAAAAGATTCGTATTTTAGAGCTAAAATTGTTGTGTATTTTTTTGTTATAACATTTTTTATATAACAAAGTGCACAAGGCACTCGTTGAAAGAAGATGTTTATCTAAGATGACAAAGGTGGTTTTCAAAAAAGTTAATGCAAATTTCAGACAATGTGTTATACTTAGGAAGCAAAATATGAATTTTAAATATGCTCTAGGTCGATTGGCACTTATCGTTCAAATCATATGGCTTATTGTAGAAAATGACTAAATGTCAACCATTTTGCTCTACAATGCTGAGTTTTAATTTTAGATGATTTGACGTTCTTTGATCTGTCAGCACAGAAAAATAGTTAGTCCAAAATGTGGTTGAGGTGCTCCAAAGGAAAGATGGAAATTAAAGCCATTTCCTCTACTATGTTTAACTTTTTATTTTATTAAAATCCTAAACTTAATACGTAACTGTGTAGAGATTAGCATTGGTAGTGTAGCAGTAGTCCACTGAAGTAAAACCTTAAAAGGTTTGGCGTTCTCGCACTTAACTTTTTGTTGATAAACTTTTATATTATGCCTTAACTTTATGCGTATTTACTTAGTTCTTCAGATATAAATCAAGCACCGTATATTAAGTCTCATTTCATACTTCAGCAAATTAAGGTGGACTAATTTTACCAAATCAAATCTTTAAAAAATAATTGGCCTGAGTACCTCTTCCACTGTGTGATTAGTCATAAGCATATGATCAGCGATACATATTCCTCGAATCTGCGAGAATATTTTAGAGGCGTAAATATATTTAAGATCACTTCATTTGAATTCCTAATTATGACCACGTTTCCAATAATCCTAAAATATATTTTTATTTCCGATCTTCACGCAGTTGATAAAATCTGAGGAAGAATAGAAGTACTAAGTGGTTGTAAAAGTAGACGTAGCTTTTCACAAAACCTAAAACGAAACTATTTTAATTTATATTTTAATTTTTCGATTTAAACGTCTAAGCCGTTGTACATATAAAATTCACTAGAATAAATTTAGATAAGTTGCCTTTCGTCTATATTATTAATACACAAGGCGATTTCTTGTGACATAAACCACACCTTTAATTACCAACCGAATTTGACTAAAAATATACCATTTAAAAGGTATTTCTTTGCAGATGTTCATCATATTTACAGATGTACACCATCTGGTACATTTTATTAAGTAAAATTCATTAAAAGTTGCTACTATCACATACATAAAACACATATTAAAGCTTAAGTGTTTATTAAATTTCTGGTGAATTGTGAATTGGCTAAAATAAATTAGAATACCTTTAGGCCCTTATAAAATTATTTGTGAATGACAAAATAAAATTTCCCAGAATTTGCACTCTAATTTCGAGGGCAGGGCTCTGCTAGTAATTATAAGTTGACTAAATTTCTTACTTTATATTCAGAAGGTCGGACTGTAAGATAAGAATACGTTCTAGACAAACTGTGTATCTTGGGTATGCAAACAACAATTGAAATTTGTTTTTGATTGACGGTATATTTATTAATAATAAACGATATAACGTCATCAAGAGATTTTTGTTAGGGCTGAGGTGAGCAGGCTGTCCACCATAAAATTATTATAGTTTTTGACAAAAAACACTGGTTTGTCTCACATCTAACATGGATCCGAGTATTATACTGTTGAAAACACTATTGCAAGTCAAATATTTCCCCTAAAACCGGTAGCAGGCTTTTCTTTAGGAGACGGAAATACAACTTTCGCTATTCCCAATTAAGACACACCTTGTGGTGCTTTGTTACTGTAGGATTTTTTTCTGCTTCTCAAATTGTATACTTTTGTTCTGTTTAAAGTCCTCCAGATGGTTGCATGTCTGCATTTACCAATGACCTCAAGGCGATAAGTAACATGTGCGAATTGCTCGCTTTCCACTAAATACGATTCTTTGTTTGCAGATTATTATTATTAGTATTATTAATTTTTATTAATGAAAATCCTAATGTAACAAGATTTTAAATCTTATAAAACAACATTAGTCATAACAAATTAATTTTCAATAAGAAGAATGTATGTAAGTTTAATTTATAATTAAAATTAGAAGAATAATATAAAATAAAATATATAAAAAATAAAATAAAAATGTAAAAATAAAGTGTAAAAATATCCTGCACAGTAGGTAAAAATTATATAGAAATTAAAATTAAATTAACTAAAGAAATTAAAATGAAGTATTAAAAATCAATTGAGAAAAAGTTTAAATAGTTCTTTCTTAAATGATGTTGTATTTGATATTTTGTGAAGTTGATTATTTAAAGTATGTAACGAGTTCCAAAGACGTATGCCATTTACAAAAAAGTGTCTTTCGGATATTGGTCTATTGTACAATATTGATACAAGACAGTTATTACGGTTAGATCTTGTAAATAGTAATCGCTCGAAAAGGTAAACGGGTTCTTTAGTGAAAATAATTTAATGAACCATAAGTAAAGTTCTAAATTTAAGATAGTCTTCAAATGAAATGCCATAAATTTTATTTAGAAAAGCGGAGATACTATCATATTTGCGTAAACCGTAAACATATCTAACTAAACTTTTAAAGACGCGTGTAAGTTTACCCATATCTGCACTATCACAACCTGACAACAATTCACAACCATATAAAAGCGTAGGTAAGATAAACGATTTTGCAAGAACAAATCTAATTTTCTGCGGTGTGAAGTACTGAGAAGACCAAAGACTACGGAGAATACTATAAACTTTTCGAGAAACTTTGTTAATTTGATCATTCCACGTTTCCAGATTAAGCTTTCGTTTGGCTGTAGGACGCTTGTTCTTATCATTTTTTATTTTTTTTTTTTTTTTATTTATTGAAAACAATTTTTACAACCCAATGACGATCATAAATTTGTCTTCCTATTTGTTTTCCTCGGCAGATTTTAAATAATTAATAAATTAAAACACCAAAAAAAAAACATTGATACCACAGCCCGCTATGATTTTAGCAACTGAATCAAAAATTTTGAAGTGCTTGCAGTATTGTTATTGTTATCCTATAAGTAAAGCGCTAGTCCAATAGAATTCATCACTTGCCGTTTGTACTCTTCGACTATAACCTTATAGTCCGTTGTTGTGGAGGTATAATAAAAAAATTAAGTGACCTCATAATTATGAAGCGCACGATAAGCATACTTCAATAAAATATAAACTCTTAACAAAACATGCTTTTGAAGACCTTCAAGGTTCACTACAAATAAAAAAAAAATAATAATGGATCAAAAATGAAAAACACATTTATAAATTTAAAAATCTGTATAACAAAGCTCAAGTGTTTACTTGTATGCTGTTTACATAATATTGGAAGCCTTTGTTATAAAATAACTGAAAATGTTCCCTTTTTTTTTTTTGGTAAATATTCCAATATTACTGCTTCACAATGCCAAAGCATGGAGACAAATAGATTGGGTATGCTTTCCATTGATATTTTTTGCCTCTCTGAATTAACTTGTTTGCGTATTATTGCATCCGTATTTTACGATCTACAATTTCTCATAGATTTTGTATGGGATTGTAACCTGATAATTGCGCTGGCTCTTCCAACATACTAATTGCATTAGACGGTAGCCATTCAGTTGTAACCTTAGAGGTGTATCTTTGTCATTGACATGTTGGAACTTCCAGACTAGGGGCATAGTTTCCTCCACTTATGGATATACTACATCACTTAGGGCCATTATTACAACTTGCATTTAAAGTAAATGTTAGTTAAAGGTAACTTTAGCTAAAGTGAGCAATAAAGTTACCTTTAAGTTCTTTTCGTTATTACAATTTCATATTAAAAATAAAACTAATATTTTTGATATTGTGGCATTACCAAAGGAAACACCGATTACTTTTGAGCAAATGAATTGATTTATCAAAATACATAGTGGCAACGTTCCTTCAGTTGTTCACAAATAAACAATAAAAACAATAGAATAAAAACCAAAAACCTTTATTATAAGTTGCATAATTGTTGCAAATGTGTATTAAAACTTTTTAGAAATATACAAGCATATATTTAAGTATATATAAATAAATTTATTTCCAAAACAAAATTGATGTGAATTTCGTCTTCGCAGCTCAGAAAATGTAGCAAAATTAAATAGATAAACCTCACGTTAAAAATTAAAGGCAACAATATCTTCCCTTTAGCTTATCGGTCGCTTTTAGTTTAAAGTATAGTTGTAATAACGAAAAAATAATAAACTGCCCGATAACACCCTAACTTTAGATATTGGCTATTTGTAATAAAGGCCCTTAGAGTATTTTTTACTATATTAAGTTATTTTTTTTTTGTCTGTAATTCATCTTAATTTATTGGATCTTCACAAAGGTTTGTGAACTAAAAATATGTTTCTCAAATCTTAAAACTAAAACTATTAAATCCAGGCAGTGCCAGACAAAAAAATTGATTGTATATCAATCCAGTTTTCATCCTATATGATCAACATTCTCCCTCCTTCTTAAGCGTTGGTGGATACGATTACTGATTACGATACGAGCTAGAGGATTCGGGTGAGACTCTAGCTTTTCCAAATAGTTCGCACTCTATCTATAGATTTCGCATTTTACTAGAGAAACATTTAGTTCTCTGTGCAAATGTGAGTTTCTCACGTACCATGGTGCGCCTGTAATCATACTCAAAATCTTGTTTTGGTATCTTTATATACTTTCTGTGTTCGAAGTTGAGGCTGTTCTTCATAATTGAATACCATAGCGCCAAATGGGATCGAAAATCGAGTTATAAATCAAGGCATTACAATTGAAACTTAAGTTTGAACTCCTGCCAATTAGCCATATGAATTGAACTTTTTTCAATTTTATTTTCGTTAATTTAGCGTCTGTATCGTTCGCTAAAGTCGACGTAGGTGAGTTGTCATTTGTTGGCATGTTTGATGTGTAAAGGATGTACAGAAGCGGACCTAAGACACTACCTTGTTGTACACCAGCATATATTTCCTCTGGAGGGCTAACAAAGTTTTCCCCTTTTATAGAGAATCTCCTGTTAATTATATAGGTCTCTATTAGCTTATATGTACGTGTTTCGGTGCAACAAGTGTTTAACTTTATAGAGGACTTCCTCGTGCCAAGCTCGGTCGAAGGCTTGCGAGACGTCAATAAAAAGTACAGAGCAGTACTTTATCGCTTCAAAAGCTCTTCATATGGCACTTAAAATTCTTTGAACTTGCTCAATGCTGCTGTGTTTTCATCTGAAATGATAATGATGTGCTGGAATGACATTATTTGTACCTACGGAGTTTGTTTACCAAAATTCTTTCGACTAATTTTGACAAGTTGGACAGTAAACTTTTTGGTCTATAGGTATTATTGTAACGATTGAGACTTTCCATTCTGGGGGGAAATGTTCAAGGCGTATTATAGCATCAAAAATATACAGAATTATTCTTAATGCTATTCGGGGTAACTCCAAAAGCATTTTATTACTGATACCATCGATCACCGATGCTTTTTGAGGTTTAAATCAGCAATAGCCTTTTCGACCTCTCGAATCTCAAAACGAAGTGGCAACTTACCAATAGAACTAGGGATTATATTTGAAGTAAAAACTTTTTTTAGATGTTCCGCAAACAGATCTCCCTTTTCTTTGTCATTCCTAGCACATCCTCCACTTTCCTTTCTTAGAGGACGCTTACACACAACAGGTCTTTTAAGATTTTTTGTAGCACGCCACAAAGAGTAATCAGTTTTTTCTGTTGGATCCAGTTTTTCAAGATAACTATTCAATTTAGCGTTTGTTTGTGTTTCAAGCAGTTTCCGTACGTTTTTCGTGCATTCTTTCAATTGTTGCTTAAGTTGATGAAATCTGTGCAGCTGCCACTCTCTTCGAATTCTTCTTTTTTACCTAATAGCCTTTCAACATCTACAGAAGTAGTTCTATCTGGCTTCTTGTGAGAGGTCAATATAATTTGGTTTTCTTAGCGGAAAGCTTTCTGTACAATGGGTACTAAGAAACCTTTTGTATTTCAGCCAATCAATATTAATTGAAAGCGTTATATCACCAGGTGGCGACACAATTTCTAGAGGGTTCGATTTAGTAACAATAACGGGTGTGTGGTCAGACGTGAGTTGCGATGAAGATTCTATATGCACAAGTTCTTTTGCGATGTACCCGGAATCGATTAAATCGGGTATTTTTTACCTGTCTGTTGGACAGTACGTTGGTTCACCACTTAAAAACCACTTCCATACCCATTTTGTGCTGAACAAACCACGACCCCTCTGGGAAATTTGTCGTGAGCCCCAGAATATATTATTGACATTAAAATCGCCAGCAAGTGTGAAACGAGAGCCTAGTGATGTCAAAAAAAATTGTGTATTGATTTTCTGATACAGAAAATTTTGGGGAGAATACACTGATGAATTCACTAGGCTGTTTTCAACTTACTCAAAGCAAATAGAAGTGATTTGAAGTAAGTTTCATTGAATACATCCCTTGACCTGTAAAACAACTCCAAACCATAATTTTGCCATCGCCAAACTTAACAAATTTATTTCAATATGTTGGGTTAAATTTTTTCGTTTGGTTATCGTACGAAAACTATTATATCATGGCCACTTAAATTTAGCTTGGACGTATCTGTTACGAGAAAAATATTCCAATTCCATGTTGAAAAGTTTCTGTGTTCTTTAGCAAAATTTGCCTGACCCAGACAATTTTCCAGTGGTTTCTTCATAAAACTATAATAATCAAGATCGGCCTCAATTGCTCGTCGGGAAACAGTTCGAGAACATATTTTTAGTTTCAGATTGTTAACGATCCTAAACAGTCCTGCTATTTTATTATGCTGCTTTTTACTCATTTTACGGGGCCTGTCGCCTAAATGTTGACTCGTCACAGTGCCTCTTTCATGACATTCCTTGATAATATGTTAAATTATGTATTTATTCATGGAATATTTGTCCAAAATTTTCTTTTGCTAAATACCAACAGTAAAATTGACTGCTAGTCATCTTTTATATGCTTCACAGACCTCTTTTATTTCCATTAGTTTACAATAATTATTTATAAAATGAAAATAATTATAATAATAATCGATTGTGCCAAAAATACCAGTTGAAATAAAATGTCACAAACCATATATTTAAATTACTGTTTAAATTTTATACATTTACGTTCATGCCATTTTCTATTTTTATGGCTTTTACCAACTATAGTACAGAAGTTTGAAAGTTCCCATTGTTTCGTTTATGTATTTATACCCTATACCACTATGTGGTTTTGGTATAATGACTCAGAATCGGTCCATTTTTGGACCTAGTCCCCATATAGACATAGCATCAGATAAGAACTTTTTCATATCTGCAGCCAAAAAAAAATTAATAAATATGCCACTCACATTTGGTTTATGCTTATTTTCTATATCCAATTAGTTGGGCCTAAGAGATAGGGTCTCTAAACGCATGGTAAAGGGTATCGTACAGTTGGTCTAGACCGACTATAATTTTCTTACTTGTTTTCCATACTGTATTTTTTGTAACAAATTTGTTTTGTAACAAATTTGGCCTTTTCAGGACCAATTTTTATGACTCTTATATTTTTCCCTTATCTTGATTAGTTTTTCAGCTATGACTGAAGTACCTACCATTCATGATTTCTCATTTCTTTTTTTTAGCCAAATAGTACAGTAAATAAATAACAATATATAAATTAAATAATTTTTATTTATATATTCATGTAAAAATGGAACAAAAATACTGATTTATGGTTGGTTTAAAATTTAAAATGTCACGCATACGTATACACATTATATTCTCTACTAATAAATAATAAGCATACGTATGTTATAAGAAATATGTATTCAAGATTTCAATCGTTAAAATTAGTCGAACTTCATTTGCTGAAGCTAGTGACTGATAATAGTGATGCTAAGACGATCGGTATAATAAATGGTACTCTAAATCAAATATTGTGATTAATGGTTGACCACACAGTGCTATTAGTATAAATATTTGTATTCCTGTACTATATAAGTGCATTCAGCTCAAATTAGCATAAAGCAACAAAAAGATTTTCAAGCATTTAAGCGGGATTAAATTAACCACGAATACAAAGTTTTCATTCATGGTAATCCTGTTTGAAATTTACCTGATGGCTTCGATCATACTATTACTTACGAAGTTTTTGCGGCCATATATTTTACATCACGTAGAAAAATAACAAAATATATTACTTAAGATTATTATTAAAACACATAATGCAGAAACGTTGTTAAAATTTTCATAATAAAACCAATTTTACGATGAAGGAGACTTAATTGAATAAAAATCTTTTCTTTTTCACTTTACAGATGGTTTAATGTAACAAAAAAGCGCAAAAAGGGTAAGTTTCAACACGCAACCGTGGAAAATAAATGAAAGATTTATGACTGTATACACAAAGATAATGGAAAGATGAAAATAATTATAACTTTATAGTGGCAGTTATGAATTCTATTAGAATTGTGCAAAGTAGAGATATGCAAGACAACACGTTTAATGCTTTAATATAATTAGAAGGGTTATCTCGAAGTACTTTTAGTCATTTTCAATTAAACAGAGAAAAATTTAAAGAAAAAGAGTGATCATTTTCAGACTTTTGTCATATAGATAGGTAGCTCTTTTTGCGATATTATAGAGAAAAACTGCTCGTAATGTTATTTGAAAATTCTAGATAGATCTCTACATCAGATATAAAAACGTAATAAAGGGTGAGCCAATAAGAGTGCGCTATTTAATTATTTATATACTAGCTGTTTTCCTCGGTCTTACCCGGGATCCAAAGCCTTTGACTTGAAATATAGTTTAGCATGCTTCCTCAAAAAACTTAACTTTCTCCCAAAAATTTGTATGGGATTGGGGAATTTGTTCATGATGAAAAAGTTCCTCAATGTTAAAGTTTTTTTGGTAGTAAATTAATTTTTTATTTCAATTTAAAATTATTCGATTTTTTAATTTAGAATTTTATTTATAAGACGCTACAGCAAAAACGCTTCAAAAATATGCTTTGAAACCGCTTTAAGTTTTTTTCGAAGTTTATTTGTTTTGTAAACATCAAATATAACTGAATCGTTTGCAAATTAAAGGAATCAGAACTTTTAAAAATTTAATTATTTCATTCAATAAGTGATCATCATTGAACAGAGACGTCAAATTTCTAGAAGTTTCCAAAATGGAAAATGAATGCGATGTCTAAAATTGTGCTGCAAGGTTGCTTTAAAAAACTGCTTATATTATAGTATATGTATGGTAGGGCGGGTTGATTTAAAAATCGCCCAAGTGACAAGGAAAATCGTATTTTAGGGATCAAAATAAGAAACTTTTCCCGAGGAACCATACCTCGAAAACGAATTCTGATGTCCCGACTTTTGTCCTGTCTGTCTGTCTGTCTCACTTTGACCCATTTAGAGTGCCCCAATCGAGTCAAAATGTGTAATCAACCCACACTAACTTTGGAGGGTCGACCCACCCATGCCAGTGGCACACCCCCGGAACCCCCGGGGGGGCTCCCAATACAAACATATCAAAAAATCACCATTTTTTGTTTAGCATTGTACGTATACGTATCTTCTACTCTGCTAACAAATAATAATCATACGCCTTGGGTATGTTTTCTTATTCAAAAAGATCGATCGGATGAGGGTAAATAACTTTTAGATCACTCCGTGACTATGCGTGACAATGCGTGACTACCCCAAAATTAATCTGTAGTCACAAGAAGATTATGGGCCAAGTTTCAGATCAATTACATAAGGACGAACGGGGTTGCCCCATGGCAGACACACAGAAAGACAGACAGGTCAAAAATCGGGACATCAGAATTCGTTTTAGAGGTATGGTTCCTTGGGCAAAGTTTCTTATTTTGATACCTAGAATACGATTTTCCTTGTCACTTGAGCGTTTTTTTGCCTCTCCACAAATCGACCCGCCCTAATGTATAGTAACACTGTGGAACAAATTCAGGTTAGCAAAAGTTAGGTCGATTCTGAGAGTGAGGAGTGAAAATAGAGGTTAAATTCGAAGACCCGTATCGCGGCGTTTGTTTATGTGAGTTCGAATTATTTTTTTAATCGAACTTCGGACTTTGCAGTCAAATGCCGATTTTCAGCATATTGTTTATATGGTTTTTTGGCTATAACTCCTCGATTAAGTGATATTTTTTCAATCTGTAAAAGCCAAGTTATTGGTAGAGGCCTGTGCAATAACCAAAATTATCCAAAAAATTGATTTAGAAAATTTTTGTGGTGCTTATGAAGCAAAATGTTGGAAAAATTATTTTTTTTAATGCTTTTTGAAAATATTTTCCACAAAACTAAGTCTTTTTTGCTTTCTGTTTGTTCTATAATATGCATCTCAGTTTCTTCAATAAATTTCGTTTGAAAAGAAAACAATCATAATACAAAACTTGCGTTTTCCAGCTTGATATTAATTTACTTCTCATTTTTTATGTACCAATTTTTTTCAGTGTTGGTTTTGAAGAAACATTGAAAAAGAAATTATAAAAATATGGAAAAAAAATTTATTTTTGAAATATTCGTTATGAAAAGTTTTAAGTAAAAAAATTAAATAATTAAATTAATGATTTGGCCAGTTGCCCTGCTAAACGGCAACGATCAGCTCTCTCTAATATCTTGGTCATCGTCATCATCATCAGAAATGTCGATAATTTTGTCCAACAGATATTCTCGAATTTCATCTTTGTCTTCCCCTTCTTCCTCTTTTCCCTCGTCTTTTTTTAGGGGCATAGTTTACGTCAGTGATAAATTCTTGCGAGAAATATTGTTTATAGGGTTCCAAAAAAATCACTCGCATTGCCACATTTTTCATTGCTTGCTATGAAACGTCCACAAAAATTTCAAAAATGGTCCATTTTGCATTTTGATTGCGACATTTTTAATACAATATATATTATACAATGTTTTGCTTTTGTTATTTTTATGAAACCGATGCACTTAACTTAAATCACTCACAAAATGAAATAAGTTCCAAAAAAATTAATAGCGAATTGTATCATGACCGAGCGAAAATTAAAAGACATCAGCTTCGGCTGAGTTTCGAGTCTTAACTGAATCTTCATTTTTGAAATAAGTTCGCTTGTACGAAATAAAAAAAAAAATCGCTACCTGTGCGGTGGTTGAAAGCAAAAAAGTTGTTTTACTAATTCCTAATTCTTGGAACTTCGCTTTTTAGTTACTTCTACCTAAATCGCTATTTATTTAATGGTTTTGGGATTTTTAACGCAAATTATCGACAAAGACCATTTTCTTTTCAAATGAAATTTATTGAAGAAACGAAGAAGCATATTATAGATCAAACAGAAAACAATAAAGACTTAGTTTTGTGGAAAATATTTTCAAAAAGCATGAAAAAAAATAATTTTTCCAACATTTTGCTTCGTAAGCATCACAAAAATTTTCTAAATCAATTTTATTAATTGTTGCACAGGTCTCTAGCAATAATTTGGCTTTTACACGTGTTATTGCCACAAAAAAAAACCTAAAAATAATATGCTGAAAATCGGCATTTGACTGCAAAGTTCGAAGGTCGATTAAAAAAAAATTCGAACTAACATAAACAATTTAGCTTCTATTTTCACCCCTCACTCTCAGAATCGACCTAGCTTTTGTTAACCTGAATTTGTTCCACAGTGTAATTATCGTACATGCGTAGATAAAATTTATCATAAGAATTTTCACTGAACTGCGTTCCGAGAGGGAGCCGAGTCCGCGGCCGCGGTGCCAGCCACGCCAGTGCTGCCGCGCAGTTGTTGTCAACTTTTTTTAATTGCCAAACTATATTTTTCAGATCATTCCAATATTTCAGCTAAGCGTGGATTATTTTGAGTGCATGACGTCTAAACAATATGAATTTTAGTTATTCTAGAGCTTCGCGATATAGAACCTTTCCCGTTTTTCCTTCTGATGCATATATGAAAAGATTTTGCTGGCTCCCAACTCTGGAGCAGGCGACATATATATAATTGTCTATGACAAAAACAGGGAGATTCTAAGTTTATACATGCTGCCGTAAGAGATTATCCTCTTATGTACGTTGTGTTAGGAAAAACTTTTTGTATTATCTCTTACAATAAAGGAACCAACTTTCAAAAGTTTTCTGGTATGGATATTATAGTCGCATTCCCTGGAGTTAGCTTGTCTTATCCGTTGGGCCCCAAGATATTGTAGAGTCGCTTCAGGAGTTTAAAATTCTCTGGGATCAGCTTGTCATATGCGTTGGGCCTGAACACGTCGTTGTGTCGTTTCAGGGGTTTCACATCTTCTCGACTCAGCTTGTCTTATCCGCTGGATTTCTAGACGCCACTTGAGTAGATTCAGGCATTTCCGTTTGTCTTGTCAAAGCTTGTTTTGCACTTTGGGCTTCAAGACATTATTGGGTTTGCTCAGGTGTTTCAGCATTTCTCGACTCAGATTGTCTAACTCTTTGAGACTCGATACGAATTTTATTCTGATCGGGTTCTATGGAGTTCTGTCTAGTCTAGTATGGCCTATATGTTATACTTTCATGTGCAAGTCACAATTGCAAATAGTTCTTTTTACACCTTTACAAATCACGTATACAATGAAAAAATGAAACGGATATATTTAATAAGTAGCTCTTCAATGTAGCCAAAAGGCGAGATTGAAATAAATATAATATTTTGTTTTCCAATGTAGTTAAAAAGGCGAGATGGAAATATTTGTATGAAATAACATCATCGGAATAATCAATCCTACAGCGGTAATCAACCTGTATCTGTTGACCCATGAAATAAATCTGCACTAATTTTGGGGTGTTATTTATATAGGTTGATTTACAATATTTAATTTATAATGGTGTAAAATCAAGAGCAGTAAGTAGAGAGGTTTCTACATAAACTTTAAAAAAAAGTGGGCGTGGCCTATAAAAATATATGACGACCTTGCCTGAGATATGAGAATACTGTTCAGTAAATTTGAGCGAAACCCGTAAAAATTAAAAAAAAAAGTGGGCGTAAAAGTAGGCGTGGCTGATAAAAGTCAAATTTTGAACTTTCCTGGAATGCAGAGATCATGTATACCAAATTTCAGAGAAATCTGTTAACAAATAAAAATTTATAAAACGAACAAATATACCAAAAAAACACAAAATCAATTTTATACAAAAAGTGGGCGCATAAGTATAATATAAAAAATATATTCTCATCGATATGTTTTTCTTAATATTATGTATGAAGAACAAATATTTGTATGGAAATAAAGATGCTTATTGTTATAAAACCTTTTTATAAATTATTATCATATTCTGTTTCAGTATTGTTAATAGTAATATTTCTATATCAATTTCGTATAACGACTTCTTATGTCTACTGTACCAAACCAGGCCTTAATATAATTCATTTGAAGTACAAATACTTTAGGAAATCTAAACAAAAACATGACATTCAACATAGTAAAAAATTGGAAACTACAAATTTAGGTCGGGTATATAGTCATTGTATTAAAATTGTCCTTCGTAGAGCGTTATTTATAGATTTGACCAACTCAAGGACAAGTCCAATAATTTTTGTTTCATATTGAAGAAGAGCCCCATAACAACTCGCACTTAACACAAAATTTCCTATAATTTATATCATGAAACAACCACACTAATATCCTAGTCATTTTTAAATTCTAGTATTTCAAATGCCGCAAAAAATTTATTGCAAAACATACTGTTTGCTGATAGCTCGGGTAAACAAAAAACATTTGTTATAAACGAAGAATATGGAGGCTTTCTCATAACTTCCTTGTTTTTGTATATATGTATAAATTAAATTTCTTTATGAATTTTAGTTTAAAAAAATTAATTGTTGTGCGCTGATGGCGACACAACAACCGTCTTTATTTGGGATTCAAAATAAAAAGCAATGATTTTCTTAAAACTACCCTAATTTATAATAACAGGTTTGCTGATCACGCCATTCATTCACGCTGTTGTCATTCTGCCGCTCGTGCAATGCTGTTCAATGTTGTTGGTGTGAATTTACTACCTTGCAGAATTTCTGTGTTGCGCGTGCAATGGTATTATTGTAAAATGAGCTGCTTTATTCGTTGGCATGTGCAATGCCGTTCAATATTGTTGGTGGGAAAATACTACCTTGCAGAATTACTGTATTTTGGTAATCGCGCCGGATGCGCGTGCAACGGTATTGTTGTGAAATAACTGTTTGTTTGTTTTGCAGAAGACGCAACGTCAGCTTGAGAACTAATTTTGGTATTTTTTAATGTGTGTTGTTGTTGTTAGCGAAATATTTATTTTAAATGTATTTTAAATGTATTTTGTGTTAACTCCTCCCTCCTTAAATGCAGTCGTCCCGATTGCTTAAAATGTGTGGATGTCAAAAATGGTGGAATTCTTTTTCCTAATTTTTTCCTCTGTAGATTTTACAACAATTGGATGTTCTGGTTGGGCTTCTTTCGTTTCTATTATTTCATCTTCTTTTTTTGTTTTCTTCTTCTTAGAAATCCAAGCGATAATAACACAAACGGATACAATGATGATGAGGCTTGATGTTAATAGAAAGTTATTTTTGTTTTCCAGTGTTTCCAATCTTTTGATGTTTCCCATATTCAATTTTTGGAGTCTTTGCAGTGATATGATTTCTTCGGTTTTGCTATTCCATGCTTTTGGTTGTAATGAAGCTGGAAGAGGTTTGTTGCCACTTATTTCTTTTGAATAGTATTCTCGACCCTCAATGTTGACTGTTGTGTTGAAATATTTGACCAAATAAGTTCCATTTAATGCTATTTCTTCTTCGTTCACTTTAATTTTCCCAATGTATTGATTCAGCAGTAGTAAGTCGCTTCCGATTTCTTCTATTGCTGGGACGTGCTCGTTGTTAACCTGTGTGCAGCTACCTATTTTATTTCTAAATAAACTAGTTATACAAAATTTATCACTTAATTCTACAAGCTTATCTCTATTACATATTGTTAAATCGTTGTAGCTTTTGCAGCTTTCTTTGATGGCGAATATTTTATTATTACAATCTAAAATTTTGCCATATTCAATTTTATCAATAATATTTCCAATTTTTACTGGCTTTGCTAAGAAAATTTTACAGATATCATTTTGGGCAATGGGAATACTTAAAATATATAAAATTTCTTTGTTATTTGTCACAATCTTTACGCTTCCAAATGATAACAATTCATCTACATTAAAAATAGGAATACTATAATTTCTTAAAACATAATTTAAATTTTCAATTTCGGTTTTTGACAAGATAAATGAGTTTACAATATTTACTTTAGCCCATTGTATTGCATATTCAATATTTTGTAATTCTTTTTCAATTAATGTTAATTTGTGTTCTAATGTATTTGCCAGTTCATTATTCCAATCTTCCCGCTTTACTTTTAATATTTGATTTGTAATGTTTGAAATATCTTGTAATCTGCTAGTTGTAAGTTCGTTTATAATCATTTGTCTGTTGTTATTTTCTAATACATTTTTAATTTTCTGATTTAAAATTTCAAAATCATGGCTGTCTGGAGTCCCAGCAACCCATTTCCATGCGCTACCAATAAAATCGATAGATCTTCTCCTTACGTGTGGACTTAACCGATTAAGGAGTCCATTAATATCGGAGACTTGTTGTTTTAAAAACGGACGGAGCGGATGACTATATGTAATATTAGTGTTCAATGTAGATTCAATGTCCTGTGATAAAATTCTATATTGTTCTAAGTCGATAGAATGTATAACTTTAAAGGTGCCGTTCTGTTTTTTTGCGATCCCATTCTGAATGGTTATTAATCTCGCATTAGAGTAGTCAAGTATGTTAAAATCCGCGAGGACGGTACCAATTAGTAATCTGTAAAAAGAAGATAAATGGGATGTAAATAAAAAAAAATTGTCAATTTCTAATGTGACTCTTGTGAATAATGCGGCCACTTTCCGTAACTATAGTTGTATTACGGTTTTCTTTCACTATCTCTTCCTTAAACCGATTAGAAAGTTTTGTCCCTAATCTTTTATTTGTCCTAACGTAGACTAGCTGACCAGGTACGTATTCTTTAATTGGTTTTTTATTTTTATTATGGTAAGTCAAGTCATTTTCCTGTTTGCGCTTTAGTCGGTCAACGTTAGATAATCTAGTTATTTCTATATCTTGGGGTGAAAAGTCAATCGTTCGACCAAAATAAAGATCTACAGGTTTCTTTTTTGTCGTTGAATGAATGGTATGGTTATATTCATTTACAGCTCTTTCCAAAAGTTCTTCGAAATTTCTAGATGTCCCATCACTTTTAAGGCATCTCATTATCTCCGCTAAGGTTGAATGGAAGCGTTCTATCTGTCCGTTCGCTTCGCTTCGATAAGATGGAGTTGTGAAAACGTTTATTTTCAAATCGTCTTTCATCATGAATAGGATTGAAGCTGAATTCAGAGAAGGTTCGTTGTCCATGACAATATTTTTCGGTACCCCATAAGAAAATAGTATTTCCCTAAGAGGTCTCCTAACATCTTCTGTCGATCGTCCCTTTAGTAATTTTGTCTGGACATACTTTGAAAATTTGTCAATCGATGTTAGTACCAATTTTTTGTCTGTGGAAAAAATGTCAAGGTGGACTGTGTGGCCTGGATGAGTTGGTATAGGTGTCTCTTTCAACTCAGGCGTATTTGGGTGTCTCTCATACTTATTTTTCTTACAAGTCGAACATAGCTTTATGACCCTTTTAATTTTATTTGCCATTCCTGGAACATAATATTTTTCCATAATTTGCAATCTGTTTTCTTTCTCATTGCGATGAGCCCTATTATGTGTTTCCACAATTATATTTTCTTGGTCGTGTTCTGACGTTATGTCATCAACTACCAATTGTGTAAATCGACATTTATAACTTGAAAAGTGGTCTGGATAAATTGTTTGAATTTTCCCCATTATTGGTTCAGGAGTTTTTATACCATTAATAACGGACGGATTTAGATACTTTTTTAGAATTTCTGTAAGTTTTTGTTCATCATAGTTAGGTTCGCTTATAAGGTGTCGATGATAGCCTGGGAATATGATTTTAAATTGGTAAGTGGGTGTTTCACCTATGGAAAGAAAAATTTGGTTCTTAAATACGTTTATTGGGGTTTCCATGCTCGGAATAAGATCTTGTGGAGAGCTGTCACTGCTGTGCACCGTGCCTGATAAAGAATTTATTCCAGTCGCTGGAGGTCTAGAAAGCGCGTCTGCTACTACATTACTTCTACCAGGTTTATATTTCATTTCATAATTGTATTCTTCTAAAATAGCTTTCCATCTTTTCATTTTACTATTATTATTTTTTGTGCTAAGTGCATATGTCAGCGGTTGATGATCTGTAAAGATGACAACTTTAGCTGACCCATACAAGTAATTCCTAAGGTTTCCTAATGCCCATATTATAGCAAGCATTTCCTTTTCATTGGCTGCGTAATTTTCTTCTGCTTCTGACAGAGTTCTAGATATGAATGCTATTGGCTGATCATCCTGACTTAAGACGGCTCCTAGTGCTACATTAGAAGCGTCAGTTGTCAATTGAAATTCTTTTTTAAAGTCTGGATATGCGAGAATTACTTCTCTAGAAACTAAGGCATTTTTTCATGAATCGATGGCGTTTTTGGCTTCATTATCCATTTGAATTTTCCTACGGTTTGATTCAGATTTGGAAATCGTACCTGCATCTCCTCGCAATAATTTAGTTAAAGGTTTTGCTAAGTCTGCGTAAGCTTTTATAAACCTTCTATAATATCCTGAAAGGCCTAGAAAGGACCGGAGCTCTTTTAGTGTGGTAGGATAAGCAAAATTTACTATTGCTTCGACCTTTTTGGGGTTTGCTTTTACTCCATTGTAAGAAACAATGAATCCCAAGAATTCTACCTCCTCTTTAAAGAATTCACACTTGTCCAACTGGACTTTCATATTAGCAGCATTAAGTGTTTCAAAAATTTCATTCAAGTGTTTAAAATGTGATTTTTCGTCTTTACTAAAGATAATTATATCGTCAATATAAACGTAGCATGTTTTGCCAATTTGTTCCCTGAGGATATCGTCCAGCGTCCTCTGAAATATGGACGGTGCGTTTTTCAACCCAAATGGGAGTCTTGTAAATTCATATTTACCATTATTAACTGAAAAAGCCATTTTCTCTATATCCTCTTCTCTAAGAGGTATTTGATGAAATCCACTCTTTAAGTCTATTACAGTAAAATATTTATTACCTCCTAAATGTGAGAGAACTTCATTTATCTCGGGAATGGGATATCTATCTGGTATTGTAATCGAATTTAATTTTCTGAAATCTATGACCAGTCTATATTTTTGTCTACCTGAAACATCTTGTTTCTTTGATACAATCCATATAGGCGAGTAATAAGGCGAACGTGATGGTCTTATTATCCCATCCTTTAATAATTTATTAATTTCCTCTTCAACTACTGCCTTCATGGCCATTGGGTAAGGGTAATTTCTGGTATAAGTTGGTATGTCCGTGGAAGTACGTATATCACCAACAACTCTTGTTGTATAGGTGAGTCTTTCGTCAGGATCTGCAAATAGACTTTTATGGTGACTTACAATGTTTTCGAGAGACCTTTTTTGATTTTCAGAAAGGTGTTCCATCCTAATTTCTATATTGTTGACATCTTGGGAAATGTATTGGAATATTGGAATATTTATTCCCCCTTTTACCGTGAAATAATTCTTTGAAGTGTAAATCACGGCTGATAATTCTTTTAAACTATCGTTGCCTAATATCCCATCGAAGGTTCTTAATCCTGGTAAGATAAAAAACTTTATGGGGACATCATTGATGCCAAACATATTTAAAAGAACATGATGCGTAATTTCTACATTTCCTGCAATAGATTTTGCACTAAATTTTTCCTGATTAGGTCTATGGTTTGTGACTAAATTAGGTTTTATATAATTCTTATTACTACCGGTATCTAAAAGGAATTTGAGAGTTTGTCCGTTCCTCGTTCTAACTTGAAAGTATGGTAACGAGGAACTATTTAACCAAAAAAATTAAGATCGTTTAGTAAATCTTCTTGTGTATAATCTGTTGTTATGGAATGATTTTTCTCGGTTTCGAGATCTTCAGGTGAATGCTCGAACATCTCAAGTCCGCTGTTGGTAAATTCCTTATAATATTCGTCCATTTCTGTTATCCCCCCAACTGCGCCTTCTTCTTGGGCATATTCATAATCTAGTGGAACCTGGTCTAATTGCCGCTGAGTTGCCTCATTGTTGGTTACCACATGAAAATTCCTTTGGAGTTTGTTGATTGGACCTTGAAATGAGCCCCCAGCTGGTCTCTTAGAAACTTGGTTAACTGGTGGTCTGTTCATATAATTAATGTGCCTTGATTGGATAGACCTATCCACGTCCATAGGTTCTACTCTAGGAGTTGGTTTTTGATAATTCGGTGTTAAATATTGGGGTTTATTATATTGGTTCGAAAAACCGATTTGGTTTCCTTGATTAAATTGTGGTCTTGGGCTAAAATTTTGATAACCGGTTGGCCTAAAAATTGTGTTACGAGTATAATTTGGATTATAATTTGGTATAGGACCATTACGGGGTGGCAATGGTGGTCTGTTATTTGTCATACCACCAACGTAAGCGAGCTCAGGAAAGAATTTCTGTCGATTTCCAAAAAATGAATTGGTTACTCCAATTCTGTCTTTCTGGATATTACCTCTAGATATTTGTCCATGAGCGTAATTCATACGAAATGTCATATTATCCAATTTTAAACAAATATGTAATGCTTCGGGCAAAGAAGTTGGTTCACGCACGCTAAGCAAACGTGGAAGATCACCATTTAAACCTCTAACAAATGTATCCAGGGCTTTATCCCTGTAAGTATTTGTCATTGAGCGAAGGCTTCCTTCGTCTAGATTTAAACATGATACTTTATCAAGTATCAGCGAAAGATGTTGATAGACAGCTTGATAAAATTCAGTTATACTCCTATTGCTCTGACACAAAACTGTCATTTGATATTCTAAAGTGCCGATATCTCTCTTATCCGAATAGTGCATCATTAGACATTTCTTCATTCGAGGCCAATCTAAGGGTGTTCTATACGATTCTAATGCAGTATCTGCATCCCCAGTAATTTTCGTCCTTATAGTATGTAAAATTGCATAATATCGTCCTGTTCCTTTAAGGCTGGAGTATAGGTCTAACACTCTGTCGACGGATTTTCGCCAGGAGTTGAACTCACCTGGTTTTCCAGAAAATTCCCTAAGTGATTTTATTATGTCTGGGACTTTGTCTAATTCTCCTAATTCTGTCGTAACTGCACCTATGGGTTGGTCAAAACCCTCGTCTGAGAGATAATCTGAAGGCGTTTTCAAAGCTTCGTTAATTATTTCAATAATCTGGTTCCTCTGAATTTCATTTAGTCCAGTTACGTTTCTGGCTGTTGTCCCACTTGTAGACACTGACAGTGTCCTACTCAGTCTGTCCGAGAGTTGTTCAATTGTTTCGTCAGGCATTTTGTTTCAAGGAGAAAATTGGATTGTTAAATTTGAAAATCAGGTCTTATTATTTTTATTATTTTTTTTAAATACACTGAACAATTTTTACGTAAAATTTTTTAAAGGATTAAAATTTAATTTTGTTAACAAAAAAAATACAGTAGAAATTTGGATTGTTAAAGTAAATTTAAAAATCAGGTCTTATTATTTTCAAAAAAAAAAAAAAAATACAACTAGGACTTTATACGCAAATTTTTAGAGGTTAAAATTTAATTATTATTATCAAAAATAGAATGAAAAAAAATTCTTTGTAGAGGATTAAAATTTAATTTGGTCACTATTTTTCTTTTCTTCTCTTATTTTATAAAAGATATTTTATATAAAATTATTCTTACATTAATAACAGCATCTCGTACTTTGATGATTACTGGAGCTTACTCTGGTAGTGTTCAGTTTTCTCGAACTTCGATGATTACACGAACTTAATTAGTTGATGAATTTTCAGCTATTATTTTAATTAGATTTTTCTTTCTAGTCTTTTAAAAAAAAAAAATTTTTGTTTTAATTTGCTGTCTTTTGAAAAAATTTTATTTTGTTTAATATTATAAATTATTTTTATTGTTCACTTATATAACAAAATAATTTTAGTGCTTGGTTAATAGTAATTTTTATTTTTACTTTTAATTTGGAGTTCACTTTTTATTATTTTTTCTTAGTAGTTACTAATTTTCTAATTTTTTTTTTTTATAATAGTTAGTTTTTTTTCACCTTTTCTATAGTTTAGTTTACGCAATATTTTTGTTTTTATTTATCAAATAGTTTTTTACTTTATTTTTGAAGTTTTTTCTTTTTTAAGCTCTTAAAAATTTTTCTATTTGCTACAGTCACTGTTTCCACTTATGTTTTTCCTTATTCTTTTTATTTATTTTGTTTTAGGTATTTATTTAATTTTCACTTTTCTTTAATTAAAAATTTTACTGTCACTTATTATTTTTAAATTCGAAAATATTTATTTTAGTTACTATTATTTATTATTTTTACTGTTCATTCATTTAGAAAATTTTTCTTATTTTGTAAAACTTATAATTACTTCACTACGCGAATTTTACAACGCGTGCTTACCGAGCTGCGACTTAACGTACGCTCCCTTTTGTCCTTTTGAACTACTAGGGCACTTGGTAAGGCTTGACTTTTTTTTTTTTTTTGAATGTACCGGAGGACCTTTATCCTGCAGGTCCCTGCGCGGGCGCCAATTAAATTCTTATACGAATTTTAGTTTAAAAAAATTAATTGTTGTGCGCTGATGGCGACACAACAACCGTCTTTATTTGTAATTCAAAATAAAAAGCAATGATTTTCTTAAAACTACCCTAATTTATAATAACAGGTTTGCTGATCACGCCATTCATTCACGCTGTTGTCATTCTGCCGCTCGTGCAATGCTGTTCAATGTTGTTGGTGTGAATTTACTACCTTGCAGAATTTCTGTGTTGCGCGTGCAATGGTATTATTGTAAAATGAGCTGCTTTATTCGTTGGCATGTGCAATGCCGTTCAATATTGTTGGTGGGAAAATACTACCTTGCAGAATTACTGTATTTTGGTAATCGCGCCGGATGCGCGTGAGTTAAATGAAAGTCCACGAATGCATTTGGTTGGAATGTTAATATGAACTGCTCTTTACTTTATTGTTTGCTATATTTTTATACAAAAATATTCTTAATCTAAAACTATAAATATTCAATAAAAAAAATATGCTTATGCTATTGGTTTCTTTTATAGAACGTTTAATTGGTTGGTCATAAAACAATATTGTATTTTGTAGGAAGTAAATGACGAAAACAAAGTGAGTTTTTCATACGAAAGTTTATCGACACTTTGTTTTCGTTTTGAAACTGTAATTTTGGTGATTTGACATTTATTTTATTTTAAATGATTGAAATGAATAAACAAAATTTCAATACAAAGTTTATTAACTCTTTGTTCTAGTTTAATGACGAAAACAAAGGTATCAAGTTTCAATGAATGAAGTAAGTTTCCATATGAAAGTTTATTAACACTTTGTTTTCGTTTAAAATTATAATTCTGTTAGTTTGACATTTATTTCATTTTAAATGATGAACTGAAATAATTATTGAGTAAACAATTTTATTAATACAAAGTTTATTAACACTTTGTTCTAGTTATTAAAAATTATAATTTTAATAATATGGTATTTATTTTATTCTTGGTAATTTATTCTTATGCTAGATATAGGGTTTTCAAGTTCGATGGAATCTGTTGAGTTCAGTGTTCCATTGGACTTAACTCCTCCCTCCTTAGATTGAAAATTCTCCTGGATTTTCTTAAGAGATTTTTTGTATTTCTTATAAATTATGATTATAAAAGTTAAACATATAATTGCAATACAGATAGTTAGAAAATAATTACCAATTATTGAATTAAAATGTATTGCTTTATGATATTTCAATTCTTCTATGGTTTTTATATGTTCCACTTCATTTATAGCTATTTGATCCAAAGAAATGGTTGTTTCCATATTATTTAAATTTAAATTTGGTGATAATGCAAAACTGGTTTTATATTCTTTTTGTTTATTTTCATAAATATTGCCATCAATTTTTATTTTGCAATCATTAAATGTAAGAAGTTGATTTCCACTTAAAACTAATTTCCTGCTGTCGCAGTTACTTTCTACCTTTGCACCATTTACATTCTTTAGAAGCACCATTCCCTGTTCAACCTCTAAAATTTCTTCTTTATTATTGAGAATTTTGTAACACTTTTGCTTATTACTAAAAATACATAGGTTTGATTTTTTTAGATTGGAAATATTTTGTTCGTTATTGTAATTGTAAACAGTATTATTGATAATAACAATTTCTTGTATTCTTATATCTAATTCAAAACCTTCCTTGTTTTTAATTGGCATAATCAATGATTTTGGGACTGTAATAATATTTAGTGGTATCTTTATAAAAAATACAATTTGTTCATTCCGGTATTTAGCAACTGTTAATTGTATTTGTTGTAATTTATTGAAATCAATATTTAAATCATTAATTTCCTCTGGTGTTAGTATATTGTTAGTCATAAGATTGTGGTTAGCTGCAATAATATTATCTTGTATATGCTCAATCTGTTCGTCCAATGTTTTAATCTTTAGCACCAAATCAAGATAAAAAATGTGTGAAAAAATATCTAAGTTATTTTTGTCTATTGAATTGATTTTTGCCAGAATAATATCTCTATCCGATTCAATAGTGTGTTTTAAGTTAGTTAGTGTTTCATTGAAATGATTTGTAATTTTTATTTGTTTGTTTGCGGTTTCTATTATATTATGATTATTGTTATCTATAATTTGTAAATGATTCTGTATTGTTTCCCTATCTTCTTCGTCCATAGTTCCTGCCATCCATTTCAGAACTGATCCCAAAACATTAGCTAAACCTCTTTTACCTCTATTCAATTGTAGAGTACGAAACTTTATTATAACCCTGTTAAGCTGAGCTTGTAAGACTTGTTTATTTATGTTAGACTGCTGTATACTATTTTCAATGTGGCTAATTATTTCCTGGATTTCACTTAGATAAATGGTGTGAACTATCGTTGTATATGCTTCGACCATTGTTACATTGTCCAACTTAATTTCCGTATATCCACTGTTGCCTTCATTTATAGGTTGAATCAATAAGTTATTCATTACCGGTGATATTAGTAGGATTAGAATCGTAAGCCGTAATATCCAGTGAATCTGCAAATTTAAAGGGACGTTTGATGTTAGTTGGGTGGATATTATCTACTTTCAGTTTTCTATAACGAGGTTCGTATTTATGTCTTAAAGCTTTATAATTTTTCACATATGCTTCTGGTTTGTCATAATTAAATTGTTCCCTATTCAAATTTCTTTTTGTTATAATTTTATCCTTAAAGTCTTTTAATCGATTATATAATTTTATTTTATCTATTGTTCCTTGTATTACATCAAATGGTCTGCTCATCGTTGTTGAGTGAATGGATTTATTATACCATTCAACACATTTATACATTCGCTCTTGTACTGATAATTCTGATCGTTGAAATTCTAATGTTCTAAACTTGTCTGATATGCTACTATGTAATCTTTCGATATCTGCATTTCCTGTATGGTTGTTAGGTTTGGTGAAATGAACTGTAATATTTTCCTCTCGTAAAAAGTTCTTTACATTGATGGATGCGAATTCGTTGTCTGTAACTACTTTGTTTGGTTTACCTCTCATTGATATATAGAGTCTAATTTTCTCTACTATTGTACAGCTATTTCTGTCTTCCAAATATAACATAACTGCGTATTTTGAAAATTTGTCAATGAAAGATAAAAAACTGTGTTTCTTATTTGTATATACGTCCATATGTACTATTTCATTAACATCTTTTGGTGTTTCTGTGACATGAAATTTTGGTGTTATTGGTTTCCTATCATATTTGGATTTGTTGCAAACATTACAATTATTAACGTATTTCTGAATAAAATGTTTAAGATTGTTAAAATAAATTTTAGTTTTCAAACCACAATAATTTTCGTTAATTCCTGCATGACCTGTTTCATTTTTATGGTATTTTGCTATATATCTATACAATTCATCCTCATTCAGCATATCTTTAGCGTGATAAACACATCGGACAAATTTTATTGAGTTACCGAATATTTCAATTAGCTTTAATTGTACTTTATTGTATAAATGATCAGACAATTCGGTGTAAATACCTATCTTCAAATTTCTCTTGATAGTTATATTCCTTCTAATTATATCGGTCATTGTACCGGTTATGATATCGTTAGTGTTTAAAAAAATTTTATGTTTGCCGTCAATGATTTGAGTTTCATTAGTTTTGTTATCAGTTAGTATTATTTGCTTCTCAAATCTATTAACGACTGTGTCCAAAATAAAAAAATGATCATTCAATTCTTCCTGTTGAGAATGGATAGTTGCAGCCACACTCATTTGATCATCTGCCATGAAAACAATATCATTTGGTGCATTTATACGGCTCATAAAATCGGCTACAACGTTCTCTTTACCCTTGATGTAACTTATTTTAAAATCATACTCTCCCAACCTCAACAGCCAACGCTGGAGTCTTTGGTTTATATCTTTACCCTTGGTTTTGGATTGAAGCCAAACCAATGGTTGATGGTCCGTAAATAGTTCAAATTGCCTGCCATATAGATATGGACGGAAGTAGTTTACTGCCCAAACAATAGCCAGCAATTCTTTTTCCACAGTCGCATAATGCCTCTCGTGGTCATTCAATGTTCTACTTGCATAGGCAATTGGATGATTTTCCTGAGACAATACGGCACCTACAGCATAACCACTTGCATCAGTAGTTAATTTAAATTTTTTTGAATAATCTGGATACTTAAGTATCGGTGGGTTAATGATCAACTTTTTCAATTTTTCAAAGGAATCATCATAATTAGGATCGTTGAGATTAATTTTCGTATTCTTCTTTAGATATTTAGTTAATCCTTGTGCAACTTTTGCGTAGTCTTTAATAAATTTTCGGTAGTACCCCGTAACTCCTAAGAAAGATTTTATCTGTTTAGTTGTTTCAGGAAGCTTTAGCTTCTGAATTGCATCAATTTTATTTGGGTTAGGTCTTAGACCTTCCTCGCTCAGAACATGACCAAGGTATTCAGTTTCCTTCGCCAAAAAAACGCATTTGTCGAGCTGTATCTTCAGATTATGCTCTCGTAATTTTTGAAAAATTTTGTTGACACTCTGTACATGCTCTGTTAATGATGTACTAAAAATTAAAATGTCATCTAAATAAACAACGCAAATTTTATTAATATATTCTCTAAGTACCGAGTTCATAAGACGTTGAAAGGTTGCTGGAGCATTTTTTAATCCAAAGGGCATCCTGTTGTATTCAACTTATCTAATATTATTTTTAAATTATTATATAATTGACTTACATCATTGTTTTTTGTTGATAGTGCTCTATGGTATAGTTGGGTGTAGCTTTCCCTGATGCCGAACACCTTTAATAGCTCATTTTTCACGTTCTGCCATGATTTATCGGTTAAACCTCGAATTATATTGGCTGCTTCTCCCTGTATCTTCTTAAGTATGCAGCGATGGTATATATATTCCTCCATTTCACCATCTTGAAAAATTCGTAGGAAGATTTCGACTTCCTTGATGAATGATGATATGTCATAGTCTCGATCTTTTCCAGTGAAAACATTTATTCTATCTACTTCCTTCAAAAGGATAGAAATTGGAATCGGACCCAACGATGATGTTTCTGTTGGCACTGCTGTGGGTGCTGATGTTTGTGTTGGAGCAGAAGTTAGTGTTGCTGTTGATGATGTTGATGTCATTGTGTTGAGTATATCGTTGCTTTGTAATATGTTGAAGTATGGTTTAAACTGTGGTGTTTCAGTTTTCTCCGTATCTTTAGGCATCTCCCTGGAGTTTAGACACAATTCACTGTTCCTTCACAAACTCGAACCGTAACGAAAAATAAGTTCTTTAGTCTTTTTTCTTCTTTGTTTTCAAAATGATATTCTTCGGAATATCTTAAAATTTTTCACAAATATATATTTTTTTTTTTTTTTTTAAAGGATATTCTTTAGAATATCTTCAGTATTTTAACAAATGTTATTTTTTTTCAAAAAAGGATATTCTTTGGAATATCTTCACTAATGTTTCACTTTTTTTTTTTTTTTCTTAAAAAAAAAGGATATTCTTTAGACAATTTTCACTAATGTTTCTTTGTTTTTAAAAAAGGATATTCTTTAGAATATCTTCATTAATTTCTTTTAGATAGCGTCGCGACCAAATAGGGATATTCTTCAGAATATCTTTTGGATTTGTTTGCCGACTGCGCCAGTTAAATGAAAGTCCACGAATACATTTGGTTGGAATGTTAATATGAACTGCTCTTTACTTTATTGTTTGCTATATTTTTATACAAAAATATTCTTAATCTAAAACTATAAATATTCAATAAAAAAAATATGCTTATGCTATTGGTTTCTTTTATAGAACGTTTAATTGGTTGGTCATAAAACAATATTGTATTTTGTAGGAAGTAAATGACGAAAACAAAGTGAGTTTTTCATACGAAAGTTTATCGACACTTTGTTTTCGTTTTGAAACTGTAATTTTGGTGATTTGACATTTATTTTATTTTAAATGATTGAAATGAATAAACAAAATTTCAATACAAAGTTTATTAACTCTTTGTTCTAGTTTAATGACGAAAACAAAGGTATCAAGTTTCAATGAATGAAGTAAGTTTCCATATGAAAGTTTATTAACACTTTGTTTTCGTTTAAAATTATAATTCTGTTAGTTTGACATTTATTTCATTTTAAATGATGAACTGAAATAATTATTGAGTAAACAATTTTATTAATACAAAGTTTATTAACACTTTGTTCTAGTTATTAAAAATTATAATTTTAATAATATGGTATTTATTTTATTCTTGGTAATTTATTCTTATGCTAGATATAGGGTTTTCAAGTTCGATGGAATCTGTTGAGTTCAGTGTTCCATTGGACTTAACTCGTGCAACGGTATTGTTGTGAAATAACTGTTTGTTTGTTTTGCAGAAGACGCAACGTCAGCTTGAGAACTAATTTTGGTATTTTTTAATGTGTGTTGTTGTTGTTAGCGAAATATTTATTTTAAATGTATTTTATATGTATTTTGTGTTAACTTATATGTATATTAGGGTGGGTCAAATTGTAGGGGGCCGAACAAATCTCCATAGGTTCTTCGCGGTTCTGGTATAATGTGCCAGAACAAGTATTTTTGTTCAAGGAACCATACCTGTAAAGTAATTTCCAAGCCTGCCAAAATTTCGATTAAGATATTTTCATGATACTTTCCATAATACTCAAAAATCGACTTATTTATTCCCTTTCAAATGCAAATAAATTATTGAAAATGTGTATACCTGGGGTTTTTTGGGGTCGGGAAATCAATTTTTCTCATTTAGTTTTATTTCTAACAGCCGCCAGTAGGCGTTTTCGTGAATTATTGTGGATTATTTTTTCACCTCTTTGGGCAAAATTTACGAAATTATTGCAGAAATCATCGAATTTCTGACTTTCCCCTATTTAGAACAGCCCAAAATGTTCACCGCTGAAAATTATATACGACCTATTTCGATTTGGTTGAATTTAAGTCAAAAATTTCCTTTTTTTTTTATTTACTCTTTGAATGAAGAAATATATTTTTTTCTTAATTTTCTTTATTATTTTAACCAAAAAGGTTACAAAGATACTTCGGGGTACTCCCAACACTACGAAAACTAAGGAAATCCTTAATCTTAGTAGGGGAAACCTTAGTAGGATAATTGGCATCCTCACTGGACACTCTGAGCTGAGGGCTCACCTATACCGTATAGAACGGGCGAAATCAGCCACTTGTAGAGCTTGCGGAGAGGATGACGAAACCCTAGAACACTACCTCTGTTACTGTCCTGCATTTGCGAGAACAGGGGTCAGATATCTATTCAACGACATCCTACCAGGCCTGACGAGTCTTAGGAGGATAAGCTGGATAACACTCAGGAAATTTGCTGATGAAACCGAATTTCTAAGTTAATATAGGGGTAGATAACCATATGAACGTAGAGATGTAGAGCGCACAACAAGCCGACGTACTGGCTAAGGTGTATATCCGGACATAACGGATATGAGCTATGTATTTACATAGCTCCTCTTATCAACCTAACCTAACCTAAACCAAGTTATATAAGTGAAATCTTTAATATTTATTAAAGCATTTCATTGTGTGAGCCTTTGTTGATTTTAATTGAGTTTTATTTTATATTGATATTTTTGTGAGTTTTTTTACAATAAATTCTGCCGAGCTTATTCGATGAATTTGCTCTCATTTCTTAATTCATAATTGTAACAGTTGGTACAGAATCTGGCCATATAGTTTTGCATCTTGGTATTTATTTCTTTATTTGCTTTCTTGTACAACAGGAATACATCTCATAATTACAGTATAGGAATAATTATGCTATGGCATGACAATCGTTAGCTACAGTTTGGGAAAAGGAATTTTTTAAAATTTGAAGCGTTGCTGTTCGGTTGCTGCGAGTGTAGAAGCATATTTCAAAGACATATAGCGCCAACATTGAAATGCCATTCAGATACCAAGTAACGATGACTATGTAGAACCGCTTTTTTTGTCCGGTTTGATCTGGCAAACCGATGATATTCATAAAGGTAAAGTGATTTTGCGGTGAATATTACTTTACGAAGAAACAAAAGAACTATAATTTTCATCAGATTTTCCTATGATACGCCAACAAACTTATTTGTGCCGCAAGAAGTTCCAGTCTTAATCTAAAAATATATCTAATTATGCTTTTATATAAAATATTAAGTTTGCTTTTACTATGCGACTCTCAAAAGTTCACACCCATACAAAATTCAGGGATTAGATATGTTTTGGCAGGAAGTATTATTATAGCTAAAGGAGTGAAAGATTGAAAAGTTTCATAGAATTCAGAGCTTCATTAAAGATTGAACAACAGTCGTATTTATGTGGTTCGACCAAGTTGGAGTCTTATTAAAAGTCACTCCAAAACTTTTTCTTGCTGTGACAAAGTCCATTCTCTCGCCGTTGATAACTATTTCATTCCCAAACTCTGGATTTACATTCCATTTGCATATTAGCAGACATTTTGACTTGCTAGAATTAATGCATAAAAGATTTTATGACGCCTATCTGTACAATTGACTAAGGTCATAGTTAATTTTGTCTATATTTTCATCTATAGACTGAATTGTGATGCTCAGAAAGAGTTATAAATCGTCAGCGTACATGAGTATCTTACATAGAGAAAGATAAATACACCAACCCGGCTTATTATGAAGTGTATGAATACATATATACGTTTTTGGATACAATTTTTTATTATAATTACTATAATCAGTATGCTAAACTTATATATACACTTCGTTTCAATTTTTTTAAACACGACTTAAAATATAACTGAACTCGAACCTGTTTATTGTACATGTTGTGTTTTTTCTTACCACACGAGCCACAACACGACTTAAAATATAACTGAACTCGAACCTGTTTATTGTATATGTTCTGTGTTTTTTTTCATTACACGTACCAGAACATGAACTTAAAATAAAGCAACACTCAAAAATGTGTGCTTTATGTGTGATTGAAACAAAAAGTATGTGATACAAAAATGTTCGTGTAAATAACGAAATATTAAAACGAACACAGTCATGGTTGTGTTGGGCACCGAAGAAAATTTAAAAACAAACATAATTGGTATGAAAATAAAAATATGTGTGTGTTGGTCTAAGTTATGTTTGTTTACATATATGTACGAGTTTTTTATTCAGTGTGTGTTTTTTTCTGAACACTGATTATAACAAACAAAACCAATATTTATTGAGTATTTTTGAAGTTACAGGGCAGAAAAAGTAAATAACCTAAAAGTAGCACGTACATTTTGTCTATCTATATATATAAAATTCATTTTCTGTTTGTTTGTTTGTTTGTTTGTTTGTTTGTTTGTTTGACCGCTATACAAATTTTTATTTTTCAACGGATTTTCCTGAAATTCTGTACACACGATCTCTATACGCCAGGAAAGGTCGCCATATACTTTTTACCGGCCACGCCTACTTTTACGCCCACTTTTTATGTAAAATTCATTTTCTGTTTTATTCATATTTGTTCACTATACAAATTTTTATTTGTTAACAGATTTCTCTGAAATTCGGTACACACGATCCCTGTACTCCACCTAAGGTCACCATATACTTTTTGTCGACCATGCCTAATTTTACGCCCACTTTTTATATACAAATAATTTTCTGCTTTTTGGTATATTTGTTCGCTATACAAATTATTATTTTTCAACGGATTTCTCTGAATTTTGCTACACACGATCTCCATACTCCATGAAAGGTCGCCATATGATTCTTACCGGCCACGCCTACTTCTGCGCCCACTTTTTGTATACAATTCGTATTCTGTTTTTTGGTATATTTGTTCGCTACACAAATTTTTATTTTTCAACGGAATTCTCTGAAATTTGGTACACACGATCTCTGTACTCCAGGAAAGGTCGCCATATGCTCCGTACCGGCCACGCCTACTTTAACGCCCACTTTTTGTTCACAATTCTTTTTGTTTTTTGGTATATTTGTTCGCTATACAAATTTTTATTTTTCAACCGATTTCTCTGAAATTTTCTACACACGATTTCTGTACTCCAGAGAGATAGCCATATGATTCTTGCCGGCCACGCCTACTTCTACGCTTTTTATACAAAATTAATTTTCTGTTTTTTGGTATATTTGTTCACTATAGAAATTTTTATTTTTCGAGGGATGTCTAAAATTTGGTCACACGATCTCTATACTACAGGGAAGGTCACCATACGCTTCTTACAGGCCACGCCTACTTTGCGCCAACTTCTATGTATATAAAACTTATTTTTTTCCTTTTATTTGTTTCTTTATTTGATTGCTATACAAACTTTTATTTTTCAATGGCTTTCTCCGAAATATAGTACATATTCCGGGGAAGGCTGCCATATGAATTTTACCGACCACGCTTACTTATACGCCCAATTTTCATATAAAATTCACATTTTTTGTGTGGTATATTTCTCCCCTATACAAATTTGTACTTTTCAACGGATTTCTCTGAAATTTGGTTTACACGGAAATAACTACACGGTGAACAAATTCCCCAAACTTAAAAAAAGGCACCCAAAAGAAATTAACAAATTCCCCATTTTGTTTTTAATCGAAAGAAAAAATGAACTTATTCCCAAATTCATTCTTAAATTTTTACATATTTTTATTTAATGAATTTTGTTAAATATTTATTTTAGTAAACATTTGCATACTGCTCTCAATATATGTCCTACAATAAATGCATTTAAAATGAGTTTTCTTTTCAATAGCACGGGGAATATAGCTTAGCTTTAATATCGGAATGATCTGAAAAATATATTTTGACAATTAAAATAAGATGGCAGCAGCTGCGCGGCAGCACAGGTGTGGTTGCCAAATGCGCGGAAGCGGCGCGGCGCGCCCGCGGACTCGGACTCGGACGCGACGGATGCGGACGTGACGCGCTCTCGGAACACAGCTCAGCTAAAATATCGCAATGCTCTAAAAAATATGTTTTAGGAATTAAAATAAGTTAACGAGAACTAAGCGGCAGAACGGGTAGTAGCTGCGAGGCGCGCGGACGCGGACGCGACGGATGGGGACGCGACGCGCTCACGGAACACAGCTCAGCAAAAATATCGCAATGATCTGAAAAATATATTTTGGCGACAACAACTGCGCGGCAGCACGGGTCTGGCTGCCAAACGCGAGGAATCGGGCGCGACTCGCTCGCGGAATACAGCTTAGTGAAATGTCATATGATTAATTTTATCTACGTATGTGAAATAATTACCTGTTGATCAAAATAGGACACACATATACTATAAGCAGTTGCTTAAAGAAACCTTGCGACGCAATATTAAACGTCGCATAAGTATTTCATTTCTGAAACTTGAATTTGACGTCTCTGCTCAATGATGATCACTTATTGAATGAAGTAATTCAATTTTTAAGAGTTCTGACTCCTTTAATTTGCAAACGATTCCGTTATATTTGGTGTTTATAAATAATCTTAAAAAATACTTAAAGCGGTTTCGCAACTTATTTTTGAAGCATTTAAAAAACTTCTAAATTAAAAAATCAAAAAATTTTGAAAATAAATAAAAAAAATTAATTTACTGCCCACACAAATTTTTAAGTACTCAGCGCCTGGTAAGCATAGTGAACCATTTTTCAAGTCAAAGGCCTTTTTATCCCGGGCAAGACCGGGTAAAAACAGCTAGTATATATATAAAATTCATTTTCTGTTTGTTTGTTTGTTTGTTTGTTTGACCGCTATACAAATTTTTATTTTTCAACGGATTTTCCTGAAATTTTGTACACACGATCTCTATACCCCATGAAAGGTCGCCGTAAACTTTTTACCGGCCACGCCTACTTCTACGCCCACTTTTTATGCAAAACTAATTTTCTGTTTTTTGGTATATTTGTGCACTATAGAAATTTTTATTTGTTAACAGATTTCTCTGAAATTCGGTAAACACGATCCCTGTACTCCAGCTAAGGTCACAATATACTTTTTATCGACCACGCCTACTTTTATGCCCACTTTTTATATACAATTCATTTTCTGTATTTTGGTATATTTGTTCGCTATACAAATTTTTATTTTTCAACCGATTTCTCTGAAATTTGGTACACACGATCTCTCTGCTCCAGGGAAGATCGACATATTCTTCGTACCGGTCACGCCTACTGTTACGCCCACTTTTTGTATACAATTCATATTCTGTTTTTTGGTACATTTGTTCTCTACACAATTTTTTTTTTTAACGGATTTCTCTGAAATTTGCTACACACGATCTCTGTACTCCAGAGAGGTCGCCATATGATTCTTGCCGGCCACGCCTACCTCTACGCCCACTTTTTATACAAAATTAATTTTCTGTTTTTTGGTATATTTGTGCACTATAGAAATTTTTATTTTTCAAGGGATGTCTAAAATTTGGTCACACGATCTCTATACTATAGGGAAGGTCACCATATACTTTGCGCCAACTTCTATGTATATAAAACTTATTTTATTCTTTTATTTGTTTCTTTATTTGATTGCTATAAAAACTTTTATTTTTCAATGGCTTTCTCCGAAATTGAGTACACATTCCAGGGAAGGTCGTCATATGATTTTTACCGACCACGCCTACTTTTACGCCCAAGTTTCATATAAAATTCATATTTTGTTGTGTGGTATATTTCTTCCCTATACAAATTTGTACTTTTCAACGGATTTCTCTGAAATTTGGTTCATAGGGAAATAACTACACATTGAACAAATTCCCCAAACTTAAAAAAAAGGTCCCCACAAGAAATGAACAAATTCGCCATTGTTATTCGAAACAAAAATTGAACTTACTCCCCAAATTCATTCTTAAATTTTTACATATTTTTATTTAATGAATTTTGTTAAATATTTATTTTAGTAAACGTTTGCATACTGCTCTCAATATATGTCCTACAATAAATGCATTTAAAATGAGTATTCTTTTCAATAGCATCATTTCGTTGCGCGGAAGCTATGTGCACGGGGAATACAGCTTAGGTAGAATATCGGAATGATCTGAATAATATATTTTGACAATTAAAATAAGTTGGCAACAGCTGCGCGGCAGCACAGGTGTGGTTGCCAGACGCGCGGAAGTGGCACGCGGTGCGCGACCGCGGACTCGGACGCGACGGATGCGGACGCGACGCGCTCTTGGAACACAGCTCAGCTAAAATATTGCAATGATCTGAATAATATATTTTGCCGATTAAAATAATTTGACAACAACTGAGCGGCAGCACGGGTAGTAGCTGCGAGGAAGCGGCGCGAGGCGCGCGGACTCGGACGCGACGGATGCGAACGCGACGCGCTCTCGGAACACAGCTCGGCTAAAATATCGCAATGGTCTAAAAAATATGTTTTAGGAATCAAAATAAGTTAACGAGAACTAAGCGGCAGCACGGGTAGTAGCTGCGAGGAAGCGACGCGGCGCGCGACCGCGGACTCGGACGCGACGCGCTCTCGGAACGCAGCTTAGCTAAAATATCGCAATGCTTTAAAAAATATGTTTTAGGAATTAAAGTAAGTTAACGAGAACTAAGTGGCAGCACGGGTAGTAGCTGCGAGGAAGCGGCGCGTGGCGCGCGGACGCGGACGCGACGGATGCGGACGCGACGCGCTCGCGGAACACAGCTCAGCTAAAATATTGCAATGATCTGAATAATATATTTTGCCGATTAAAATAATTTGACAACAACTGAGCGGCAGCACGGGTGTGGCTGCCAAACGCGCGGAAGCGGACGCGACTCGCTCGCGGAACACAGCTTAGTGAAATGTCGTATGATAAATTTTATCTACGTATGTGAAATAATTACCTGTTGATCAAAAGAGGCCACACATATACTATAAGCAGTTGCTTAAAAAGAAACCTTGCGACACAATATTAAACGTCGCATTAGTCTTTCATTTCTGAAACTTGAATTTGACGTCTCTGCTCAATGATGATCACTTATTGAATGAAGTACATCAATTTTTAAAAGTTCCGATTCCTTTAATTTGCGAACCATTCCGTTATATTTGATGTTTATAAATAAACTGAAAAAAAAACTTTAAGCGGCGAAACCGCTTATTTTTGAAGCATTTTTGCTGCAGCATCTTATAAAAAACTTCTAAATTAAAAAATCAAAAAATTTTTAATTGAAATAAAAAATGAATTTACTGCCCATACAAATTTTTGGGGAGAAAGTTCATTTTATTGGGGAATTTTTCAATTGGGGACTAAGTACTCAGCGCCTGGTAAGCATAGTGAACCATTTTTCAAGTCAAAGGCCTTTTTGTTCCGGGCAAGACCGGAATAAATATTATTTAACTAATTTTAAACATCTTATTTTGGGTTAATTATATAAATTATTAACTTACAAATCTAATTTAATAATGAGTAGAACTTCATAAATCCTATTTGGTAAAGAATCATAATGCTTTTTAATATAGTCAAGGAAAATTGAAGCCGATGCTTCCCGAATAGCCTGAATTAGCTCAGCTCCAAAAAGACTTTATAGTGGGAAAAAGCCTTTTCCAAAACTCCTTTGTACAATTGCGCGTTCATCTTGGGAGTCAAAAATTGAAGCTCGCATGTACCCAAATAGGATATGGCTCCCCAGACCATAACCCCGCCGACTCTGCTGCGCAGACGCTCCAATTAATGGGTCTCCTTTCTTAAATCATGGAAGTAAAAGTTATACCCGCCAGGGCCCTCGAAATTAAATTTTTTTTCTCATCAGAGAATATAACGCGCTGCCACTCTGTCTTCCATTACATGGAGTTTCTAGAGAAATAAGCCAAGCTCTTTGCCTAGAGGGGAAAGAAGAGGTTTTTCTTTGATTTTAGGTGCTTTAGATGTCAAGCTTTAGAATTCACCCGCCACACAGTAGTTTTACATGCGTTAACTCCAGCTTTTGCTCTTATTTTGTCAACAGAGTCATGCGAATGGGAAGCCTCGCACAGCCTCTGCATTGGAAAGTACACTATTTACTCGACTTTTCATATTTCTTCCATAACTGAATAAAATTATATACGACTTTTCTACTACTTCCAATTTTTTTTTTTTTTTTTTGCTATTTCAGACACAGAAAGGTCACATTTCTGATAAGTTTTTATTTTAATTTGTTCCTCGTTCGTTGAGGCTGTACCACGCCCCAATATTGTTGAATATTATTTAAATATATTTTAAAAATTAAAAATAATTTTTTACTTTATCTTGCCGATTATCTGCACGACGTAAATAAAACTTAAACGTAAGTGTGCTATTCAAGTGAAACAGAAAATGCATTAGAACTTGAAGCCAGCGAAAATGAAATGAACAGAAATATGTACCTGTAAATTCTTAGAGTTTCAATTGTGTCGCATAGAATGTAGATAGGAATACCAACAAAATAGTACAACAACAAGTGCAGTTCAGTCAATATTGGTCTATGCTATTCAAGTGAAATGGACTTTATATATCCTCTGAACGCTAGTGTGAAGGGTATAAAAATATCAAAATAAACGAATGTTTCCATTCAACTTTTTTTTTGTCAAATTTAATCAATTTTTTTCCATATTTTAAATTATTTTGTCAGTTTTTCATTTATCATTTAAAAACACTTAACTATTTGTTTTCAACTGAAAATACAATAGTCTGGCTTCTACATGCTATAATATATACATACGTATATTAAAAATATGCTTTTAAGTATATTTGTACCATTTAATAGCATTTGTCGAAACTCTGCAATAATTAAGTTTTTCATTCATTTTAAACAGAAATAGACTATTGCTTATTATTTCGTTTTATATAGAACATCATCATAAATCAAAATTGTTGGAAATATGAGAGCTTATAACAATGAGCAATGAACATGTATAATAGTCAATTTGATTTAATCTAAAACAATATTTAAAATTTAATTATATTTAATGTGTATGATAAATTAAAAATTTAGTGTTTGAAAATTCTATGCTTTTTTCAGCTTATGGTTGTCATATCAATAGCTATTATTGTCTGCCTTCCTCTCTTAAAATTAGTAAAAGATATATAAAAAATATACGGAAGTATTAAATAAAAGGTTTTGCTTTAAACTCTTATGACAGACCCAAATAAAACAAATTTAAAAAAAAATTTTAAAATTTAAAAATAAATAAATAAATAAGTAAATAAATACAATAACAACAATATAATTTATATATTGATGTGAGCATTTTAGCATTTCAAAAACATTACACATAATCGAGTTTGAAAATTTTCACCAATTTCAATATCGTTCATCCTATGGCCGATAAAAGCTTATATACCAAATTTCATCAAAATGTATTCATACTTGCGACCTGTAGTTTCATTACAAGGTTTACATGGACACACAGATGGACATCACTAAAACGACTCAGAAAGTGATTCTGAGCTAATCGGTATAATAAAAGTTGGGTCTAGGTGAGATATTTTTGGTAGTTACAAACAGCAGCACAAAGTCATTATACCGAAACAACATAGTGGTATAGGGTATAACAAGTAAGAAAATTATAGTCGATCTTGACCGTATATGATTCCCTATACCATGGTGTAGAGACCCTTTCTCTTCGATCCAATTAATTGGATATAGAAAATAAGCATAAACCGAATTTGAATGGCATTGGTATTAATTTTTTTGACTGCTGATATTAAAAAGTTCATATCGGGTGCTATATTTATATGGGGACTAGGTCGAAAAATGAATTGATCCTGACCATATTTGCAAAGTCACTTTTATTTTGAAAAAATATACACAAACCAAAGTTGAGAAAAATCTGTGCAATATTTTTGTTTTTTGATAGATTTAAGTAAAGATCGGAAAGTAGCTCTATATGGGCCCTATGACTAAGAATTGTCCTATAGGGACTTTTTCGGACTACTTATTAATGGATACAATAAACACATACCAACCCAATTTGACTAAGATCTTTGTGATAGTTTATATCCTTTGGCAATTTATGTCGATTTCATAGAGGTCATTTGTATGGGGACTAGGTCTGAAAATTGACCCATTTTCACCAATTTCAATAGCGTTCATCCAGTGGCCGATAAAAGCTGTAGTTTGATTACAACGGACGGATGGACGAACGGACGGACGAACATCGCTAAAACGACTCAGAAAGTGATTCTGAGCTGATCGGTATAATAAAAGATGGGTCTAGGTCAAATATTTTTGGTAGTTACAAACAGCAGCACAAAGTCATTATACCTAAACCACATAGTAGTATATGGTATAAACATTACACATAATCGAGTTTGAAAATTTTTCAGGCTCAAAATCAAATGTTTTTACTTTACCATAAAGTTAAAATCATTGGTTCATTTGTTTCAAAAATTAATCTATATTCTGCACGACAGGTTACACAGTTGTTTTGGGAAGATTCACCAACCCTCATCAGTAACCAAAACCTTCCCCAATATAATAAACTATTTATAGCACATATTTCAAACAAGTGTATGTTTTTGCCTACTACAACATACTTGATGTTTTTTCTTTAAAACAACTATTTGTTTTGCTTAGTTTTAGCGTTAACTGCATGCTCTCCGTATTTTATATTTGTTATTCTATATTTACACAAATGTAAAAATATTGCTTTTGATATCTTAAATGATTGTGTTTGAAAATTTTTTCAGGCTCAAAATCAAATGTTTTTACTTTAAAATAAATAAATGTTTTAACATTAAAATAAAGTAAAACAAGTAAGAAAATTATAGTCGGTCTAGACCGACTATACGATACCCTATACCCTATCTCTCAGGCCCAACTAACTGGATATATAAAATAAGCATAAACCAAATTTGAGAGGGATTTTTATTAATTTTTTCTGCTGCAGATATGAAAAAGTTCATATCGGATGCTATATCTATATGGGGACTAGGCCCAAAAATTACCGATATTGGCCATGTTTGGTAAAGTCTCTTGTATTTTGCAAAAATATACACAAACAAAATTTGAGAAGATTCAGTGCAATATTTTTGTTTTTTGATAGACATAAGTGAAGATCGGGAAGCAGCCCTATATGGGGCCTATGACTAAGAGCTGTCCAATAGGGATCATTTTTGGACTACTGATTAATGGATGTAATAAATATATACAAACCCAATTTGACTAAGATTCGTATGATAATTTGGATCTTATAGCAATATATATAGTGGTATAGGGTATAAAAACATTGGCACATTTATTTAAAAATGTATCTATATTCTGCACGACAGTTACACAGCTGTATCGGGAAGAGTCACAAACCCTCATCAGTAACCAAAAGCAGTAGATAGTTTGTTTGGTTAAAAGTTAATTCATATACCTTTGCTGTGAAGCCAATGCAATAAGAATCAAAGTTAAAAGTTATATCATTGAACCTTACCCAATATAATACACTAAATATAAAACACCTTTGATCAAAGTCTTTTTATAGCCTACTAGCTGTTTTTACCCGGTCTTGCCCGGGATCCAAAGGGCTTTGACTTGAAAAATGGTTCACTATGCTTACCAGGCGCTGAGTACTAAGTCCCCGATGAACCATTCGTCAAAAAAATTAACTTACTCCCAAAAAATTTGTATGGGATTGGGGAATTTGTTCATGGTGAAAAAATTATCTATGTTCACGTTTTTTGGGGGAACAAATTCATGTTTTATTTCAATTTAAAATTTTGTGATTTTTTAATTTAGAACTTTTTTTATATATAAGACGCTACAGCAAAAATACTTCAAAAATAAGCTGCGAAACCACCTTAAGTTTTTTTTTTTTTTTAATTTTACTTATTTTGTAAACATCAAATATAACGGAATCGTTTGCAAACTATAGGAATCAGAACTTTTAAAAATTTAATTACTTTATTCAATAAGTGATCAACATTGAGCAGAGACGTCAAAGAAAAACGGAAAATGGATGCGACGTTTAAAATTGTGCCGCAATGTTGCTTTAAGCAACTGCTTATAGTATATGTATAGTAATTATTGCACATACGTAGATAAAATTTATCATAAGACTTTTCACTGAGCTGTGTCCCGCGAGCAAGTCGCGTCCGCGTCCGTGCGTTTGGCAGCTACACCCGTGTTGCCGCGCAATTGTCGTCAATTTATTTGAATCCCAAAATATACTTTTCAGAACATTACTATAACTTAGTTGAGCTGTGTTTCGTGGGCGCGTCGCGTCCGCGTCCGCGCGTCCCTTACACGCTTTTGGCAGCTACACCCGTGCTGCCGCGCAGTTGTCGCGAACTTATTTTAATCGCCAAAATATATTTTTCAGATCATTGCAATATTTTAGCTTAGCTGTTTCGCGAACGCGTCGCGTCCGCGGCCGCGCGCCGCTTCCGCGCGTTTGGCAGCCACACCGGTGCTGCCGCGCAGTTGTTGTCAACCTAATTTAATTGCCAAATTTTATTTTTCAGATCATCCGATATTTGAGCGCAGCTGTGTTCCGCGAGTACATCGCGTCGCGTCCACGCGCCGCGCGCCACTACCGCATATCGAAATTATGCTATTGAAAAGAATACAGATTTTAAATACGTTTATTGAGAGCAGTATGGAGATTTTGTTCATTTCTTTTGGGGACCTTTATTTAAAAATTTGGGGAATTTGTTAATTTTTTGGGGAATTTGCGCATTGGGGGCTAAGTGCTGAGCGCATGCTTACCACTACAACTTAGCATTGATTATTTTGAGTGTATTATCTCTAAAAGTTACGAATTTTAGTTATTCTATAGCTTGGGAATATACAATTCTGGTTTTTCCTTCTGGTGCATATACGAAAAGCTTGTGCTGTCTCCCAGCTCTGGAGCAGGCGACAAATAATTGTCTATGAGAAAAACAGGGAGATGGTCCTCTTATGTACGTTATGTTAGGAACAACTTTTTGTACCATCTCTTGCAATGAAAAACCAACTTACAAAAGTCTTCTGGTAGGCATATTACAGGCGTTTCAAGAGTTTCACATTCCCTGGAGTTAGCTTGCCTTATCCGTTAGGCCTGAAGACATTGTTGAGTCGTTTACTGAGTTTCAGATTCCCTCGACTAAGCTTGGCTTAGCTGCTGGATTTCTAGACGCATTAGAGTAGATTCAGGCATTTCCGCTTCTCTTAACAAAGCTTGTCTTGATCTTTGGGCTTCAAGACGTTATTGGGTTTGCTTAGGTGGTTCAGCATTTCTCGACTCAGATTGTTTAACTCGTCGAGACTCGATACGAATTTGGGTCTGATCAGGTTCTCTAGAGTTCCGTTTTGTTTAAGCCTTTTTGCATTTGAGGTAGTACGGCCTATATGCTATGTTTTCATGTGCAAGGCACAAATGCAAATAGTTATTTTTCCACCTTTACAACTTATTTATATAATGAAAAACATTAAATGGAAATATTTGTAATAGGTTGCTTTCCAATGTAGCCAAAAGGCAAGATGGAAATAAATGTAAGATTTTGTTTTTCATTGCATTTAAAAAGGCGAGATGCAAATATTTATAATCGGAATATTCCTGCAGCGGTAGTCAACCTATGAAATAAATCTGCACTAATTTTGGGGTGTTGAATCTCAAATTGTAAAAAAGATAAGACGGGAAAATTTGTAATAGGTTGATTTAAAATCTTCATTTCATAATGGTGTAAACTCAAGGGTAGTAAGTAAAGAGATTTATGTACAAAATTTTTGGGAAGTCAATTGAAAAATTTAAATATGTGAACAAACACTAAAAGTGTATATAGAAAATAAAAAAAGTGGGCGTGGCCGATAAAAGTATATGACGACCTCACCTGGGATTTGAGAATAATGTGCAGTAGATTGGAGCGCAACCCATAAAAAATTAAAAAAGTAGGCGTGGCCGATAAGAAGCATTTGGTGAGTTTCCCTGTGGCACATAGATCGTGTGTACCAAATTTCAGAGGAAATTGTTAACAAATAAAAATTTGTATAGCGAACAAATATATCAAAAAGCAGAAAATTAATCGTATATATAAAGTGGGCGTAAAAGTAGGCGTGGTCGATAAGAAGTATATGGTGACCTTAGCTAAAGTACAGGGATCGTATGTACCGAATTTCGAAGAAATTCGTTAACAAATAAAAATTTGTATAGCGAACAAATATACAAAAAAGCAGAAAATGAATTGTATATAAAAAGTGGGCGTAGAAGTAGGCGTGGCCGATAAGAAGTATATGGTGAGCTTAGCTGGAGTACATGGATCGTGTGTACCGAATTTCAGAGAAATCCGTTAACAAATAAAAATTTGTATAGTGAACATATATGAATAAAACAGAAAAGGAATTTTACATAAAAAGTGGGCGTAAAAGTAGGCGTGGCCGGTAAAAAGTATATGCCGACCTTTCCTGGGGTATAGAGATCGTGTGTACAAAATTTTAGGGAAATCCGTTGAAAAATAAAAATTTGTATAGCGGTCAAACAAACAAACAAACAAATAAACAAACAGAAAATGAATTTTATATATATAGATACCACTATGTGGTTTGGATATAATGACTTTGTGCTGCTGTTTGTAACAACCAAAAATATTTGACCTACACTCACCTTTAATTATACCGATCGAATCAGAATCACTATCTGATTCGATTTAACTATGTCCGTCCGTCCGTCTGTCTGCCCATGTAAAGCTTGTAATCAAACTGCAGGTCGAAAATATGAATATATTTTGATGAAATTTGGCATTTAATCTTTTCTCGGCCATGGGATGAACACTATTGAAATTGGTAAGAATCGGTCCATCTTCAGACCTAGCCCCCATGCAAATGACCCCTATAAAATCGACATAAATTGCCATAAGATCCAAATTATCATACAAATCTTAGTCAAATTGGGTTTGTATGTATATATTACAGCCATTAATCAGTACTCCAAAAACGATCCCTATTGGACAACTCTTAGTCATAGGCCCCATATAGAGCTGCTTCCCGATCTTCACTTAAATCTATCAAAAATGAAAAATATTGCACTGATTCTTCTCAAATTTTGTTTGTGTATATTTTTGCAAAATACAAGAGACTTTACCAAACATGGTCAGGATCGGTCAATTTTTGGGCCTAGTCCCCATATAGATATAGCATCCGATTTGAATTTTTTCATATCTGCATAATATTAATAAAAATCCCACTGAAATTTGGTTTACGCTTATTTTCTATATCCAGTTAGTTGGGCCTGAGAGATAGGGTCTGTAAACGCATGCTGTAGGATATCGTATAGTCGGTCTAGACCGACTATAATTTTCTCACTTTTTATATATGTGTATGCTCTTGCCTTATTTTACTTTATTTTAAAGTAAAAACATTTGGTCTTGAGCCTGAAAAAATTTTCAAACTCAATCATTGAAGAGATTAAAAACAATATTTTTACACATTTGTATAAATATAAAAATACACATAATCATTACACAGTGCCATTATTTGTGTAAAAAGTTTAACATATTTATACATGTTCATGCCGAAAGAGGGAGAAAACAAATATCGTCTAAACGCGTTAAAGGAAATTTGTCATTCACTATTTTGTCATTTAACCTTCTGAAGTCTACAACCAATCTCCATTTTTTTAAATCTGTCTGTCCCTTCTTTGGCACTAATAAGAGTGGTGCGTTATAAGGGCTTATCGATGGTTCAATAATATTATTCTCTAAAAGTTTTTGAACTTGAGAATTTATCTCTGTTGTTTGTGCTTGCGGTAATCTATAATTTTTAATGTATACTGGACTATTATCATTCAAATTTATTGTTTGTTTATAAAAATTGTTGGCAGTTAATTCTTCATCCTCCATGTGAAATATTGATTGATATTCCTTTAATATTGAGATAAGTTCATCTCTGTTCCCATCATCCAAGTCATTTAACTCAAAGTTTTTCAGTAATTTCCTAAATCTTTGCTGTGTATAATATTTCTCATTCTCTTTCATGCTATATGAACATATATGATAGTTTCTCAGTGGTCTAGTTTCCACTTCTAAATTGTCTATTATAACTATATTGTCCGTTACATTTAGTAATTTGATGTGTTGATTGCCATTCCTAGGTATTATTGCATTTGCCAAAAATACACCTTTATCAATCTCCCTATTCAATATTACGGAGTCCTCCTCCAGTTTAATATTAAATGGTATTACTATTTCACTTCGATGTGGTATTTTTACCCTATTAATCCTAAAAGTATTATCATGTATTGGAACTACTATCATCTCATTATTAAAATTAAACGTTAACACATATGTATCATAATCTATACTGCATCTATATTTTGAAAGAAAATCCCTTCCTAGAATTCCATCTGTCCTTATTGGGAAATTGTCCTCTACTAGTTGTATTTTCTGTCTGATAATATTATTATCGATATTAAAGTTAATATTCGTGGAACCCAGTGATTTAATAATTTGATCTGAAATTCCTGTCAAGTTGCAGTAGTCATCCTGGTTTACCTCATAACTCGTTAAAAATTTATTCTTGCACAATGAGACATCAGCTCCTGTGTCAATTAAAAATGTTAACTCCTTGTCTGTATTTTCAATACTAAATCTCACGTAGTTTCTGAGTTTGGATGATATGCTGTATACTTTAGTTTTTTCTAATAATTCAACCCTATTGGAGACTGTATTCGTCCGGTCTCCGGGCTTTGTGCGTTTCCCTGAATTGTATTCACATTACGATTTCTTGTACTGTTATTCGAACTATGGTTGTTTATATTCCCATTATTGCTACGGTTTCTATTATTTCTGCCAAAGTTATTCGTACGATATCTGTTATTATTGTTCGTGTTTGAAATTTTCGTAAAACACTTGTTTGCAAAATGATTTAATTTTCCACACTTATTGCATTTCGCACCTTCTGCGGGACATTTATCGCCATGATTTCTTCCACAGTTTTTGCAAATCGATTGTCTCGTCACCTTAGTGTTACGTGTTCTATTATATTGAGCGTTTTGATACAATATTTGCCCTTGTTGTTTCCTTGATGAAACTTTTTCGGCAATTTTTAGAGCTTCTACGAAAGTTGTAACTTGACTTGCGTCAATCGTAGTTATTATTTGCGGATCAGTTATTCCATTCACGAATGCGTTAAAGGCAATCTTACTGTTGCTATTGATTATAGCATCTCTATTTGCCTCTCCCTGTTCGGCAATTTGTATTTCGTTCAATTCCGTAATGAGTTGCTCTATTTTTGTTGCAAATCCCAGTAAATTGTTATCTCTTTGTATGGTACGCGTTATCTCACTTAACACAGTATTTGAAGATCTTGATGATTTATATGTCAATTTTAATACCTCTATTAAATCATCAATGTTAGTCGGTACAGAACTTTGTTTTATTCTACTCTGAACTTTTAAATCCAGTCTTGATTTAAAAATAAAATTAAAAAACGAATTGGCTTTTTCAGTAGCCACTGTCATCGATACCGTTTCCAAATTTGTTAGAAAATCTTGCAGTTCACCAGATCTTCCCGAAAATTTTGGTACCAATTTGGTAATCAACGATAATTCATTCATATCTAAAGTAGTCATGATTGGATTCGTTACTATTTTTCCCTTAGAATGTTGTTCTAATAATTTTAAAGCTTCTTCTTTAGCTTTTATAAAATTTCTCAAAATTTCCTTACCGTCTAATTCTTCCAAATCTGAATTTTTGATATAATTCTTTAATTTTTCCTATAATTTTTGTATTTCTATTGTTTTTTCCTTAATTGTCTCTAATGTGTACGGCCTCGTTAACGATTTTTTAGCATTCAAAATAATTTGTTCAAGGATTTTCTGTGCCTCCATTTATTTCATGTAATGTCGCTATGAAATGTTTCCGCTAAATGTAATGTCTGTTAAAATAATTAAAGTCTCTATTATTCAAATAATGATATGAGTGTGTCCTTGATGGACACTAAATCTTCCATTTGCTCTTGTCCTAAATATGCTAACTTATGTACTTTATACACTACTGTGTTGGTTATATATATCTTAACTAAAATCCCTATTGTAGACAGAATCATTAATAATATTATAACAATAATAGTTATTTTAAGAATCTTCATATTAAAAATTTTTTTTTTTTATTACTAAAAGTTTTTAATTGTTATTTGTTAATAACACACTATTTGAATTTATATAAAAAATAATATAAAATTTTATGAAATTTATATATAAAAAAAATTAATATTTATAACATTCTAATTTTCTTTTAATTCTATTTTCTTTATCTTCATATGGGTATCTATCATCTTCTCGATCTCGTCTATTCTGACCCAGTACTTGGCTGCTAAATCCCACGGTGGAGGTGGTGATGAATTGACTATTCTTTTGATGTTTGCCAATTCTCTCCTCTTGTTTACTAAAAACCCACCACGACGCTTCGGTGGTTTTACCTTTGGGATGTTTAAAGGCTTCTCCGCTGGTTTAGGTCTGCTTCTTTTCAAGTAGTCTTCTATTGAAAGTGGTCTCGGACCGATCCGACTCTCATTCATAATTTATTATTATATTTTCTTTTATTTATTTTATCTATTTTACTGCCTAAATCTTGTGCACGGGCGAAATCGCCTCCGCACCCTAATAGGTTCTCACTTAAGAGCACTCTATTTTTATTGTTTAAAAAAAAATTTTTTTTTTTATACTCGTTCCGCCTGGTGTTGTGTGCATCTTCTTCTGTTTGTTGGTTATCCTGATTGTCCTTTGGCCGGACAATCCTTCTAATCCCCGGCGTGGATTAGGTGCCTTTCCAGCTCAAACTAGGAGCTCTTCTTATAAATATAAGGATATTTGGCAGGATATCCTAGCAGGATATTAGGCAGGATATCTTGGCAGGATATTAGGCAGGATCGCCATGTAATGTTTCTGGTCCTAAAGAAACATTCGCTCATCTAAAGGAGCGTTGATGGATTATGTTTCTATGTTGTTATAGAAACATACGCTCATCTAGGAGCGTTGTTCGCTATTTTTAAAATAAAGCGAAGGGTTTTGTTTGGAGTTTTGTCAAACAATCGTTACTTTATTTGGTTTTTCTTTTCTTATAAAGCTACAATGAGATTCTTATAACTAGTCTAGTATTGAGTGACATTTAAAGTCACTCAATGATTTCTGATTATTTTAGGTTTCTTATTCTATATTTAAATCTATCTAAACTATATGGATTTGTATCAATATCCCAGCAATTTAGAAAGCATTTCTCTGTAAAGAATATAGTGCATTGAGTAACTTTTATGATTATTGAATGTTACTCAACACTTCAAAATATTTTCACTGTAATATACTGCTTTGGTATTTACAATGTAACTTTAAACTTTTACTCCAATTGTTTACATTAAATCAAAACAAAAAATGATCGCTTATTAATTTGTAGCTGACCTGGGATATTCATACATGTTTAGTCACACTTGTTATTTTTATGAACACTTGTTATGCGCGCCTCTATGTCTAGAACTCAAACACAATATTGGCTGTATAGTAATGCATGACACATATTTTCATTGTTTATATTTAGTTTGTGTGTGACGTCATGCATACACTACAATATGTTTGAGAATTGCTTCATCTACTTGCATGGGTTGATTTATGCTGCAACTGATTTTTTCTCTTCTTTCACTAAATCATGAAATACAAATGATACCTACCACATATGTCTGCCTATCAAACGTACGAGCGTTGAAATGTTTAATATCTACAGCAATGAAAATCTAGAAATTAACTTGTTTGTAATACATTCTTTAAAGAAAATATTTCATTATGCTTCACAAACAGGAATGTGATTAAAATTTTTTGTGACAAATAACAATCTGTTGCAAAATAAAATATTTTGAGTTTACTTGTCAAGTTATAATTGTTATTTGTAGGTTTGTTTGAGAATTTTGTTAAGTATCACATTCAAAAAGTATTGTAAATTAGCCAATTTGCAATGATTTAAAAATTAGGGAGGCTGATTTTGTTCCTAAAAAATTGACTTTAACAATATTAATTAAACCAATTGATACCCTGTGATTGCCATCAGTTGATACCCTGTGATATTACTTTTAAGTTGTGTTTTAAATGTTGTGTAATTAAATGTTATTTTAAATTGAATGTTTTTTGTTTATATTTAACAAATATTTTTACTTTAATGTAAAGACAAATCCATATTACTACGACCTTTGATAAAGTCAACATAAAATTGACGAAACGTCAGGAAAAATGGAATAAGCGGTTGGTTTATTTACATTGGAAACGGTAGGCCTAATTACCTTAAATAAAATAAAAATAAATTAATTAAACCATTTTAATGCTTCACAAATTTGTAGAAGAAATCGAGATATTCTTCTTGACATCTGTTTATAATTTTGGTACATATGTACACTTGCTAGTTTTCCTTAAATTAAACTGTCATACAAAGGGAGAAAAAATTCACTAAGCTTAGTTATTTTAATTATTTTTTTTAATACTACTTTATATTTTTTGCCTTTAAAAAATTGTATGCAGGTTAAAAATGCAAAAAAGAAAAAGTATTCATACATTTTACACATTAATACAATAAATTTACATTAAATTTTACTTATGTTAGCACCATGCTTATTAGTACTTATATGCACCGATTTGGCATCGACTTCAACAACTTTGAAGTATCCTCTTTACTTATTTTACCCCACTCACGATTTATAACATTTCTTGTGAGGTTATGCTGACGCATTCTGCGTATTATTAAATCCCACAAATGCTGAATAGGATTTGGATGAAGTAATTTGAGTGGTTACTTCAATTGATTTTATGTTGTGTAGAGCATAGCTTGACTTTGTATGCCATATTGTTTGTATCATGTGTGATATTGGAAATAAAAATCTTCTCCAAGGATCAGCAGTTCTGTGCTTTGTTTAAAATTTTACTTGATAACTAGCTCTTTTTACCTGGTCTTGCCTTTGTCTTGAAAAATGGTTCACTATGCTTATCAGGCTCTGAACACTTAGTTCCCAATGTACAAATTCTTCAAAAAATTATTTTTCTCCTCAAAAATTTGTATGGGATTGAGGAATTTGTTCATGATGAAAAAATTTTTTGATTTTTTAATTTAGAAGTTTTTTTATAAGACGCGGGCCGCACCGCGCGTTTGGCAGCTACACCCGTGCTGCCGCGCAGTTTTCGTAAACTTATTTTAATCGCCAAAATATATTTTTCAGTTCATTTCGATATTTTAGATGAGCTGTGTTCGCGAGCGCATCAAGTCCGCGTCCGCGAACCACTTCCGCGCATTTGGCAGCAGAATGTGGAAATTGTTCATTACTTTCGGGGACATTTTTTTGAAATTTTGGGCAATTTGTTCATCGTAAAGTTATTCCCAAATTTTTTCGGGAATAAGTTAATTTGTTTTTTTTTTTTAATTTATTCATTGGGGCTAAGTACTTAGCGCCTACTTACCATTACAAATAACTATATTTATGTATGGATTATCTTGAGTGTATGATGTCTAAAAGTTACGAATTTTAGTTATTCTAAAGCTTTGGGATATGCAACATTTCTGGTTTTTCCTTCTGGTGCATATAGGAAAATATTGTGCTGGCTCCCAACTCTGGAGCAGGCGACATATAATTGTCAATGGGAAAAACAGGGAGATTCTAAGTTTATACCTGCTACCGTAAGAGATTGTCCTCTTATGTACTTTATGTTAGGAAAAACTTTTAGTACCATCACTTGCAATGGAGGAACCACAAAAGTTTTCTGATGGGTATATTACAGTCGTTTTAAGAGTTTCACATTCCCTAGAGTCAGCTTGTCTTATCGGTTGACCATCAAGACATTGCTAAGTCGTTTAAGGAGTTTTAAATCCGTAGACTCAGCTTACCTTAGCCTCTGGATTTCTACATGCACTTGAGTAGAATCAGGCATTTCCGCTTCGCTTAACAAAGCTTCCTGATCTGTGATCCGCGAGCGCTTCACGTCCGCGTCCGCTCGTCTCTTTCTCGCATTTGGCAACTACTATCCCTGCTGCCGCGCAGTTGTTCAACTTATTTGAATCCCCAAAATACGTTTTTCAGCTCATTGCAATATTTTAGCTGAGCTGTGTTAGCGAGCGCGTCGCGTCAGCGCGCCGTTTCCGTCGCACCGAAATGATGCTCTTAAAAAGAACACAGATTTTAAATGCGTTTACTGCAGGACAGATATTGAGAGCAGTATGCAATTTTTCACTTAAATAAATATTTAACAAAATTCATTTAATAAAAATATGTAAAAAGAATGGATTTGGGGAGAAAGTTCATTTTTTTATTTCGTTTCTAAAAAAAAGGGGAATTTGTTCATTTCTTTTGGGGATCTTTTTTTAAATTTGGGGAATTTGTTCATCGTGAAGTTATTTCTGTGTGTATCAAAATTCAGAGAAATTCGTTGAAAAATACAAACTTATATGGCGAACAAACAAACCAAACAACAGAAAATGAATTTTGTATGAAAAGTGGGCGTAAAAGCTATTAACGTTAGAAATACAAATTCACTCAGAGTGATTCAGAAATTGAAAAAATCTCCTACTCAATAAAGCCTAATTGCTGCCCATCACAAGCCATCAAAAAAATCTTGCACTCTTCTGAAGAAGAACTCTCCCCTACATTCCTATACCCCATTGTATACCCGCCAGTGTCCGCCCGTGTGCACCAGAACAATTTCTCCGACCCAAGGTCAGATTTTTTATGCCAAATTTATGAATAAAAAAGCTTTCCACTATGTGGTTAGGATATAATGAGTTTACCCTGATGTTTGTAACTACCAAAATTATTGGATCTATGCCCGCCCATCTTTTGTTATACGGATTGACTCAAAACTACTTTCCGAATTTATATAACGATGTCCGTCCATCCGTCTGTGTGTTATGAATGCAAAAGTTGGTCGTACCGATGTATTTTTGCGTGAGTTAATTTGTTTTTTATACTGACAGAAAAAAGAATCTATAGTGTTGGCACGAGTTGTTATGTACTTATACAGAAGGGTTGAGACATAATGCGCTTAATTGTTAAATTATATTAATGGGTAAAATCTTTTTTATTTTGACAGGTACATTTACATAGGAATTTTTCAAAAACACTAATAGTCGGAATTTGAGTTATATAGTTTAAATGCCTGACAAAATGGAAAAATTTTAAATAACAGGTAAATGGTAAAAAACTATTGCGACACACCCTTTTAAGATATTAACAGACATGCTTCACCTTTTAAAAGCAGCTTGGGTCTTGGTTTTTTATGCTTCAAAGATAAAAAATTGTATTTTACATAATTGCAAGAATGAGTGTTTATAATAATGTTTCCACAATTATTATTCATAAGAGTTTGAACAATGGCTAAGTTCTGTTATAGAGATCCCGTTGATATTTATTTTCAACAAAAAGATGTAGACGATATAATTTTGCACATATTGAGCAACGATTTCTTTAAGAATTGTAACCTGGAAGAAATTGAGATACACAAAGAAAAATTACAACTTTTGCATCAAAAAACGGTACATTGAGAGCTCCCATAGCAAGGCAAAGATGTACTAACGTCACCAAGACTGGTTATTAAATGAACTTATTTTTACAACTTCCAACGTAAGTGGAAATAAAGAGTCGACCAGCAGAACCAATTTACGTATGTAGTGAAATATCTCGAAGACGCAAGCTGCAGAATATCAATGAAGAAATTCCTCAAAGAATTATTAATGATTAATTTTTGCACCAATTTCAACCAACACAAAATAAGAAAAATTAAATTGAAATAATTGAAAAAGTAGTAGAAGCGAGCACAAAGTGCATTTGAGAAGCATTCCTACACCAACTGAAGATAAGAAATTTACTCCAGAAAAGGCGTTTGCTCTATTTTTGGATTTGAAGTTAACCAAAAATTAATATAAGGTGTTGCGAAAGAGAACCAATGAAAAGAATTTTAAGATTTTGCATAATACGCTCGATGCTGATAATTAAAAAAAAATTGGAATGGCAGCATTTCCTTAATTTCTGAATGGGGATGTGATGGGTCATCTAGTCAGAAACAATACAAGCAACCTGATGCCGAAAATTCATCAGATGCTAATCTATTTATGGTATCTTTCGTTCCATTGCGCATAAGAAACATTTATAGCGGATTAGAGCCGCCAACTAGTAGTGCAACAGAAAATTATGTATGGAAATATGAAATTCCTTCTTCAGCAAACTATTTGCATTCAAGAATAAAACCAAAGATGTCATTACTGAAGAAGTTCAAAAAATAAAAGATCAAATAAAAGAACTTCAACAAGTAATATTTAAAATGATGGCCAAGACATTGAAGTCAATTTTAAAATGTGTCTCACACTGATTGATAGAAAAGTTGCACAAGCTTTAACCGAAGCAAAGTCATCGTCAAGCTGCATCATGTGCACAAAAGACATCAAGTCAATTAAGCCAACCCCCACCATAAGACGATAGTTTTAATGAAGCGTATGAATTTGGAATGTTCCCTCTTCATGCTAGAATACGTTTTATGGAGCATATTCTTAAGTTCGGTTATGATTTGGAATTTGTTACGTTAGGCGGCACAGTGCATAAAACAAAGAAAATAAAGAAAAAAGAAAGCAACAAAAAAAAATTCAAGAAAAATATCTACAGTTAGGTCTCATAATAGCCCAACCAAAACAAGGAGAAGGAAACTCAAATGATGAAATTACTGCAAGGAGATTTTTTTCAGTCCAGAAACTGCAGCATCTATCACAGGTGTAGATCATGAATTAATAAGACGATTCAAAATCATATTACAAGTTCTAGCATGCAGCAGAAAGATAAATGCAAAACAATTTTGAAACTACGCCAATAAAGCAGCTACACTTTATAACGAAAAATACTATTGGAGATAATATACTATCCACAGCTCATAAAATTTTGTACCAATAAGAGATTTATCTGAAGAAGCGCAAAAAAAGGAACAGAGACTACAGATTCTTTCGCGAACATAACACAAGAAAAGTGTCCAGATGTTGCACTAATGAAAACCTTATCACTATTATGTTGCGCACTTCATATCCATATATCGCACCTGTATCTCTAAAATGAGTCAACTCAAAACTTACAAATTTTCAGTTAAGGCAAAAAACGTTTTTTTTTTTAAGATTTACTATAAAATTTAAAAACAGTTCTTTCATTGTAAAAAATTGCGAATGATAAGTACACAATAGTAGTTGTTTTTGAGATTTTTTCACTGACTAGAAAAATCGATGTAAGATTTTTACAGTGGATTGATATGACCACTGTGTATCGTTTTCTTGCAAAAAATTAAAATTGAAAAATTTTGAGTTGACTCACTGACTCACAGGTGCAATATGTCCAACATTCGACAAAAATGGAAAACTACCTCTATTAAATTAGACAAAGAAGCCAAACAACTTCTAAAAGATGAAAATCAAGGCTATTCAGAAGAAATATTTACAAAAATTGTGTGATTTAAAGTAGTTTTTCAGTACACTAACAATAAGTTATACTCTTTTTTATATAGTTAACAATTTTTCTTGATTTAAAAATTTACAATAAAAATTGATATTGAAATGATGGGGTGCAATAACGCCTTACGAAATAAGGCTTTTAAGGCTTTATTTCTCAATGGAAAGTGAAATAAGGCCTTTATTTCCAAAAAGGTTTTATTGCACTTTGAAAGTGAAATAAAGCCGTAAAGGTCTTATTTCACTTAATTTTTTTTTTTTTAATGAAGCAATAAAATTTCTTATTCTTCTAATATTTTATTGAACAATTATAAAAAAATTTCATATTAACAAAAATTAATAGAACATTAATAATTAATCCCACTTCTGGAAACGAAATAAATCCCACCAAAATGAAAAAAAATCATTTTAATCATTACACATTTTTGCAAATATGATGATAAGCAAAAATTAATAGAACATTAATAATTCAACAAAAAAATTTCATATTAACAAAAAATAATAGAACATTAATAATTCAAAAAAAAAATGCAAAATAAACGGAAGAAAATTAAACAAAAATTTGATTGACTTCTTGAACAATGGTTTTACACACTGGACATAAAGTTGAGACAGAATTCTTTTTTTTCCGCGTCCAATTTTTCATAGCAATCACTGCAAAGCTTAAAATGTGCCATGTAGTCATTAATAGTCATAACAATATATTTTTTTCTTTTTCGTAACAAATAATGCATGTCAAATTATTTTCAATGGTGCAAGGCACAACATATGGTAAAGTATTTACTATTGGATCAACCTCATCATTCTGATCACATGTCACCGTCGTAATACTATTTTGCTCCAGAATCTCGTTCAAACACAAGTCATTATAACTTAACTGGTTAAGACATCGTTCACACTGATTATCCCATTTTCCAATTTTTTTAAGATAGTTGTAATCATGCTTTCTCTCGTCTTTTGCCTTTTTAATTTTGCTGCACATATTGAAATACTGCCGTCCAATGATTTTTTAAAATCAATTGATTTTGTCACATCTACATCTAATAAATGGTCTATGAATTTATAAAAACTTCCGTTTTTTGCAAGGCATTTACTCAATTGCCCATGGAATGATTCTATTAAGCTTGTTGTCTTAATGAGTTCGTTATAAACGGAGAATTTTGATGCACCTTCCTAAAAAAAAAGTCATATATATATATTTTATTTCTTAAAAGGAGAATATTAAATATTTTATCTAATTTACCTTTTTAATCCACTGTCTCTAGAAATATGCTATGAATGGTTCAAAAATACTATTAAAATTCTTACTCATAGCCTGATTTTTGAGATTTTGATATCCAATAGCTATGTTGTTTGGTTTTAATACCGGTAATATTAGAAATTTCGGAAAAAATTTTTTCGCAGCATTATCATTATTTAATTTCGACATGAAGTTAGGAAATGTTTTTACAATACTAATTCTACCATAGTAACCATTTAAAATCTTTGTTACCCCTTAATATTCACACTCACCTCCGATTATTTATCCACCATGCTACCACCTATTCACCAGCGAATCACTCCAACAACATCCTTGCCGTTAATCCGCGCCGATATTAATCGATCTTTGCCTTTTTCTTCGTTAAGGCACAAGCGTTCTCAGCCGCAGTCGGTCCGTCAATCGGTTTTTTTTTTTTTTTTTTGATCCGACCGTTCGAGTACTTTCGAGCAAAACCTTAGTCAATGTATATAAGTTAACACAAAATATATTTAAAATACATTTAAAATAAATATTTCGCTAACAACAACAACACACATTAAAAAATACCAAAATTAGTTCTCAAGCTGACGTTGCGTCTTCTGCAAAACAAACAAACAGTTATTTCACAACAATACCGTTGCACGCGCATCCGGCGCGATTACCAAAATACAGTAATTCTGCAAGGTAGTATTTTCCCACCAACAATATTGAACGGCATTGCACGTGCCAACGAATAAAGCAGCTCATTTTACAATAATACCATTGCACGCGCAACACAGAAATTCTGCAAGGTAGTAAATTCACACCAACAACATTGAACAGCATTGCACGAGCGGCAGAATGACAACAGCGTGAATGAATGGCGTGATCAGCAAACCTGTTATTATAAATTAGGGTAGTTTTAAGAAAATCATTGCTTTTTATTTTGAATTACAAATAAAGACGGTTGTTGTGTCGCCATCAGCGCACAACAATTAATTTTTTTAAACTAAAATTCGTATAAGAATTTAATTGGCGCCCGAGCAGGGACCTGCAGGATAAAGGTCCTCCGGTACATTCAAAAAAAAAAAAAGTCAAGCCTTACCAAGTGCCCTAGTAGTTCAAAAGGACAAAAGGGAGCGTACGTTAAGTCGCAGCTCGGTAAGCACGCGTTGTAAAATTCGCGTAGTGAAGTAATTATAAGTTTTACAAAATAAGAAAAATTTTCTAAATGAATGAACAGTAAAAATAATAAATAATAGTAACTAAAATAAATATTTTCGAATTTAAAAATAATAAGTGACAGTAAAATTTTTAATTAAAGAAAAGTGAAAATTAAATAAATACCTAAAACAAAATAAATAAAAAGAATAAGGAAAAACATAAGTGGAAACAGTGACTGTAGCAAATAGAAAAATTTTTAAGAGCTTAAAAAAGAAAAAACTTCAAAAATAAAGTAAAAAACTATTTGATAAATAAAAACAAAAATATTGCGTAAACTAAACTATAGAAAAGGTGAAAAAAAACTAACTATTATAAAAAAAAAAAATTAGAAAATTAGTAACTACTAAGAAAAAATAATAAAAAGTGAACTCCAAATTAAAAGTAAAAATAAAAATTACTATTAACCAAGCACTAAAATTATTTTGTTATATAAGTGAACAATAAAAATAATTTATAATATTAAACAAAATAAAATTTTTTCAAAAGACAGCAAATTAAAACAAAAAATTTTTTTTTTTAAAAGACTAGAAAGAAAAATCTAATTAAAATAATAGCTGAAAATTCATCAACTAATTAAGTTCGTGTAATCATCGAAGTTCGAGAAAACTGAACACTACCAGAGTAAGCTCCAGTAATCATCAAAGTACGAGATGCTGTTATTAATGTAAGAATAATTTTATATAAAATATCTTTTATAAAATAAGAGAAGAAAAGAAAAATAGTGACCAAATTAAATTTTAATCCTCTACAAAGAATTTTTTTTCATTCTATTTTTGATAATAATAATTAAATTTTAACCTCTAAAAATTTGCGTATAAAGTCCTAGTTGTATTTTTTTTTTTTTTTTGAAAATAATAAGACCTGATTTTTAAATTTACTTTAACAATCCAAATTTCTACTGTATTTTTTTTGTTAACAAAATTAAATTTTAATCCTTTAAAAAATTTTACGTAAAAATTGTTCAGTGTATTTAAAAAAAATAATAAAAATAATAAGACCTGATTTTCAAATTTAACAATCCAATTTTCTCCTTGAAACAAAATGCCTGACGAAACAATTGAACAACTCTCGGACAGACTGAGTAGGACACTGTCAGTGTCTACAAGTGGGACAACAGCCAGAAACGTAACTGGACTAAATGAAATTCAGAGGAACCAGATTATTGAAATAATTAAAGAAGCTTTGAAAACGCCTTCAGATTATCTCTCAGACGAGGGTTTTGACCAACCCATAGGTGCAGTTACGACAGAATTAGGAGAATTAGACAAAGTCCCAGACATAATAAAATCACTTAGGGAATTTTCTGGAAAACCAGGTGAGTTCAACTCCTGGCGAAAATCCGTCGACAGAGTGTTAGACCTATACTCCAGCCTTAAACGAACAGGACGATATTATGCAATTTTACATACTATAAGGACGAAAATTACTGGGGATGCAGATACTGCATTAGAATCGTATAGAACACCCTTAGATTGGCCTCGAATGAAGAAATGTCTAATGATGCACTATTCGGATAAGAGAGATATCGGCACTTTAGAATATCAAATGACAGTTTTGTGTCAGAGCAATAGGAGTATAACTGAATTTTATCAAGCTGTCTATCAACATCTTTCGCTGATACTTGATAAAGTATCATGTTTAAATCTAGACGAAGGAAGCCTTCGCTCAATGACAAATACTTACAGGGATAAAGCCCTGGATACATTTGTTAGAGGTTTAAATGGTGATCTTCCACGTTTGCTTAGCGTGCGTGAACCAACTTCTTTGCCCGAAGCATTACATATTTGTTTAAAATTGGATAATATGACATTTCGTATGAATTACGCTCATGGACAAATATCTAGAGGTAATATCCAGAAAGACAGAATTGGAGTAACCAATTCATTTTTTGGAAATCGACAGAAATTCTTTCCTGAGCTCGCTTACGTTGGTGGTATGACAAATAACAGACCACCATTGCCACCCCGTAATGGTCCTATACCAAATTATAATCCAAATTATACTCGTAACACAATTTTTAGGCCAACCGGTTATCAAAATTTTAGCCCAAGACCACAATTTAATCAAGGAAACCAAATCGGTTTTTCGAACCAATACAATAAACCCCAATATTTAACACCGAATTATCAAAAACCAACTCCTAGAGTAGAACCTATGGACGTGGATAGGTCTATCCAATCAAGGCACATTAATTATATGAACAGACCACCAGTTAACCAAGTTTCTAAGAGACCAGCTGGGGGCTCATTTCAAGGTCCAATCAACAAACTCCAAAGGAATTTTCATGTGGTAACCAACAATGAGGCAACTCAGCGGCAATTAGACCAGGTTCCACTAGATTATGAATATGCCCAAGAAGAAGGCGCAGTTGGGGGGATAACAGAAATGGACGAATATTATAAGGAATTTACCAACAGTGGACTTGAGATGTTCGAGCATTCACCTGAAGATCTCGAAACCGAGAAAAATCATTCCATAACAACAGATTATGCACAAGAAGATTTACTAAACGATCTTAATTTTTTTGGTTAAATAGTTCCTCGTTACCATACTTTCAAGTTAGAACGAGGAACGGACAAACTCTCAAATTCCTTTTAGATACCGGTAGTAATAAGAATTATATAAAACCTAATTTAGTCACAAACCATAGACCTAATCAGGAAAAATTTAGTGCAAAATCTATTGCAGGAAATGTAGAAATTACGCATCATGTTCTTTTAAATATGTTTGGCATCAATGATGTCCCCATAAAGTTTTTTATCTTACCAGGATTAAGAACCTTCGATGGGATATTAGGCAACGATAGTTTAAAAGAATTATCAGCCGTGATTTACACTTCAAAGAATTATTTCACGGTAAAAGGGGGAATAAATATTCCAATATTCCAATACATTTCCCAAGATGTCAACAATATAGAAATTAGGATGGAACACCTTTCTGAAAATCAAAAAAGGTCTCTCGAAAACATTGTAAGTCACCATAAAAGTCTATTTGCAGATCCTGACGAAAGACTCACCTATACAACAAGAGTTGTTGGTGATATACGTACTTCCACGGACATACCAACTTATACCAGAAATTACCCTTACCCAATGGCCATGAAGGCAGTAGTTGAAGAGGAAATTAATAAATTATTAAAGGATGGGATAATAAGACCATCACGTTCGCCTTATAACTCGCCTATATGGATTGTATCAAAGAAACAAGATGCTTCAGGTAGACAAAAATATAGACTGGTCATAGATTTCAGAAAATTAAATTCGATTACAATACCAGATAGATATCCCATTCCCGAGATAAATGAAGTTCTCTCACATTTAGGAGGTAATAAATATTTTACTGTAATAGACTTAAAGAGTGGATTTCATCAAATACCTCTTAGAGAAGAGGATATAGAGAAAACGGCTTTTTCAGTTAATAATGGTAAATATGAATTTACAAGACTCCCATTTGGGTTGAAAAACGCACCGTCCATATTTCAGAGGACGCTGGACGATATCCTCAGGGAACAAATTGGCAAAACATGCTACGTTTATATTGACGATATAATTATCTTTAGTAAAGTCGAAAAATCACATTTTAAACACTTGAATGAAATTTTTGAAACACTTAATGCTACTAATATGAAAGTCCAGTTGGACAAGTGTGAATTCTTTAAAGAGGAGGTAGAATTCTTGGGATTCATTGTTTCTTACAATGGAGTAAAAGCAAACCCCAAAAAGGTCGAAGCAATAGTAAATTTTGCTTATCCTACCACACTAAAAGAGCTCCGGTCCTTTCTAGGCCTTTCAGGTTATTATAGAAGGTTTATAAAAGGTTACGCAGACTTAGCAAAACCTTTAACTAAATTATTGCGAGGAGATGCAGGTACGATTTCCAAATCTGAATCAAACCGTAGGAAAATTCAAATGGATAATGAAGCCAAAAACGCCATCGATTCATTAAAAAATGCCTTAGTTTCTAGAGAAGTAATTCTCGCATATCCAGACTTTAAAAAAGAATTTCAATTGACAACTGACGCTTCTAATGTAGCACTAGGTCAGGATGATCAGCCAATAGCATTCATATCTAGAACTCTGTCAGAAGCAGAAGAAAATTACGCAGCCAATGAAAAGGAAATGCTTGCTATAATATGGGCATTAGGAAACCTTAGGAATTACTTGTATGGGTCAGCTAAAGTTGTCATCTTTACAGATCATCAACCGCTGACATATGCACTTAGCACAAAAAATAATAATAGTAAAATGAAAAGATGGAAAGCTATTTTAGAAGAATACAATTATGAAATGAAATATAAACCTGGTAGAAGTAATGTAGTAGCAGACGCGCTTTCTAGACCTCCAGCGACTGGAATAAATTCTTTATCAGGCACGGTGCACAGCAGTGACAGCTCTCCACAAGATCTTATTCCGAGCATGGAAACCCCAATAAACGTATTTAAGAACCAAATTTTTCTTTCCATAGGTGAAACACCCACTTACCAATTTAAAATCATATTCCCAGGCTATCATCGACACCTTATAAGCGAACCTAACTATGATGAACAAAAACTTACAGAAATTCTAAAAAAGTATCTAAATCCGTCCGTTATTAATGGTATAAAAACTCCTGAACCAATAATGGGGAAAATTCAAACAATTTATCCAGACCACTTTTCGAGTTATAAATGTCGATTTACACAATTGGTAGTTGATGACATAACGTCAGAACACGATCAAGAAAATATAATTGTGGAAACACATAATAGGGCTCATCGCAATGAGAAAGAAAACAGATTGCAAATTATGGAAAAATATTATTTTCCAGGAATGGCAAATAAAATTAAAAGGGTCATAAAACTATGTTCGACTTGTAAGAAAAATAAGTATGAGAGACACCCAAATACGCCTGAGTTGAAAGAGACACCTATACCAACTCATCCAGGCCACACAGTCCACCTTGACATTTTTTCCACAGACAAAAAATTGGTACTAACATCGATTGACAAATTTTCAAAGTATGTCCAGACAAAATTACTAAAGGGACGATCGACAGAAGATGTTAGGAGACCTCTTAGGGAAATACTATTTTCTTATGGGGTACCGAAAAATATTGTCATGGACAACGAACCTTCTCTGAATTCAGCTTCAATCCTATTCATGATGAAAGACGATTTGAAAATAAACGTTTTCACAACTCCATCTTATCGAAGCGAAGCGAACGGACAGATAGAACGCTTCCATTCAACCTTAGCGGAGATAATGAGATGCCTTAAAAGTGATGGGACATCTAGAAATTTCGAAGAACTTTTGGAAAGAGCTGTAAATGAATATAACCATACCATTCATTCAACGACAAAAAAGAAACCTGTAGATCTTTATTTTGGTCGAACGATTGACTTTTCACCCCAAGATATAGAAATAACTAGATTATCTAACGTTGACCGACTAAAGCACAAACAGGAAAATGACTTGACTTACCATAATAAAAATAAAAAAACAATTAAAGAATACGTACCTGGTCAGCTAGTCTACGTTAGGACAAATAAAAGATTAGGGACAAAACTTTCTAATCGGTTTAAGGAAGAGATAGTGAAAGAAAACCGTAATACAACTATAGTTACGGAAAGTGGCCGCATTATTCACAAGAGTCACATTAGAAATTGACAATTTTTTTTTTATTTACATCCCATTTATCTTCTTTTTACAGATTACTAATTGGTACCGTCCTTGCGGATTTTAATATACTTGACTACTCTAATGCGAGATTAATAACCATTCAGAATGGGATCGCAAAAAAACAGAACGGCACCTTTAAAGTTATATATTCTATCGACTTAGAACAATATAGAATTTTATCACAGGACATTGAACACTAATATTACATATAGTCATCCGCTCCGTCCGTTTTTAAAACAACAAGTCTCCGATATTAATGGACTCCCTAATCGGTTAAGTCCACACGTAAGGAGAAGATCTATCGATTTTATTGGTAGCGCATGGAAATGGGTTGCTGGGACTCCAGACAGCCATGATTTTGAAATTTTAAATCAGAAAATTAAAAATGTATTAGAAAATAACAACAGACAAATGATTATAAACGAACTTACAACTAGCAGATTACAAGATATTTCAAACATTACAAATCAAATATTAAAAGTAAAGCGGGAAGATTGGAATAATGAACTGGCAAATACATTAGAACACAAATTAACATTAATTGAAAAAGAATTACAAAATATTGAATATGCAATACAATGGGCTAAAGTAAATATTGTAAACTCATTTATCTTGTCAAAAACCGAAATTGAAAATTTAAATTATGTTTTAAGAAATTATAGTATTCCTATTTTTAATGTAGATGAATTGTTATCATTTGGAAGCGTAAAGATTGTGACAAATAACAAAGAAATTTTATATATTTTAAGTATTCCCATTGCCCAAAATGATATCTGTAAAATTTTCTTAGCAAAGCCAGTAAAAATTGGAAATATTATTGATAAAATTGAATATGGCAAAATTTTAGATTGTAATAATAAATTATTCGCCATCAAAGAAAGCTGCAAAAGCTACAACGATTTAACAATATGTAATAGAGATAAGCTTGTAGAATTAAGTGATAAATTTTGTATAACTAGTTTATTTAGAAATAAAATAGGTAGCTGCACACAGGTTAACAACGAGCACGCCCCAGCAATAGAAGAAATCGGAAGCGACTTACTACTGCTGAATCAATACATTGGGAAAATTAAAGTGAACGAAGAAGAAATAGCATTAAATGGAACTTATTTGGTCAAATATTTCAACACAACAGTCAACATTGAGGGTCGAGAATACTATTCAAAAGAAATAAGTGGCAACAAACCTCTTCCAGCTTCATTACAACCAAAAGCATGGAATAGCAAAACCGAAGAAATCATATCACTGCAAAGACTACAAAAATTGAATACGGGAAACATCAAAAGATTGGAAACACTGGAAAACAAAAATAACTTTCTACTAACATCAAGCCTCATCATCATTGTATCCGTTTGTGTTATTATCGCTTGGATTTCTAAGAAGAAGGAAACAAAAAAAGAAGATGAAATAATAGAAACGAAAGAAGCCCAACCAGAACATCCAATTGTTGTAAAATCTACAGAGGAAAAAATTAGGAAAAAGAATTCCACCATTTTTGACATCCACACATTTTAAGCAATCGGGACGACTGCATTTAAGGAGGGAGGAGTTAACACAAAATACATTTAAAATACATTTAAAATAAATATTTCGCTAACAACAACAACACACATTAAAAAATACCAAAATTAGTTCTCAAGCTGACGGTGCGTCTTCTGCAAAACAAACAAACAGTTATTTCACAACAATACCGTTGCACGCGCATCCGGCGCGATTACCAAAATACAGTAATTCTGCAAGGTAGTATTTTCCCACCAACAATATTGAACGGCATTGCACATGCCAACGAATAAAGCAGCTCATTTTACAATAATACCATTGCACGCGCAACACAGAAATTCTGCAAGGTAGTAAATTCACACCAACAACATTGAACAGCATTGCACGAGCGGCAGAATGACAACAGCGTGAATGAATGGCGTGATCAGCAAACCTGTTATTATAAATTAGGGTAGTTTTAAGAAAATCATTGCTTTTTATTTTGAATTACAAATAAAGACGGTTGTTGTGTCGCCATCAGCGCACAACAATTAATTTTTTTAAACTAAAATTCGTATAAGAATTTAATTTATATATTTAAGGCACCTAAACTCGGACTAAATTTATAAAACCTGGTCTTCCTTTCCTTTTTTTTTTTTTTGTTTTTTTTTTTTTTTCAAAATGGCGTGTGACAGAAAGACAAAGGTGGAATCTTTGAACATCAAAAAAATGTCGACGTCAAACAAAGTAAATAAGAGTGAAAAGTGCTGCCATTCAGCCATATCCTGGCACCCCGAAAGCCTTTCGGCGAAATAAAGCAGAACAACAGCCACAACCACCATAGCTAGAGACACAACAGCAACATCATCTATAGCCAAAGGTACAACAGCAACAACCATCCATAGCCAAAGGTACAACAGCCACAACCACCATAGCCAGAGACACAGCAGCAACACCATCCGTAGCCAGGAAGCACCACATCCACCCCAACCGCCACAGCAGCAACGCCAGCCGCACCAGCAGCCGGAAAATAAAGGTACTCTGTACATTCATTTATTACCCTCTCTCGAATGACCAACCCGGACAGACTAGAGGCGACCAACGACAGACGACAAAGCAACCTTATTCAAATATATACGTAGACAACTGGACTCCCTATATATTTTATTTTACGTCTTTGTGAGTTGTAAGCGATACATTTGTTACCGAAAGAGGTTGGGTCAAATTGACCAGAATTTCCTGTAAATCATAATGGTCTTCGTGTAGTCGCGAAATTTCGTTCGCTCATACTCGGTACCGAAGGTAACGTTTAGCTCTTGTCCTTACATATATATCTCGAGTTATAAAAATTATAGTATTGACGTAAGGCTATTATGTATATAATTAATATTTAGTTAGCTGTTCCCGTTCCTCTCGTTTTTATATAAGTATTTGCATTGATCTAACTAAGTATTTCCTTTTTGAACATCATATAAAGTCGAGAGCTATGTATATTGTTTTTTTTTTTTTTTTTCACCCACATACCTATATCTTTATTTACATATATCGTTGTATATATCCGTTGATATAAACGAAAAATGAATTCATTTTGAAAAAAAAAAAACAAAAAATGAAACGAAGACAAGGTTTTATAAATTTAGTCCGAGTTTAGGTGCCTTAAATATATATACATTGACTAAGGTTTTGCTCGAAAGTACCCGAACGGTCGAATCAAAAAAAAAACCGATTGACGGACCGACTGCGGCTGATAACGCTTGTACCTTAACGAAGAAAAAGGCAAAGATCGATTAATATCGGCGCGGATTAACGGCAAGGATGTTGTTGGAGTGATTCGCTGGTGAATAGGGGGTAGCATGGTGGATAAATAATCGGAGGTGAGTGTGAAAATTAAGGGGTAACAAAGATTTTAAATGGTTACTATGGTAGAATTAGTATTGTAAAAATTCTAAACGGGAGGGAATAGGGACGGGGAGTAACATCAAGCCCCTCCATACACATGTATAGGTGCAACATGAGTGGAGGTGCATGTATGAATATATATATATGTCAGTATAGATATACACCAGGATATATATATATATATATATATGTATATGTATATATGTCTATATGTGTATATGTAGGCATGTGTAACTATACATGTTCATTTTATTTTTGCGCGAGCCAATAGTGGCAATATCCGTTGAGTGTAGGGCTTCTTCATGTACGTTTTTTTTTTTTTACTTCGAGTCCTTAGTATAATATTTTTTTTTTTGATTTTCTTGACTGGTACGATTGATTGTTTTGTCTGTCTGTCCAAAACTACCAGCGCTATCAGCAAGAACCACCCCCTTCGGCGAGCCTAGTCGAGCGTAAACGCGAGCGTACCAGCACCGTTGATAGTGTGGCTAAATAAGTTTCTAAAGTTTAATAAACTTTTTGTTGTTTTCAGCTTTATAAGGACAGCCGTCACAAGATATTGGATCTACTAATCGGTACTACATTAAAAGTGCCATCTATCAAATAATGACGAGGTTCGCTAGTAGGCATTTCCATTATTGAGTTACATATTGTAGGGGACACAAAAATTGAGTAACCGAAATCCTCTTCAATCACCGTACCCCGGTAGAATGGCAAATCATTGTCATATGTTGAATTCGTATAATTCTCGCGAATTCCCTGGGTTTTAAAAATTGATATTATATGATGAAAATTTTGAGGTGCTTTTGGTAAGGCTTCTGATTTTATGATTATTAATTGCCTTCGCATTTTTCCAAATTCAACCAAATGAGCAGACTCTTTAGCCTTTTTGCAATTCTCATCATATACTTCACGAATACTTGATCTTTTCGACGACATTTTATTAGCGCATTCCATTTTAATAGAATTAATTAAACTTAATTTCTTTAAAAATTCATTTTGGGCCTCATGGTTGTGCACTAAGTTTTTTTTTTGTTTTACGGCAATGTATTGCATTGTTCAAATCCACTGCAATTTTAACGGGACACCCATTGTGATAACAATAATAATACTTTGTATTATTTTGAAAATACTTAAATTTATAAATTTCTGCCTCTGATGGAATATGTAATAATTTGCTGGATTTCCTCAAACCCGGAATTATATTATAAACAAGTATCTCATCACTTTCCATTTCCACGAATTTTAATAATTAATTGGACAACACACGTGGCTTAGCAAATGACTGATGATGACATACTACCACGGTTTTGTAAGTTATGCTGTTATCAACAACAACAAAAAATAAAATATTTTGATATGTTCCTAATGACCAGTGATTGTAATTACTTGTTGTGATATACAAAAAAAAAAAAAAAAAAAAAAAAAAAAAAAAAAAAAAAAAAATAAAAAATAAAGGAGAAAAAGCATAAAAAAAAATTAAACTTCTCACAGAATTAAGATGCCAATAGTGACACACTTTAGTATGCGAAATGCTGTTAGCAACAACAACAAAAAACAATAAATTGAACAGTGTAACAAAAGAATCAAAAAATATAAAATAAAGGCTTTATTGCACCATTGCCTAAATCTCAATAAAGTCCTTATGTCACTTTCAAAGTGCAATAAAGCCCTTTTCGCAATAAAGGCCTTATTTCTCAATTGGAAGTGAAATAAAGCCTTAAAGGCCTTATTTCGTAAGGCGTTATTGCACACCATCATTGAAATATTTAATAAAAAAAAAATTTTGCTATAGTAAAAACATACAACCTTTTCTTTGGAACTTCTCTATCTTGAACCAATATCAGGTAACTTTTATGTTAGCTGCTTAATAAATTATATTCTAACTCGGGCTCTTTCAACAAAAGCCAACCTTTGGCCCTTGTGAACATTAGGACTAAAAAATTTACGTTTGTCATTTTCTGACAAAATTTTTATACAAAAATTCAAAAATTAAAATGTATTGTAAGCCCTTCATATTTTTTTTATTATCGGTCGATACTTACGATTTATAGCAAAAATTAAAGGCTGAAGCCCCACCTACTAAACAAACAAAAAAACCGCATATCAAAATTCAAATCCAATCAAACGTTTTGGATTTTTGACCGCCTTCTCGTGAAATGGTCTACTGTGCGACGTAGCATTAGAAAGCAATTCAAATAATAGAAAATTAATTTCCTTAATAGACGTCAATTATTTCTATAAAAAAACCCATCATTGTATTTCTCGAAAATCAATATATATGAAATTATAATAAATACTGGTTAAAAAAGAAAACAAATTAACTAGAAATTTAGATTGTATCGGAATCTTATGTTAATTATCGACAACTTAGTATATTAAAATGGTAACCATACCCAACATTGGTCATAATATTGTGTTTAAGATACAGGAGACCAAATTTAATAGTCTTAATAATTTTAATTAGTTTATTCTTATTATTATTTATTAGCTATTTACTACCCTTTTTCTATTTACTTTTTTGTTAACGACTTGTGGTAATGGTGGTTTCAACAAAACAGAAAATCAAATAAAAACTAACAAGTTTGCTTAAGCCTGTTATTATTCATAACCAATGCAAGTACAAATATTATAGTCGGTCATAAATGGATAAATGCATACAATTTTTATCCTACAAATTTGTTGTTCGAGTATATAGTTTTCTGAAGTATTAAAAATCCTGTTTTCCGAAGCAATATTTCTAAAATTTTCCCATAGTTATTCTATAAAAGTTATTACACTTAACCTTTTTTAGCTGCCGTTTGTTTATTTCAGTAAATTAATATTATAAGAGATACATTTTTTCAACTGTATATTGGGTGTTGTTATTGTTATTGCTTTTTTTTTTTTTTTTTTTTTTAAACAGTTAAGTTTTTTTTATTAAAATGAGTATTTAAATACAATTTTTTTTCATTCATGCTATGTCTATTAATTTGACTTAATTTGAGCGATGACGTGTACAATATGTTACCATATTTTTTTTATTTTTTATATACAAAAGAACAAAAAAACAAGCTACAAATTGTTTTTCTTTTTAAGTGATTAAGTTCGTTCGGTAAATAAAAATGATTTATTTGTTAAATTATTGTTGTTTTTTCTTGTTTTTTCTTTTTGGTTTAAAAGTGAATGGAAACAAGAAAATTAAAGCCGGCCCAGCCGACTATACGATAGCCTATACCATGCGTTTAGAGAAAAGGTCTTAGCTCCATCTAATAAGCATAAACTAAATTTAAGTGGCATTGCAGATATAAAAAAATGCATAGCAGATACTATATTTATATGGGGACTAGGTCCAAAAATAGACCGATACTAACGATATTTGGTAAAGTCATTTATATTTTGCAAAAGTAAATACAAACCGAATTTGAGAATAATGTGTGCAATATCTTTGTTTTTGATAGGTTTAACAGAAGATCGGGGACCAGCTTTATATGGGAGCTATGACTAGGGATTGTCTTAGAGGGTTCATTTTTAGACTAGTGATTAACGGGTGTAATTAACATATACAAACCACATTTGGCAGTGATCCGGAATATTATAGTAATTTAATTCAACCTCATAAGAGCCATAACGTTGGGGACAGGCTCTGAACAAGCAACGATTTTCACCGATTTCAAAAGCGTTTGTCTTATGGCCGATATTTTCGACTTGTAGTTTGATTACGTTTATTACATGAGCACACTGGCGATATAAAGACGGACTGACAGACAGGCGGACAGGCGGATGGACGAAAGGAAGGGAGCACATCGCTAAATCAAATATTTTTTGTAGTTTCAGACATCAACACAGGGTTTATTTTTGGAGTACATATTAATGGGTATAAACAGTGCTATTTTACTAAAAACGTAGGTTCCAGAACGCGTATTTTACTAAATATTCAAATTACCTTTTTTTAATAAAAGGGTATAATAATGAAGTACACAGTAATTCAGAATAGTTTCATTATTCAAATATTATAAACAAAATCAAAAACAAAAATCATGTTCAGCACCCATCCTTCGCTCCTTACTAACGGGTGATTTTTTTGAGGTTAGGATTTTCATGCATTAGTATTTGACAGATCACGTGGGATTTCAGACATGGTGTCAAAGAGAAAGATGCTCAGTATGCTTTGACATTTCATCATGAATAGACTTACTAACGAGCAACGCTTGCAAATCATTGAATTTTATTACCAAAATCAGTGTTCGGTTCGAAATGTGTTTCGCGCTTTACGTCCGATTTATGGTCTACATAATCGACCAAGTGAGCAAACAATTAATGCGATTGTGACCAAGTTTCGCACTCAGTTTACTTTATTGGACATTAAACCAACCACACGAATGCGTACAGTGCGTACAGAAGAGAATATTGCGTCTGTTTCTGAGAGTGTTACTGAAGACCGTGAAATGTCGATTCGTCGCCGTTCGCAGCAATTGGGTTTGTGTTATTCGACCACATGGAAGATTTTACGCAAAGATCTTGGTGTAAAACCGTATAAAATACAGCTCGTGCAAGAACTGAAGCCGAACGATCTGCCACAACGTCTAATTTTCAGTGAATGGGCCCTAGAAAAGTTGGCAGAAAATCCGCTTTTTTATCGACAAATTTTGTTCAGCGATGAGGCTCATTTCTGGTTGAATGGCTTCGTAAATAAGCAAAATTGCCCTATTTGGAGTGAAGAGCAACCAGAAGCCGTTCAAGAACTGCCCATGCATCCCGAAAAATGCACTGTTTGGTGTGGTTTGTACGCTGGTGGAATCATTGGACCGTATTTTTTCAAAGATGCTGTTGGACGCAACGTTACGGTGAATGGCGATCGCTATCGTTCGATGCTAACAAACTTTTTGTTGCCAAAAATGGAAGAACTGAACTTGGTTGACATGTGGTTTCAACAAGATGGCGCTACATGCCACACAGCTCGCGATTCTATGGCCATTTTGAGGGAAAACTTCGGAGAACAATTCATCTCAAGAAATGGACCGGTAAGTTGGCCACCAAGATCATGCGATTTGACGCCTTTAGACTATTTTTTGTGGGGCTACGTCAAGTCTAAAGTCTACAGAAATAAGCCAGCAACTATTCCAGCTTTGGAAGACAACATTTCCGAAGAAATTCGGGCTATTCCGGCCGAAATGCTCGAAAAAGTTGCCCAAAATTGGACTTTCCGAATGGACCACCTAAGACGCAGCCGCGGTCAACATTTAAATGAAATTATCTTCAAAAAGTAAATGTCATGGACCAATCTAACGTTTCAAATAAAGAACCGATGAGATTTTGCAAATTTTATGCGTTTTTTTTTTAAAAAAAGTTATCAAGCTCTTAAAAAATCACCCGTTATAAGTAATGATGTCCTTTGACGATCCATGATTATTGATATATTGTAGGGTGAAAGTGACGAAGCCGTTGTCCAACAATACGCAAAGAAAAGGACGTGAAACAGTCTTTGTGAGAAGGGATGCTCTTCCAGATGTGAGAATGAGATTCATTTGAGAAAAGCCACGTTCGCATTCACTTGAAGAAATCGGTATTGTAACCAGCGCATTTTTATACCCTATACCACTATGTGGTTTGGGTATAATGACTTTTTGCTGCTGTTTGTAACAACCAAAAATATTTGACCTACACCCATCTTTAATTATACCGATCGAATCAGAATCACTATCTGATTCGATTTAACGATATCCGTCCGTCCGTCCGTCCGTCTGTGTGTCCATGTAAAGCTTGTAATCAAACTGCAGGTCGCAAATATGAATATATTTTGACGAAATATGGTATTTGATCTTTTATCGGCCATGGGATGAATTGAAATTTATGAGAATCGGTCCATGTTCAGACCTAGCCCCCATACAAATGACCCCTATGAAATCAACATATATTGCCATAAGATCCAAATTATCATACAAATCTTAGTCAAATTGGGTTTGTATGTAAATATTACATCCATTAATCAGTAGTCCAAAAATGATCCCTATTGGACAACTCTTAGTCATAGGCCCCATATAGAGCTGCTTCCCGATCTTCACTTAAATCTATCAAAAAACAAAAATATTGCACTGATTCTTCTCAAATTTTGTTTGTATATAATTTTGCAAAATACAAGGGACTTTACCAAACATGGTCAGGATCGGTCAAATTTTAGGCCTAGCCCCCATATAGATATAGCATCCGATATGAACTTTTTCATATCTGCAGCCGAAAATATTAATAAAAATCCCACTCAAATTTGGTTTATGCTTATTTTCTATATCCAGTTAGTTGGGCCTGAGAGATAGGGTCTCTAAACGCATGGTATAGGGTGTCGTATAGTCGGTCTAGACCGACTATAATTTTCTTACTTGTTTAATATCATTAAATTATTCGGTAAAATTTTGTGACTCATATAGTCTTGAAATCCACGGACTGATTCTCATTCACTTATTTGTAGTCTGTGCGCGAAATTTCGTATTTCCTTTCTCCAACTGTGAGTGGTGCATTTTCTGGCCAATTACTCCGATATTACGAGTCTAATTTATAAATTTAGTGTCATTATTACTTTGAAGTCGTTATTCGATATATCTTTACCGTTCACCGTAAAGTGTATTTGGATCGATAGTAGGTTCATATTTCTTATTATTTTTGTGTAGCTCAGTCCTCTCCAATGTAAAATTATTACTAGCTATTACTGCGTGCTTGTAATAAGTTCCCGGCACGATACGTCTTTTTTTGGAAAATTTAAACGAGCGACTTAATCTTTACATCCGCCTGGTAAAGACTGATATTTCGAGCTTGCAGCTCCATACTTAATTCAGACAATTCCTGAAGAGCATCACACATCAATCCCAAATCTAAAATAAATTCGATTGATGATACATTCCCTGGTAGGATCATTTTCTGCTTCTTTAAAGAGTCGAAATAATGCCGAAAAATTTTTCCACACAGCAGAAATGGAGCGAAAACTTGATGCCACCCATCAAAACTCCACCAATTTTCAGAAGTTGAATTTTTAACAATTTTGCACATACATGTAATTCCCTGCTATTCTTCAGAGAAATATTATAGTTAAGGCATAGTTCTGTGTTCACAAGCATTAACCGCCTAAGTCGAAAATCATGCTTTTGAGAAAAATAACTTTTTATATATGGGGTATTTCATGTCAAGTGCACCAACTTTTGAAACCGATGTCTTCCGATCAGGATGAAATTTGCACCAAGGTTAGTCCTATTGGATAGTAGTTTAGACACAATTTTTCAACGAGATCGGTTCAGATCTCTTTGAGTTAGAGGGGATCAAAATTTGACATTTTGGCCAAACAGATGTTTTTTCTCATCCATGTAACTTATTACCTATTGTTCTTAGAAAATTTTCTCCCAAAGAGTTTAGATAGCTATTTCTTCAATATTTCGGAAAAAAATACTTGAAAAAAAAATTTTTTTTTTGACTTTTTTTTGCTAAATTGAAGCATTTTTGCCTTTTTTTTCAAAAAGGGCATTTTTTTTTTTTTTTTTTTCATAAGAAAGCTTAGGATTTTTCCTTTAAGAGTTTTTGGTCGCTTAGTGGGATGGGAGTGGGATATCTATCAAAATAAATGTTTTGTAACTCAAGACAACGGTTTTTCAATTTTTCACAAATGCACTATTTTGAATTTTTTCCTATTTGCGTCTAAAACCTTACAAATAAAACTTATACTGAGAAACTAGACAAACTAAACTTTCCGAAGGTATATAACATACCTAACTAAAATTTTATACCCTCGCTACTGTAATACCCAGAATATGTTAACCTCCGGAAAAAAATCGCTTTTTTTCTATAGAAATGTTGAAAAATTATTATTTTTTATTTATTTTTAATAATAATTAAATTAATGTATAATAATAATAATATTAAAAATAAAAAGATAAATAATTTATTAAAATTTAATCTTAATTGCATTAGATCCATTTATATCATAACTATTTTTATACTTAATTTATTGTAGCTGATGAAGTATTTGAGTCTTGTAAATTTTTAAATACCCAGTCTTTCTTCCAGCTTTTTTGTCGCCTTTATTTACTGCGTTTTTTTGTCAATCCTTTCTTGGCGTTACTAGGTTCAGCTATTGATTTCGCTGCTGGTTTATTTGTTGTCTTTGGAAAGAAATCGCATTGAATAGAGGCAGAAAACTTTTTCAACTTAGGTCTTCCATCTACAAGCGGTATAAAAGCATGGTATTGAGCGGTGCCATCGATTGTTACCGCAGCATCGAATCTGCTCTTCACTGTTTTCAATGTTTCCTGATGATCCTCTTTGCTACTAAAAACTATTTTAGTTTCTTTACAATACCTCTTTGCCCAATGGAATAAAGCAGTCGCATCTAAGATGCGATCTTGATGAGAGCACTGGAGGCTATACTTCGCTGCATTTCTTTTAAGGTTTGCTCCAATACCATCACCTGCTCCTTTGCCATGAGCAGTAGGATGAAAATGCCACTCAGCTGGCATTCCAAAGTCTTTTTCATGGGCATAAGATTTGCCAAGCTACTTTTGTTTTTAAAATGTTGACGAGCTCCGTCCGAAACGTAGTATACCTTCTTTACTATAAATTTAGATTTTAGAAATTTTAGTATTCTCTTCTGGTACTCATAAACTGCAACGGTATTATGTTTTAAATCGCCGGATATGATTGCCATACTTTTGTGTTCCAGTTTTTCATCTTTCATGTAGTAAATAAATACTGTGAATATAGTTGCTTGGTCGTTAATGAACTGGAATGCTTGTATGGCATCCTGAAGAACATATTTACAGTTTTCTGCGAAATCATATGAAATAACGAATTCACCAGACTTCAAATGTATCTTAAAAGCCTTGAAGAATGACCATTGCTCTTTGACTAAAAAGTCATGGTTTCTCAAGTTTAGCAATCCTGTACACATTTCTTCCACAAAATCATCCTCATTTAAAATGATTGTTTTCAATGTGCATCTGTCAGTCTGAATCCAATAATCAAATTTGACCTCCTCTATATATTCTCGATCTAAAGAGTTGATTAAATTTTCTTTGATGAATGTGGTTTTCGGGCAATTGGTACATTCACCTAAGTGGCAAAAAGTTGTTGCATTAGGACACATAGTCAATTTAAGGCAATCGCGGTAGTCGTGTAAATCTTTTGCCGAATCATCTGTTAAATACTTTAAGTTGATTTTCTTCAACATCAGTTTAACATTTTCATGGTAAATTTGGGTTAATTTCGTAAAGCCAATTCTAACATCCTCGTGTTTAGATTGAAATGTTGCAAATAACTCTTTCAGGTTACAGATAACCATTCTCTTCTGTTATGTTATGAAGGTATGTTACATACCTTCGGAAAGATTAGTTTGTCTAGTTTCTCAGTATAAGTTTTATTTGTAAGGTTTTAGACACAAATAGGAAAAAATTCAAAATAGTGCATTTGTGAAAAATTGAAAAACCGTTGGCTTGAGTTACAAAACATTTATTTTGATAGATATCCGACTACCATCCCACTAAGCGACCAAAAAGCTCTTAAAGGAAAAGTCCTAAGCTTTCTTATGAAAAAAAAAATGCACTTTTTGAAAAAAAAGGCAAAAAATGCTTTAATTTAGCAAAAAAAAAAAAAAAAGTCTAAAATTTTTTTTTTTTTTTAAAGTATTTTTTTCCGAAATATTGAAGAAATAGCTATCTAAACTATATGGGAGAAAATTTTGTAAGAACAATAGGTAATAAGTTATATGGATGAGAAAAAACACCTGTTTGGCCAAAAAGTAAAATTTTGATCCCCTCTAACTCAGAGAGATCTGGACCGATCTTATTGAAAAATTGTGTCTAAACTACTATCCAATAGGACTAACTTTGGTGCAAATTTCATCCCGATAGGAAGACATCGGTTTCAAAAGTTGGTGCACTTGACATGAAACCCCATTTATATATATATATATATATATTGATAACACAATGTGCATGGTCACGCAGACAGAAAGACATAAATTTATTCTCAGTGGATCGGTATAGTAAAAGGAGAGAGTCTAGTCAAATATTTTTGGTAGTTAAAAGCATAATCACAAACTTATTATACCCTGACCACAGAGTGGTATTGAATATCTTAATAGATAGAGTACGAGACTATTGGACATGAAACAAGCGTTGGAACCAGTCCAAAATTTTAAAATTTTTCAAACTAGAAATAAAAAAATGAAATTTCAACAGCTATAAAAGATCGTATTTTTCACTCATTAAAAAGATATAAAAAGATTTAGAAAAGAAGTAAATAGCTCTTATTAGAAACAATTATAAAATTCAGCAGTAAAAATGTCACACAACAATTACAGCGATTGTGGCTATTTTTCTTTATTTTGGTATTCACTTTTGTTGCTAGGTTTCTTCATTGCATAGAAAGCAGAACCATCATTACATATTTTTCGGTTTTAATTCATGTCGAAAATTACAAACTAGTGCTATCGAAATGAACTGCATTACCTAAACATAAAAAACATGTATATAATTCTTCTCTGCTGATAGTAAAATATGTCCTTTTATTCATAAATTCTTAATTTTGAATTGCTTTTTTAAATTTAAACTTTTAAATCTTTTTTTTTTTTTTGGATTACGTTGCTGTTAGGATCACCTTTTTTGAAACTATTTTAGTAAACGAATAATTTTAACACTTATGGTGGAAGCTCTAAAGACGTTATGATGAATATGGTGGAAATTTTGGCAAAACAGAAATAAGGCGTGAAAGTATGTTACATCAATGCTGAAAAATAAATGAATTTGAACTGATTTTTGAAAATTGTAACATTGAAATCGTTTGTGTATCAGAAACTTGGCTGGTCAAATCATTTAACTGCGTGGCCAAAGAGTTTTTAGATCTGATAGGGGGTGGTGTTGCAATTTTTATTAGAGATCATATTTCATATACTTTTCGCTGTAAATCTGATTAGCAAGATAAGGAACAATATATTTTCGTAGAGATCAAATTAAGCAGAAGGAAAATGCTTGCTTGGCTGTGTATACAGGCCAAATAAAAATATTAAGTTGTCAAAGTCTCTTGATAAACTGGAGATCTTAACAGATGGATGTAATTATATTATTTTATCTGGAGATTTTAATTCCAACATTATTAATGAATCTGTGCTTAATAACAGCTTAATAACTTATGGGTTTCAACCTATAAATCCTTATAATCCTACACACTACACCACTAATAGCGATAGACTGCTTGATATCTTCCTTGTCAGTGATTTGTCGAATGTGTTGTTGTATGATAAAATTAAAGCACTATGCTTTTCAAAACACGATTTGATTAACCTGACTTACAACTGTCAGATTCAACAAACTAATATGATTTACTCATACCGTGGCTTTAAAAATTTAATCTACGCATTACTTTATCCAACCTTTACCAACTTAGAACTCTATGACACACTCAATCTTTCACTCCCTTATATAATAAGAACACTCCTGAAACGTATTTAATTTCCGGCATTTTATACGGGTGTGAACTTTTGCAAGTTGTGATTCAATTAGTAAAGGCAAACTTAATGCTTTATATAACATAATAATTAGATATGATTTTCGACTCAGCAGATCTGCCGGAACTTTCTTCTTCACGAATAAGCTCTTCGGCGTATCGTTTCAAAATTTTCACCGCAAAATCACTTTAACTCTACGAAAATCTCCATTTTGCCAGATCAAGCCGGTGGAAAAAGTAATTCTACCTCGTCATCGTTATTTAGTATCTGAATGGCATTTCTACGTTAGCGCTATACATCTTTGGAATATGCTTCAATAACCGCAGCAACCGAACAGCAATGCTTCAAATTTAAAAAAAATTTTTTATGAATATTTTGCACAACAATTTTATTAATTAATTAAATTTATTTATAACTTTTTTTAAAACTTCTATTGTTTTCTTGGTTTTCTTGTAATTAGATATGTATATATTTGGTAAAGCAAAACTATAACTAAAAATTGCCATGCCTTAGCATAATTACTCCTGTACTGTAATTGAGGAAAGCAAAAAAATAAATAAAATTAATAAATATTTTATTATTAAATAATTATATGATCCATTATTCAATAGTTCGTAAAATTCTTTTGGCAACTTAATATCTAAAACTATAGTAATTCGTTTATTGATTCATTAGGTATTTAGTTTTAAGTCCATACGAAAGTAAAAAGTGTTTCTCTGCTGCGCAATCATAAAAATATCACTAATAAGTACAAACTCATTTCAATTTGTCCCACAAAAGCTAACAAAAGCTTTTGTTTGTCATACTAAATCTAAGATATTACATGCAATTTAAGATATTAAAAATGATTTATATACTTGCGTTGATACACGCAACTTCCTTTGTTTAGTATTGTTTCTTTGAAAAAAAAAATATACAATTTTGTCTTACAATTAAATTCATTTAGATTAAATTTTATCCAACATATTGAGTATACCCTATACCACTATGTGGTCAGGGTAAGAAAACAAAAATGTTGCACAGATTTTACTTGTTTGTATATGTTTTTGCAATAAAAGAACGACCTTACCAAATATGGTCAGGATCGGTCCATTTTTCGACCTAGTCCCAATTATATAAATATCCGATATGAACTTTTTTATATCCAAAGGAAAATTAATAAAAATGCCACTCATATTTGGCATATGCTTATTTTCTATATCCATTTATTTGGGCCTAAGACCTAGGGTCTCTAAACGCATGGTATAGGGTATCGTATAGTCGATCGAGACCGACTATAATTTTCTTACTTGTCTTTTTTTTTTTTTTGCTTAACTTTTGAAATGACATTAATTCTACACCTAAAGCACTGTCATACCACGTTATTCTCATAAGTCAAATATTGTATCTAATTATATGTATGTAATACAATCGTATTATCATTATTGCTGAAGGTTGGTTAACATTATCACGCGAGTAATTAGACCTGTTAAAATATTATGTAGAATATGTTAATAAAATATTCTGAAAGCAATTTGTAATTACGGGAAGAGAAACTTTGCTAACACGGAGAATTTGAGGCTGTTACAAACTCACAACGACTATGTTGCAAAAAAGTTTATATTAAAGCTACAAAAAAATTAGAAAGCAATAATTAGATATTCCTGGTAAATTTAGTTATAGTTTCGAAACCCGTTTAAAAATTGACGGATTTGCAAATTTATACTCAACTTATTCAACCAGGCTAAAACCTCTACTGGGTCATGGCACAATAATATAGTTGGTTTAAAAGCAATATTCACTAAGTACAGGGTGCGGCTGAAGTAACTATATGATTTGTTTTTTAAATAACTATTGAATGGAATGAAAAAAACAAAAAAATTTATGATAAAAAGAAAGTTTATTTTATGCTATTTTTTTACAATAATTATGAAAAATAATATCAGTTAAATGAGAACCGTTTTCTCTAACGCAAAAATGTGCTCTTTTTATGGCATTTTCCATAACTTTGTTGAGTGTTTCTTGTGGTATAAGATCAATTTCTTCTTGAATGTTGTCCTTTAGTTGCTGCAAGGTTTGGGGCTTATTCACATAAACTTTGTCTTTGAGATAGCCTCACAAGAAAAAATCCGTTCAAGTGAAAATGCGCTTCGTCGGTCATCATTAAATTTGACAAAAAATTTTCATTTTGATCAACGAGATTTAAAACTGCTCTAGCATATTCCAAGCGCAATACGAAGTCCTCAGGATTTAGTTTTCGGACTACTTGGATTTTGTAAGGGAAGAGGTGCAAATCGTGTTTTAAAATTCGCCGAAGAGTGCGGTCAGAAAGCTGCAACTGGGAAGATCGTCTTCTCGTTGATGTCTGCGGATTTTCTTCGACGCTCTGTCGCACAGCATCAATATTTTCGGCCGATCTGCCAGTTCGAGGTCTGCCCGTACGTCTTGAATCTCCGACAGTCCCATATTCAGCAAAATTATTCACCAACGAACGAATGGTTGGATCCGTTGGAGCAGTTCTTACACCATAAAATCTTCTGTATGCACGTTGAGTATTAATTATCGAATGAATATTATCAATGAATAGAAAAACAATCTTAGTTCTTTGCGCAATTGTATAGCGTTCCATTTTTAAATATTCTCCCAAGTTTAATTTCTGAAATAGGAAAAAAGAAAAAGTTAAATACTCGCAAGCAAAGAAGTTACAATTGTTTTACATCATATAGTAACTTTAGCCGCACCCTGATTTTCCAAGTTTTTAGTTTTTATAGTAAATTAAGTCATTATAATGCCAACCTTATGACTGACAAAATCCTATAAACAATTTTTTATGAAGAAATTGATATTTAATACAATTAAAAACTTTTCAGAGACACAAACTTCTTAAATAACGATTTAATAAAACCGTTGTTTTTTTAAACTCTTTCTTTTAACTCATACTCTCTGTCTGTCTGTCTGCCATGGGTGGACCCCTTTCCCCCTTATCCAATTGATCTGAACTTGACCCATAGTCTTGTCGTGACTACTGATTAATCGTTCAATCTCAAACTTGGTCCATACACTTGCTGTGAAAAAAAAGATTAACTTTAACGTAGTCACGCGCAGTCACGCATGGTCACGCACAGTCACGGAGTGATCTAAATGTCATTTCCCCTTATCCGGCCGATCTAAAACTTGGTCGATAGAATTGCTGTGAAAAAATATTAACTTTGACGTAGTCACGCACAATCACGGAGAGATTAAAATCCCACTTCCCCTCGTCCGGTGGATCTGAAACTTTGTCCATAGACTTGTTGCGGCCTAAGATTAATTTTAAGATAGTCACACACAGTCACGTACAGCCACGGAGATATTCAAAACTCATATGCCTAAGAAAAGAAAGAGTTTTAATAAAAACTTTGTTTTTATGGGTTAGATTATTTTCTTGTCTGATTTCTGCTTTTGAACCAACGATATGATCCGTCAAAAAGATTATTGTAATAATGACCTGAATACGGGGAAATTATAAAGAAATTAGCTTCTCTTCAGTATATTTTGTTTCAAAAAAATTCATATTAAAAGTATTAGAAAGTGTCAGAAGAGTTTAGCCATTAATACGAAATCTGGTTCTGGTTATACTGAAAAGAGCTCCCAACACATCTGGTACAAAAGCAGCCCCATTAGATATACGCTTGAACAATTTGCTGCAAATAGCTAAAGACAAAGAAGACTTGAAAATACACAAAGGTCAAAAACTTCCAGACAGAATGAGACCAAAGACAGAAGAGGTCAATCAAATCATGTCTCATAGAAAATACTTTGGACGACGAACTTATCAAAAATGCTCTTGGTATTGCAAGCAATATGAATTTGAGGCAAATGAAGTATGTCAATTATTATATGGGCTCTACAAATATCAAAATTTATATTAAGTAGTGTTTGCAAAAAAGAGTCATTCCTTTCTTGAGCCAACACAATGTGTCCATATATTTTTGGCCCAATAAGAAAGCTCTCGAGTAGTACAAAAGCAATAACTTGGTTTTTAGCAAGGGTCGTAAATCTTCCAAACTCTGCGGAGCTTAGAGCAATGGTGATATATTGGGCACTTGTGAAAAGGGAGTTGGAGAGCACAAATGTGTTCTTTCCAAAATGTGGAAGATTTTAAACTGATATGGACTACTTGTTCCAAAAAATTGACAGAAAAACTATAAAATCCCCAACAGGAATGTTTCGAAGAAATGTCCATGACTCATAATTAATGATTAAATTAATAATAAATATCCTTCTGTAAGCTTTAATATAAATTCAATTAAATAAATAAAAAAACTATAATCTAGGTTCAATGGTTTCCTTATATTAGATTTTATGTACGTCAACATTTTTTCGATCTCATACCTTTGCAAATTAATGGTTAATTTATATATGTATTTAAATTTATGTATTTTAATTTTTTAGATTTGGGCAATTAAATATTTTTTTCTGGTAGTACTGTTCCTAACATATATACCAAATTTCATGTCGTTTTCAAGAACAACTAAACCGGGACTTGACGTTTCAAAAATATCTGGTTTTTTGCACAGAAAACTTGCATTAAATTTTGTTTAACTGAAAGTTCTAGCATAGCAAAACTACACTATTGTTAAAGATATTTCTGGCCATAAACGTGACATATTTCAGTTGGTTTCAAAATCACGGACATTTGTATGAAAACTGCAGTTGTAAAAATACCTCTCAACCAATTACTTCTCCCCACCTAAAACGCATAATTAGGGATGATGATAATAGAATCGTTGCCTGCAAATGGGGATATCATGAAAAAGATAAACCAAGAACGAAAACATCAGCCAAAGTTGTTCAAAAATCAAAATCATATTAGTTTTCCTCGACTATCGTCATTGGTGCATTATTAATTCCTTTCTTTGGTGGAAACTGTTGGCAACGCATACCTTTTGAGTATACTGCATCATTAACGTAGAGCCTTTTAGCAAAACGACGCACAGTGGCGCCATTTGAGTTTTTTCGTTGCAAAAATCATATCTTTTGAACCGAATAACATAATTGAACAGTTTAAACAGAATATGAGAGACAACTGTTCAGCCTATGAAATGAGCGTTAGGAAAGGGTGCTACGCTTTGTAGGGGCCTACTTATGGGTTATCAAAGTTAAAATTTGTAGAAAAATCAATTTTATGGTAACTAAAAAAAATTATTTTTACATTTTTAGATTGTTTTTATTTTTTTTCTTTAGGGTTTTATATTTTAAATTATTACCCAACAAATTAAAAAAAAATTACTTCTTTTTTAAATTTATTTTTTCAATTTTCTGTAAAATATTCATCACAATTCGTAAGAGAATGTATATCTAAAAGACTAATCATTTCTAAACTATAATTATTTTCTAACTCTATTCGTGACTTCACATGCCGCAGGGAAGAAATAAGTGGATCGGAAGATGCTGCCAACATGTTGAAGAGGTCCTCCTTTTGCCTTACCCTTGATGCTTTGAATGTGTTCTGCAATCTATATTTTTTGTAAAATTTGTTAAGAGACTCTTGTGCTTCTTCAGAAAGCTCTCCAATTGGCAAAGACTGGTACTCAATTATATCTTTGCCATGCGCCAATATTTTTGGACGGTCGGGGTCAGCTTCTTCTGTGGATACATTTCTGCTAAAAGAGATGCAGTTTTCGATGCATATTCTCCATATTCTGTAGAATTGACATTTTCTTTGCAGTTTAAAACGTTCAAGATCGTTCCCAATCTTTTCACGATTTGATTGTAAATTCCAGTGATTCTAGTTACTGCCTCATCATTTTCAAAAAATCTCCTAGAGGTGTTCCCATCGTTTGAGTTACCGTATCCGTGCTTGGGACAGTCTACTTTTAGTCCAACTTGTTTAAAAAAAGCATCCTGTATTTGCTTCTTTCTGATCTTTTCCTTATCCTTTATTGATGTATTTTCATCGAAGTTTTCCTCCTCTTGTTTTAGCAAGAACTCCATACACCTTCTCCTTGCATGCAATGGTGACATTCCATATTCGAAATTCTCCTCGTTTGAAGAATCGTTTAAATTACCAAAGTTCTTCTGACTCTTTTTGCAAATCGGGCATGACAATTTTGAGGTTGTTCCTGTCAGTTAGTTTACGACTTTTCCGTCAACCATGGTCAGGTGGAACTCGTAATTGCATCCAATATGTTTTCCTTCTCCAATTTGCAGCTTTGTAGGCTTAATCTTGCTTATTTGTTCTTCAATGTCCTTCACTGTGGTCCTTATGAGTTCTGCCGATTCCCCTGCAAACTGAAACATTATTGGTCGGCAATAATGCACTGATGACAGACGTGGATTTTTCCAGTGTAGGGAAACATCAGATTTTATCGGCAAAGGAACAACAGATGTCATAAACATATTTCTGTCCGATATTGTAGCGTCATCGGAAGATATCCTTTGCTTATAAACGCTTTGTCCGGATGATCCATCGCAGCCCCATTTGCTGATCAATGTCAGTTTCTCAGGAAGAATTTTTACCTCATTTTCAGGAAGACTCTCCAATAACCGTTTTGCTGTATGGCCCATGAGATCCTGCAGATTGGCTTTCACAGAGACTTCCGTAAACTCCGCATGCAGTGGTCGTGAATTTATTTTGGCTTGCGTAATATGCTTGTATTCTGGTTAAACGTCAGCCCCGTGTCGCATCAAGGATGCCCGTAGTATCTCATATTTTTCTTTGGAAAGTTGTAAGTCCATAAAAAAGGACAAGGCTTCTTCGGAACCATACTTTTTAATGTGTGCGTTTGTGGGCGTGGGAATGCTTTGCTTAATCCTTTTAAGTCACAGTGGGCTTGCACCAGCAACAGGTTTTGTAATCTGCGACCTAACTCCTTCACTATCCTTTGTATATTTAATAGACAGCGCGTCCGATAAATGCTTCGTGGTCAAGTCATTGGTGGCATCGGCAAGTTTCCTCTTTCTTGTGAAAATTTAACACTCCTCAATACTTTTTTTTGGCCTTCCTTTTGCTCCTCTGGTTGATGTGGTGGGTTTATCTACTACCAATATATCCAGGATGGTGTCTTCATTAAGCCAGTCCTCGTATTTGGAGTTGAAGTTCTGAATGGTTCGATTAGCTTTCACCCATTTTGCCTTAATATTTGCATATATCAGATAAAAATTATTTTTTATAATTTCGCTTCTCTCAATATTTCCGTATAAGCTATCAAGTTCTTCTAAAGCAGCTTCCATGAATAACTTTGGTTTGGTTGACCTTCTAAACAGTTCAAATAATTTTAAAGTGTTTAACGCCATGGTTTCAGTACTTGTTGCGCCAACTTTCAGTCGTAGACTACTCCAGGCATTACGCTTTTTTTGCAATATATAGGCTTATGCTACCATGCCTAAAAATTTACCTGTTCCCTGCATACATATGGATTTAAGCTGAATTATGGAATTTTGATATTATGCCCGTGTGAGGTGCGTACCTGCGAATTTCAATGAGTAGTTTTTTGTGCATCCTGTGTCTGTAACAGAATATTGGGAGTAGACTTTAGCAGAGGCTCACAGGTTGACAACCGACATAAAATGCAATTTTCAAACTATTAGATCAAACTACTGTCAGTCAAAACATGTAAGGGATGCACGCCATACAATTTCTGCAACCATGTCTTTTTAAACGTTTTTACCTCTAGAAGCCAAACGGGCACGTACAGGCAGATAAAGCCTTTTGAATTATGCAAGGAAATAATCAAAGAACATGTTTTGCAAATATAGAAAAATATAGATTTTTTTTATTTTCCGTCAAAGTTGAAAAATAGTGAAAAAACGGATAGTTTTTAAAAAGTGATTTACCAGGAGAAACAGTTAATTTTTTTTTTTATCATTATACACTTAATAAATACGCCAACAATACAAACAAAAAATAAGGCGATTCGTTACCTATTTTTCGTGATATTACACCTGAAATCGCAACAAATTGACTAAAAATTGTGTGTTTTTTTGAAAACCGGAAGTCGGTCAACTTTGGACGGTTATATCTTCTAAACTAAAAATGTGATATTATTAAGAGTAGCATATTTGAAATCGCTGAAAAGTTTCCTATAACATGGGTTTATTCAAATCTTCGTCGGCGCACATGAAAATTTTGATTTTTGCAACCTCGTTTGCTCTACGGGCGCCACTGTGCGACGCCAGATTTATGGGCAGATGACAATAGTGAACCGTCTTGCACTGCATTGGTTCTTCGAAGCCATTTCGCACAAATTCTACCTTTATCGTTTCACAACGAATGTATTCTGATTAAGCACCGTGTGGGATCTGATCACTCAATTATTTTAAAAGAACATTTCTGGGTTACCGTTCTGAAACGATTGATAAGATAAAACCCAAATAACTGGGCGCTTTGAAAGCCATTCTGGAAATCCACGGTTTCTAAGTTTTTTTAAAAGAGTTGCCAAAATTGTATTCTGTCGAAGAGGAATACTTTTAATACTCTTAAGTCAGTTAGAGAAAATATATATATATTTTTCTGTTTATTCAAATGTATCCTTTTGATTTTAACTCAGTACTACTTATAATGCGAATAAAGAAAAAAAAAACAGTAAAACAACCCACAAATTGCTTAAAATTTTAGGAGTTACAGAGCTAATGACCATCCCATTTTACACTGCTTTTGAAACTCACCGAATATTATTTTCTTTTTAAAGCTTTATTTAAAAAGCTGAAAAATATCACGAAGTCTTCTTCTCAAATTTTAAATTTTATTAACTTTTGAGGAATCTTCTTTCATTGTAACGAACACAGAAAACATTTTGTACATAAATAGTTTTAATTGCTTTCATTGGTTGTGGTTTTTCTATGATGTGTTCGTATGACCAATATAAATTTTATATTTTTGTTCTATTTTAAATTCGCCTTTTTCAAATAACATTGGGGGAAAAAAAATGATGACTCATATCATTATGTACAAAGTCAATATTTTTTCTTTCCAATTTGTATTGTTCATATTATAACTAATGTGCGTAACTTAATTTAATGGCAATTCTTGGGAAACTGGAATATCTGAAGTGAGCTATATTCTTGATTAACTTTTAACTTATATTATGTTAAGATTTGTCTTTTTACTCAGCAATCTCTGCAATATTATTATTTAAAAAAAAGATACACTAAAACAGTTTTGTTCCACACTGTTACCAGCGGTTGTTTCGTCATGGTTCTTTTTGTTGACATTGACCTTCATCACAAAATTGCGCAGTGCTTAAGTGAGCTTATGTTTTTAGTATGATATAATTATCATTGTATATTTAAGGATAATTTATCTAAAAAGTCTACTAAGTACAAACAAACATTCCTCAGTTACCATACTGTTGGTTAGTAAGAAACTAATTAATTCAATTATTTAAATAAGCTTGGTATACATTTATCCATAAAACGTAATTATTTGATGCGGTTTAAAGACCTAGAAATTTAAAAGGCCTAGTAATAAATTATTAGTTAATTGGTTACTTCAGGTAACGTAAATATGCTACTAACGTTTTGTATTACCTGTTTCAACCATTCAAGAGTTATTATTAAATTTTTCAGTAATATATGTACGTTCTAATGTGGTTTCCTCTCGAACAAAATAAAGAAATGGCTAGTGTTTGTCTCGCAGGTGATACAGGTTGACAAAATAGAAATAATTAGATAAACAATTTATTTGGTATTGGGTATGGGAAAAAGCTATATAAAATTATAGAAATTGGTTGTAGCGCCCATACAATATATTTATGCACTTGTACCGATCGACTCAGAAGCACTTTTTTTAACGACCGAACCCCACCTCACACTTACCCACCCCACCCGACAAAAGGGACACACCCCCTTAACGTGGGGATGAACATACCATGATCCAAACCCTGGCAGTTTCCAAGAGCTGGCAAGTACATTGTGTGGTCGTAACTCAGCTACAGACTATGTAATCAGGTGACATTAGAAATAGACAAACTTAAAAAAGATAAAGAACAAAAAAATGGTTAACTGAGGCATTCAATTATATCGCGCTTTACTTTCAATATATTACAATTAAAATCAACAGAATTGTGTAACACATTATAATCATGACAAGTTCTGCGGAAAGAATAAAAATTTGCCTAACTAGTCTTAAAATAGGCCAAATGAAGTGGACCAAAATGTATGTTAAATCTACAAGGTATGACTAAATATAAATTTGATAAAAGAAACTACGAGTCAACGTCGCCATTTGCAAGGTTGAAAACAAAGTTGACACCCAACATAATTTTTAGTCTATTTGTATATGGTGGTAAGTCATCATAACTCCAACCTAAACCACGTAGACAGAATAGCAAAAACTTTTTCTGCACTGCCGTGAACCTGGTAATATGGATCCCATATTATTGATACATATTCCAAAATTGGTTTTACAAGTGCTGTATAAAGCTGTGTAGTAACATATGGCTCTGAAAACTCCTTAGCCGATCTTTTAACGAAATCAAGAATAGATCTGGCCTTATTAACAATCATACTAATATGACCAATGAAATCAAGTTTCTTATCCATAAGTACACAAAGATCGAGATATATTTGAACGGTATCTAATACTATTCCATTGATGCAATACTCGTTAGAAATTTTCCCCTTTCTGTGAAATACCACATGTTTAAATTTCTTAAGGTTCGGTACCAGCAAGTTCACACTAAACCATTCAACTAATAATTCAAGCTCACGCTGAAGAGTAATATGACCATTTATATCATAGAAACTGTGAAATATCTTAACATCGTCTGCATACATAAGGACGTTGCAAATCGAAATTACAGTCGGAAGACCATTTACGAATAGTAAAAGCAATACGGAAATTAAACGTCTATAAGTCCATTTTTCTCAAGCAAGCTGTACAACTCACAAAAGCTACGATATTTTAATGATAAACAATCATCAGTTCAAGACAAATGCTACACAAAAACTCACAGACAAACTCCTAACAATCGCTTAGAAATTTTTTTACGTTTTTCTTTATATATTTTTTTATACCCTCCACTCCAGTGTGCAGAGGGTATATATAAGTTCGTCATTCCGTTTGTTACGAAAAAATTACGAAAAATTACGAAAAAAAAATTCTGGACCCCTAAAAAGATATATATTTGAGATCCTTATAACAAGCGAGTTGATATAGCAATATCCGTCTGTCCGTCTGTGGAAATCACGATAACAACTTCAATCGGGCAGCTAGGGTGGCATAAAAAATGATTCACTAACATTCTGAGAAGTTTGCTGTTAAAACCGCCCAAATCGGTTAATTAGGGCCCGAGAGTTGAATGAAGAACTAAAAAAAGTCTTGAAAAAATAAGATTTTCTATGTTGTTCTTGTCACGATCACGCCCTCAATAGGATAGCTAGGGTGATCATTGTTAGTGATAATGATTCTCCAAGATCATAAGAAGATTCCTATTTCAAAAATCGTTAAAATCGGTGGAACAGGTCCAGGTAAATCTTCTATATTTTTCTTGTTGTTATTCTAAATGTTGTATTGTTGTCATAGTTGGACTTGTTGTTTTTGTGGTCGTTGTGGTAATGGTATAATAAGAATTAACCCTTCGTAAATTTTTTATCAATTCTGGTAGAAAAATTAAAAAGTTTCCATTGTTTTGGCATCACTAAAAAAATTTGTTAGATCATTTAAGTCATCACTATGAGCCTGCGTGCAAGGTTTCAGATCAATTGAGTCACGGGAGAAGGGTTAAAAATCGATCCAAAATTTTGTCGACAAGCAGATAAGCAGACATTACGAGTTAATACATATAAAGGGAGTAAAAATTCACCAACATCTAAAGTATATAATGTTAAACTATCTAGCTGTTAATAAAAAAAAAAACGAAGTAAATTTACCAAACAAAATTTTATGTATTAATTTATTTAAAGAAAAACACGAAATAACTTTTGATGTTTTATTTTGTGTGTGTAATATTTACCAATATGTACATACATATATTAAAAAATAACAAGGTAATATACCATCATATATTCTATACATATATATTCATAATAACCGCATGTTAGAAATAAATCGGTATATTATTTTATTTATATAAAATTCTCCAATATGTATTTTGTTTTAGGGAAAATACATTTCTTTTGTATTAACAAAAAGAGTGTCACTTCATATTGCTCAGTGTTGCTATGCCACAGTAGATGGCGCCGTAATTTTTGTTTTAATTAGCCTTGAAATCGTTATTTCTATTTTAACATTAATGTCAACGTTTTCCATTATTCTTTTACAAATATGACCATAAGTTTGGCATATTAACTTTTTGTTGTATTTGTAAAATAGAGTTACCGAGTTCATCAATGAGTTTTTATGCTTTCTAAACAGTTCTACATAGATATATAAAATCATTATTCTGCTTTACCTACAAAATATCTGATTGCGATTACATATAATTTTTAAAAATTGTTAATAATTACTAAATCATTACTATTGACATAAATAAAAAATTACTCCTTTTAACTTTTCCATTAAAATTTAAGAATATATCAATTCTAAAAATTGGAATTTAGATTTCCAATTTTAAATACCAAAATATCAATTGAGTTTCAGAAAATCATATTAAAACGTCGGAAATAATAACTTGAAATTTAGAAGACATCAATTGAATTTTTAAAATATAAATTTTATTATTTAAACACAAATTGATATTCAGAAAACACCGAATATGTTTACATTTAAAAAATCAACTGAAATTAAAAAAAAAATATTGCGATTGAGGAGACATTAATAGCATTTCAGGATAAGAAAATATTAATTTAAATTCAATGTTACATATACAAAGCGCAATTTGATGAGAATGTTATTTATATATTATTTTTAAAAATTTTTTTGGATGAAAAGTTTTTCAGAAACAGATAACAAATTATTTTATTTAAAATTTTTGGGACATATGGTTTTTTGCGTTTGGCATCCCTAATTTAAACCAATGTTCATGATGATTTCAAAATTTGACTTCATGGTAGGCAAAATAAAACCCAAAAAATTTAAGTTCGATAATAATTCCCAGGTAGTAGTATTTGGAGTCAATAAATGAAAATATATTTTATTAACATAATTTAATTCAAAGCCAAAAGTTGTCATCACTGGGTTATATATTGTATTATATTGTGTAAATAGTGAAAACTTCATTTTGGTATGTAAAATAATTTTATTTTCCATATATGGCAATATTTTTACAAAAAAAAATTGAGAGAGTTTTTTTCTGGTTATTATTTTGTTACTCGATCGGACCTATATGGCCGCAATGAAGAATTATTTGGCTAGTTAAAAGAAACTTGCAGCCATCTCCAATTAGCACGATTTAATGCGTATAGCCACCCTACACAAACATTACCTTCGCAATGGAGGTAGGGGCAAGCTATTTAATTTGAAAAAACTTTAAATTAAAGGAGAGGTTTTGTCATATAACCGGAAACGCATGCATATAGGTATATAACCCAAATGCGAGCCGATCAGCAACTACGATGACCAAAAAGTGAACACCGAAACGTGTTTTCTTTTACCCGAAGTAATAGAATAGACGAAAATTACCATTCCCGAAGTAATAGAAAAGACGAAAATTACCTTTCCTCGCTGGAGCGCGAATTACTAATGTGAGAGAGTTATATATACCAACTCTTGGAATAAACAAAAATCCAGATCAAACCAAAGAATTTGCTGAAATAATTTGGTATTAAGTTTAACAAATTTTTTACTTTTTCAAATATTTTGTTTACATTTATTATTTATACTCAAACCGAGGTGGATGGTATCAAAGATTCGGCACAGCCGAATTTAACACCCTTACTTGTATATTATCGGAAGATGTACAAAATATTCGTCACCAAATGTAACAGTATTAATTTACGCGTAACATGAATTATTTAAATGAATGAAATTAAAAAGTAATTAAAATTAATTAAAATTAAAATTTTCAACGAAGAGTTTTTTTGTATTAAAAAATGCTATAAACTAAATCAAATAGTGATAAATAAAAGCTATCCCATAAAAACCAAATTTTTTTTATACCCTCTTCCTTATAAATTAAGTATAACGTCATGTAATAAAAAAACCCGTTAAAATTACAAAATATCTAAAATTATACTAGGTATATACAAATTTTTCTAAATGAGAAAATTTGTTAGATGATTTTTATCGTTGCCACGAGTCTGCTTGCATTTAAAATCGAACCAAAGTTATTTCGGCCTACAAGCAGACAAATAATCACTACGAGTTTCATGAAAGTTAGTAAATACGTCCTACAGTTTCTTTTTTTTATGATGCTTAGTGGCTTTGCGGCCTCAGATTGCAAATTTTAAATCGAGTAATTACCAATTTGCTCCAGCCTACTGTATATTTATGGTAGAACCTGATACTTAACTTAAAAATTTCTGAAACTTCATTTAAAATCTTACTAAAAGAAAATTGGTTCAAAATCAAATTAGTTTTAAGCTAACTATATATATTTTTATATTAATATCGGGAGGCTGCCATTTGAAAGTTTCAATTAAATTATTTTTATATTAATGTCTTTTTGTTTGTCTAGAACAGTGAAGGCCGTGCCAAACACACTGGTGCTCGGCTTCTTATATGTATACAGCCAAATGAAAACAAAAATACTCACCAAAGAGTAAAAGTAAACAACAATTTCATTCAGTGTTATGAAAGCTTTTGAACAAAGCAGGTCTATGTCGCATTGCCTTTTGAAATTCATATATATTTTTTTTAATAGGTACACAGAGAATATTTGTTTAAAAGAAACCGAAAATTTTGAAGACTTGATAAACTATAAATTAAACATTTTCTATGAATAACATACGTCGCCTCCATTTGACAATATTTTAGCTGTCTTTTATTCATTTTTTTTAATTTTAAAAAATATCCAGTTACTGGTAATTTTTAGTTTTTGGTAACATACCACTTAATAACTTTTGAAATTTCTTCTATTTTTAAGTTTTGCTATTTTTGTTTTTTTTTTTTTTTTTTGTTTTTTAAAGAAATGAATTACTTATTATTACTTATTTGATTTGATAAACTTCAAACTTATGGATAAAAGAGTTTAAATGTTCTTTACATTTTGTTTTACCTATTCAGAATGTAAGATTTAAAATTTCAAAACAACAAAATATATTTAAAATTTTACCATATTCTTCGCGAACTCAACTATTTGCCCTTTTATGCATTCATATAAACATTCATACAAAATCTACACAAACCCATTTAATATCGGCGTTGTGTTACGTCCATGGATTTCGATCAGTGTAGTACAACTAACACATGCTCATAAACACTATTACTAACTCAATTCTCTCAATTCTCCACCTCGATTACAACCTATTTTTCGCTTACAAAATAAAAACAACAAAAACATAAATATTTCCCGCGACGCCGTCATAACTGCAAAGCTAAACTCACCATACGATAAGAACTTCTTTCTGAAATCCCTTGGTTCTTATCTAAAAACAAATAAAACAAATTCAAGGCTAAACATGATAGGATTTAATTTGGATAAAACATTTTTTATAAAAGAAAACTTAACGAACTCTAACTACAAAATTTTGAGAGCTGCATCTGATTTAAAAAGAGACCAACAACTCTAGTCCGCTTATACCCATCGTGGGCTTATCTATGTTAAACGTATTTCCACTGATGACCCGGTCTGTATTGAACACATAGCTGCACTTGATTTTTTTTCGTAATTATGGAGCCGTTCATAATAATTATTTTGCTGAAGCCACGAGTGGCAACATTAATAACTTTTAAATTTATTAGTATAATAGCTCAACTTTTTAATGCTTTTTTATTATATTTTGTGATCTTAATATTTAAATTCATAATTTTAAATTGCTTTTTTAAATTTAAACTTTTAAATCTTTTTTTGATTAGTTGCTGTTAGGATCACCTTTTTGAATTTTTTCTTTGTTTTTTTTTCTTTTTTTAGTAAATGAATAATTTTAACATTGGAAGCTCTAAAGACGTTATGATGAATATGGTGAAAATTTTAGCAAAACAGAAAGAAAGTATGTCACAACAATGGTCAAAGTTCAAATAATAAAATAGATGAATCTAAACTCACTTTTGAAAATTCTAACATTTATATCGTTTGTGTATCAGAAACTTGGCTGGTCAAATCCACATCGCATAATTTCATTTGTCTGCGTGGGTATAGAGTTTTTAGATCTGATAGGGAGTGTGAATATAGAGGGAATATTTCCAAGGGCGGTGGTGTTGCAATTTTTGTTAGAGATCATATTGCATGTACGTTCTGCTGTAAATCTGCGAAGCAAGATAAGGTAGAATATATTTTCGTAGAGATCAAATCAAGCGGAAGGAAAATGCTTGCAGGGTGTGGATACAGCCCAAATAAAAATATTAGGTTTTCCAAGTCTCTTGATAAACTGGAAATCTTAACAGATGGATATAATGATATTATTATAGCTGGAAATTTTAACTCAAACATTATTAATGAATCAGCGCTTACTGACAGCATGATAACTTATGGACTTGAACCTGTAAATCGTTACAATCCTACACACTACACCACCAATAGCAATAGTCTGCTTGATATCTTCTTTGTCAGTGATTTGCTAATGTGTTATTGTATGATCAAATTTCAGCACCATGCTTTTCAAAACACGATTTGGTCTTCCTGACTTACAACTATCAAACTCAAGAAGCTAATATGGTTTACTCATACCATGACTTCAAAAATCTAAACTACGCATGATATCTGTTGATGATCAATTAACCTTTCTACAGAACAATTTATTACAACTTTTCGGCGAAGCGGTACCTCTGAAAACAAAATCCAAAACAGTCAGTATTAAACCTTAGTTTACTACTACTATAAAAGACTTGATCTATCGAAGGGATATTGCGTACTCCAGATGGAAAAGGTTTGAAACACCTGAACTGCAAAACGAATATCATACGGCTAGGAGAGATGTTAATCGAAAAATCAAAACTGCTAAGTGCAATTTCTTTTCTATGAAATTTAATTCTGCCATTGACACTAAACAAACGTAAAAGACAATTAGAGATATTGGCATTGGAAGATTCAATAATAATACCTGTTCGATAGACGCTGACGAAATGAACTTAAAATTTACGAATCTACCTTCGGTAGAAGTTGATCATGAATTTTACAATAATATACGAAATACTCCAAATTTTGCCGAGGAAAATTCCTTTGAATTTAAATGCGTTAATCAACTTGATATTATAAAATGTTTTTCTCTGGTAAAGTCAAACTCTGTAGGATATGATAATATAAATCCGAAATTTATTAAAATAGTTCTTCCACTTTTACTGCCTTATATGTATAACATTTTTCTTCAACTGCATTATAACTTCAAGCAGTTTCTCTACCATATGGAAACATGCTAAAATAATACCTATCCCAAAATCAAATTCTCAGCAACCACCAATAGCCACCCTATGTTATTTGTCAAAAGTTTTTGAAAAGATAATTTTTTTTCAAATGAATGAATATATAACTCAACACAACTTAATGTCCCACAAACAATCCGGGTTTCGAACAAACCACAGTTGCGTGACAGCCTTAACTGACGTTTGCGAAAACATAAGACGTGACACAGACGACAGCAAAATAACCTTCCTTGTACTTCTAGATCATTCCAAGGCATTTGATACAGTTGATCATCAAACTCTCTGTATGAAATTAAGACGTTTTTTTAATTTTTCCTCAACATCAACCCTTTTAATTTCCTCTTATCTCACAAATCGCACACAATCCGTATACGTAAATAGCAACTCATCTGAAACTTTACAACTTAAAAAGGTGTACCGCAAGGATCTGTATTAGGGCCACTTATGTTCTCCATCTACATCAATGATTTACCAGATTATCTTTCTCATTGTAAGGCACATGTACGCTGATGATGTACAATTCTATCTGAGCACCCCAATCGAGTCAATAGAAGAAAATATAGACAAAATTAACTATGACCTTAGTCAATTGTACAGATGGGCGTCAGCAAATGGTTTATGCATTAATCCTAGCAAGTCAAAATGTCTGCTAATACGCAAACGAAATGCAAATCCAGAGTTTGGGAATGAAATAGTTATCAAAGGCGATAGAATTGACTTTGTTACAAAAACAAAAAATTTTGGAGTAACTTTTAATAACACTCTAACTTGGTCGAACCTCATAAATATGACTGCTGTTCAAACTTACATGAAGCTCAGAACTCTATGGCACACTCAATCTTTCACTCCCTTAAATATAAGAATATTTCTAGCCAAAACGTATTTAATTCCCGGTATTTTATACGGGTGTGAACTTTTTGCAAACTGTGATTCTTTTAGTAAAGGCAAACTTAATGTTTTGTATAACAGCATAATTAGATATGTTTTTAGACTAAGAAGGTCTGCCGGAACTTCTTCCTTCACGAATAAACTTTTCGGCGTATCATTTGAAAATCTGATGAAAATTAGAGTTCTTTTGTTTCTTCATAAAGTAATTTTCACCGCAAAACCACTTTACCTGTATGAAAATCTCCAGTTCGCCAGATCAAACAGAGGAAAAAAATTAATTCTACCTCGTCATCGTTATTTGGTATCTGAATGGCATTTCTACGTCAACGCTATACGTCTTTGGAATATGCTTCCACAATCTCAGCAACTTAACAGCATCGCTTCAAATTTTAAAAAATTCCTTTTTGAATATTTTGCATAACAATTTTATTAATTAATTAAATTAACTTATTTTATTTTTTTCTTTTTTGTAATCTTGTATTATTTTCTTGATTATTGTTTACCATTTTTTCTTAAATATTTTCTGTATTAAAAATGTATGTATTTTGTAACTAACAATTATCATGCCTTAGCATTATTATTGTACTGTAATTATAAGATTTGTTCTTGTTGTACAGGAAAGCAAATAAATAAATAAATTACTAGTGATCGGACCCACATGATTTTTATACCCTATACCACTATGTGGTTTGGGTATAATGACTTTGTGCTGCTGTTTGTAACAACCAAAAATATTTGACCTAGACCCATATTTAATTATACCGATCGAATCAGAATCACTTTCTGAGTTGATTTACCAATGTCCGTCCGTCCGTCCGTCCGTCCGTCCGTCCGTATGTGTGTCCATGTAGAGCTTGTAATCAAACTGCAGGTCGCAAATATGAATATATTTTGATGAAATTTGGTATATAAGCTTTTATCGGCCATGGCATGAACGGTGTTGAAATTGGTGAGAATCGGTCCTTGCTCAGACCTAGCCCCCATACAAATTACCCATATGAAATCGACATAAATTGCCATAAGATCCAAATTGTCATATAGATCTTACTCAAATTGGGTTTGTATGCGTTCATTACATCCACTAATGAGTAGTCCAAAAATGATCCCTTTGACCGCATATAGAGCTGCTTCCCGATCTTCACTTAAATCTATTAAAAAACAAAAATATTGCACTGATTCTTCTCAAATTTTGTTTGTACATGTTTTTGCAAAATACAAGAGACTTTACCAAACATGATCAGGATCGGTCCATTTTTGGACCTAGTCGCTTTATAGATATAGCATCCGATATGACCTTTTTCATATCTGCAGCCAAAAAAATTAATAAAAATCCCACTCAAATTTGGTTTTTGCTTATTTTCAATGTCCAGTTAGTTGGGCCTAAGAGATAGGGTTTCTAAACGCATGGTATAGGGTATCGTATAGTCGGTCTAGACCGACTATAATTTTCGTACTTGTTATATATCATTTTGCTTAGTAATGCACTAATGCCAAATAAAAATATTCAGAAAAATATGGAGAGCTGTAGTTATAAAGAACTGGCCGAAGAGTAGTTTAGAAACAAAAACCAGGAAGATATTCTTAGTTATGTTAAAATAAAACTAAACTTAAATTCGTGTAGCATCGAAATACAAGAGCAATTATCTAATTTCGCCAAAGCACCAAAACAACTCTACAAAGAAGTTAGCCACAATAAACAAAACTTTTATATAAAAAACGCAAACTGGTTAGAAAGCAAACTTACTGTCGCTTCAGAAACAACAAAGCAAGATAAAGATGGAATACCACGTAAATCATTGGACAACTGTAGTGATAGTTAGATCTAAGAAGTGGAAACTTAAACTGAAATTGGATGTATAAATATAAAAGAATTTTTCCGATATCCATTACGATCACAGAAACAATTGACAAAAGTTTATATCATTGAAAAAGTTGTTAAAGCTAGTCCAGTGAGAACAAATCGGATTCTTCAAAGTATACGAACTCCGAGTGATGCACAATAGTTCTCAAATGGGGAGCCATTCGCATTGTTTCTGGATTTGAAATTAACAAAACAGCAACATATTTAGCTCAGATTGCGTGCGATTATAAAAGGCTCAAATGCGTATCCAGCATACCATCACACAACCGCTGCTAAAATGGACTCTTTGCCATCAAAGGACACTGTCACAATAACACCAATTTCGGCAGAGGTACAACTACAATCTCTACTTGATCACAGAGCCGAACGCTTGCTACACTCAATAAAAGGAATTGAGTTAAAGAAATATGGGAACACAAAGTTAATTATTTTTTGTAAATGGTAATGTGATGGTTCCTCCGTGCAAAAACAACACAAACAAGTAGTATTTGAAAATATGTTCATGGTATCATTTGTACCATTGCGATTAAAAAAGATTTTGAAAGATTCGGAGCCTCCGACTAGTACAACGCAAACAAAAGTTATTTGGAAAATTGAGGCACCATCTTCCACGAAATACTCCAGGCCAATCAAATTTGAAAACAAAAAAGAAACTCATGATGCCATTAACAAAGAAGTTACTAATATCAAGCCCCAAATTGCAATACTATTGCCACTAAAATTACAGTTAGATGGGCAACAAATTGAAGTAAGCTATCAATTAATGCAGACAATGATAGATGGAAAAGTAGGCCAGGCTTTGACTATCACGAAGGCTGCATCCAGCTGCATCATATGCCAAGCAACATCAAGCCATCTAACTAAAGTCCCGACAAACTCATTAGAAAATACTAATGCATATGAATTTGGATTATCACCACTACATGCAAGAATACGACTTATGGATTACATACTAAAATCAGTTATGATTTGGATTTCGGGTCTCAAGGATCAATAAGAAACAACGAAACCAACAAAGAGCTAAGAAGTTCAAAAAAGAAACATGTTCAAGATGAATATCGCAAATTTTGATTGATTATGGATCAGCCAAAACAAGGATCAGGCAATACAAATGATGGCAATACCACAAGAAGATTCTTACTAGATCCAGAAACAGCACCTGAAATTACAGGAGTGGATTTAAACCTTATTTTCAGATTTAAAATAATCCAAGAAGTACTTGCGTGCAATGACGAAATTGACTCCAAAAAATCTGGAGATTATGCAAAAGAAACTGCAAAAATATATACAACCTAGTACCCATGGAGAAATGTGTCTGCAGCAGTTCACAAAATTCTTTATCCTGCAGAAGATGTTATAAGATGTCGTCTGGTGCCTTTTGGAGATCTATCAGAGGAGGCTCAGGAAAAAGGAATAAGGATTACAGATTTTAAATACTAAAAAAATTTCACGAAATTCCACAAATGAAGATCTATTTAATATATTATTGGCAATGTCATGTCCGTTCATCTCCATTATTCGAAATCTATGGGAGGTGGAACATAGGGATTTAGATGAAAAAGTCAAAAAACTACAAAAGAACAGAAATAATACAGAACAAGATATATAATATTTGCAATCAATATTTGAATCAAATGAATAATAATTATAATTGCATGAATAACAATTAAAAGTACGAAAAACATAGTATTAGTAAAAAACAATAATAATCAGAACCTCCCATTATTACAAATGCTATTGAAATCTACTGCAGTTTTTTATGTATGAAATGTTTTAATAAAGAAGAAAAATTAAAAAAATAAATAAAAAAACCATTTTTCATATCAAAATCAGAATCATTGCGCTAATGTTCAGCAGATTTATTTTGCAAAACTTAACAAATTTGACACCAAAATATGATAATTTTTTCTGTACTAATAGCAAGACTATTAGATAATATTACTAATGTTTTTTAAGTGGAAATATTCTTTGAGTGTAAACAAATTTGCAAATTTGACAGCAAAACATTTTTAATTTTTCAGTAGCAATAACAAAATTTCCAGTTGATTTTACTTTTTTTTTAGTATACAAATTTTTTTGAGTGCAAACATTAAAAAAAATCCCTATTACTGTAGTATACTTGCACAGTGTAAAACGACGCTTACAGAATAATGTAAAACTAGCGCCAACACTTCATTGCGCTCTCCACGTTAACATTAAGAACACATATTGCAAAACCGAACTAAAAGAATTATAATAAAGAATAAAGTTGAATATACAACAATTGGCGACGAGGGCAAAAAGTAATTATTACGGAAGCATGACTTGGAATTATTGGTCGGCGTTGAATATACAACAATTGGCGACGAGGGCAAAAAGTAATTATTACGGAAGCATGACTTGGAATTATTGGTCGGCGTATTTCGATCATGTCGAAAACTCGTGGTCTGTATTCCGAATACAATTGGAACAATTTTTATTGGCAATCGGCATTGACAGCGAGACCAAGAAAAAAGCGATTTCGGTTACGTCCATGTCTGAAGGAGCATACATATTACTACAAAACTTGATAAGTCCAGATCAAGTTGATGCCACTTCGATTACGTTTAATAGATGTGTGCAATGCGTGATCATTTTAAACCACCATCGTCCGGATTTGCAGAGCGCTACAAATTTTATGCAGCTTCAAAATTACCAACAGAATCTGTAAGTGAATGGGCAGTACGCGTACAAGCGCTGGCAATTAACTGTGAATTTGGAACTCACTTAAATGAGGAGATTCGAGACAAATTTGTAATGGGTCTGGAAAAAGGTCCAGCACGAGATAAAATTTTTCTAGAAGGAATTACATCATCATTTGACCACGTAGTGAAGATAGCAAACAACATGGAGTATATAAGGCAGCAATATGAAACGGTCGACGTTAAGCAAGAAGGCTGCAACTACATAAAAAGAAACAACAAAGGCAGAAATAAGAATCAAAACGATCGACAGCAGCAGCAACAAGAACACAAAAACGACGAGCAACATAAAGAGCTATGTAAGGTATGTGGATATTCTAACAAATGCATTGAATGCAAACAAAGAGGACATTTAAAAAATTGCGTACAGTTAAAAGAATGAATTTTTTAGATAACGTAGACTTAAATTTATTTGCAATCAATAGTGAAGACGATGAACCAATTTATGTTAAAGTAATTATAGGAAAACGTGAACTTTTGTTGCAATTAGATACTGGGTCAGGAAATTGTGTTATATTTATTTATTTATTTATTTATTTATTTATTTATTTATTTATTTATTTATTTGCTTTCCTGTACAACAAGAACAAATCTTATAATTACAGTACAAGAATAATAATGCTAAGGCATGAGAATTGTTAGTTACAAAAGACATACATTTTTAATACAGAAAATATTAAAGAAAAAATGGTAAACAATAACCAAGAAAATAATACAAGATTACAAAAAAGAAAAAATAAAATAAGTTAATTTAATTAATTAATAAAATTGTTATGCAAAATATTCAAAAACGAATTTTTTTAAAATTTGAAGCGTTGCTGTTAAGTTGCTGAGATTGTGGAAGCATATTCCAAAGACGTATAGCGTTGATGTAGAAATGCCATTCAGATACCAAATAACGATGACGAGGTAGAATTAATTTTTTTCCTCGGTTTGATCTGGCGAACCGGAGATTTTCATACAGGTAAAGTGGTTCTGCGGTGAAAATTAGTTTATGAAGAAACAAAAGAACTCTAATTTTCATCAGATTTTCAAATGATACGCCGAAAAGCTTATTCGTGAAGGAAAAAGCTCCGGCAGACCTTCTTAGTCTAAAAACATATCTAATTATGCTGTTATACAAAACATTAAGTTTGCCTTTACTAAAAGAATCACAGTTTGCAAAAAGTTCACACCAGTACAAAATACCGGGAATTAAATACGTTTTGGCTAGAAGTATTCTTATATTTAAGGGAGTGAAAGATTGAGTGTGCCATAGAGTTCTGAGCTTCATGTAAGTTTGAACAACAGTCGTACTTATGTGGTTCGACCAAGTTAGAGTGTTATTAAAAGTTACTCCAAAATTTTTTGTTTTTGTAACAAAGTCAATTCTATCGCCTTTGATAACTATTTCATTCCCAAACTCTGGATTTGCATTTCGTTTGCGTATTAGCAGACATTTTGACTTGCTAGGATTAATGCATAAACCATTTGCTGACTCCCATCTATACAATTGACTAAGGTCATAGTTAATTTTGTCTATATTTTCATCTATTGACTCGATTGGGGTGCTCAGAAAGAGTTGTACATCATTAGCGTACATGTGTATCTTACAATGAGAAAGATAATCTGGTGAATCATTGATATAGATTGAGAACAAAAGTGGCCCTAATACAGATCCTTGCGGTACACCTTTTATAAGTTGTAAAGTTTCAGATGAGTTGCTATTTACGTATACGGATATGTGAGAGCACTTATAATGCTTTTTACAATAAATGTGCATTGCGTGAAGTTAATACGTTGCTAAAATCGTATACGGGTAAAAATATTCCTCCAATTGGCGAATGTGATGTAAAGGCCCAATTTAAAAACAAAATAAAAATTGCACCTTTTATAGTTATTGGAAATGGCGGGCCGACATTACTCGGAATGAAGTTTTTGAACATTTTCGGTATTAAATTTGCAGACCTTAATTACGTTGTTCCCGTTAATAAAAGTGACACAGACAAAATATTAACAAGTAAGAAAATTATAGTCGGTCTAGACCGACTATACGATACCCTATACCATGCGTTTAGAAACCCTATCTCTTAGGCCCAACTAACTGGACATTGAAAATAAGCAAAAACCAAATTTGAGTGGGATTTTTATTAATTTTTTTGGCTGCAGATATGAAAAAGTTCATATCGGATGCTATATCTATAAAGGGAGTAGGTCCAAAAATGGACCGATCCTGATCATGTTTGGTAAAGTCTCTTGTATTTTGCAAAAATATGTACAAACAAAATTTGAGAAGAATCAGTGCAATATTTTTGTTTTTTAATAGATTTAAGTGAAGATCGGGATGCAGCTCTATATGGGGTCAAAGGGATCATTTTTGGACTACTCATTAGTGGATGTAATGAATGCATACAAACCCAATTTGAGTAAGATCTATATGACAATTTGGATCTTATGGCAATTTATGTCGATTTCATATGGGTAATTAGTATGGGGGCTAGGTCTGAACATGGGCCGATTCTCACCAATTTCAATAGCGTTCATCCCATGGCTGATAAAAGCTTATATACCAAATTTCATCAAAATATATTCATATTTGCGACCTGCAGTTTGATTACAAGCTTTACATGGACACACAGACGGACGGACGGACGGACGGACGGACGGACGGACGGACGGACGGACGGACGGACATTGTTAAATCAACTCAGAAAGTGATTCTGATTCGATCGGTATAATTAAAGATGGGTCTAGGTCAAATATTTTTGGTTGTTACAAACAGCAGCACAAAGTCATTATACCCAAACCACATAGTGGTATAGGGTATAAAAACGTTTCAATATCTTTTTGATGGTACGCTTGGATTGTTTAAGAAAAGTCAAGCTTCTTTAAAAGTTAAAGAGGAAGCTACGCCTACATTTTTTAGACCGCGACCAGTTCCGTTGTCAATAAACGGCAAAGTTGAGAAGGAAATTGAAGCTTAAGTCGAGTCCAAAATGTTAAAACTAGTTGATTTTTCGGAATGGAGCACACCGATTGTGCCAGTGATTAAAAATATTGGCAGTGTGCGTATATGCGGTGACTTTAAAGTCTCATTGAACTCAATGTTAAATGTAGAAAAGTATCCGTTACCAAGGGTAGAAGAAATTTTTTCAAAACTATATAGCGGTACAGAATTTACAAAGCTCGATTTAAGTATGGCATATCAACAAATTGGACTAGATAAGGATTCGTGATAATTTACAACGATATCAACGTCCAAAGGGCTTTTCAATTATACATGGCTTTCGTCTGCACCCGCTATTTTTCAAAACATTATGGACTCGCTTTTATCAGGGTTGGACGGCATAGTAGTTTTTCTGGATGACATTTTCATTAGTGCTCCTAATAGGAAGGTTCATATGATACGATTAGGAAAAGTTTTGTCAATCCTAAGAGATGCAGGGTTTAAATTGTCAAGCGAGAAATGCGAATTTTTCTGCGAAAAGATTACTTAGCTTGGTCATGTTAGTGATAAAAATGGGTTACACATGACTATAGACAAGGTTGCAGCCATTGAAAATACTCCTATTCCTACGAATGTTAAGGAGTTAAAATTCCTTTTGGGTGTCGTAAACTATTACTGGAAATTTTTGCCAGGGTCATCAACCTTGTTATACCCTTTGTATGATTTATTAAAAGCTGACACTAATTTCGCATGGACATAAAAATGTTCTCATGTCATGAAAGAATTAAAACTCTTGTTGTCCGTTAACAGTTGTTTACCGCACTATAATTCAACTTTTCAGTTAAAATTAACAGTCAATGCTAGCCCTGTAGGGGTTGGAACAATTTCATCACAAGTTGATAATAAAGGTGAAGAAAGGCCAATAGAATTTGCATCGCGAACATTGTCCGAAATGGAAAGGAAATATTCGCAACTCGATCGTGAAGCTGTGGCAATATTATTCGGAGTTAAAAAATTTCATTAACACCTACACGATAGAAAATTTACTTTAGTGACCGATAATAAACCGCTACAACACATATTCAATCCTAAAAAGGGAATACCAATTATGGCTTCAAACCGTTTGCAACGAATTGCGTTGACACTAACAGGGTAAGATTTCGATATTTCGTACGTCAAATCAAATAGCAACGTTGCGGATTATTTTTCGCATCATCCACAAAGGCAAAATACGGTTTATGATGACTTTCCAAAAAATATTTACTTAAACTATTTTTCCGAAGTCAGTCAAAATAAATGGGTTGATGTAAAAAAGATTAGAGAAAGAACTTCAAAGGATGAAATTTTTGATGCAGGTTGGGAAATTTATTAAAGAAGGTTGGCCTAAACAATGTCCAAGTTCCGACTTGAAACCATTTTTTGTTCGGAAAAATGAATTATCGGAAGAAGACGGATGTATATTTTGGGGCTATAGGATTATAATTTCTAAAGAGCTTCAACAAATCGTTATGGAAATTCTTCATTCGTCCCATATGGGAATCGTTAAATTGAAATCAATGGCCAGAGAGTACTGTTGGTGGCCTAAAAAAAAACGAAGGTCTAGAAAATTTAGTTAAGAGTAGTGAGTCATGCGCTTTAAATCATCAGAATCCTCCAAAGCAGGAACTTTTCCCTTGGGAAAGAACAGAAGAAGTATGGTCAAGGATTCACATAGATTTTCTAGGGCCATTTATGAACCGCTGGTGTTTAGTGTTAGTAGACAGTTCAAGCAAGTAGGTTGATTGTATCGATATGGGAAAAAATATGAAAAGTAACGCAGTTATTGCGGTACTTAAGGAAATCTTTGCACGATTTGGGTTGCCAAAGAACATAGTCTCCGATAATGACACTGCCTTTATCTCAAAAGGATTTCAAAATTTTCTTAAGGGGGGATATTACATTCGCGGCAGAGAAAACAGACCTTTTTTAAAAAATTCATAACTCAGTCAAAAACAAACATTTCTCCAAAATTTATTATTGCAGAGAATTAACAAGTTACAAGAAAAAAAATTCAAAAAATATATTTTTCACTCCAAAATGGTTTCATAGAGCTCCAAACTGGTGGCAGAGAAAAGAACGGGGCCTCGTGGTTGCAGCGCTGTGAGTCGCAAAAATTTTCCGATCTGGAAAAAAATTACTTTTTTAAATCTTAACAAAATTGGTTATCGTATGACATGAGCTTTCAAGCGAATCAAGTTTAAAAAAATACAAAAAAAAAAAAATTTCGTCAAAAAATAAACCCGCTAGTGCCGCAACCAGTACGAAAAACACAGTTTCGAGATAAACGCGTTCAAAGTTTGTGAACAAAGAAAAAAAAGGTTACCTTCAATCTGCCATGCCTGCTTCGTGCTGTATGCCTTCCACTATATGAGGTATAAAAATGCCTATTTTTCAAGAAATTCAAAAACACAAAAAAAACCCACCCATCAAGTAGTTAAGAAATATCAACCATCAGGTAGCAAGTAAAACAAGTATATACCAGCTGCCGTAAGTAGGTAGCGCGAAAATTAAAAATGCGCTCTCACTACTCCGGCTGTAACTTTTGAACCCGTAGGAATTTTTCAATTAATCTTCTTAGAATCTTAAGAATATTTACTAAGATACAAAATTATAAATAGAGTCGAATTCAAAAAACGGCGAATGTCATATCCCCCCTTAAGTACAATGGAATTTTGCATAAAACCATACCAGTGGGTAGTCCGTCTACTAATGGTCATGCAGAAAATTTTGTCAAAACCATTAAAAATGCTTTGAAACGAAATCTTCATAATACACCGCAATCGGAATTCAAAAATATTTTGTTTCGATTTTTGTTAGATTACCGTAATACCGTACATACGAGTACAAACGTCGCACCTGCATTTTTTAATGTTTAATAAACGCAAATTAAGAACTTTGCTGGATTTAATTAATCCGAATAGCCAAGTAGTTGATCAGAGCATACAAAATGTTCATGATTTTGCATTTAACAAACAACAAAGTCAAAAAAAGCATTATAAGGGCTCAAAAGTAACGATTTTAGCATTAATGATACAGTCATGACAATAAATTATGCAATACCTGAAAAAATAACTTGGAAAAAAGCTATTGTTATTAAAAAGCTAGGTAAACCAACATTCATTGTTAAAACAGAAATTGGTAAAATATGGAAAAGACATGCAAATCAAATTATTTATTTTACTAATAAAAATGACATTGTCAGTTCGAGTGAGATTTTAAGTCATTATGAAAAATTAAACTTTCCAATATATTCCGAACTAATAACAAATATTGTAGTGGAAGGAGACAAAAATGAACAACACTCGAATGTAAACTTAAGTATAGCTGATAAGGATAGTACAGACGAAGAAAATATTGAAATTTGTAATGAAGAAACCGAGAAGGACAGTGTTTTAAATATAACAAATAATATAAAAAATTAAGAAAATAAAAATGAAGAAGAATACACAGACTTACTCGCAAATCGTTACACACTAAGGAAGGGAGGGGACCCTAACAGAATAATGTAAAACTAGCACTAACAAGAGAACAACCGCAGCCAATTTCATTGCGCTCTACACGTTAACATTAAGAACACACATTGTAAAACCGAATTAAAAGAATTATAATAAAGTTGAATATACAACAATTACAAAAAATGCACACTTAAAGTAAAAAAAAATGAAAAGTTAAACTTTGACCTAGAATTTCGTAAAAAGTACTCTATCAATTTTAATGAAATTAAAACAGACTCAAGTTTAAAATTTACAGAATTTTGGCCAATGAAAAACAATTTTCAGCCACTGGTTTAATTTTTGGCATAACTTTATTTTTCAAATAATTGTAAACAACATTTCGCTTCTGCTAATGTGAAATCCAATTACCGCTTTTGATGCTTAATTCACTGACAATGTGCAAAATTTAACCTCTTTTGAGCTCACTTAGTACATTTGCCAGTACTATTTAGTTTGTCACTAATATTTTAAATAAAATTAAATAGAATATGTTGTATTAAAACAGTACTTTTTGTCGAACAAAGACTCCTTGCATTTGTGCTATACAATTTGAACACTGTACTATGCTAGGTATTGCGATGCAAGAGATTTTAATAACGGTATTTCTAATTAATCGAAGTTCTGTTTAAGATTAGTTTATTTTTGGAAAGAAAACATATTAATATAAATTCTAGAAGGATATGATAATTAATGCGAGAATTGTTTGTTTATTCACCATGTATACGTTTCTTATGAAAATTGTCTACCTGCTATACTACAATATTTAGTTTTTCAAATACTTTCAAGTTATTAATTAACATATTTTCTCTTTTCTTTTTCTTGCAGAAATCGGACAATCACTTAGTGTTTCCATTCAGCGGTTTCATGCACAAGGAACAAGATTTTCATTAAAAAATTTTAAACTATAAATTATTTTTTGAAACACAAAAAACTATATGTAAAGAAAAATGCAATAATGAAAACAGAAAAAAAATGACTTAAATAAATCGAAGGCAACTACAGAAGAATGAGGAAAACGTCACAAAAATTATAAGAAATAAATTTCAAAAATTAACTTGTAATGTATAAAAAAATATATTTAAAAAACTAGATGAAAAGAAAGAATGCACCAACATTCATAACAAAGCGCTGTAACAAAAAAAACACAAACATAAATAAATCGAAGGCAGCAACAGAACATTGAGGAAAACGAAATATAAAAGTTAAAAAAATAAATTACAGAACAAGGGAAAACTACGATGAGTGGCATGGCTAGATAGAGAGCAAAAAGTAGTCGATGTATAAAAGTAATGATAAATGACATACAAAAAGAAAAACAAACTCATGCACACATCCTCGCACTCACTCACTTACACAAAAGAACAGGAAACTATGAAACTAGAGCATTGTTATATCTAAAGTTTTAAAATAACATTAAACGAAACACACGTAAAGGCTACCAGATTTTAAATTACAAAATAAATAAATGGATTTTGTAGAAATAGAAGATTTAAGAACAACCCGTAAACCTTTGCTCAAAGAGAAAATTTTTCAAAGAAAGTTGGTGCGAAGAGCAGGTTTTATAAAAATAATATTTGATAAAAGAATGGTGGGTGCATGAATGATAACCAATTATTCTTAAAGCAATTGATTATAAGAAAGAACATAAAAGTACAAAATATTTTTCCAAAAGAAACGATAGTAATCACAGACAAAAGCTAAGATAAAATTTTATTAGTTTAAGTTCAAGAATATTAAAAATTTTATATGGATTCTTTACCTAAATATAAGTTGAATAAAAGCTTAAAGTTTTCCTCTTTACATGCTAATACTAGTGTGTTTTATACAACTACAACTACTACAAATACTACAATTTTAGATACTGCTACCACTACGGGAAGTTTTAGTTTTAACTTTCATCATCACAAGAAAACACATCGGTTTTTAAGAAAGATCTCAGAGAAATTGAAATATTGTATGATTGCGATTGTACGCTTACTGTTTCATATATTTTTGATATTAAGCTTGATAGATGGTTTCACTGTTGGCACTGCATCGACTAAAATCGAAGAAAAATCTAAGCAAATTTTTTTAAACTTGACAACATCGTCATCATCACCAGCACCACTAGCATCACCAGTATTGACAGTAACGTCCTCTCAGCTACCAATTGGAGCTTTGATTTTGGAAGCTGATACAAAGTTAGATATACGAAGTACAACCAACAAACATGATGAGTTCAGTAACACAACTTCCACAATCGCCTCGATATTTAACAACAGCCTCAATGGCCCTCACGACGGCAACAATATTAACACCATATTTAACACAGCCACCTCAACATTATCAACATACAGAAACACAATCAATACAATCACCTCTACCTTGTCATCATCGTTGTCAGCCTACACTAACAACAATGACACACCATTATCATCAACATCAGATATCTTATCTCCCTTCACATCATCTGCCTCACCACCTGCACCGCCCTTCTCGTCATCTACCACTATTGTCCAATTTACTATGCCTGCTGTTCACACTATACTTGTTACCATCGTATTACTCTTTGTCATTTTGGGCACCATTGTTGGCAATGTTTTGGTTTGTATTGCCGTTTGTATGGTACGTAAATTGCGTAGGCCTTGTAATTATCTTCTTGTATCGTTGGCTTTATCGGATCTGTGTGTGGCTGTTCTGGTTATGCCCATGGCTTTACTGTACGAAGTTTTGGAACAGTGGAATTTCGGCCCCTTATTATGTGACATTTGGGTGTCATTCGATGTTTTATGTTGTACTGCATCAATACTGAATTTATGTGCCATTTCAGTAGATCGTTATTTGGCCATTACAAAACCTCTAGAGTACGGTGTCAAACGTACACCACGTCGCATGATGTTATGTGTGGCATTAGTTTGGTTGGCAGCCGGTTGTATATCATTGCCACCACTTTTGATATTGGGCAATGAACATGTTGACGAAAGTAACAAGCCAATGTGTTCAGTATGCCAAAACTTTGCATATCAAATTTATGCAACATTAGGTTCCTTCTACATCCCACTCTCCGTTATGCTATTTGTATATTACCAAATATTTAGAGCGGCTCGCCGTATAGTTTTAGAAGAAAAAAGAGCTCAGACACACTTGCAGCATGCTCTCAATGGCACGGGGTCTCCCCCAGGTCACACTGACATAGGCGACAATGGTCAACATCGTCATAGCAGTTATGGCAATACTTCTCTTAACTACTCCACCTGTGATCGTCTGTCGACTAGTCAAGGTGATGGCAGAGGTGGTGGTGGTTCTGGTTCCAGTGGTCTCTTGGGTTCGCCGCATCACAAGAAGCTACGTTTTCAATTGGCTAAAGAGAAGAAAGCCTCCACTACGTTGGGCATCATTATGTCGGCCTTCACTATATGTTGGTTGCCATTTTTTATTTTGGCTCTTATACGTCCTTTTGTGGAATCTGAGACAACTCATGTACCACAGTCACTATCGTCACTGTTCCTATGGCTAGGTTATGCCAACTCATTGCTCAATCCCATTATATATGCCACGCTTAATCGAGACTTTCGCAAACCATTTCAAGAAATTCTCTACTTTCGTTGTTCTAGTCTAAATACCATGATGCGCGAAAACTATTACCAAGATCAATATGGTGAACCGCCCTCGCAGAGGGTTATGTTGGGTGACGAAAGACATGGTGCTCGTGAAAGTTTCCTATGAAATGAGGCATTTTAAGGGGTAGGGGAAGGTTCAAACTAAATATGGTGTTCAGGCACACAAACCGGAAATTAAAAAAATAAATAAAAATAAAACTATTTCCAAAGATAAAAGAGAGGTAGTTTATTAAAGCACTTCTTGTACTATGAGTGATGATTTTAAATTTTTTAATTTATTAAATTTATATTTTTAGTTATTAGAAATCAAAAGCAAAATAACTTAGCAAATACTAAAAATATCCATTAAGCTTTTACATATAAAGTCTTAATATACTCTCAATGTAAATTTTAACAACTTTATTACAGTGTTAAAGTGAAAAATATAAAAATTACAAAATAACTTAGAAAAACGTAGCAAAAATATAAATGTAAAATACAAACTAAACAACACATAAATATTTTTTTCTATTTGTTTAAAGGGACGAATGCTGACAGTTTGATAACAAGTTCCTTAAAAAGTTTTCAAATTCAGAATTTTATAGTTTGGAAAAAATTGCCGATTCTAAAATCTAGATTAATAGTCCGACTAATATTTTTAAGAAAAATTTAATTTTGTATTATGCACAAGAGAACGGCACTTAAATATCAAGCCATTTCTGCTAGCAGTTAATATATTTATGAGCTTAATGAAAGGTATTCTCAATTTTCATAAAGAGAAGATCAGTAAGCTAAAGAAAGCTTATGAAATCTAATAGATGGACCTCGTAGTTATACCATATACCTCAATATGGTCAGGGTAAACTGAGTATGTGCTGATAATTGTAACTACCAAAAATATTTGACTTAGACACATCTTTTTTATACCGGTCAACTCCAAGTCACTTTCTGAGTCGATTTAGCGATGTCTGTCCGTCCGTCTGTCCGTGCGTTCGACCGTCCGCCCATCTGTGTTTCCATATTAACTTTAATATTACAATACAGGTCGCATATATAAATATATTTCGATGAAAGTTGGTATCGGCCATAGGCACGAACGCAGTTAAAATTGGTGAAAATTGACATATGGTCAGACCTAGTCCCAATGCAAATAACAACTATGATACCGAACCAAATTATCATGTAAATCTCAATCAAATTGAGTTAGTCCAATAGTACAAAATGAAACCCTGTAGAGCAATTCTTAGTCATAGCATAAAGAACAAAAATATTTCATGGATTTTTTTTAAATTTGGTATGTATATTTTTGCAAAAAAAAAATGAGTGACCTTAGCAAATATGTTCAGGATCGGTTAATTTTTCGACCTAGTAGTTATATAAATATAGCATCCAACATTAACTATTTCAGAACTGCAGGCAAAAAATTATTTAAACCTCCACTCAGATTTGGCTTATGCATATTTTCTTTATTCAATTAGACCTATTCTCAAACGCAAGGTATATGGTATAGGAGAGTCGGTCCAGACTGATTATAATTTTTAGCTCTTTTTAAAAAAATTCTTGTGTGGCTAGAACCATTTAGTATTAGACTGCCGTCATCTATTTATTTCCAGACAATGGAAATATCGAGAGTTTCGTAAAGTGATTTAACATTTTTTAAGCGCAAGAAATCCAGGATTATTTTAGCAATATTTATAAAGGGTGGATCATTTTCAACGCTCGTTGTTAATTGTGAATGAAACAAAAAGTTTTTAGAGAATTATTTAAATTTTTCTTTAAAATGATAGAAGGATCTATGGCAATTATGTGTGAAATAAAATGTCTACCAAATGCTTGCCACGGCTCCGGGGTCACACTTCTATTCGATAGTCCCTATTTTCGAATCTGATTTCGTTAATGTGCCGAATTGTCTCATCTTCAAATATCCCCAAAGAAGAAAGTCCAACGGTGTCAAGACACATGATCTTGAAGGTCAATTGACATTGGCATGACGTGAGATAACACAGCCGTTGAATTTCTCGCCCGAAAGATCCATAATTTTGTTGGCTGTGTAGCAAGTGGCACTGTCCTGTTGCAACCATATATCGTTCAGATCCATATCCTCTATTTTAAGAAGTGCACGAAATACATTTTACTTTGAATGCCCATTTCCATAAAAGGCTTCCATAAAGGCTTGACGCGCTGCTTAGTGGTATATAAAATTCTCCATGGTTGAATTTGTCAAACACTGAAACAAAGAAGTGCTAAATAAAGTTGGGCAAAAAACTTGACGTTAAAGTGTGATTCAAAATTAACATCGTGCGTTATGGTCGGTCCATCCTTAAGTATATATGCAGCATCCACATTGTTCTGAATGTCCAACTAAGGTGACTACTGAAAAAAAAAATATAGGCACAGATTCGGTTTTGGAACAGTGTTCCTTAGGGCGGACCAAATTTTTTGTCGATTAGAGCCGCCCCCTATGCTGATTCTATGAACAATTCTAAGCAGCTTTGGTGAAGGAACCATTGGTCTATCTCGATTTTCGAGTCTCCCACTTTTCAAAAAATGATTTTTTCCCTATAACATCATTTTGATTCAAAATTCGATTTTTTATTCATCGTTATATTATCTTTTTTATGTATATATGGGTGGTTTTTGGGGTCGAGAAATTAATTTCTGATCTTTATTCTTACCTACGACCACCGCCAGAGGGCGCTTCATGCATATTTTAACTATTTTTCGTCTATTTTCCGAGAAAAGTTACAAGTTTTTCGTTAAAATTGATCATTAAAATTGGATCATTCTAAATATTGTTCCAAATGATCATACGGAATGGTATGCCTAAACGGTGGTTTTTACAACAGAAATTCAACCTAAAAAATCAGAACATGATAAAAAAAAATTAATTTAGTGGAAGAAAAGCGAAATAAGTTATTTTTGAAAGTCTTTCTTGCTTTCAAGTCTGGAGTATTTTGCACGGCTTTCTGATGTAACTGCCATAACACTGTGTCGATTTTTTTCCAAAACACATTTAGAAACGCTAGCCAGCAATTGAACATGTCTTTCCGTTGCTTGTATGTGTACCGGAATTCGTGGATCAGGCAATGGTGGATCATTCTAAATATTGTTCCAAATGATCATACGGAATGGTATGCCTAAACGGTGGTTCGAATAAGACATCATCTTTATTTATATCAATCATATTCGTATAATCTGTACAATTGAAGTTTATCAAAGGCTTTTGGTAAACCCTAAGATGTGCCGGGTCGTACAGATTTCTTCGGTAGTGTACAATTTTCTTGATTGCGATGCTTCGTGTCTCTTTTTTATCATCAAATAACATCGCTAAAATATATTCGGAATGTGCGTAATATGAATTGTCTTTAATGACATTATTCACAACTCCGCTTAGATTTGTATCCAAATATTGTGCCCAACGAATGAATTTGTAAAATAATACACTACCAGAATTTTCAAATTCCGTGATGGATTTTCAGTTGACACATACAACCGCAGCAATCTATTCGCCTTGGTGAGCCAACGTGAATGTGCTATTGGTCCTGGTTTAATGTGAGACAAATCCGCAGGAACGACACCACTCAAAATTGCATTGGCCATTTTGTATAGGTACTTTGAATTGGTGGATAATTCAAATGGATCTAAATCAGGTGGCATGTTCTCTAGCACGATTATCTCGAATTCATGTACAAGCTGAAAAAAAATAAATTAGATGAATTAAATGCAATTTTACCATTCAATAATGGAAAAAATCTATGAGAAAAATGACAAATCATACATACCGGAAGATTTTCACACGTTTCAGTTTGTTTGCCCAACGTTCCGGTTGTTGTTCGTGGTCCAGTGGTCGATGATCTGTCCAAAGTGTTAAACAAATGACGAAATGGCAGCTCGTTTAAGTCCAGAAGGCACACAAACCAATGCAGCGGTCTATTCAAATGCAATTCAAATCAACGCAAAATCCCATTTCTTACGCCAGTATTTGTTGGCTCACCATCACAGCATCGAGAGCAATTTCTTTGTCGACGAAGAATGCATTCAATGTCATCAATTTGTGTTCAGCATCTTCATTTTCGACTTATGTGTAGCCTATCAATTGAGAATTTGGTTCCTTCAAAACAACTAGATGTGGTTGTTTCACCATCCGTGGATGCAATTTCTCATCGATTTTTTCTATTGTTAAAGCTTCATTTTTTCGGCCGTCGAATGAAAATGCTATCAAGTTCGATGCATCATACTGCTTACGAAGCAATTCTTCTCTGCATTTGGCTTTTTCTCGACGCACTTTATTTTTATCCATGATGATAGGATTGCTATGTGCATCTTTTACATCGTATCTGGGAGTATCTGGGAGTATACGGTTCTCGTATCATTGGCGGAACATCTTGTGGATATGAACTTGGCTCATCTGTATCAGTACTTGGTTCATATGCCAAATGGGTCTCTTCAACACTTGTTGGTATTATTGTTGACGTTGGTGCTGGCTCTTCACCTTCTGGCACGAATTCCGATATCGTTAATCTTCTGACATTATTTTGATCTCGCATAAACTCTTTCAAATGATCTGGAATCAATCCACATGAGCACAATGCTGCCTTCAAGTCACATTGACATTTGCCGATGTAAAATAATTCTTTTGTAGATTGCACGAACGTTCTGAATGTGGCAATTTTTGGATGTTTAGTTTCGACTTGATACCTGTCAATCAATGTACCCAATTTTCTAACAACACTTTTTTTTAGAATTTCAACATTAAGTTAACTCCAAATTTCAATCAATTTGTCTGTTACGTGCGGTACGACTGTTTTATACGAAAACATTTTGTTTTGGAGTTTAGCACGTTCGGCCAAGAAAAAAAACATCTTAAAATATCCTGTTTCGTTGGCAGATTGAGTGCACTCAAATCACAAGATGCACCAAAAACAGCAACATCGTGCGAAGGCAAATGCTTCAAATGACTTTCGGTAATCGTTGATGTTGTTGCGGTTTGCGATGTAGACGGCAATGCATTTGGATCCATTATATACTTTTACTACATTGTATACTTTCTTCCGCGTGAGTGGAGAGACTCTCCATACTATATTGCAGCGTTGTATTGAAAAGTATTACTTATGGAAGGTATGGTAAAAGTTACAATTTCATGACTAAATTTGGGCCTTTAATTCGTGTCGTGTAACTTATTCAAATATCAAATTTTGATTTGAAACGAAAAACGAAAAAAAAATGTTTTTAATTGACTTACATAAAATTAAGAACAATAAATGTCAGAGATAAAAAATCCGCAAAGCAGCAGAAACAATTTTCGTTGAAATTAAAATATGCATTAAACGCCCTCTGGCGGTGGTCGTAGGTAAAAATAAAGATCAGAAATGAATTTCTCGACCCCAAGAACCCCCCAAATACACATAAAAAAGATAATATAACGATGAATAAAAAATCGAATTTTGAATCAAAATGATGTTATAGGGAAAAAATCATTTTTTGAAAAGTGGGAGACTCGAAAATCGAGATAGACCAATGGATCGTTCACCAAAGTTGCTTAGAATTGTCCATAGAATCGTCCTAGGGGCCGGCTCTAATCGAATTTTTCGGCTCCATACAAATTGGCCCGCCCTAGTGTTCCTACTTTACAAAATTGATCAGAAATATTAGTTGTAAAGAATTTTTTAATTTTTAATATAAACAACGGCAAATTTAAATTATAATTATAATTCTTTTAGTTGGAATATTCCTTCCAATATTCCGTTCTGTATTATTTCTACTTTCCATTGATTTAGATTGCCAGAGTTGAATGACTCTGACGTTGCCAATAATATATCATTTGTTACATTTCGTGATATTTTTCCGTATTCTCTCTAAAATTGTTAACATTATTTCTTTCTTCCTGAGCTTTCTTTGATATCTAATGACATTTTCTCAATAAAGATAAATTTCATGGACTTTTTTAGACATATTTTTCCATTGGTATTTGGTTGTGTATGTTCTTTTGTAGCATAAATATATTGTTTGCACGCAATTACTAAGATGACTGTTTGAAATCTTGAAATAGGGCTTACATCAACATCCGTCATTTCAGATGCTGAATCTGTAAAGGATCACCTTGAGGTATTCCCATCATTTATAATGCCTGACCCGTATTATTACTCAAATGTCCAGGGAAAGAGATATACACACAAGCCTTTTCATATTTTGATTGAGTCATAATGCGTTCCTACGTGCAATAAACAGAAAAAATAAAAAAGAACTAAAAGTGCTAAAATAAAAAGGGGCTAAAAGCCTTATTTTGTGAGTTTAGAAATTTACCACACAATTTCAAACTAATCGAGAAAGAATTAATGTTATTTATATCGTAATAATTTAGAGTATTAATACTAAAATTAAAAAGTCTACTACGGACGGGTCCAGGTGGATGCAAACATATATAAAGGTAATGAATATATAATAAATTTAAAGGCAAGTTTAATGATGTTCAACTGCAATCCGGACTAGTTGTACAATTTGTAACCGGGAGCGAGTCATTAAACTTGCCACGATAAATCATATACCAATAAACAGTTTATATAGATAATTTCTCGGCTCGAATAAGTGATGAAAAGGCAAAATTGGCTCTGTGGGAGACAGTGTTTACTTTCTTGTTTTTTGTATATGATGTAATTCGCTTTCCAGCAAAGAGAAATAACCTATGCTAGAGCTTCCAATGTGACGAAACATTGCTTCAACTCCAGTGAATTTAACACAGCGTTGTCATAGAATGGAAGTTGCTTTATGTAGGTCCTGGGAAATTTTTTAAGATTAAAAATACTACTCGTATATATAAGTATAAATATCTTCTAATCTATTATTAGTTAGAACGACATTATTTATCGTTTTAGGCTAAATGAGAAATCATTTTCAGAAATAACCAAAATTCTTGAGTTATGGTTTATAAACTAAGCAAACAAACATCAAGAGAAGGGGAATATGTAAAAGATCATAAAAAAAGTTTGGTCTGAGGACCAAAACCCTTTCGAATTTTTGACTTAGAATACCCCCCCCTCCCCACCCCCCACAAACAAAAATGGCTATTGTACTGTGTTATTATATACTGCGTTTGTGATCCACTCTAATAGAGAATTTAAGGAACGGTGTATACAAACACCAACGGTCTAATAGCTTGCACCATTTTAAAAATAATTTGAAGGAAAACAACTAAGTAAAAAGTAATCTTCCTTCAAGACAAAAAATCATGATTTGCGCCATTAATTGCTCCCACATCTACCACGTTACCCACATTAGGCTTCATAACACTTTTTTCTATATTCCAACCTGAACGCAGTTAACGGTCACTGTCGAAACAAATGCCTATCTTGAAGGTTTTAAGGAATCGTATATTAGGAAGTAATCAAAAAGCTACCGAAATATTGTATAGAGGAGACTTTATTAGAAAATACAAATTACTTAGCACCAAAAAATGTGTTTTTATATTGATTCGAAAGACCTTTCAGCCAAAGCTCCTCGTACGACGATGTCTTAAACTTGTGTATAAATTTATTCGTATTAATAGGAGATAATTTAAAATTATTCTTAATAGAACCTGTATTAAAACAAATCCCTTAATCTTGAGTAGATCCTGATCTAATTTTATCAATTTTGGTAAGTGTTGTTGAAAGACTATTAATCATTTGATGAAATTATTAATAGTAATCTTAAAGATAATGGTGTTATATCGATCCTTAAAAATATTCCGAAGAAAAAAGCATACATTTTTTAAAAATTCATTAGTTTGTTGGCCTGTACCACTATTATTTGTATTGAATATTGTAATCACAATTTGCAAGATAAGGTGAAAGTAATCGCGTTTCTTAACGTCAATATGCTGTAAAAGATATAATTTTTTATACATAAACTCACATACGCTCAGCGATCACCTTTTTTCCAAAAATTCTGTGACTTTGAAGTGATTTTTTTAAGTAATATTAAACATGACATGAACACTAAGTCAATAACTATTGTTTATAGTTTCAAGACACACATATTGTTAAGTTTGCCATACTTTCATTTAATATATTTTTGTTGAAAACTTGAATAAATTCGAAATTCTCATTTAAGTTATAGAAAATCAGTCACGTCTCTCTGTGATAAAAAAAAAATAAATATAAATAAATAGTAATTTTAACAGAACATCACAATTATTATAAATAAACTTAATTTAGCGAAACAACTAAAAGTAATTGTAAAATATAATAAAACTAACGATATTGTAAACCAAAAATATGATAATTAAGGAAAAAACCATATAAATAAATTAATCAAATCATAGAAATTATGTATAAACTTTACATTAGACTACAACAAATTCATTAAACAATCAACAAAAAATAAAATAAAATAAATTTTTATAATTTCGTTATTTTCTTATTTTGTTTTAAGTTTTTTACATTATTTTTTAAGCCACAATTTCAATTCAATTGAAATTTTTCCATTAATTTATATAATTAAAATTTTTTTTACATAAAAAATTGAATTTGAATTTGATATTGAATTAACAAAAAAAAAAAAAAAAACATCCATAAAATATTGAGTAGTTGTGCATGTATAAATTAATGACTAACTAAAACAAAACTAAGAAGAAGAAACAAGTAAAAAAAATCTAGAACTACAATATCAAAAACCTACAAGCAACAAAAAAAAAACTATAAACTCATTTCTTCCTGTAATAGTAAATAAATAATAAAACAGACATTTACATATTCGTATGGAAATAAACATAAAACTACTTCTAATGATGATGTCTATTTTTAAGTATTAAATATTATAAAAAAGAAAGCAGATATTGTATTGAAACTGAAGAAAAACTAAATGGAATGAATAAAAAAATTAAATTTATGAAAACAATGCAATAAATGTCAAAATAATAAAAACTAAAATATCGGAATATTTATATTTTACTATTTCAATTTTAAATACATATGTACACGAAAAGTAAGTATCGAAATCTATATGTTTAGCAATTATTTTTACAAAATGCACTCACCCTAAATAAAGCAAACCTTAGAATCCAAAAGTCAGATCGTCATAGCATTAATAAGCGATTTGGTAAGTTCAGATCATAAGAACTTTAATTTTAGAATGCGGATAATAACGGTTAGGGTTTGGCTGGATTCACTGATCTATGGTCCGATCAAGATCCAATTGGCTAAGGTAATTTAGAGACTAAACTTTTATGCTTTAACTGCAATATATATTCTTTAATTTGTGAAGGATATCCGATTAAAATCATATGTAGGCTCAAATGTTAATATATCATCTTAACCCTCCGACGAGCTGTAACTTTTTAGTGGGTCATTCAGCGGAAAGGTCCCAACGGACCTTGTATATCTTTAATAATTTTGATTAAGATATATTATATTTAGTTAAAATATGTAAAAAAAAAAAATTAAAGGAAAACATTCAAACTTCTAAAATGCAACCTGCCCTAATTATTTTGCTAAATATTGAAAGAGGTTGCACAGCGAATGCTGCTGATGGCCCCGCACGACGTTGCGTAAAATTGACAACATTATGTTGACTAATACGACCGATTTTTGCGGTTCACATGCCACTTATAGCTACTTTTTGAACACCTTCTTCACATGTTAAAGATAAGATAAGATAAGATAAGATAAGAAAGGCTATACGCACTGCGACCAATTTGATCTTTTGTGCAGCACATGGTTGTCCTAAAGATTAAGGCTTCTTATGAAGCCAATTACCCTATTTGGCATTAGCTTCCATATGTCCCGAGGGGATACAATGTATCCTCCAAGTGCAAGGATTCTCTTACCACTTAGTCTTGGACATTCACAGAGAATATATTCTGCTGTTTCCACCTCCTGCTCGCAGAACCCACATGTGTGTATAGCAGATTGTCCTATCATTCGTAGATGATATCTAAGTGTCCTTTTCAGAATCCCGTCAAGGTCCTTAAGTCCTTTTTATCAAGGGTAAGTAGTCTTTCCGATTGAACACTGGATGTAGTCATGAATCTTGGCCTGCCGTTGAACTGGAATTTTGTCCCAGTGTTCGGCAATTTGTGATTTTCTCCACTCCCTCATTTTTTCTTTTATGTGTCCCACTGGAACACCACAGAAAGGTTCCGGACCGATGAAAGGACGACGGGCCCCTCGATTGGCTAGGCAATCGGCCCTTTCGTTCCCTACATGTCCTTCGTGTCCCGGAATCCAGCATAGAGTTAATTTGTTGCATCTACCTAATTCGTTTAGCCCTTCGATGCACTCCCATACCAGTTTGGACGTCACTTTGTAGGCCATTATTGCCTTTAGTGCAGCCTGACTGTCGGAGAGTATATAAATGAGTACCCTTTTTTCTTTCTTCTGAGAAATTCAGTCACGCATGTAAAAATAGCGAAGACCTCCGCTTGGAAAATGGATGGGTATTTACGTTGAAAATTGGGACCAAATATGCCCGCTTCCGTGTCCCCATTTGTTTGTTTTGAGCCATCGGTGAACCACACATGAGAACCTTGCTCCGGTTCCCAGGTCATATGTTAAGGCTTATTGCTGATAATCATCATCTGAACAACATTCTTCAGCTGCTTCAATATTGATCGCGGACTCAGCAGCAGATGCTTTATTTGGCACATACTCCTCATCAGTATTTTCATCATAAAATGGCGGTTCCTCTTCTTCAAATTCAAGGAACATAGCTTAACTGTTATTAGCATTTTCTTGATCACACATACTTAGTTTTTGGAATGCTGATCGACGATATAGGGTATTTTTGATACGCTCCCAACTCATTGATAATTTCGTGTGTAAAACACGTGTATACGTAGAGAAAATTTTAGTACAACTTTCAATTTTATGTATGAAATTCATACAAAGTCCACTGGGACCTTACCGCTCAACGGCGTACTAGAAGTCTTTTAAGTAAATAATCTAACCCATAAAAACAAAATTTTTATTAAAACTCTTTCTTTCCTTATGCATATGAGTTTTGAATATCTCCGTGACTGCGTGGCTGTGTGTGACTATCTTAAAATTAGTCTTTGGCCACAACAAGTCTAAGGACAAAGTTTCAGATCCATAGGATGAGGAGAACCGGGGTTTTAATCTTTCCGTGACTGTGCGTGACTATGTCAAAGTTAATCTTTTTTCACAGCAAGTCTACCGACCATGTTTCAGATCGACCGGATAAGGGTAAATGGGTTTTAGATCACTACGTGACTTGTAATGGTGGATATAGTTAAAACATTATGTAAAGTTAGATGTAATTTGGTTAAACATTTATTTGACGTTAGACATTTCTCTTGGGATAACAATTAGTGTTGATTTTTTTATGCTAGTTTTAATTTTTGAAACAGAATGTCATCTTTTCGTATCCACAGTTTCTTGTTATTAAATACCATTGCATTTGCTCATGGAAGTTACTAGTACCCGGCTTTAATATACGATATTATTGGTGACTGGCGTCTTCGCTAAAACCTATTTGATCATCACATTATTTATGCACTTGAATACAATTGTAGGACAGTATCATTCGTTCCTTTCTATTTCTATTTTATTTATGTTTGTGTGGAAACTCCACAAATTGAGCCGTGGTTAATCCTATTTGTTATTACTGGCAATAATGTTGTTGCGTCTGCGATAATATGCCATAGTTGCATAAATATCGCGTATAAGCGCATAGCAACGCACCGTTGTGCTGTAAGTCAATTCGATTAATTAATATCTACAGTGGTAGCGGTACTCGTGTTTGCTTACGGCTGGTCACTAATAAGATAATAGATTGAAATTCTTTTTACAACGTGGTTTCAACGAGGAAAGACTTATTTAATAAGTCAGCAGAAATTGCAAAATTGTAAATTCGTATGTTCTAACGTATTAAACTATTCTGGTGCAGAATTTCATATAAGGTTAGCTGCTATAAGACGCCAATAACCACTACCCTAGGTAAATCGAACATAATAAAATTATAGTAAAGTTATTCCCAACAATCCATACATTTCTTGGCAGGTTGGTACCCTCATTGCGTTGCGTTGCGTTGCGTTGCACGTGTTATTTTATTGTTAACCCACAATTAGCCATCCCCGATAAGAAAAGAAACAGAAAAGTCACCAACTGTACAAGTTTCCTGGGGTATTTTGTGCTTCAACAGAAACAAATTATCAACTTCCCATAATTTTTCGTCAAATTCGTGGTGGACACATATGGGAGCCACCGCTGCCCGATTTATTACACTGAAATCATAGTCATTGAAAGCCAAAGACTCCTGGGAAACCCTTAGTTTGGAGGTTAACCAGAATCCTCAGCTCCTACGTAGCCCTACAAACAACGGCAGCGTTAGGTTGCGACACCTTTTACAAACATTATAAATCGAAATTAACCCAGGGAATTTAAACTCAGAAAAGAAAATGTTTTTCAACGTGCCAATGCCAAGTGGAAAAATAAGGGTTCATGTGACAAAATTTTAAATAAGAATAATTATAACATCCAAAATCAGAAAAGGCCAACCAAAATTAGGAGAGCTTTTCGGTTTTCAACACACGCCCGTTATTTTTTTTCCACGGCCCTTTCTACTTATTTAAATATAATATATCTAGCTTTAACTTTCTAGAATAACAGTCAATCATTTTTTTGGTATATACGGAAGCCCCCTTTAGCATCATTGTAAATGCAAAACAATTTATAATTACCTTACCACCTTTTTTTTGGAAGCTCAGTGCACCAGCAGTTTGACGAGGCCTCATCGATCAGCGGTAGCAGAGAGTTAAGACGGTGAGTCCAAACATAAAAATATGTATTTTTTATAATTGTTTTTTGTTTTGCATATATTAATTAGAAATAAACGGGTATGCGAAGCAATAATGAAGTAAAACCAATAACAAGGTAATGATCATTTTTGGGACCATAGAAAACAATTGTGGTTTTATTTTTTTTTCACCTCAGTCTCAATTTTTTTTGGCTGCAGTTTATGCTAAATTACTGGTTATTGCTACTAAGTACCCTATATTTTTGTATTCAGTTGCGTAGTTAGGGTGATTATAAAACCCTTTATTCTGACTATGAGTAATTATTAAAAATTTAACTTTATTTAGTGAGGGTTATCTTTCCATAGTAGAAAAAAAAAATTTTTTTAAATGAATATTTGTTTTTATAAACAATTATTTCTCTGATATCTTAAAACCAAACAAGTATATTTTATGCAATTTAAATGAATAAATCTTGAAGTATCACAATGGAACTATAAATTTCTTTCGGTGGTTTCTTACTTGATGTGCTTTTAATGTGGTAAACGTATTTGAAGAAGGGATCTTAGTATCAAACTGGCGCGACTACAGATCATAGGTAGGGAGGGTTATGAGCGCTTATCTCCCCCGTCATTCTGGAGATACCAATTATTGATATTAGTGGTTATAGACGAATGTTACTGTTTGGGTTGATTTAAAAAGGGGTAAATAAAATCTTTTAGTGGTAAAACTGATAGGAGTCTATAATAAGTATTTATGTATATTCGGTAAGAGAGATTCGAAAACAACAACCCACCCCAACGACTGACTGCTAGCGGTATTCAAAGGCTCCCATCATTGTTCTCAACTCTCTAAGAGCAGATATTTTCGGTATATATTTTATACCTTTTCAAGCGTTTGGGGTTTTTTTTTCAAACGCTAAAATTTTCATCGGTACATAACAGACTGTGCGTGACCATGCGTGACTGTGCGTGACCATGCGTGACTGTGCGTAACTAAGTCAAAGTTAATCTTTTTTTGACAGCAAGTGTATGGACCAAGTTTGAGTTTGATCGGATGAGGGGAAATGACATTTAGGTCACTCCGTGTCTGTGCGTGACCACGCGTGACTGTGCGTGACTACCCAGAAATTAATCTGTAGTCCCGATAAGACTATGGGCCAAGTATCAGATCAATTGGATAAGGGGGAATGGGGTCCACCTATGGCAGACAGACAGACAGACAGAGAGTATGAGTTAAAAGAAAGAGTTTAAAACTAAAATACTTTTAAAACTACAAATCAATCGGAATAGGTATTTAAGCATTCTTAACACTCCAATAATAGAAGTCATAAAAATTGAGGTCAGGCCTACCAGTACTTTTAAAGTGGCACTTGCTTTAAAATGTAAAAACTCCACACGGACCTTACCGCGCGTCGGAGGGATAAACATCAGAATCAATGATCGTATGTTCAAGAGATACCGTAAAGTTTTAATTCATATGGTGCTTTATGGAATGATATTTTAAAATTTTAAACGTACTTTAATATAAAATTATAGCTAATAGCTATAGCAAATAGCTCGCTGGAATTAAATAGGTTTTTGCACGTATAACTCCTACACGGACTGGTGTAAGATGTTAAGTTTTCCGCAGTGAAAAAAGTATTGAATATGTTTTTTCTAAAGCGATTTTTAAATGTGTGATAACGAAAGTCAAAATATCTTTTTCGTTCACACAAACACTTTCATTACCTATTGGGTTTTATTCTAATCTGGCCCAAGAAGGTATAATTATGTTTTCTAATAAATGTATACATTAAGGTGACAGCCATTTTTTTTTTCTTTATTGAATTTTAAGACGTGCGGACTCGGATTATTGTGACACTGGATCTAAAACTTTAGTGCGCAAAATTTGAGCCAAATCGGACAATGCTTTCTGGACGCGTATTGAGTTCAAAGTTCAAATATGAATTTATATGTAAAAATTATCAAAAAAAAAAATTTAATTTTTCACCGAAATTTTGATAATAATAGTTCGTTTCAATTAAATTAATTAATAGACCATAATCTTGAGTAAATTATCTTTCTAATAAAATAACAAAATCTACTATTGGTTGAAAAAAAAGCCAAGTTATAGCAAGTTCCCCAGGCAATAAATGCGCCGCAGACCACTTGATTAAGAAAATCGAGCTCACATTTTTAAAGACATTGAAATAATTTATAACAAATGATCTTATGTAAAGTATTTTGCATCTCGTCTATTGTTAAACTGTTCTAAACTAATGTCAAAACGGTACGTATTTTTTAGCATTATTTCAGAAATCTCCAATTTTACTTTTTCAAAAATTTTGTTCAAGAAATTTTCCGAAATCAAGGATAGGACTTCAAGGTCTTATTAACAAAATATATGTGATTAAAAATGCCAAACATTGTAGGAATTCCGTTCTTAGTTTGGCGAGGGCAGCGTTTTTATTTCAGCGGATTTGAAGAAAAATTTTATTTTTCATACTTTTTCAACTGTTACGGTACATCTTTTTGGTGTTTTCATATTTCAAATATATTTCGTCAAAATATTATAGTACTTGTCATATGTTCTCAGTCCTGTAAATTAAGGTTAAATAGAAATAATAAAAATTTTCCCCCTTTAAATTTGTTTGAACAAAATATCGAAGTAATATATATTTGTGGAAGGATTTCGCTAAAAGTGGTTGATTATATTTTAGTGATTCTAAAAAATAATATTCTGGACTTATTTTCTGAAATTAGCCCGAATAAAATTCATTATTGTAATTGTCATTAAAATGGCAACTTTTGGATCTCGACATTTGCATTATTTATATTGGATAGTTTCATTGTGATTGGTAGTTAGAGCACAACTGTATCAATATGAATTTTTGTACCCTATACCGCTATGTGTTCAGGGTATAATGACTTTGTGCTGATGTTTGTAACTACCAAAAATAGACCTAGATCCACCTTTTATTATAATCACTTTCTGAGTCCATTTAGCGATGTCCGTCCGTAAATTGCTATTGAAATTGGCGAAAATCGGTGCATGTTCACACATAGTAACCATTCAAATGACACCTATGAAATCAACTTAAAATTCCATATGACCCAAGTTATCATATAGATATCGGTCAAATTGGGTTTGTGTATATTTATTATACACAAGTTTTAGTCATAGCCCGTATATGAAGCTACTTTCCGATCTTCGCTTAAATCTATCAAAAAACAAATTTGGTTTGTATATGTTTTCGGAAAAAAATAAGTGACGAAATATGGTCAGGATCGATCCATTTTTCGACCTAGTCCCAATATAAATATAGCACCCGATATGAACTTTTTCATATCTGCAGCCAAAAAAATTAATAACAATACCGCTAAAATTTGGTTTATGCTTATTTTCTATATCCAATTAGTTGGATCGAAGAGATAGGGTCTCCAAACCATGGTATAGGGTATCGTATAGTCGGTCTAGACCGACTATAATTTTCTTACTTGTTTTTTTATTGATTTGAAAATTTCATATGGTATTTTTTTACATCTGGTGGAGAAACCCCACGCGTAATTTTTTCATGTCTGTAATTGTTCGTTCTACATTTTTTTTTTTTATATATACATATATTATATAAGAAATGAACGTAGTTGTGGTATTTTTTTGGACATTTTGTATGTAAGGGCCTAAAAGACCCACCGTACGAGTTCACTGATCACTTTCATAGGACAAATGTTAATGTAGAATTTTAATCAGAGAACTCGTTAGTCATACATTTTAATTTTATGAACCAAACTCTTCACTAAAAAATAGTTTTTCAAACCGCGATGTCGCGAAAGTTCTGCCTAAGAGCCCTGAATGTTTTTTCACATAATTGCATACTTACCAAGTACTTTCAATCGGTGATAGAGATTTGCGTGCCCAAAACAAGAAGTCTGTATTTGTCGCATAGTGTTATAAAAGAAGCGATCTGACAATATCCAGATATGAAAAGAATAGAGGTTGTGGATGACTTGAATAAGTTTAAGGAGTACAGTCGCTAGAAATATATAGCTAATACTCTTCCCTAGTAGTAACTTTTAATGTTAAATTTTTTTCGAAAGCATTATTTGAAATGTTTTTTGATCAAATTATCTTTTGAAAATATGTCAGTTATTGTGCTTTATGAGAACCATAATTGTTTGGTGTTAGTTTAATTCAAGTGAGTTATAAAATAGAACTAGGTGCTAAAGTTATAAAATATTTTAAACAAAATCATACTTGGTCCAAAAAAAAAATTAGCCAAAGAATCAAAAATCTACTGTCACACTATTTCCAAAGTAATTAGGAAGTATCAGCAGAAGCCGACCATTGATAGAAAACATGGCTCGGGAATGAATAAATGTGTACATGATGTTTTTAAGATCAAGAAAGTAGTAAACTCTCAACTCATTCGGTAGGAAAGCAGCCCGGCTAGCTCAGTGCTCGGATTACTTGATGCGACAAACTAAAGCCAGGTGGAAACGCTGCGAAAAATTTTGAGGCCGAAAACAGAGTTCGCAAACTTAAACCATGCTTCATGAAAAAAAAACTATTCCTGCTGCTAATAGCTGACAAAATGTAGCTTTCGAATTAAAATTTGTGTGTTACTAATGCTCGAGCAAATGTCAGAGTTGAGTTTAGGACTCAAAAGCGGACAAAATTTCCAAAAGAAAAGCTCCTACTATAGAAAGCAATATGCTGTTGCGGCAAAAGAAGCAAGTCATTTTTTGCAACGGGCTCTGTATTAAGCAATGTTTGCAAAGGGGACTACTTTGTTTCAGAAGCCAACATAATGTGTCCACATATTTATGACCCGATTTGGCATTCTCTCACTACGGTTAGAAGCTTTCGAGCATATATAAAGATATGTAACATGGTTTTTGTGCGAAGGAAAGCAAATCCTCTAAACTGTGCGTAGCTTAGGCCAGTTGAGAATTATTAGTCTCTTGTGAAAAGAAAGTTGAAACTCACAGAAAATATTTTTCATAATGTGTAAGATTTTATACGGAGATGGACTACTTTTTAAAAAAAAAAATTACAGAAACCATAACAAACAAATAAGAAAATTATAGTCGGTCTAGGACCGATCGTTACCATGTTTGGTGAAGTCTCTTGTATTTTGCAAAAATATATACAAACAAAATTTGAGAAGAATCAGTGCAATATTTTTTTGTTTTTTGATAGATTTAAGTGAAGATCGGGGCCTATGACTAAGAGTTGTCCAATAAGGATCATTTTTGGACTACTGATTACTGGATGTAATAAATACATACAAACCCAATTTGACTAAGATTTATATGATAATTTGGATCTTATGGCAATTTATGTCGATTTCGTAGGGGGTCATTTGTATGGGGGCTAGGTTTGAACATGGACCGATTCTCAATAATTCAATAGTGTTCATCCTATGGCCGATATATTCATATTTGCGACCTGCAGTTTGATTACAAGCTTTACATGGACACACAGACGGACGGACGGACAGACGGACGGACGGACATCGTTATATCGAATCAGCTAATGATTCTGATTCGATCGCTATAATAAAAGATGGGTCTAGGTCAAATATTTTTGGTAGTTACAAAGAGCAGCACAAAGTCATTATACCCAAGCCACATGGTGGTATAGGGTATAAAAAGTCCATAAGTTCCCAAGTAGTGATTGAAAGTTTAAAAGTTGCCTTTTTTATAAACTTTCATATAATTTTAATTAAATAAAAAAAAACCAGCCATTTTAAATACAAACCTGCTCGAAATAATGACAAATAATATTTTCATAATTTGACCCAGGAAAATAATTTCATTTCAAACGGATTTTTCTGAAATTTAGTAAGCTCGATCTGTGTACTCCTGGGAAGGTCACCATATGATTCTTACTGGCCGCGCATACTTTAACGCCCACATTTTCTATACAATTCACTTTCTGTTTTTTGGTATATTTGTTCGCAACAAAAAATTTAACTTTTCAAGGATTTCTCCAAAATTTTGCCCACATGATGCCTATACATCATATATTTCTTACCGGCCACGCCTACTTTTGCGCCCACCTTTTTAAACTGTTTACGGGTTTCGCTCGAATTACTGCACATTATTCTCATATCCCAGGTAAGGTCATCATATATTTTATGGGCCACGCCCACTTTTTTAATTTTCAATGGACTTCCCTAAAACTTTGCATAAATCTCTTTTCTTTCAACTCCAGCGTTTACACCATTGTGTAATAAGTATTGTAAATCAATCTGTCTTGCCTTTTTCACTGTATGAGCTGTAAACCCCCAAAATTAGTGCAGATTTATTTCATGGGTGAACAGATAGAGGTTCACTACCGCTATAGCATTCCTCCGATGAGGTTAATTGGTACAAATATTTCTATCTCGCCTTTTTAACTACATTGGAAATCAAGTATTACATCTATTTCCATCTCACCTTTTGGCTACATTGTAAATCAACCTACTACAAATATTTCCATTTCATCTTTTTCACTATATAAGTAGGTTGTAAAGGTAAAGAGCTATTGCAATTGTAAATAACTATTTGCAATTGTGGCTTGCACATGTAAGCATAGCATATAGGCCGTACTACCTCAAATGCAAAAAACCTTGGACTAAGCAGAACTCTAGAGAACCTGATGAGACCCGAATTCGTATCGAGTCTCAACGAATTACACAATCCAATAACGTCTTGAAGCTCAAAGATCAAGACAAGCTTTGTTAATAGAGGCGGAAATGCCTGAATTTACTCAAGTGAATTTAGAAATCCAGCGGCTAAGACAAGCTCAGTCCAGGGAATTTGAAACTCCTGAAACGACTCAACAATGTTTTGAAGTCCAATGGATAAGATGTTCGGAAAACTTTCGCAAGTTGGTTCCTTCATTGCAAAAGATGGTACAAACAGTTTTTCCTAACATAACGTACATAAGAGGATAATCTCTTACGGTAGCAGATATCAACTTAGAATCTCCCTGTTCCAGAGTTGAGAGCCAACACAGTCTTTTCGTTTATGCTCCAGAAGGAAAAACCAGAAATTTTGTATATCACAAAGCTCTAGAATAACTAAAATTCGTAACTTTTAGACATCATACACGCAAGATAATCCATGCATAAACAAAGCTAGTTGTAATGGTAAGTAGGCACTGAGTACTTAGACCCTAATGAACAAATTCCCAAAAAAAAATATACTTATTACCCAAAAAATTGGGGAATAAGTTCACGATGAACAAATACCCCAAATTTTTAAAAAAGGGTCCCAAAATATAAAAAAATAACTAATTCCCCATGCTGCTCTCAATATCTGTCCTGCAATAAACGTATTTAAAATCTGTATTATTTTCAATAGCATCATTTCGGTACGCGGACGCGACGCGACGCGCTCGCGAACACAGCTCAGGTAAAATATCGCAATGATCTGAAAAATATATTTTGGAGATTAAAATAAGTTGACGGCAACTGCGCGGCAGCACGGCTGTAGCTGCCAAACGCGCGGAAGCGGCGCGGATGCGACGCGCTCGCGGAACACTGCTCTGCTAAAATATCGGAATGATCTGAAAAATATATTTTGGTGATTCAAATAAGTTGACGACAACTGCGCGGCAGCTCAAGTATAGCTGCTAAACGCGCGGACGCGGAAGCGGACACAACTAAGTGAAAAGTCTTATGATAAACTTATCTACGTATGTGCAATAATTACTATACATATACCATAACCAGTTGCTTAAAGCAACCTTGCGGCACAATTTTAACCATCGCATTCATTTTCCATTTTTGAAACTTCTATAAATTTGACATCTCTGCTTAATGATGATCTAAGTGATGAATGAAGTAATGCAATTTTTATACCCTATACCACTATGTGGTTTGGGTATAATGACTTTGTGCTGCTGTTTGTAACAACCAAAAATATTTGACCCAGACCCATCTTTAATTATACCGATCGAATCAGAATCACTTTTTGAGTTGATTTAACAATGTCCGTCCGTCCGTCCGTCTGTGTGTCCATGTAAACCTTGTAATCAAACTGCAGGTCGCAAATATGAATATATTTCGATGAAATTTGGTATGTGAGCTTCTATCGGCCATGGGATGAACGCTGTTGAAATTGGTGAGAATCGGCCCCCATACAAATTACCCTTATGAAATCGACATAGGATCCAAATTGTCATATAGATCTTACTCAAATTGGGTTTGTATGCGTTCATTACATCCACTAATGAGTAGTCCAAAAATGCTCCCTTTGGCCCCATATAGAGCTGCTTCCCGATATTCACTTAAATCTATTAAAAAACAAAAATATTGCACTGATTCTTCTCAAATTTTGTTTGTATATGTTTTTGCAAAATACAAGAGACGTTACCAACCATGGTCAGGATCGGTCCATTTTTGGACCTAGTCCCCATATAGATATAGCATCCGATATGAACTTTTTAAAATTTTTTCAAATTTGGCCTAAGAGATAGGGTTTCTAAACGCATGGTATAGGGTATCGTATGGTCTAGACCGACTATAATTTTCTTACTTGTTAAAAGTTCTGATTCCTTTAATTTGCAAATGATTCCGTTATATTTGATGTTTACAAAATAGATAAACTTAAAAAAAACTTACTTTTGAAGCATTTTTGCTGTAACGTCTAAAAAAAATTCGAAATTAAAAATCAAAAAATATTTAATTGAAATAAAAAATGAATTTACTCCTCAAAAAACGTAAATATTGGGGAGTTTTTTTATTATGAACAAATTCCCCAATCCCATACAAATTTTTGGGGAATAAGTTCATTTTTTTGTGGAATCTGTTCATTAGGAACTAAGTACTCAGCGCCTGGTAAGCATAGTGAACCATTTTTCAAGCCAAAGGCCTTTAGATCCCGAGCAAAACCGGGTAAAAACAGCTAGTATTTTATATTTTATTTATATATTCCTTATAAATTTTATGTATATTTATATATTTTTTCCACTCCTCACTCCTTTTATAACTTAGCTACTGAAAATATGTGAATAGATTGAAAATTGTGACAAAAGTTGATTAAATTCAATATCTCGTTTTAGTCTTCAGTAAACCTGTGAATTAATGACGGGCACATACTTAGTTATAATCATATGCATTCTACCTAGAAATTTTCTCAACTGTGATTTTTCTATAACGAGTGTAGTTTCTGTACAGAAACAGTTTAAAATAAATATAATTCATATTCAACTCGAATCGGAGAATCCATCAACATAATGAGTACTATATCTGCAATACAAAATAACAAACTACTTTTATACTTTCCTATGCTACGCACTGGATAGAGTTTTAAAGGGAATACAAATAGTAAAATTGATTTTATGCCAGTTCTTTTTATAACCATTATATCAAATGGTGTAAGGAGTACAGAAACAAATTCAACGTTCAATCAAACTTATGTGCAGAATATCAGCAAAAAGTAATACTCTTGAAAAACACATAAAGTAACAGTAGTTAAAACTCATTTTGTATGGAAATGGAACACTGACAAAACAAAACATTTTTTGTTTTATAAATGGAAACACAAATTGATGATGCTGCTTGTGACTAAGAAAGACATAACAATATTATCGCAAATAAAAAATGGCAAAAATTATTGACATAAAAAAGATGCAACTTGTATAATCTGGTAGAGAAAATTTGCTCCAAAAGTTTAAAAAAATGTCGGAAGCACATTTTAGAAACAAGCAGAATAATAACAATCTATACCACTCTGAAATCAGCATACAACGAGTCAGTTCTGATCAAAAACAATTGACCAAAGGATATCTTTTATTATACCGATTATTACAGAATAATTTTCTAAGTAGATTTATCGGTGTACTTCATCCTTCCATCTGTCTGTGTGTAAATGTAAACTATATAATCAAACTTCAGATCGCAAATACGAATATATTTTAATGAAATTTGGTAGATGGACGAACACTATTGAAATTGGTGAAAATCGGAACATGTTCATACAGACATGCTGCTACAAAAATTTTATGAGTTAATAATCAGTTCTATTGAAATTCAAAAAAAAAAAAAAAAAATTAATTTAAAATAGATATAGTTCACATAAAACTAATATTCCTTCAATAGAAAATATAAGTTTCATTTACCAATCAAAGTTTTTATATAATTTTTTAAACTATTTAATTCAATTGCGGGAGCTACGTTAAACTTATTACAGTATTACTCCTTCGTAAATATTGGCGATTACAAAATCAAATTCTATTAACACAATCATATTGGATCGAAAAGGTATTTTCAGTTATTGTAACAATTACAAACCCAATGAAATAATTAAGTTTATTACTGTTAACATAAACATTGGATCTAAGGCCTTTTCTTGGATTTTATGGTGAAGGATATCCTATAATAGGCCTCGTCCGACTATAATTTTCTTACTTGTTATCTCGTGTCCTTTAGGCCATTTGTCTGTCTGTTTATGTAAGCCGTGTAGTAATACTTAAGATTGCAATTATACATATAGTTGAATGAAATGTAATAAATAATCTTTAGTAAGAAGATAGCTATTGAAATCGGAGAAAGTTGGTCCATATTTAAACCGAACTCCATGAGTTCTACCTAAATTTTCCAGAAATCCAAATTACTGGATACACATATTTTAGTTAAATTAGACTTAAGGTTGTGGGTTTTGTATGTTTAAGTCCCTATACAAAGAATTTTCCCGATATTCTCTTACTGTAGTATAAATTATAACACGCACATATTGCCAGCTGAACAATACATAATTTTGAAAATACTTTGTATTCAATTATTTAACTCTGTACGAAAACTATAAAAAATTAGTACCATGGAAAAAATCGCAATAAATATCAGCATAAAAACACAAAAAATAAGTTTTTTAAGAGATGTGACGATAAAATTGAATTTGCAAGCACTTGAAAAAAATGAGTATCTGCTTTTAACGTTGACAAATATTAAAAAAAAAAAACGATAACAATTTTGAAAAATTCAGGGACCGTAACGACCATAAGTAAAAAAAAAAGTTCTTTTATGTAAGTTAGGAACAAAAACCCCATACAAAACAGTTATTTTTCAAAGTAAAAATAAAAGGTCGGACTAAACTCTTAAAAATAGGGTCTTATTTGCCGTCATGAAATAAAACTCTTTTGAGGAGTTTTTTTTTTTGTCAGAAAATATAACCCATTTTATGTAAATTGACACCCAATAAAAAAAAAATCATTGTGAATCCAATCACAGGGGTGATGCGTAAACATTTGGTAATTAAAGATTTTTTATGGCACTTTTTTATAATCAAACAGAAAGCATCATCTTTGTATCACTTATAGTAAACAAGGCAGGGGCTCCGCTAATATAAAAATATTTGTTATTTATTATTTCAACCGAAAAATTTTTAATTTTTAATTTTTCATTTTTTATTTTTCCTTTTTCAGTTTTAATTTTTCATTTTTATTTCTAACTAGCTGTTTTTACCCGGTCTTGCCCGGGATAAAAAGGCCTTTGACTTGAAAAATGGTTCACTATGCTTACCAGGCGCTGAGTACTTAAAAATTTGTATGGGCAGTAAATTAATTTTTTTATTTCAATTCAAAATTTTTTGATTTTTTAATTTAGAAGTTTTTAAGATGCTGTAGCAAAAATGCTTCAAAAATAAGTTGCGAAACCGCTTTAAGTATTTTTTAAGTTTATTTATAAAGATCAAATATAACGGAATCGTTTGCAAATTAAAGGAATCAGAACTTTTAAAATTTGAATTACTTCATTCAATAAATGATCATCATTGAGCAGAGACGTCAAATTCAAATTTCAGAAATGAAATACTAATGCGACGTTTAATATTGTGTCGCAAGGTTTCTTTAAGCAACTGCTTGTAGTATATGTGTGTCCTATTTTGATCAACAGGTAATTATTTCACATACGTAGATTAAATTTATCATATGACATTTCTCTAAGCTGTGTTCCGCGAGCGAGTCGCGCCCGATTCCTTGCGTTTGGCAGCCAGACCCGTGCTGGCGCGCAGTTGTTGTCTACTTATTTTAATCGACAAAATATATTTTTCAGATCATTGCGATATTTTTGCTGAGCTGTGTTCCGCGAGCGCGTCGCGTCCGCATCCGTCGCGTCCGCGTCCGCGCGCCTCGCGCCGCTTCCTCGCAGCTACTACCCGTTCTGCCGCTTAGTTCTCGTTAACTTATTTTAATTCCTAAAACATATTTTTTGGAGCATTGCGATATTTTAGCTGGGCTGTGTTCCGAGAGTGCATCGCGTTCGCATCCGTCGCGTCCGAGTCCGCGGTGGCGCACTGCGCGCCGATCCGCGCGTTTGGCAGCTACACCGGTGCAGCCGCGCAGTTGTTGTCAACTTATATATTTTTCAGATCATTGCGATATTTTAGCTGAGCTGTGTTCCGCGAGCTCGTCGCGTTCGCATCCGTCGCGTCCGAGTCCGAGTCCGAATCCGCGGTCGCGCGCCGCGCTCCGCTTCGGCATTTGGCAACCACACCTGTGCTGCCGCGCAGCTGTTGCCAACTTATTTTAATTGTCAAAATATATTTTTCAGATCATTCCGATATTCCAGCTAAGCTATATTCCCCGTGATATTGAAAAGAAAACTCATTTTAAATGCATTTATTGTAGGACATATATTGAGAGCAGTATGCAAATGTTTACTAAAATAAATATTTAACAAAATTCGTTAAATAAATATATGTAAAAATTTCTTTCGATTAAAAAAAAATGGGGAGTTTGTTCATTTCTTTTGGGTGCCTTTTTTTAAGTTTGGGGAATTTGTTCACCGTGAAGTTATTTCCGTGTAAACCAAATTTCAGAGAAATCCGTTGAAAAGTACAAATTTGTATAGGAAAGAAATATACCACACAACAAAATGTGAATTTTATATGAAAATTGGGCGTAAAAGTAAGCGTGGTCGGTAAAATTCATATGGCGGCCTTCCCTGGAATATGTACTATATTTCGGAGAAAGTCATTGAAAAATAAAAGTTTGTATAGCAATCAAATAAAGAAACAAATAAAAGGAAAAAAATAAGTTTTATATACATAGAAGTTGGCGCAAAGTAGGCGTGGCCTGTAAGAAGCGTATGGTGACCTTTCCTGTAGTATAGAGATCGTGTGACCAAATTTTAGATATCCCTCGAAAAATAAAAATTTCTATAGTGAAAAAATATACCAAAAAACAGAAAATTAATTTTGTATAAAAAGCGGGCGTAGAAGTAGGCGTGGCCGGCAAGAATCATATGGCTATCTCTATGGAGTACAGATATCGTGTGTAGAAAATTTCAGAGAAATCGGTTGAAAAATAAAAATTAGTATAGCGAACAAATATACCAAAAAACAAAATGAATGTGTACAAAAAGTGGGCGTTAAAGTAGGCGTGGCCGGTACGGACCATATGGCGACCTTTCCTGGAGTACAGAGATCGTGTGTACCAAATTTCAGAGAATTCCGTTGAAAAATAAAAATTTGTGTAGCGAACAAATATACCAAAAAACAGAAAACGAATTGTATAGAAAAAGTGGGCGCAGAAGTAGGCGTGGCCGATAAGAACCATATGGCGACCTTTCCTGGAGTATGGAGATCGTGTGTAGCAAAATTCAGAGAAATCCGTTGGAAAATAATAATTTGTATAGCGAACAAATATACCAAAAAGCAGAAAATTAATTGTATATAAAAAGTGGGTGTAAAAGTGGGCGTGGTCGATAAAAAGTATATGGTGACCTTAGCTGGAGTACAGGGATCGTGTGTACCGAATTTCAGAGAAATCTGTTAACAAATAAAAATTTGTATAGTGAACGAATATGAATAAAACAGAAAATAAATTTTACATAAAAAGTGGGCGTAAAAGTAGGCGTGGCTGGTAAAAAGTATATGGCGACCTTTCCTGGGGTATAGAGATCGTGTGTACAAAATTTCAGGAAAATCCGTTGAAAAATAAAAATTTGTATAGCGGTCAAACAAACAAACAAACAAACAAACAAACAAACAAACAAACAGAAAATGAATTTTATATATATAGATAATTCATTTTTTATTTTTATACCCTATACCACTATATGGTTTGGGTATAATGACTTTGTGCTGCTGTTTGTAACAACCAAAAATATTTAACCTAGACCCAACTTTAATTATGCCGATCGAATCAGAATCACTTTTTGAGTTGATTTAACAATGTCCGTACATCCGTCCGTCCGTCCGTCTGTGTGTCCATGTAAACCTTGTAATCAAACTGCAGGTCGCAAATATGGGATGAACGCCATTGAAATTGGTGAGAATCGGTCCATGTTCAGACCTAGCCCCCATACAAATGACCACTATGAAATCAACATAAATTTCCATAAGATCCAAACTGTCATATAGATCTTACTCAAATTGGGTTTGTATGCATTCATTACATCCATTAATGAGTAGTCCAAAAATGATCCCTTTGGCCCCATATACACTGATTCCCGATCTTCACTTAAATCTATTAAAAACAAAAATATTGTACTGATTCTTCTCAAATTTTGTTTGTATATATTTTTGAAAAATACAAGAGACTTTACCAAACATGATCAGGATAGGTCCATTTTTGGACCTAGTCTCCATATAGATATAGCATCCGATATGAAGTTTTTCATATCTGCAGCCAAAAAAAAATTAATACAAATCCCACTCAAATTTGGTTTTTGCTTATTTCCTACGTCCAGTTAGTTGGGCCTAAGAGATAGGGTTTCTAAACGCATGGTATAGGGTATCATATAGTCGGTCTAGACCGACTATAATTTTCTTGCTTGTTTATTTTCCATTTTTCATTTCTTATTTCACATTTTGCAGTTTTCATTTTTCATTTATAATTTTTCGTTTTTCATTTTAATTTTTTCTTTTTTATTTTTCATTTTTAATTTTTTATTTTTCACTAGCTGTTTTTACCCGGTCTTGCCCGGGATCCAAAGGGCTTTGACTTGAAAAATGGTTCACTATGCCTACCAGGCGCTGAGTACTAAGTCCCCGATGAACCATTCGTCAAAAAAATTAACTTACTCCCAAAAAATTTGTATGGGATTGGGGAATTTGTTCATGGTGAAAAAATTCTCTATGTTCACGTTTTTTGGGGGAACAAATTCATGTTTTATTTCAATTTAAAATTTTGTGATTTTTTAATTTAGAACTTTTTTTATATATAAGACGCTACAGCAAAAATACTTCAAAAATAAGCTGCGAAACCACCTTAAGTTTTTTTTTTTTTTTTTAATTTTACTTATTTTGTAAACATCAAATATAATGGAATCGTTTGCAAACTAAAGGAATCAGAACTTTTAAAAATTTAATTACTTTATTCAATAAGTGATCATCATTGAGCAGAGACGTCAAAGAAAAACGGAAAATGGATGCGACGTTTAAAATTGTGCCGCAATGTTGCTTTAAGCAACTGCTTATAGTATATGTATAGTAATTATTGCACATACGTAGATAAAATTTATCATAAGACTTTTCACTGAGCTGTGTCCCGCGAGCAAGTCGCGTCCGCGTCCGTGCGTTTGGCAGCTACACCCGTGTTGCCGCGCAATTGTCGTCAATTTATTTGAATCCCAAAATATACTTTTCAGAACATTACTATAATTTAGTTGAGCTGTGTTTCGTGGGCGCGTCGCGTCCGCGTCCGCGCGTCCCTTCCACGCTTTTGGCAGCTACACCCGTGCTGCCGCGCAGTTGTCGCGAACTTATTTTAATCGCCAAAATATATTTTTCAGATCATTGCAATATTTTAGCTTAGCTGTTTCGCGAGCGCGTCGCGTCCGCGGCCGCGCGCCGCTTCCGCGCGTTTGGCAGCCACACCAGTGCTGCCGCGCAGTTGTTGTCAACCTAATTTAATTGCCAAATTTTATTTTTCAGATCATCCGATATTTGAGCGCAGCTGTGTTCCGCGAGTGCATAGCGTCGCGTCCACGCGCCGCGCGCCACTACCGCATATCGAAATTATGCTATTGAAAAGAATACAGATTTTAAATACGTTTATTGAGAGCACTATGGAGATTTTGTTCATTTCTTTTGGGGACCTTTATTTAAAAATTTGGGGAATTTGTTAATTTTTTGGGGAATTTGCGCATTGGGGGCTAAGTGCTGAGCGCATGCTTACCACTACAACTGAGCATTGATTTCTTTGAGTGTATTATCTCTAAAAGTTACGAATTTTAGTTATTCTAGAGCTTGGGAATATACAATTCTGGTTTTTCCTTCTGGTGCATATACGAAAAGCTTGTGCTGGCTCCCAACTCTGGAGCAGGCGACAAATAATTGTCTATGAGAAAAACAGGGAGATTCTAAGTCGATACCTGCTATCGTGAGAGATGGTCCTCTTATGTACGTTATGTTAGGAACAACTTTTTGTACCATCTCTTGCAATGAAAAACCAACTTACAAAAGTCTTCTGGTAGGCATATTACAGGCGTTTCAAGAGTTTCACATTCCCTGGAGTTAGCTTGACTTATCCGTTGGGCCTGAAGACATTGTTGAGTCGTTTACTGAGTTTCAGATTCCCTCGACTAAGCTTGGCTTAGCTGCTGGATTTCTAGACGCATTGGAGTAGAGTCAGGCATTTCCGCTTCTCTTACAAAGCTTGTCTTGATCTTTGGGCTTCAAGACGTTATTGGGTTTGCTTAGGTGTTTCAGCATTTCTCGACTCAGATTGTCTAACTCGTTGAGACTCGATACGAATTTGGGTCTGATCAGGTTCTCTAGAGTTCTGTTTTGTTTAAGCCTTTTTGCATTTGAGGTAGTATGGCCTATATGCTATGTTTTCATGTGCAAGGCACAATTGCAAATAGTTATTTTTCCACCTTTGTAAAAAAGATAAGACGGGAAAATTTGTAATAGGTTGATTTAAAATCTTCATTTCATAATGGTGTAAACTCAAGAGTAGTAAGTAAAGAGATTTATGTACAAAATTTTTGGGAAGTCAATTGAAAAATTAAAATAAGTAAACAAACACTAAAAGCGTATATAGAAAATTAAAAAAGTGGGCGTGGCCGATAAAAGTATATGACGACCTTACCTGGGATTTGAGAATAATGTGCAGTAGATTGGAGCGCAACACATAAAAAATTAAAATCGTGTGTACCAAATTTCAGAGGAAATTGTTAACAAATAAAAATTTGTATAGCGAACAAATATATCAAAAAGCAGAAAATTAATTGTATATATAAAGTGGGCGTAAAAGTAGGCGTGGTCGATAAGAAGCATATGGTGACCTTAGCTGGAGTACAAGGATCGTGTGTACCGAATCTCAGATAGATCCGTTAACAAATAAAAATTTGTATAGCGAACAAATATACCAAAAAGCAGAAAATGAATTGTATATATAAAGTGGGCGTTAAAGTAGGCGCGGTCGATAAGAAGCATATGGTGACATTAGCTGGAGTACAGGGATCGTGTGTACCGTATTTCAGAGAAATCCGTTAACAAATAAAAATTTGTATAGTGAACAAATATGAATAAAACAGAAAATGATTTGTATATAAAAAGTGGGCGTTAAAGTAGGCGTGGTCGATAAGAAGCATATGGTGACCTTAGCTAAAGTACAGGGATCGTATGTACTGAATCTCGAAGAAATCCGTTAACAAATAAAAATTTGTATAGCGAACAAATATACCAAAAAGCAGAAAATGACTTCTATATAAAAAGTGGGCGTAGAAGTAGGCGTGGCCGATAGGAAGTATATGGTGACCTTAGCTGGGGTACACGGATCGTGTGTACCGAATTTCAGAGAAATCCGTTAACAAATAAAAATTTGTATAGTGAACATATATGAATAAAACAGAAAAGGAATTTTACATAAAAAGTGGGCGTAAAAGTAGGCGTGGGCGGTAAAAAGTATACGCCGACCTTTTCTGGGGTATAGAGATCGTGTGTGCAAAATTTCAGGGAAATCTGTTGAAAAATAAAAATTTGTATAGCGGTCAAACAAACAAACAAACAAACAAATAAACAAACAAACAGAAAATGAATTTTATATATATAGATTTTTCATTTTTTTATTTTTCATTTTTTTTCTCATTTTTAATATTTCGTTTTTGATTTTTAATTTTTTATTTTTAATTTTTTATTTTTCATTTTTTCTTTTTCATATTTTATTTTTAATTTCTTATTTTGCATTTTTCATATTTTATTTTTTATTTTTCGTTTTTCATTTTTAATTTTTCATTTTTAATATTTCAATTTTTAATTTTTCGTTCTTCGTTTTTCATTTTTTATTATTCCTTTTTTATTTTTAATTTTTATTTTTATTTTTCATTTTTTTATTTTTCATTTTTCATTTTTCATTTTTCATTTTTCATTTTTCATTTTTCATTTTTCATTTTTCATTTTTATGCCCTATACCACCAGCTGGTTTGGGTATAATGACTTTGTGCTGCTGTTTGTTACTACCAAAAATATTCTGTGTCGATGTAGCGATGTCCGTCTGTCCGTCTGCGTGTCCATGTAAACCTTGTAATCAAACTACAGGCCGCAAATATGAATATATTTTGATGAAATTTGGTATATAAGCTGTTATCCGCCTCAGAACAAAGGCTGTTGAAATTGGTGAAATTCGTTTCATATTCAGACCTAATCGCGATACAAATGACCCATACGACATGAATTGCCATAAGATCCAAATTATCATGCAGACCTCAGTAAAATTGGGTTTATATGTGTTTATTATATCCATTAATCAGTAGTCCTAAAATAATCCCAATAGGACAGTTCTTAGTCATAGGTCCCATATGGAGCTGCTTCCCGATCTTCACTTAAATCTCTCGAAAAACAAAAATATTGCACAGATTTTTTTCAAATTTGATTTGTATGTATCTCTTCAAAGTGATTTTACCAAATATGGTCAGGATCGGCCTATGATTCGATCTAGTCCCCATAAAAATATAGCATCCAATATGAACTGTTTCATATCTGCAGCCAAAAAAAAAATAAAAATGCCACTCCAATTTGGTTTATGCTTATTTTCTATATCGAGTTAGTTGGACCGAAGAGATAGGGTCTCTCAACCATGGTATAGGGTATCGTATAGTTGGTCTAGACCGACTATAATCTCTTAGTTGTTTTATTTTTATATTATTAGATTCATAATATATTCATAATTGATCGACCCTCGACAAGCAGGGATGCTTAACGATCTTCACTGGATTTTTTCCCATCTTCGTGGGATGTTTGCGATATACCTTAATCTCATATGTCGCTTTTGAAGCAGTACTTGGACTCCCTACGGAACAGGAAAGCGAAGAAAATTATAATGAGGATGAGAAAAGAAAGCTTCCTATGAAAGCTTCCAAGGCCCTTATTGATTGATAAAGCTTTTTTGAGTTCTGAAAGGCAAAAAAATACAATAACCGCATTTATATAAATTGGAAAAAAACTGTACATTGTGTTCCTGCAACCTACGTAAGTATATCAAGAGCATTCTCTGCTTTGAAATTAGTGTTGAGCGACCTGAGGTTAAATCTTTCCCAGGAAATTTTGAAAAAGTTATGTTCGTAAAATTAAAAAAATTAAATTTTGTTTAGTTTCAATGGTACGTGGTAGAGACGAAGAAAGCATATACTCTACATATTTCAAAAATTCATAACTACACTGTATTCTTAATTTGACCGGTTTAATTAAATTACTACACACAAAAAAAAAAACGAAATGAGTTTAATTTTAGAGGGGAAAAATAAAACTTCACAAAAGAGTTTTATTTTATTTTACATCAGAGAGACTCAATAAAAAACAGAATATAAAAAAGCAGAAAATAAACAAAATGAGTTTTATTTTAACCAAAAGAAAAAAATAAAACTCCTCAAAAGAGTTTTATTTTATGACAGCAAAATCAAGAGGATCTCTAGTATCACATGGCCATTATTTTACAGTGTTGTAATTTGATCTTTAAAAATGCATAAAATTAGATGAACAAATTTTTTGATGAGTTTAGAACCCTCCATCACTTAGCAAATAACAAATTTGAAAATACTAATAAGTTATGTGCTTGATTATTATTTTAATTTGTGTTTATTTTGTGCCTGCCTTCGTCAATGTAATTGGAGTAGGGTCTAGACAAACACAAAATAGTTACTAACTTACTATACTAAATTGCTGGCTCCAGTTAGTACTCGTATCTAAAATTGTACTCAGCATGTGTTTGATCCTTTGAAGAGTATACTCTAAAATGTCAAACATATATTCAGACTCCAGCATTGTTTGCATGCACACTTACATCTGTTTTTTTTGTAAAATGATCCTTGTCGTTACAAAAATCCTTATTGTCAATGCAGACAATGCGGTGCCATACTGTCTGGACATTCCAAAACGCAAACATGTGTATGTTTTGTTTATGTTTAGCAAAACCACATTATAAATGGTATTTGGATATATAAAACGATAATTTAAATTGTTGCGTATTATTTAAATTTATCACTGGTCCGATCTCATTCATTAATAACTTATGGAAAATCACAAAGTTAGAAGATTTTCGTTATTACAGGACTTCAATTATATTAAAACTGTACTTTGTATGACAGGTGTCAACAAAATATTGAAAAAACAAACTCCTGGATAAGGAACATTTTTGAATTAAAATAATTTTCTTTTTTTTTAAGATTATTAAATTTAATCAACAATTGTTTTGTTGCCAAAAAAACCTCTAAATTTATGAAAATAAAATCTCTAAAAATTTTATTTTTAATAACTCACATTTTCATTAAGTCAAATTTTTGTCACGTTTAGTAATATGTCAGCGCTAAGAGAATTAGAAACAAGAAAGAGGACTTCAATTATATTTAAAAAAATCATGTTAGTCCGATGACAGGGGAGATGTGTAAACATCTAGTAATTAAAGATTTTTTTATGGCACTTTTTTAAAAAATAAACAGAAAGCGTCATCTATGTATTACTTATAGCAATCAACTGCAGGGGCTCTGCTAATACAAAAAAATTATTATTTCAACCGATAAATTTTTCGTTTTTCATTTTGCACTTTTAATTTTCCGTTTTTCATTTTTTATTTTTCATTTTCTATTGTTCATTTTTTATTTCTAATGTCAATTTTTCGTTATTTTTCATTTTTAATTTTTCGTTTTTTATTTTCAATTTTTTAATTTTAATTTTTAATTTTTTATTTGTCATTTTTCATTTTCTATTTTTCGTTTTTCATTTTTTATTTTTAATTTTTTATTTTTAATTTTTCATTTTTCATTTTTTATTTTTCATTTTTAGTTTTTGATTTTTAATTTTTCGTTTTTAATTTTACGTTTTTCGTTTTCCATATTTCGTTTTTAATTTTTATTTTTAATTTTTCATTCTTTATTTTTCATTTTCTATTTTCCATTTCTCATTTTTTATTTGTTATTTTCCATTTTTCGTTTTTTATTTTTATTATTCATTTTTCGTTTTTTATTTTTTATTTTTAAATGATTTAACAATAAAAATCAAATGTTTTACAAGTATTTAAAAGAAATTTCTATGAAATTTTTTAACTTTTTATGCTTTAAAAGACATACTGTCTGCCTATTGGAAAAGGTATCTGCCTAGGGTCTGTTATTACATACATGGCCATGGCTCTTGAAATCGTTTATATCTCGTAGTCTTAGTGTCTGGCATCAATAATTACTACTTTAGCATATATGTACATTTTTCATTTTTTATTTTCCATTTTTCGTTTTTTATTTTTTATTATTCATTTTTCGTTTTTTATTTTTTATTTTCTATTTTTCATTTTTTAATTCTCATTTTTCATTTTTCATTTTCATACGAAGTTTTATTTTTTTGTTAATCAATAACTCTTAACTGTGGAGCAGAAAAAATTTTTTAAGATCTGAAAGAGCATTTCAATACAAATCTATTGGTATATGACAGTATAGGTCTCCGTCGCGTCTAACATGGAGAGTTTTTGAGTTTGAATTTTCTGGATAACTGCGAAAATTACGTTACTAGTAAGGTGGATCTTTGGGCATACATTAGTAAAATGTTATACGGCTTAAAGAAAAAATGATTTAAAAATGCCCAGCGGCCTACACGCCAGTACTAAAGAAGATAAGTTAAGCATTCATTGTAAAGAAGATTGAAAATATGCTGACCAAATTGCAAATATGAGTTTTGTTGCAAGTATGAAAAAAAATATATATGCAGATGTTTACAATAAGAGAGTACATTTTTTTAATTTGTATTTTTATAATTTTTAATTATTATTGAAAGTATTTCTACCTAACAGTCTGTCGGTTTGAAGGTATATTAAACATTTGAGTGACCTTATAAATGTGAAACGCATCTTATTAAGTTTTTTCAAAGTAAATCCACTTAAAAATTTATTAAATACGAAGTAAACTTTGTTTTCTTTTCTCGTTAGCTTTTCGCAAAGCACTTGTTAAAATTGTTTTCTATTGTTTTTTACAGTTTGTTTCTTTTTCCTTATTGACTTTTACGGCTACTTGCTTTTATTTTCTAGAAGTACATAAAACAAAAGCAAACAAATTAAGGTTATACCTTTGCTTTTATACCCTATTCCACTATGTGGTTTGGGTATAATGACTTTGTGCTGCTGTTTGTAACTACCAAAAATATTTGACCTAGACCCATCTTTTATTATACCGATCGACTCAGAATCACTCTCTGAAACGATTTAACGATGTCCGTCCGTCCGTCCGTCTGTGTGTCCATGTAAACCTTATAATCAAAATACATGTCGCAAATGTGAATATATTCCGATCAAATTCGATATATAAGCTTTTGTCGGCCATAGGATGATCGCTATTGAAACTGGTGAAATTCGGTCCATGTTCAAACCTAGATCCCATACAAATGACCCCTATGAAATCGACATGAATTGCCACAAGATCCAAATTATCATATAGATCTCAGTCAAATTGGGTTTGTATGTGTTTATTATATCCATTAATTAGTAGTCCAAAAATAATGCCTTTATGACAATTCTTAAACATAGGCCCCATATAGAGCTGCTTCCCGATGTTGGCTTAAATCTATTATAAAACAAAAATATTGCACAGATTTTGCTCAAATTTGGTTTGTATATATTTTTTTAACACTTTAAGTGAATTTATCAAATATGGTTAGGATGGGTCCACTTTCGACCTAGTCCCCATATTAATATAGCATCCGATATGAACTTTTTCATATCTGCAGCCACAAAAATTAATAACAATGCCACTCAAATTTGTGTTATTCTTATTTTCTATATCGAATTAGTTGGACCGAAAGATAGGGTCTCTAAACCGTGGTATAGGGTATTGTATAGTCGGTCTAGACCGACTGTAATTTTTTTACTTGTTATATTTAGTGTGTACATGAATAATGTGAAATAAAACTGCATAGATTCATGTACACAAAATGGTTCATATAGATTCTATGTAAAAGCACAAAACAAAGGGTTTCAAATGTCTCCTACATTTGGATATTTTGTGGATAGTTGCAAATTTGAATGAACAAAAGGAAAATCATATTGATTGCTCTATTTTGTGTTCTATACAACTACAAGAAATCTATATGAATGAGTATTGGAAAATATTGGGTAAATTAGAATCATTGAGTAGACTTCTAAATGTCTCTAATTACTAGAAATTAAATAATTTGTATATAACTGCAAGCAAATTAAAAATTAACTTAATCTTAAATCTGAGTTTGTCGCAATGCTACTTATAAAACACAAGATCCTATATATATATATATAAATACCACGATATCAACAATTGACATATTTTTGTCAAGTATTAGAAATAGCAAATCTGTAAATGAAAAATTTAATAAAATTAGGGCTGGGTCTTTTTGTTTATACTGCAAGATTCTTAGTGGCTTTTTCTTTGAACTTAGAAAGAACTTAGTTTTTAAACTAATGTACAAACTACAATATAAAAGTTTCGTTATTAAACTGATATTTTTCTCTTGTTTGTCCTCAATAAACTTACAGGCAAACGCACACTGTTTAGTTTCTATTCTGAGTCAATAGATGTAAGAAAATGTCAAGTATTTTAATCATACAGATTAGGATTATTCACGTATGGTATCTTTTTTTTTATTTTTAAGAATTTTTAATGGGTCACCCTGAATATATACTAACTCGTGAAAAAATAGCAGTAACATTTTTTTAAATTTTTTATTCAGGTTTAGGGGTTGCTACCGGGTCTTGAAATTTGGTGTTTTTAGAAAGACTGTCACATTTACACATATCTCCAATTGTATAGGTCCTAAAAGGAAATGCTACAAATAATTTTGTTAAGCACACCATTACTAAATGCAAATTTCAAAATAAAAAAGCGTTGGATTATGTTTTGAATCATTTTCCTAGCTGATTTTGTTATCTTTGTCCGTCCGTCAGTCTGCTTGTTAATTTAAAATTCTGACAAGCTGCAACTTTGAAATATTGAGATATTTGGGTGAAATTTAGAACAAATACTTTTTACATCCTAAGCCATACCCGTAATAAAATTGTTTAGAATCGATCCATGTTTTGGCTTGGCCGAAATATAAGCTCAACATTATACACTAAGGGTTTTCTTCGAACAGTTATCTTTTAGAAAACAGTTCTTCCTGCTTAAATGTGTTTCTCTTAAAATTCGTAAGCCATATCCATTACGCCATGGCACCGCCTCATACATTTCTTGGAAAAAAATAGAAGGAGCGGTCGTACAGCAAATGAAATTTTGCAGAAACACTTCTCTGGGCTAAATTAAGAAATTTTTAAAAAATCTTGGAAAACCGCCCACTGCCACCTCCCACACCCACCGCACTTGACCTAGGGACTTGAAGTTCGGGAGTTGAGTTCTCCTTATGACTAAACATTAAACATATTGGGGATACCACGCCTATAAGTTAAAAAATGTTAACTTTTATTCAAAAGTTAAACATGTGTTGTCTCCATACAAAAGAAAAGAATATCCCCAACAACCCTCCGCGAAAGATATTAGCTTTCAAATACACCGGAAATATCGCACAAATGCATGCCGCTTTTCTAGTCAAGTATGCCAAGTTAAAGTGTGTAACACCTTAGTCATTGAAACAAATTGATATAAAATACAGTTATGAATCCTTTTTAACGCTTTCTAAAGAAAACAAGTAAGAAAATTATAGTCGGTCTAGACCGACTATACGATACCCTATACCATGCGTTTAGAAACCCTATCTCTTAGGCCCAACTAACTGGACATAGAAAATAAGCAAAAACCAAATTTGAGTGAGATTTTTATTAATTTTTTTGGCTGCAGATATAAAAAAGTTCATATCGGATGCTATATCTATAAAGGGGCTAGGTCCAAAAATGGACCGATCCTGATCATGTTTGGTAAAGTCTCTTGTATTTTGCAAAAATATGTACAAACAAAATTTGAGAAGAATCAGTGCAATATTTTTGTTTTTTAATAGATTTAACTGAAGATCGGGAAGCAGCTCTATATGGGGTCAAAGGGATCATTTTTGGACTACTCATTAGTGGATGTAATGAACGCATACAAACCGAATTTGAGTAAGAACTATATGACAATTTGGATCTTATGGCAATTTATGTCGATTTCATATGGGTAATTTGTATGGGGGCTAGGTCTGAATATGGACCGATTCTCACCAATTTCAATAGCGTTCATCCCATGGCCGAATACCAAATTTCATCAAAATATATTCATATTTGCGACCTGCAGTTTGATTACAAGCTTTACATGGACACACAGACGGACGGACGGACGGACATTGTTAAATCAACTCAGAAAGTGATTCTGATTCGATCGGTATAATTAAAGATGGGTCTAGGTCAAATATTTTTGGTTGTTACAAACAGCAGCACAAAGTCATTATACCCAAACCACATAGTGGTATAGGGTATAAAAAAAGGTGTTGCCAATATTGAGACGCCAAATAAGGTTATTTATACCTTTCAGCTTGATAAAAATCCAATATAAAATAAAATGTTTTAATTGAATAAGTAACAGGCGAAAAATTGTGTTGGTTAATATTATTCAAGCAACATATCTTTAACAATGGGATCTAGTTCTAAGGAAATTTTGTTTGAATGACGCCTTATGCTACTTATGTAAGGATCCGAAGTTATAAGAAATCTGTTGAATACATCAGTATTTATGGAAATTCGATCACACTTTCTCGAAAACATCAATCGATACTTCCTGTAATCTCTGTTTCTGGCTTCCTCGGCTTCCTCTGAAAGCATTCCTATTGGTAATACGGCAGCATCCATTATATCCTTACCATGCATTAGTACTTTGTGCACAGTGACAGGCATATAAAACCAACTATATTTTTGTACGAACAGTTTGTCAATCTCCGACGCATATAATTTAAATTTGTCACTATCAATTTTTTCGCCACATGTAATTATTTGTAGAATTATCCTGAATCGATCGATAAGTTCTTCATTGGCGCCAGTAATATCTGCAACAGTTTGTGGGTTTGAAAAAAAAAGCCTTGACGTGTTCCCGTCGTTAGAAGTTCCTGTACCTTGTTGAACAAAATCAACTCTCAACCTCATTTTATCTTTAAAGGCCGCTTGTATTTTTAATTTATTTTGTCTTTTAATTTCTTTGTTTTAGAAGGTTGCAGCACATTTCTGAAATGGTAAATTATATCCTATATGGAGAATACATTCCATAAATTTGATTCTAGCATGTAAGGATGAAATTCCCAATTCACATGCCTCAGGTTTAATTGTTTTCATTGAAACTAACTCTAAGTTGTTCATTTCAGTAAGTTTCGCTCCACATATGTAACATACTGCTGCTGCAGTAGTATGTGTGACTATCCGAGCGGTTCTACAATCCAGCATTGTAAAAAGGAGCTTGTGTAATACATTAATTTCTTGCCCGTTACAACAACTTTTGTACTATTCAATGCAGCAATATCTGACTTCATATTTTCGTTAACTCCCATTACTTTCTCTTTTGTTTCCCTTGCAAATTCAAATTAAATTGGACGACAATATCTAGTTGAAGAAGGTCTGGAATTACGCCAATATTGTTATCTACATATTCGTAAACAAAAATAATGCTTCACTTATAAATCGTTTCAAGCTTTAATTCCCGAAAGCCTGAAAGTATAGCCAATTTTTTGTCTTATTGACCATTTGTATGAAATATTAGAAGTGTCTTTTGAAATTAAAATCGATGTTACTAAAAGGGATGGTATCTATATTTTCACTAAAAAATAAAACAAAAGCCACAGCTATAAACTTACACACAAAAAAAGTTCTTTATTTGGACAATAATTTTAATCTAATTTCATTGAATAAATTTCCGTTGACTTCTGTTAGTTTTTTTAACTACAAAATTTCACTTTCATAAAAAACCTTGTTGAATTTTTCTTATCCAAATATTTCTTTACAAAACCAAATCATTAACATTTTGAAATTGGAAAGTTGAAAAATCCTATTTTTTCCGCCGAAATGCCATTGTGCGCCATTGGTATATTCACGCCAACTGTATATTGGGACAATTTTCGTGGTTTATTCTGACAGAAATCATTACCTTTCAATATCATAGTCTTTTTTTTTTTTTGTAGCTCAGCGAGAGGTAAGTCAGCATGGAATAATAGGCAATGTAGACTCAACACTTTCACTGACTATGAAATATGAAAACAAGTCAGAAAATTATAGTCGGTCTAGACCGACTATACGATACCCTATACCATGCGTTTAAAGACCCTATCTCTTATGTCCAACTAATTGGATATAGAAAATAAGCATAAACCAAATTTGAGTGGCATCTTTATTAATTTTTTTGGCTGCAGATATGAAAAAGTTTATATCGGATACTATGTCTATATGGGGACTAGGTCCAAAAATGGACCGATCCTGACCATGGTTGGTAAAGTCTCTTGTATCTTGCGAAAATAAATACAAACAAAATTTGAGAAGAATCAGTGCAAAATTTTTGTTTTTTGATAGATTTAAGTGAAGATCGGGAAGCAGCTCTATATGGGGCCTATGACTAAGAGTTGTCCCATAGAGATCGTTTTTGGACTATTCTATTATGGATGCAATAAACACATACAAACCCAATTTGAGTAAAATCTATACGACAATTTGGATCTTATGGCAATTTATGTCGATTTTGTATGGGGGCTAGGTCTGAACATGGACCGATTCTCACCAATTTCAATAGCGTTCATCCTATTGCCGATAAAAGCTTATATACCAAATTTCATCAAAATATATTCATATTTGCGACCTGCAGTTTGATTACAAGCTTTACATGGACACACAGACGGACGGACGGACATCGTTAATTCGAATCAGATAGTGATTCTGATTCGATCGGTATAATTAAAGATGGGTCTGGGTCAAGTATTTTTGGTAGTTACAAACAGCAGCACAAAGTCATTATGCCCAAACCACATAGTGGTATAGGGTATAAACAGCTTCGTATAAAAACATTCATTAAAACAAACTATAGAATATGAGAACAAAGCTATTGGTTCTATTTATAAATTTAGCCGAATTCAACTATCATCTTCGTCAAGTTACGATTATTAGGTTTTACCCATTTTAAATGTGACTAAACTAGCTGATAAGCAAAATGGGTCAAGAGGTAAAAATAAAATTATAAACGGAAATTCGGCTGTCCGTATTGACATTGCAAAACATAGTAATAGGAAAGCAGCAATGTTTTTAATACAAACAGTTAAACATATTGGTGGCGAGCCTTCTTCTTTTCGTAGACAACGAACCGCAGTGATGAAATATGTGGCTCGGAAGATGCTGTTAAAATGAAAGTGTTCAGCAATCTATATTTTTTACAATATTTGTTTAGGGACTCATTTGCTTCTTCAGAAACTCTCCAACTGGCAAAGTCTGATATTCAATTATATCTTTGACATGCGATAATATTTTACGAACTGTCAGGTCAAATTTTTTCTGTGGATATAATTCTACTTAAAGCGTTGCAGCTTTCGAAGCATATTCTCCATATTTTTCAGAATCAACTTCTTCCTTGCAGTTTAAAGCATTCAAGATCATTTCCAATCTCTTAACAATATGAACTTTTATTCGAGTTACAGCCTTATCATTTTTTAAAAATCTTCTCTAAGTGTTTCCATCGTTTGAGTTTCCGTATCCGTACATCGGAAAGACTTATTTTAGTCCAACTTGCTTGCAAAGCGCATCCTGTATTCGATTCTTTCTAATCCATTCCTTAACTTTGTTTGATGTATTTTCATCACAGTGTTCCCCCTCTTATGGTGAGATGGTGAGATTCCATATTCGTATTCATTCCATTACAATAAGAATTGGTTTTGACGGTTATATATATGCACCTGAATTTAGGGAGCAGAATTTGATAGAGGATCTAAGGTAAGCATTGCAGAATGAAAAATAAAAATCATATATCTTAACAATAACGATCGAAACAGTAACAAAGAATAATGCATGCAACCCATTTCTGGAACTATGCCTTTTCTCAAAATTATACCTCTAGAAAAAATGTGGCAAGGACGGACAGCCGGAAATTTTTGCATTAGGTAAAGGAATAATCTAAGAACTTATTTTGAAATTTGGCAAATATAGAAATTTTGGTTTTTTTTTTTATTTTATATCAAAGTTCGAAATATTGAAAAAATTTATAGTTGGTAAATATCGATTTACCTGGACAAAGACTAAGGAAATATTATAATTTTTGTATTCTTTTCCTACTAAATGGATCTATCAATAAAATCAAAAAGAATGACGATCCGTTACCTAGTTTTCGAGATACTGTATCTGAAAGCGGAGCAAATTACCTAAAAATGGTCTGGGTTTTTGGACACTGAAAATTAGTCAACTTTGAAGAGCTATATCTCCTGAACATAAAACCTGATTGTAATGGGGAAGCATATTTGAAATCGGTGAACAATTTCCTGTAAAATATGTGTATTAAATATTTTTTAGGGGCACATGAAATTTTTGATTTTGCGACCTCACTAGTTCTACAGGTGTACAATTTTTGCTGGGATATTACAACAGCATGTATTTTAAATTATAATTTACTGTCAAATTGGTAATTAACATTTTTTTTTTCTAGAATGACATACTTAAATTTAAAAAAACTTTTTAGCAAATATATTATTATTTAGGACCAAAAATATTAATCTAAACTATAAATTTCGAAGTGCATATTATTTATTTCAATTTATATTATTCCCATATAGATGTACTTATAAAATATAGCAACTAATTTGCAAAAACTTTTTCAAATTGTATTAAAAAAAAATGTGCCATGACCTTTTATGCCCCATCAATTTCATTTTATTTAACTTAGTATCAAGCGTAACACTACAATACAGACTATAACTCATGCAAACTATACGCAACTACAAATTAAATACGTAATTGTGTGCCTTCATAAGCGTGCAAGTGCTTCAGTAGTTATAATGAAAATTTTAGCTATACCAAAGGCATTTTGATTGTGATTTGAATAACAATATTTACTTGATTCCAATAACAGTATAGATAAGTACGAAGTATATGAAAGAATCAAAAAGGTATTCGTCCTTGAATATTGACTAAAAGTTCTGTATAATTTATGTTTCATTTACGAATGTCATCATCATCATAACATTTGCCCACGTGTTCTTTTTCTATTTTAATTTTTTAATACAATACTTGATAAGGACATATATGCTCCTAGAATATACTATAATACGAATCTACGTACATATTTTCCTTTTTTTTAGCAATCATATGCTTCAGTTTCGTATTTTTTGCCACAAATTATTTAAAACTTTTGCTGACACTGGTCTTTTCTCCCTCCAACCCTACTATTTTATGTAGTACGACTATAACATAGAATTTATTTTTTCAACACTGTGATGAGCAATTCAATTTCATTTTTCGATTATATATTTATAAATAAGCGATGATCGCAAATTGAATGTCGACATTACAGATAATGTTATTATCAAAAGTTAACTTATGTCATACCATACTATGACATATACATGTATTTACATACAAACAACCATATACATACATCGAGTAGAGGCCGACGATAATTTATTCAGTATACGTGTATTGTTCAATCTAATAACGTGTTCTTTGCATTTTGATTTGAGCCATCACCTATTGATTAAACGTAGATGCTCCATTGTTAAGTCCTACAGTTGGTGGTGAATTAATAGGTGTTGTACACATTGAGCAACAGACTGGAAAATTTATATGGTTAATATTTTTTTAACTGGTTTATAAATATGTATTTATATCTCCTTGTCGGATTCTATAATTTTATAAAAACAAAAGTTTTAAATAATATCAAGACATGCAAAATCTTTTGTAGCTAAAAGGCAAATACTTAAATATTTGGATCAAAATGTTGTCTATCAGATATTTTATGTAGAACTGTTTTAAGAAGTGTTTATCTAAACTTTAAAACTGCTTATTTACTACTAAATTTCTTTAGAATTTTTTGACGGTTTATCGATCATTTTATGTTCAGCGCATTACAGTGGTCTATTAAAAAACACTTATGGCAAAATATTTTAACTATGTCGGTGAAAAAATGAAACAGAGAGCTGACTGTCTGTAAACTAAGTCTATTGTTTTATTTCGGTAGGATTGCCAAATTGGAAAATAATTCCATTTTTGTTTACTTTTTGGGGCCATCGAAATTTGTTCAAGAAATGAAACGGGTGCTCACATGATCAAATAGTTTAATAGTAGATGCTCACTAGGGTTGTTTCATTATATAAGGGAATAAAATTTAATTCTATTTTTCGAGGCTCTCCCTTAAAATGTGCCAGTAGGCTAGAAAATGCGATTAGCAAAGGTTCAGGTCAATACTACTGATAATACTAACACGAGCCGGTTTTCCACAAAAATCCTAGTTTTTTTTGTCCTTATAATCGAAACCATTAAATTTTATCGTAGAAGATGAAAAATGTGCAGTACTGGAATTTACACAAACATAGCAGATGAACAGGAGGCAATGCAAGAAGACACAGGCTCAGCATATAATACTCCACACCTAGAGGATGCAGGACTAGAAACAAAAAAGGAGTGACTGTTGAGGTACCGAAGAGGTCATTGGTGAAAAATTGTCTATACTTTTTGATAGATGTACTATTTCTGATAGGGATGCGATATGCACTATAGCAGCTATTTCAGAGGCATTAGATTATCAGCCAAAGAATTCTGCTATAAGCAGAAGTACCATATGACTCCGTAGACAACAATTTTGATACCAAAGAACTAATCTCATAAAGTGTAGATTCAGACATTTAGAGTGGGTTCTGTTGTGTACTGGGATGGGAAATTTATTCCAGATTTGTTAAAAAGATTTTAATTTCTTGTTGGTAGGAGTTCGAGTACTTTAAGAGCTGCCTTATCAGCAGTTGAGCAGTGGAAAAATTATACCAGGGCAATAAATGCTGGTCGCCATAAGGCAACCTGCATTGTTCTAAAGCTACTGTTAGATAAAAATCTGCTTTATACAGCATATTTTAAGTTTTTAAAGGAAGTTTTCAATTGCAAAATGGGTAAAAGAGTGGCCCTTAAAAGTCAAAATTGAGAGTGTCTGCGTCCAGTTTGATACCTTTATGTATAAAACTAATAAAGGTGAAGTTTGGGGACAGACGGATAGAGAAAAGTCGCGCCGGAAGTTGTTTGAGAATTTCAAGTGTGTTAATATAGGGAAAATATGACTTTTTCAGATTTAACGAACATTTTTTCGAAATTGTCTTTTCAAAAAGTTATCTATACTAATAATAATTATAATTATAATAATAATAATAATAATAATAATAATATACTAATCCTAATAATAATATAATATTATAAAGAGGTAATGTGTGTTTGTTTGTTTGTTTGTTTGTAAGAGGTAATCTCCGTAAATACCCATCTGATATTCCTGAAATTTTCACAGAGTCTTACTGCGGATATGGGAAGTGCTATAGGCTATAATTTTTGAAATATTTTTAGTGGGCGTGGCACGTCCCACACAAAATAAATTTTTAATATCATTTTTATATATTGAGTATTATGATAGGGAGAGCTTTGCAAATTTGTGTAAGGTCACCTATTGTTAATATTAGTAGCTATGCCGAAAATGGGCGGGATCGGAAAAGAGGGTATGGTACCTCTCATACAAGTAATAATTCAATATTATATATCTCGAGTACTGTGATAGAGAGAGCTTTTAAAATTTGTCTGGTGTCATCTATTATTAATGTGAGTAGTCTGACAAAAAATGGGCAGTATCGGACCAATAGGCGTGCCACCTGCCATACAAATTAAATATAAAATGCCGTATATCTGGAGTACTGTTATAGTGAGAGTCTTGGGACTTTGTGTGAGCCCATAAGTTATTCATGTGATTAGTTAGACAAAAAATGGGCTTGATCGGAGTAGTGGGCGTGGCACCGCCCGCACAAAGTAAATATATGATATCATATAACCGGTGTACTAAAAAGGGAAGCTTTGGCACTTTGCACGACACCATCAGATCTTAGTAAGAGTAGTCGGACAAAAAATTGGAGTGGTTCACATCAACGGGCGTGGCGCTCCCCATGCAAAGTAACTATTTAATGTCATATATCCGGAGTACTGTAAACGAGAGGGCTTTGTGGCTTTGCATGAGCCGATAGGTTCTTTGTATGATTAGTCGAACAAAAAAATGGACGTGATCGCAGCAGTGGACGTAGCACAGCCCATGCAAAGTAGATATCTAATATCATATAACTGGTGTTCTATAAAAGGGAAAGACTCGACATTTTGCATGAGTCCATTAGATATTAATGTGAGTAGTCCAATAAAAATTGGGCGGGCTGGTAATTAGTGGGCGTGGCACCTCCTATGTAAAAAATATAAAGCACTACGAAAGCGACAGTCGTTTGACAAGTTCATTAGTTATCAATGTGATTTGTTGTGGAAAATATATCGCCAAAATCAAAAACTCGCCAAAACCGAAAAATGCGAAAAATAAAAATAGTCCAAAACAATCTTCAAAATCAAAAATGGGCAAAATCAAAAATCGCTAAAACGAAAAATTGCCAATTGACATTCTAAGTTCAAGGCCAATAGTTAAGTGTCGCCAGATCTAATTTTGATAATCCATCTTCTTTTCATGGGCAGCTACATGTACCTTGCTCCAGGGTAGGAACGCCGAAAAATCTGATAATTGTTGTACCGAATGAAAAAACAAAAAACATTGTATATCAGCAAGTATTTAAATAAAAAAAAACTATGCTAATAATTTATACTAACATAATAAAGAGGTAATATGTGTTTGTTTGTTTGTAGGAGGTAACTACACATCTGACCTTCCTGAAATTTTCACAGAGTCTTACTGCGGTTATGGGAGTGCTACAGGCTGTAATTTTTTTTAAATATTTTTAGCGGGCGTGGCACCTCCCATACAAAGTAAATTTTAAATATCATATATATTAATATGATAGAGAAAGCTTTGCAAATTTGGCTCAGGTCATCTTTTGTTAACGTGAGTAGTCAGACAAAAAAATGGGCGGGTTTGGACAAATGCGCGCATTGCACCCCCCATATAAACTTAATATTAAATGTGATATATCTGAAATATTGTAAAAGTGAGAGTCTTGGGACTTTGCGTGAGCCCTTTCATTACGATTCGAGGGGGAGGGTGTAGCGAACCACACCGGGTTACATCTAGTCTTATATATAAAAATGGAGTTGTGTATGTTCGTTTGTTTGTGGTTTATAGGAGACTACACCACTGGTCCGATCGTCTTGAAATTTTTAAAGTAGAAAACTGCCTGTCCGGAAGGAAAAATAGGCAACATGTTTTTGATTTTTCAGGTGGACGTGGCACCTCCCATACAAAGTGAATTATTAAAATCTAATTCTAACATATAATATCGGGAGTACTACGACAGCAAGAGATCTGAAACTATTTACAAGTACATATTTCAATAATTCGAAGAGCTGAGGAAAAATGGGCGTGATCGGAACAATGGGCGTGGTACCCACCATACAAAGTAAATATTAAATGTCATATATCTAAATTACTGTAATAGATAAAGTCTTGAGACTTTGTGTGAATTCATAAATTATCAACATTAGTACTAGAAAAAAAGGGTGGAAACCGATCAGTGGGTATGGTACCTACCATACAAAGTAAATATATAATGTCATATATCTGAAGTATTGTAATAGTGAAAGCCTTGGAACTTTGTCTGAGTTCATGAGTTAGTTAGTTAGTTAATTTGTTCTTTTTTTTAAATTCAATTTTGTACTACAATTTTTCTCTAAGGAGTATGACTAACATTAAACATACGACTGTGACTATTTGTCGTCAGTCGAGTTCATGAGTTACTAATGTGAAAATGGGCGGGATCGGACCAGTGGGCGTGGTACCCCCATACAAAGTATGTATTTAATATAATATAACTGGACTACTATAATAGTGCAAGCCTTGGGACTTTGTCTGTTTTCATGACTTATTAATATGAGCAGTCTCATAAATAATGGGCGGTACCGGACCAGTGGACGTGGCACCCCCATACAAAGTAAATATTGCATGTCATATATTTGAAGTACTGTAATAGTGAAAGCCTTGAACTTTGTTTGAGGTTACGAGTTTTTAATGCGGGTACTCCCATAAAAAATGGGCGGGATTGGACCGGTGGGCATGGTACCCCCCCATACAAAGTAAGTTTTTAATATAATATTACTGGAGTACTGCAATAGTGAAAGTCTTCCGACTTTGTTTGAGTTCATAAGTTATTAATGTGAGTAGTTGCCCAAAAAATGGGCGGGATCAGACTAATGGGCTTGGCATCAGACTAATGGGGTGTTACTGCTAGTATAACTAAAAAATCAAATAAAATCTCGCCAAAAAGTAGCAAATTCCCCAGACCCAGACTTTTGTACCAAAAAACTTTGAGAAATTGATTAAAGCTAAAGTTTCTTTTTGGCCTCTATATTTATGAGCAATCAGACATGAAGAATTTTTTATTATCACGTTGTTAACCTATTGCACAATGAGACCGAAAATGGGTAATTTTTTTTATAAAATTTTTAAAACTCCTTTTTCAAGTTTTAAAAAATTTTTTTTAAACAAAATTTTAAAAAATGGGTCTGGCACTCTAAGCTTTTGTTATGTGCATATCAGATATTCACTGTGTGAGCTTATAGGTAAATCCCTAAGCTAGAATTTGTTTTGCAAGGAATTTTGCTTTGCGGATTTCGACAAAAATTTGACTTTTGTGAAATATTCTTATAAGTATAGGGGCAAAAAAAATGACGGCTTTAGTCAATTTCTGAAAATTGAAAAAAGTGCCTAGCGTTTTTTGGCACAAAAGTGGACGAAAAAAAAATTCAACTGTGGAATGAAATTTTCACAAAATCTGAAAAAATCATATTTTTCCCATGTAAACACAGTCAAAATTCTCAATCGATTTCCGGCGCGACTTTCCATTATCCGATTGTCCCGAAACTTCATATTTTTTAGTTTTCTATAGAAAGGAAATAAACTGGATCCCGACCAATGATGCCAAGCGTAGGGATTTTTCGCTTTTTGTATGGATTTTTTTCAAAAATTTGACATGTAAGGAAAAGGGAAAGATTTCTTACTTTTGTCGAATTGTAGGGATTTTTTGCAGATTTTTCTTTAACAACTTAATATTATATATTTTTAAACTTCAAACTTTAAAATTAAAAACATATACCCATATAACATATGTAAGTCTGGTCTTAACTCTATAATATGAAGGAAGTAAATATGTGGCCTGTTGTTGTGCATAAAAAGAACATTCAAATATGATAAATTTAAACTTAATTAATTTTAGAAACATGTACTATTCGCTTTTCGAACCAGTTCAACGCCCACCAAATGATCCATTACCAGTCATTCCCAGTGCCACGAAGAGTGAGTGCGAAACATTTTTCGCCAGCAGTGGTAGTTTGTGTAAGGCTGACGATGAACGCGATTTTGTATGATAAATGAATGATCTAATTCGGGATTTACATTTAACAAAGCAAGATGCAGGAATTTAAATTTCTTTGTATATATAATATAGACCATCGAAAATAACTGTAAATTAATCTGTTTCAGGTCATTGGTTTGTTGACTGATATGCAAGGAGGTTTCACAAAATATTGTTGTTTCCTTTGTCTATGGGATAGTCACGCTACATATCATCATTTCGTCAGAACAGAGTGGCCAAAAAGCAGTTTTCTTGGAAACAATGGCATTTTCGCTATTCGCATTTAGATTTTTTCCGTCAAAACCTAAGTGCGGCGAGCGACGAACTAGGGTAGCGTGCTCGCCAAGATTTTATGAAAATTGAAAGAAATTACCAAGGATTTTTGGACAAAACCATGCTGAGAGGCTATTTCTGGACTCTAATACGTGAAACCGGACCAACAAAATACAACCGACGTTCAAATAACGCCAATCACTTTTGAATATTCATTGATTTTTAAACAAACTTCTGACTTTTTATGTAAAAAACGAATAAAAATATTTTCTTTCTGTGTCGAGAACCTGAAGTGATAGAGAAAACGCAATTACAGATTCGAATTCAGTCCACCAAAATACCATAGGAAAGATATTTGGTTGCTCCAGTCAGAAATCTTGTTCGCTAGTGTAATTAACCAAGTGGAAAACGATGCGAAGGATCTAGAAACGCAACTTAATTTTCCAGAGGTTGACAATTTGTTAGACAGAAAAAAATTATTATTTTGTTTCTACTCGGACTCTAAGTTTAAATTGCTTTTAAATCAATTTTATTAAAACTGATCCCGATGTGTGGTGTGAAAATCAATACGCAGATTCGATATATATATAATGATGTGCGTAAGAGAATTATAACGTTTCGAGAGATTTTCTTGGGTTCAACTTTGCGGAGCCAATGAACAGGTACAAAATAACCATTAACCAGACTTAAGCGCTATTACTGTTAATCTGTGATGTGCATATTTGTAAGAGTTTATATCTGATGCTATTTTATTTGTGGACTAGTTTAAAAAATGGACCACTCATAACCATACTTTCTAAAGTCACTTACTTTTCTCAAAACCATATGTTAAACAAATTTGATGAAAGTTTTTGAAATATATAACACTAGATGTAACCCGGTGTGCTTCGCTACACCCACGACGACTAAATATATTTAAAAAAATTTCAGGAAGATCAGATGAGTAGTTACGGAGATTACCTCCTACAAACAAACAAACAAATATTACCTCTTTGTTATGTTAGTATAGAATATTAGTATAGATTTTTTTTATTTCAATGCTTGCTGATGCTGATATACAATGTTTTTTGTTTTTTCATTCGGTACAACAATTATCAGATTTTTCGGCGTTCCTACCCTGGAGCAAGGTACATGTAGAAGGAGTTGGATTATCCATATTAGATCTGGCAACACTTAAATATTGGCCTTGAACATAGGATATCATTTTGCAATTTTTATTTTAGCGATTTTTGATTTTGTCCATTTTTGTTTTTTTGGGCGATTTTTATTTTTCGCGATTTTTGGGTTTGGCGATTTTTGATTTTGGAGATATATTTTCTACGACAAATCACATTGATAAATAATGAACTTGAGACTGTCGCTTTTGTAGTGCTTCATATTTTTTACATAGGAGGTGCCACGCCCACCAATCCCATCCGGCCCAATTTTTATTGGACTACTCAAATTAATATCTGATGGACTCATGCAAAATGTCGAGTCTTTCCCTTTTATAGTACACTAGTTATATGATATTAGATATGTACTTTGCATGGGCGTTGCTACGCGCACTGCTCCGATCACGCCAATTTTTTTTGTCCGACTAATCACACAAAGAACCTATGGGCTCACGCAAAACCACAAAGCTCTCTCTTTTACAGTACTCCAGAAATATGATATTAAATTTTTACTTTGCATGGACAGTGCCACGCCCATTGGTGTGAACCCGCCAATTTTTTGTCCGACTACTCATACTAAGATCTGATGGTGTCATGCAAAGTGTCAAAGCTTCCCCTTTTTAGTACACCAGTTATATATCATATATTTACTTTGTACGGGCGGTGCCATGCCCACTGCTCCGATCACGCCCATTTTTTATCTAACTAATTATATTAATAACTTATGGGCTCACACAAAGTTCCAAGATTCTCACTATAATATTACTCCAGATATATGGCATTTTATATTTAATTTGTATGGCAGGTGGCATGCCTATTGGTGTGATACTGGCTACTTTTTGTCCGACTACTCACATTAATAATAGGTGACATCAGAAAAATTTGAAAAGCTCTCCCTATCACATTACTCGAGATATATAATATTGAACTATTACTTGTATGGGAGCTACCATGCCCACTTATCCGATCCCGCCCATTTCTGGAGCAGCTACTAATATTAACAGTAGGTGACCTCACACAAATTTGCAAAGCTCTCCCTATCATAGTACTCAATATATGTATATGATATTAAAAATTTACTTTGTGTGGGAGGTGCCACGCCCAAAAATAATTAAAAAATTATAGCCTATAGCACTTCCCATATCCGCAGTAAGATTCTATGAAAATTTCAGGATGATCAGATGGGTGGTTACGGAGATTACCTCCTACAAACAAACAAACAAACAAACAAACAAACACACATTACCTCTTTATTATATTAGTATAGATTTGTGTGAAAATCTGGTATCAGTTTATATGAGGACTATGTGACTATGGAAAATAGGTCTGAGATTTTTACCAATTTCCATAGCGTTCGTCTTTTGGACGATAAAAGCTCACATAGTAAATATTGATATTTGCGACTTTCAATTTGATTACATCGACGCACAGACGGACAGGCAAAAAGACAGACGGACGGATGGACGGACATCACTGAATCGACTCAGAAAGTGATTTTGAGTGATTCTAAGTTGATTGATATAATAAGTGTGATCTAGTGTGGTAGTTACGAACATCAGCACAAAATCACTTTTTTAACTCATTTCCGGCCGCTGTTTGCACCTGCGAACAATAAACTTACCGATTTTGAGCAGTAAATTATTTTGCTTTATGATACTGTTATATTTATATTTATGATGCAGAAACATTGTATATATTCTTAATGGACTCAAAAAAGTGCTTATTAATAATCCCATATTTACGTTATACTTGATTTTTCCTCTTCATATATATATATTGTACAAAAATAATTATTGTAAGTAATTTCTTCGACAATTAATGAAAAAATAAAGTCAGAGCAAAAAACAAAAAAAAACGCCAATGTAGTTGTTCTAGACAAGGGTAAACATTGTTGTTCGCAACCACTAACGTTGGGCTGATATAAAACATACTCATGTACATAATATGTATATATTTTACATTTTATCATAAATGTTTTTTTTTGCAAGTAGGGGTAATATTTTATATACATACTGATGTTGCCAATTGAAAGCTACCACAAGCCAATTAAATGGCTGTGCCAAAAGTGCAATGTTATGCACCCCATTGCTCTAAAACGTACCATCAACAGTAATTGATGTTTAGTCAATAGAAAAGTATAATTTTTAAATTTTGTGTAAGAAATATATATACTGTGTAAAAATTTATGTTAATGGCAATGTTACATATTATCATGACAATAAAAATGACATGTCATATAAAAAAATATAATTTCAGAGTATTTTAAAGCAAAGAATAGGTATGCTGAATAACGTCCTGTGTTCGCTCTTGCAAACAGCAAGCTCTGAGGCTCTCAGGAGGGATAGGTAAATTCTCAAAAATTAGTTAAGAACTATGTTTCGCGACCGAAAATGGGTTAAATGTACGGAAATTCAAAAAATCTCAAAATTTAAGGCCGCAAGAAAGAAAGACGCAAAATCACAAAAATGAAAAATTTTTAAATGGCAAAAACACAAAATCAAATAACGATAAATATTTTGTAAATTGTAATTTCATTTTATATAACTGAAGTTTGCCCAGCTGTTGTTTTGAATGGCATGCAAGTTCCTAAACAAACATGTGTCAAATAGTTGAGTCTCAATTTCGACTGCCAAAACACATGGAAATTAAATTAGTCCTAAATCTAAGTTATCCCTGGAAATGAACTTTTACTCTACAAAACAATATGAAACCAAATTGGACTAACGGAATTCATCTTTGGGGAACCGGAAGTAATTCAAACATTGAAATTCTTCAAATATACCAATCCAAAACACTAAGATTAACAGCAAATGCTCCTTGGTACATAACTAATGACAATTTTCACAATGACTTAAAGACTCCATCTGTTAAAGACGAGATAAATAAATATGCCACAAGATACGTAGCCAGACTTAATAGTATGGCTGGTCGATTTAAAAATCGCCCAAGTGACAAAGAAAATCGTATTCTAGGGATCAAAATAAGAAGCTTTTTCCGAGGAACCGTACCTCTAAAACGAATTCTGATGTCCCGACTTTTGACCTGTCTGTCTGTCTGTCTCACTTTGACTCATTTAGAGTGCCCCAATCGAGTCAAAATGTATGATCGACCCCCACTAACTTTGGAGGGCCAACCCACCCATGTCAGCGGCACACTACCTAGAACCCCTTGGGGTTTCCCCATACAAACATTTAAGAAATCACCATTTTTGTTTAGAATTGGGCTGACTATATTTGATTTAATATTAAAATTAACACTCATACGTATACATACGTATCTTCTACTCTGCAAATAAATAATAATCATACGCCTTGACTATGTTATGTTATTCAAAAAGACCGATCGGATGAGGGTATATAAGTTTTAGATCACTCCGTGACTACTCGTGACTACCCCAAAATTAATCTTTAGTCACATCAAGACTATGGGCCAAGTTTCAGATCAATTGCATGAGGGTGAATGGGGTTGCCCCATGGCAGACACACATCAGAATTCATTTTAGAGGTATGGTTCCTTGGGCAAAGTTTATTATTTTGATCCCTTGAATATGATTTTCCTTGTCACTTAAACGATATTTTGCCTCCTTACAAATCGACCCACCCTACTTAGTAGTCATAGTAATACATTTGCAGTATGCTTATTAGGAGAAAGCGAATAAGTGAATGGTCTTAAAAGGCATCATATCGTAGAGTTAACTTTTAGAAAATGATTTCTATACGCTATGGTCTATAAATTTATACATTTGTAGATAGTTTTATTGATAAAGATCCAGACTAGGACAATTTAAAAAAAGATAATTAAAAACAGATTTTAAATAAATGAATTAAAAACAATTAAGAAAATTATAGTCGGTCTAAACCGACTATACGATACCCTATACCATGCGTTTAGAAACCCTATCTCTTAGGCCCAACTAACTGGACATTGAAAATAAACAAAAACCAAACTTGAGTGGGATTTTTATTAATTTTTTTGGCTACAGATATGAAAAAGTTAATATCGGATGCTATATCTATAAAGGGACTAGGTCCAAAAATGGACCGATCCTGATCATGTTTGGTAGTCTCTTGTAGAATCAGTGCAATATTTTTGTTTTTTAATAAATGTAAGTGAAGATCGGGAAGCAGCTCTATATGGGGTCAAAGGGATCATTTGTTGACTACTCATTAGTGGATGTAATGAACGCATACAAACCCAATTTGAGTAAGATCTATATGACAATTTAGATCTTATGGCAATTTATGTCGATTTCATATGGGTAATTTGTATGGGGGCTAGGTCTGAACATGGACCGATTCTCACCAATTTCAATAGCGTTCATCCCATGGCCGATAAAAGCTTATATACCAAATTTCATCAAAATATATTCATATTTGCGAGCTGCAGTTTGATTACAAGCTTTACATGGACACACAGACGGACGGACGGACGGACGGACATTGTTAAATCAACTCAGAAAGTGATTCTGATTCGATCGGTATAATTAAAGATGGGTCTAGGTCAAATATTTTTGGTTGTTACAAACAGCAGCACAAAGTCATTATACCCAAACCACATAGTGGTATAGGGTATAAAAAAATATATATATACTCTATAAATGAAGTTAACTTTTTTTTAATGGAAATATCGAGAATTTAAAAAAAAATATAAGATATCTTACTGTTGATTGGCAATGCCATATCCGGTCTATATAATATATATTATATTGGCCCAAGAATACTATGTTGAGGCAATCCTGCTCCAATATTTATACCCTATACCACTATGTGGTTTGGGTATAATGACTTTGTGCTGCTATTTGTAGCTACCAAAAATAATTGACCTAGACCCATCTTTTATTATACCGTTCGACTTAGAATCACTTTCTGAGCCGATTGAGCGATGTCCGTCGGTCTGTCTGTCTGTCCCTCTGTATGTACATTTAAACCTTTTAATCAATCTACAGGTCGCAAGTATGAATATATTTTGATGAAATTTGGTATATAAGCATTTATCGGCCATAGGATGAGCGCTGTTGAAATTGGTCCATGTTCAGACCTAGCTCCATAAAAATTACTCCTATGAAATCGACATTAATTGCCTTAAGATCCAAATTATCTTAAATATATCAGTCAAATTGGTTTCGTATGTGCTTATTATATCCATTAGTCAGTGCTCCAAAAATAATCCATATAGGGCAATTCTAAGTCATAGGCCCATACAGAGCTGCTTCCCGATCTTCACTTAAATCTATCAAAAAACTGAAATATTGCAGTTTTTTCTCAAATGTTTTTTTCAAAATATAGGTAACTTTACCATATATGGTCAGGATTGGTCCATTTTTCGACCTATTCCCCATACAAATATAGCAACCGATATGAGCTTTTACATATCTGCAGCCAAAAAATTAATAACTGTGACACTCAGATTTGGTTTATGCCTATTTTCTATATTCGATTAGTTGGACCGATGTGTTAGGGTCTCTAAACCATGGTATAGGGTATCGTATAGTCGGTCAATACCGATTAAAATTTTCTTACTTGTTTTTAAATTTGTGTACGCTTGACTCTGTTTGACTCTGAAAAATCTGTCCTTCTCATATGATTCCTGTATACTGTATAGGTTTTATAATTTTAAATTGGATGGCAAGTTGGGTTTTCAGCTTGTTTTTGAAGTCCTTTATGCCAGACTTTATCGAAAGCTTGCAGTACGTCTAAAAAGACTGCAGAACATGCTTTCCTTTGTTCTAATGTTTCTTCTATTGTACGCACTAATCGGTACACTTGGTCAATAGTCCAGTGATTTTCCCGGAAACCAAATTTATGAGGGGTCATCAGTACTTTTTTAATCTTATTGAAAAAGTTTTTCAAATAATTTTCTCATTACAGGAAGGACAGATATCGGTCTGTATGACTGGACTTCATTGACTTTTTCCAGTCTTTTGGAAAGTTATTATTTCTGATACTTTCTAGGAAAGGGGAATGCATTTTGAGTTTAAACATGCGTTCGTAACGTTAGTAAATTTTAAGAGAGATTTAGTAGTTCTTAAGCCAAAACCAGGACTTTTTTCCAACGTAAGTTTATTTATATGTTGTATATGTTAAGACTCTTGAACAGTTAGTGGCGAAATGAAGTCTCATAATATATCATATGGTTGAAAAGTTTTATGAAAGTATTGAGCGAAAACTTCCGATTTTTCAGCATAATTTTTTCCGAGAAACCATTGTCATTTCTGATTGGAGTTGGACGTTTAATTAGTAGTCGGTAACTTTGTGTGCTGTTGCGTTTTATAATTTGAGACTAAAGTGCATATTTTTATGCTCTTTTATTTTTTCTGTGACTAGATTTGTTAGTTCTCTCTTTAATGGTGTATACCTTAAGGTCTGCCATTGTTTTCTTACCTTTCTTTTCTTATTAATAAGCGTAAGAATTTCTGTTAGGAAGGACTTGAATGGCAAGTTTTACTAACAAAAGCTTTTTATTTTTTAAAATCAATGGTTTATTTGGAGCCATTACTAATATTTCCTAGAATGAAATCCAAGAGGCGCACTCATAATTACCATTTATTACAGCTGAACACCAAACATCGAAAATTTGTTGATGTAACATTTGCCAGTTCATGCTGAATTTAAAAAAAAAAAAAATGTTTATGATGTATGCAAACAGGTTATTATTTTTTAATCCTAGTAGGTGATAAATCAATTGATCATGTGGTGGAAACAGAAGTCTGATGTCAAGTGGTATTTTATCCTTTTGAGTCCCTGAAATATTACTCACTTTCCACATATACTTACAATAAAATGATTTACTTAAAACGGCACGGAAAAATTATTCTCACTTATTTATTAAAAAGATTTATTACTATTATCAAATAGAATAAAAATCAAAAAAGAGAAAAAAATGGCAAAAAAATATTAAAAACAAAACAAAAAATTTTTAGTGGTTCAAAATCAGTGAACTCGCAGGAAGTAGAAATTTGATTTTTATTTTAGGTAATAAACACGATATTCGGAGTACCGTAACTTTGTTTGTTTTATATTTCATTACTTTAGCACCCATTTTTTTATTATTTGGACCCTTGTCTCTCATACAGCATTCGAACTTAAGCAAAAAACATATAAAAAATTTAGTTTAGTCCCCCCTAAAATGGCATATAAATAACCCTTATGAGATCAAATTAAGGTGCTATAAGTTGCAGATTATCATATGGATATAGGTCAGGTGTTTATTATAACCAATAATCATTACTAAGAAAATCCTCTATAATCACTTAACCGTACAATCACTTAACCGTACTCCTAACTTCAAAAAAACTTCATGATCCTACCTTTCTGTAGTTTTCCACTTCTTCTATGTTTTTATATGGAAATAGGTTTAATTTATAAACAAAAATTCAGTTTTACGTATATATTTACGTATATATTTACGTATAATGTGATGAATGAAGTATTGTTCTATATATTTTCTATACAAGGAACGCAAACAATTTGGTTTTGATGAGCCTTGCAAATGGTTTTTCGCAAAGACAGCAAGCGACCTCATGGTTATAATTTGCTTTCTCGTTCTTCTCCTGCACATAACATACCCACCTACCTCTTTTTTCAATAATGGAACGCACGCAGCAGAGTTTAGTTAAGGTATATTCTACCACACGGAAGTAGCTCATATACGTCGTTGTCTCTGTGCCATGTACGGTTGGGGAAGAATAAGTCCCAGATTACGCAAAAACAAACGATGCTTTGCATGTTTTTGTTTTTCTGGCTAATTAGGGCTTACTCTAAAATTACATGAAAGAATTGTATTAGGTTCAATAAATAGTTGAAATTAAGGCTGATATATAAATCATGCTATTCAATACAATCACTGGACGGCCACCAGTTGATTCTTCATTCATTGCTATATACAGAAATCATTTTGTCAACTGTGTCGACTTCACCTGTCTTCTTTTCAACAGTATCGACTTCTGGCGTGTTATGAAGAGTACTCTGCAATACTGTACATTTACATTTTTTTCCAACCAAGGAAAAAAGTGCAATATCTTAGGTAAATTGGAATGTACACTGAAAGAGTTGAGCCTTTTTGCATTGGTGGAATCTAGCGCAGGTTCTTGTGAATTGTTCCAACTATGGTCAATTTGTTTTGAAGTAATTTTTGATCCAACTCATAAGACGTGAAGAAATTGTACATTGTAACGTTAGGACCTTTTAGGCCCTCGAACAAATGTAATAAAACTCGTTGGCCTTGATTTTTTCTGAAGCAGGCTTAGAAGCTCTCCCAAGGTATGGTTGTATTTTCCAGACATAGAAGGTTTTTGCACTTACGAGTACCCAAAATTTTAAACTATATCTCTATGGTTTGCTTTACATAAATAAACAACCTCCATGGAGACCAGATAGCTATTCATGTACAGTGACGTTAGGGTTGAAGAGCATTGGTAACATTTCAGATCACATATCCCTCAGATGACGAATTGGAGCAAATTTGTCCACAGATTTTTGTTTTCGATAACTTATTGTATCACCGAAGCGAATAATTTAGGTTAAGTACTCAAGCTGCTTTTTCGATATAATTTTTCTGAAAATAGGCGGACCGAAAGTGATATCAGCTCCTTATTCATACATTCGAATTCCTAATGGTTTTCATTCTTTAGCCAGCTAAATGCATACCTTTTCCAAAATATTTTCTCAATATGCAGTTGGAAAAAATATCAAGAAAGCATCCTTTGTACCACTCACGCGCGATGAAGTAGTATTAGTAGTACCTGGCCTTAGTCACAACACAATAGCGGTTCGATTGCGTCCTGCTGTTTTCATAGCTGTTGCGCTCCGAAGACTTTTGTCATTTGAGACGAACAAAGGCTCAATATCCACAAAATCAGCACCGGCATCAACTTCACCATCAAAACTCCATAGCCTTCCATTTACAAAATACTTATTATTGCTTGGTTTCTTGCTTTCTTTTTATACCAATTTCCTATGCCGAGTAGAAAACTACACCAAGCATACAAAATTGAAGTTGTTGAAAAACAAGGTTCGTGTACGATTTGAAACTTAAACGTAATCCATTTCGGTTCATATTCATGATAAAGAGGAAGTCAAGAAAAATGGGTAACCAAACGTTAACAGTTTTAGACATTTTTGAAAAAAATTTAGTATGCACAAGTAAATGTTGCACACAAAAAATTACTACGGTTAATTCTATCAAAATACAAGAAAATTGTATAGATTTATCTCAAATTTGGTTTGTATGTGCTTTAAAGATAAGTGGTTTTTGCAAATGTGGTCGTTTTATATAAATTTTTGATGTGTAAACATCTATACGCGCAGGGGGGTAAATTTCTATTTCACAATACAATCACAAAAATAGCGTAACTCATATCGGTGTGAGCTGAAGCAGATAACGCTGTGTGACTTATGATTGTATTGATGAAAAAATTATGATATAACATTGTTTTTTATGCCACTTTTTTAAAAGCGTGATCTATGTATCACTTATATACGTTTATATTGGGATATTTTTAACGTTTTACAGCAAAGGGTTGTTGAATTAGCTGAAACAGTTTTTGCTATAAGTGATAAATAGATGATGCTTTCTGTTTGATTTTAAAAAATGACATAAAAAAATTTTTAATTCCTAGATGTTTACACATCTTCCCTGTGATCGGACTCATATGATTTTTTTGATGTAGTCCCCGTCACCAAATAGCACCCGATATGAAAGTTTTCATATCGATGTCACAAATTTGCCGTAAGTTAATTTTCTGTACGCTCAAAGTCTTTTGTCTATAATTAACTGAAAATGTACATATATTAAAACAAAAACTGTAATATTACACTTTCAGTTGAATAGAAACTAATTTTGATTTATTTCTTTAAAAAAAAAACGACAAAATGTGAAAATATTTAAGAAATCGTTTTATTTACTTACAGAATTCAAACCACAAATCACACAAACAAAAAAAAAAAAAACAAGTAAGAAAATTATTGTCGGTCTAGACCGACTATACGATACCCTATACCATGCATTTAGAGACCCTATCTCTTAGACCAAACTAACTGGACATAGAAAATAAGATAAACCAAATTTGAGTGGGATTTTTATTAATTTCTTTGGCTGCAGATATGAAAAAGTTCATATTGGATGCTATATATATAGTATATGGGCACTAGGCCTAAAATTTGACCGATCCTGATCACGTTTGGTAAAGTCTCTTGTATTTTGCAAAAATATATACAAACAAAATTTGAAAAGAATCAGTTTATTATTTTTGTTTTTTGATAGATTTATGTGCAGATCGGGAAGCAGCTCTACATGGGGCCTATGAGTAAGGGTTGTCCCATAGGTATAATTTTTGGACTACTCCTTAATGGATGTAATAAACGTATACAAACCCAATTTGAGTAAGATCTATATGATAATTTGGATCTTATGGCAATTTATGTCGATTTCATAGGGGTCATTTGTATGGGGGCTAGGTCTGAACATGGACCGATTTGCACCAATTTCAACAGCGTTCATTCTATGGTCGACAGAAGCTTATATACCAAATTGCATCAAAATATACACTTAGTTGCGATCTGCAGTTTGATTACAAGGTTTACATCGACACGGACGGACGGATACGCGGACGGACATCGTTAAATCGAATCAGATAGTGATTCTGATTCGATCAGTATTATAAAAGATGGGTCTAGGTCAAATATTTTTGGTAGTTACAAACAGCAGCACAAATTCATTATACCCAAACCACATAATGGTATAGGGTATAATAAGATTTGTAATATGCTTTTTGTTTTTATTTTGTTATTGTCATCATAGAAATTGGTTGGACCTACCTAGCCACACGTTGTTAAAATATAACCGTATCGTATCGTAACGTTGGCATTTAGTGCAATTATAGAACATAAAAAAGACGAACCAGCCTGCTGCTGGGTAAAATTATCCAAGCTTTGTCAGCTGTTCACAAATGTCACGTACAAATGTAGCAAAAATCTAAAATCAGCAGAAGCTAATGATACGATACGTTTAGCTTACGTTGGGTAAGAACTTGCATGTGTTTTACATAAGACAGGTTGAATCAGCTATGCACCGTTACCATTACGCGCATCTATCTAGGCCTTTATACATACATAGTTTTAATTGAAATAAAATGGTGTTTAAACTAATTTGTGTATAAAAATTTAATGTGTATATTACTAAGGAAATATAAATATTGCTTAGTTACTAAAATACTGAGCTACCTTCATCAGAGGAACCAACTTAAAATAGTCCATTTTTATTCCGTGGATATATAAGTGAGATAAAACAGGACTTGCCAGAATTTAAATATATGTATTGGCAGATACCAGCAACCGATTTTCATTTTAGAGTTAATAATATCACGCCATAAGAGCTTGCCAAATAAAAAGTCCCCTATGAACTATTTATATCCTATACCACTATGTGGTTTGGGTATAATGACTTTGTGCTGCTGTTTGTAACAACCAAAAATATTTGACCTACACCCATCTTTAATTATACCGATCGAATCAGAATCACTATCTGATTCGAATTAACGATGCCCGTCCGTCCGTCTGTGTGTCCATGTAAAGCTTGTAATCAAACTGCAGGTCGCAAATATGAATATATTTTGATGAAATTTGGTATCTGATCACTCATCGACCATAGAATGAACGCTATTGAAATTGGTGAGAATCGGTCGATGTTCAGACCTAGCCCCCATACAAATGACCCCTATGAAATCAACATATATTGCCATAAGATCCAAATTATCATACAAATCTTAGTCAAATTGGGATGCAAGTATTTATTATTTATCAGTAGTCCAAAAATGATCCCTATTGGACAGCTCTTAGCCATAGGCCCCATATAGAGCTGCTTCCCGATCTTCACTTATCTCTATCAAAAAACAAAACAAGTAAGAAAATTATAGTCGGTCTAGACCGACTATACGATACCCTATACCATGCGTTTAGAAACCCTATCTCTTAGGCCCAACTAACAGGACATAGAAAATAAGCAAAACCAAATTTGAGTGGGATTTTTATTAATTTTTTTGGCAGCAGATATGAAAAAGTTCATATCGGATGCTATATCTATATAGGGACTAGGTCCAAAAATGGACCGATCCTGATCATGTTTGGTAAAGTCTCTTGTATTTTGCAAAAATATATACAAACAAAATTTGAGAAGAATCAGTGCAATATTTTTGTTTTTTAGTAGATTTAAGTTAAAATCGGGAAGCAGCTCTATATGGGGCCAAAGGGATCATTTTTGGACTACTCATTAATGGATGTAATGAACGCATATAATCCCAATTTGAGTAATATCTATATGACAATTTGGATCTTATGACAATTTATGTCGATTTCATAGGGGTAATTTGTATGGGGGCTAAGTCTGAACATGGACCGATTCTCACCACTTTCAATATCGTTCATCCCATGGCTGACAAAAGCTTATATACCAAATTTCATCAAAATATATTCATATTTGCGACCTGCAGTTTGATTACAAGGTTTACATGGACACACAGACGGACGGACGGACGGACGGACGGACATTGTTAAATCAACTCAGAAAGTGATTCTGATTCGATCGGTACAATTAAAGATGGGTCTAGGTCAAATATTTTTGGTTGTTACAAACAGCAGCACAAAGTCATTATACCCAAACCACATAGTGGTATAGGGTATAAATATTGCACTGACTCTTCTCAAATTTTATTTGTATATATTTTTGCAAAATACAAGAGACTTTACCATACATGGTCAGGATCGGTCCATTTTTGGGCCTAATCCCCATATAGATATAGTATCCAATATGAACTTTTTCATATCTGCAGCCGAAAAAATTAATAAAAATCCCACTCAGATTTGGTTTATGCTTATTTTCTATATCCAGTTAGAGTGGCCTGAGAGATAGGGTCTCTAAACGCATGGTGTAGGGTATCGTATAGTCGGTCTAGACCGACTATAATTTTCTTACTTGTTTCTTATTAACGTAACAAAGGAATTTTAGAGTATCTTTCGAACCAAATAAATCTTTATGCACACCAAAAGGACATTAGTACCAAATTTAAAACTAATGAACTGGAACTCAGAAAATTAATTGGAGTATTGAAGTTTATCTCTCTACATCGCTATACAAATGTTCGGTTTTATTGGACAAAACATTCATTCGAAGCGATAAGAAATACAATGACGATAAGAGGAGCACATTTGCAATCTTCATTTCAATGATAATTCATTCACAAATTTCAACGAAAACCATAATCGTCTTCACAAAATACGTCCTCTTATTAAACGCTTTAACAAGTTCCAATGCAACAGCGCCTTTGTATTGAAGAACAATCCAACTATTCATTGCGTGCCACGCAATACCTATAAATGAGACTCAAAAGGTTTTTCATGTAATTTCGAAGTTTATTTTAGAGCAGGGACAACACTATACCTGAAAACCTTCAAATTTTCATCAGAAAGCCAAAAAAAAAATTATTTTACTCCGAATGAAGTTAGATACGAGCAACTAAATTATTGGTGTGAATTCCTAGATAATTCGAGAAAAAGATTATGTAAAATGTATAATTGCATATCCGAAGCACAAGCATATTGTATAAAATGCAAAGTAAATTCATGTAACTCATCAAAAAGCATTGTTTTTTTTATAAATTTCGCAACAAAGAATAGCATTTAATTTTATTTTAATTATCCATAAATATGTAAATTATAAGTTTTTTTAGTTGTAAATAAAGAGTGAACTTTAAGTTTTTTAATGCAATTTAAAACGTTCCACTTTTTTGGGGTCATCACGCCCATATAATCTAAAAAACACAATTATGATAAATTTTAATTGCGTAGTTTTTAGTAGAAACCCTTTATTAAATATAATTATCGTCCAAAACAAGCATAAGAACACTGGAGGGTTAATATAATTTTTTGCCTTTTTTTTTTGTGGTATTCATATTTTACTAGAATTTGTGTTTTATAATAAGCACATGTTATTTATATAATATATGACCACGTTTTTCTGTTTTTACTAAATAAGCATTTATTTTGTTCTAGCATCTGGTTGAGGTCGTGACCGCCTTGAGTGTATGATTTCGTTTTATATTTACCTTCATTCTCTTATAGCTATTATCTGTATAACGTTAACGTTCTTTCATTGGAACATTTTAGGAATGCAACATTTTTATATAAATAAATAATAAATTATTACGATCTAAAGCATAAAAAATCTAATATATGTTTAATATATATATTTGTTATTGAACAGATAAACCGTTTATTCGTTTATTCGTAAACATTCAATAACGACATAATAACTATTAAATGTTTTGTGTTCTTAACGTGAAGAAAATTTCTCTTGCTTTATTGTTAGTGACATATGGAAAAATTTTGGATACGTTTCGATTGATTTTGTATTAAAAAAATATTTTGTGGATTAAAATTTTCGCAAATAAGGGCACATGTAACACGTTCAATTTATATTGACGGCGATCCTAATATCACAATATTATTGGACGTGTAGCATGCAATATTGATGGATCGCGATCCATATCGCAGAATATCCAGATTTTGTGAAATCCAGATCGTGGCGATTCACGTTGCACGTGTAGCATACCTCGTGATAGTAATTCGCGATACGTTAGTTAAAAGCAGAGTTCAGAAAAAAACACACACTGAATAAAAAACTCGTACATATATTTAAACAAACATAACTTAGACCAACACACACATATTTTTATTTTCATATCAATTATGTTTGTTTTTAAATTTACTTCGGTGCCCAACACAACCATGACTGTGTTCGTTTTAATATTTCGTTATTTACACGAACATTTTTGTATCACATACTTTTTGTTTCAATCACACATAAAGCACACATTTCTGAGTGTTGCTTTATTTGAAGTTCATGTTCTGGTACGTGTACTGAAAAAAAACACAGAACATGTACAATAAACAGGTTCGAGTTCAGTTATATTTTAAGTCGTGTTGTGGCTTGTGTAGTAAGAAAAAACAGAACGTGTACAATAAACACGACTTAAAATATAACTGAACTCGAACCTGTTTATTGTACATGTTCTGTGTTTTTTTTCAGTACACGTACCAGAACATGAACTTCAAATAAAGCAACACTCAGAAATGTGTGCTTTATGTGTGATTGAAAAAAAAGTATGTGATACAAAAATGTTCGTGTAAATAACGAAATATTAAAACCAACACAGTCATGGTTGTGTTGGGCACCGTAGAAAATTTAGAAACCTACATAATTGATATGAAAATAAAGATATGTGTTGGCTGCTTTTGAACAGAACATTGTGTGTTTCATGTGTGTATTTTCTGAACCTTGGTTAAAAGTCAATGTGTTGCACAATGCTCCGTGTTATCAATTTGTGATACGGCAGCAAGGGTGCAATTTTTTGTTTATTTTTGCTTAATTTTTTTATATTTTACATTTAAGTAATATTTTCAAATATACTTTTAAAAAATGGTTATGTTAGCGGCGCCAAGACAGCGAACGTTATAATTTAGTGTCCAGAGGGAAGGCCTTGTACGGGACTAAATGCAGAATTTTGTGCAATCTTAAGTGCCGCTTAACACGTATTTTTTTAGACGATTTCCGTTTTAAAAAGACGGTGCAAAAGATGGGCTGGTCCAAAGGTAATGATTTCGATCCCACGAAGAAGGTGCTCTAAATTTCATACGGTGTTAAAGCCGATTGCAAAAAATTCGGATATGCCCTGAAAATTAAAAAAAAGAAATAAGTGGCATTTCATTGGAAGAAAAATCAAAGCAGTCCTGTACATTATAAAAAATCTATTTTGGGGTACTTAAAATAAAATTATTGTTATTATGTGATGGCTTTTGTTTGGCATGAGGTCATGAAGTTAAAAATTAACAACACAACACAAATGTTTTAATTTTATTATATTTTCAATATTTCGAACAGCTTCGCGTTCATCTTCAGGAAAAAACTAAACAAAAATACAAGTATATCACATTTATTATATTCATACATAAAAACACTAAATAATTACATACATTTATAGCTCTGTAATTATAGCGCGGAGTTGAAAAGCGTCTTTAGCTGGCTGCGTTCTATTTTCAACTGGTTTTTGTTCTAAGCCGTCGGTATTTATTAACTGTGTGTCTGTACACTTGTGCGCACTTGTCTGTATCTGTTTTGTAGTTAAGTCTTTGGTTGTGTTGTACATCGTTGATATGTAATATCTCCAGTGATATCTCTTTGCATAATTACGCTCTTCTTGTAATATGCTGACTTTATTAAAGTCTGGTTCGTGGCCCGATAGCATACTGTGGGCTGCAAGTGCAGTTTTTTGTTCAAGTGGTCTATTTATTGCTTTGTAGTCTGCCTTATGAGACGATAAGCGTGTCTTTAATTTAGTTTTTGTACTACCAACATAGACTTTGTTACATATGTTGGACCCATTTCCATTGCAGCCTCTTTTGTATATAACGTTTGACTTGTCTTCGTTTTCAATTTTTGATTTTGTTTTGCTGAATAACTTACTAACAGTATTAGAAGTTTTCAGCGCAATTTCATATTTTTTCTTTATTATAAATATCTGAGTTTTTTATTCTCTCTGAAAGGCCTTGAATGTATTTTACCGATTGGATATTTTTTGCCGATTTTTCTTCATTGTTATCAGTTTTACTAGATTTTACATGTTTTATAAGTTCTTTTATAGTTTTCTGGGGAAATCATTTTTCATGAGAGTGCAAATAATTTTGTTTGTATTTTCTTTGCGAAAGCTGTTATCCCTTATATTAAGAACTTTTCGTATAAAGTTGGTTGCCATATTAACAATTACTCGTTTTGGATGTTTAGAATGGAAATTTATTAGCCTTCATGACGCACTTGGTTTTTGGTACCAATTTAATTTTAGTTTGTTACATTTTTTGATAATCAGTGAATCTAAAAATGGTAGTTGGTTATTAGTATCTTCTTCTTTGGTAAACTGTATTTGTCGATTATAAGAATTTAGGATTCTTAGCTTATCCTCCACTTTGTCTGATTTTAAAATACAAAACAAATCATCAACGTGTTTAGTTTGAAACTTGGTTTACTATCCATCCTTTCCACTGAATAGTCCAATAACTTTTCATAACAATGTCGGCAATGACTGGGGAAGCTGGTGAGCCCATTGGCATTCCCTTTCTTTGCTCATAAAAGTTGTTTTCATATTTCAAATAACGTGTATCTCTGATACAGAAATTTAAATTTTCCATAAACAATTGTTTTGGAATTTTTGTATGTTTTTTCAAAATATTCCACTGTTCCTCAATTGTTTTTAAAGCCAAATTAACGGGGATGCTGGGGAATAAGGAAATCACGTCGAAGGAGATGAGTTAAAAATGAGTTATAAATGCGAAATTAAGCCTAAGCTCTCTTTTGCTGTGTCATATTTGTGACTTTCTGGTTGAATTTTCCGTTTTGGTGTATTCAGGGACTTATGATAAAATTTCACGGCGACTATTTTAGCGGATCATTTTATCCCCTTCAATCCCTGTTTTAATGGTGTTTTTAGCTCTCTCCAGAGCTGGGAATCTTAAACCCCCTTCTCAAATGAAATTCAGATGTAAACTTTCAAAACGCCGATACACGTGTCTTTTTTTGTCCCCGCTATCAAAATTTATAGACCGAACCTTCTAATTTTGGAAAAAACTTTGATTTTGTTATATAGTGTTATCAAAACAAAACTTAAGTTTTACTTTTAACGATGTAGAGCGGCTGCATACAAAAAATTAATTTCAGGTAACGTTTTTCACCAGGAGAACAGAAGGTAAATATTTCCAGGCCACATACGTAGCTACGGCACGTCCATGTTCATCACCATCACAAACTCATTCTAATGTATTGGCAGCTTCTGCCAACATGCCGGCACGTTCCCCATGAGAACATAACAGGGCAGGCGGTAGATATTTGCAGGCCACATATAACACCGGTCTACAAATTATAAAAACAGGAAACAACAAGTAAGTAAATTATAGTTGATCTAGACCGACGATACGATACCCCATACCATGGTTTAGAGACACTATATCTTAGGTCCAAGTAAGTGGCTGCAGATAAGAAAAAGTTCATATCGGGTGCTATATTTATATGGGGAAGAATGGATCGATCCTTCACTTATATTTTGAAAAAATATATAAAAACCAAACATGAGAAAAATCTGTGCAATATTTTTATTTTTTGAGATTTAAGTGAAGATCGGGAAGCAGCTCTATGTGGGCCCTATGACTAAGAATTATCCTATAGGTATTATTTTTGGACTACGGATTAATGGGTATTATAAACATATACAAACCCAATTTGACTGAGATATATATGATAATTTTGAACTTATGGCAATTAATGTCGATTTCAATGGGGCCATATGTATGAGGACTAGGTCTGAACATGGACCGAATTTCATCAATTTCAATAGCATTCATTCTGTGGGATAGATAGAAGCTTATTTACTAAATCTCATCAAAATATATTCATATTTGCGACCTGTAGTTTGATTAAAAGTTTACATGGACACACAGACGGACAGACGGGCAGACGGTGATTCTGAATCGATCGGTATAATAAAATATCGGTCTACGTCAAAATATTTTGTTAGTTACAAACAGCAGTACAAAGTCATTATACCCACACCACATAGTGGTATTGGGTCTAACAACAAAATATTATATAAGATATGCTAATTAATTATTTAATAAACATATTTCTTAGTACTCACCGGCATATAATATTGCACAATGTCTCTAAGCGAATTTAAATTTTTTGGAATTTTTCTAAAACATCACCGGGTACCTGATAATAACCATTGTCATCATGCGTGTTTCCAGTATCCAAACACAAGTTAACAAAGCTATGTTAATATATATTCAGTAGAGTAACCCTGCCCGCGTTGCTGGACAATATAATAATATTTGTACATTTACGCATTTGTATTAGAAACGAAATCTTCTAGAAATAATTGACATTTTCCAAAAAACAAAAAAATTGTATTATAGTGTTAACGACATTTTTAATATTGCTATTTTCACAAAATGAATAAACACGTGAATATGCAACATGCGGTTGATCGTGTGAAAATACAGGAACTTCTAAAGTTATGCTGCAAACTTGCAATGACTGACCTTGATATTTATCAATATTCATTGCAAAAGCCAAACGAACCGGAAATTGTAATCACTGAAATTCAAATGACATATCATTAAGAATCACTGACGTGCATGGTATTAAAACATCTTCGCCTTTGAATTTTCCATTTAAAATTATTGCTTCAATTACATAATTCATTAATTTTTTGACCGCAATTATTGTTCCGTTGCATAATTTGGGTGGATTTATATTAGGAAGCAAAGTGATTGGAGATCCGATTTTCAATTGTAAATTATGCGGTGTTATTCTTAGCAAATCAAGAGAATTCAAAAATTCAGTTGGATAGTGTAATACGTCTTCTTTATTATCACAGCATATATTTGTATTGCTGTTATATACTTGGGAAGAATTTTTCAATTAATAATTCTTTTGTTTGTGTGAATATGTAAAAATCTCTCGAAATCGTAATAAACCATCATTATAAATTGGTATTTTAACATCATCCATTAAAATCATTTATCAATCGCACATATACACTGGTGGTGAGTCATAACGTTTTAACGTAGTTTGGTAGTTTCAAATATGCATTTATTTCATCAGATGGTATTGATGTTGACGTAACAGGTAATGTTTGTCCGAAGTCTCCTGCTAGCAATATTAAAGCACCACCAAATACATCTTGATTTCTATGGAAATCTTTCACTGTTCGATCCAAATTTTCAATTGGTTTCTTGTGTGCAATTGCACATTATCCCTACAAAAAATATTAATTTATTTTAAAATTCTAGCCATGCCAGAGGTTTTTGATGAACTGCATATTGGTGCTTCATTCATCGTCATATTCAAAGGCAATTTTAGCGCTGAATGTGCTTTCCCATCACCATCCAATAAAGATGCTGCAATTCTAGAAGACGTAAGTGTCACAGATATTCTACCACATGCTCGTATACTTGCTAAAATTAAAGTTATCAAAAAATGTTTACTAGTACCACCAGGTGCATCCAAAATGTACATGGCATCATTACCATTATCAATTTCTTGCATGATTGTGTCATAAGCCAATCTTTGCTGTTTGTTTAATTTCGGAATATTTTCTTGAACAAAATTTGTCAATACATTTCGATCGTAATCCTGTTCTTGAGAAAAAATTTGATTAATATATCATTCCTTGAAGGATTTGGTGATGGTGTACCCAACTGAGCCAAAGCTACACTCGTCATTCCTAAACACATATTCACAATCAATATCAATGTGTCATTATACATTTCCGCTGTCTAAATAAAATAAAATAAAATATCATTCGTCAAGTAATCACGAAATTTCATCCATAAATCATTTATATTAGGCAGATTGCAAGTTGAGATAACGATAGAAAGTAAAATTAAAATATGTTTTGGATATGCTGATACCGATGCGTTGGTTAACCTATCAAGCAATCGTATTCAAGCAATCTTAATTTTTGACATGCTTTACGATCAGTGCACATAATTTTCCATCAAGAGTTCTCGAACAATTAAATGATGTTGCACCATGAACATTAAGCAAAAGCAAGCGAAATAAAAACACTTATTATGTGGGAGAAATGTGTAAATTCGACCTAAATCATCAGTTTCAAACACAATTGGATAACCTCGAACAGGTTTGCCTTGATTTCGACGTTGGCATTCCTTTGTTGCTGCATTCAAAGTATAATATGATGGAACCTGAGCATAAATCACTATTCTTGCAAATGAATCTTCTTGGCACAATTTATAAAATGCGGACATTGTTGTAGTATTTGCTGGCGCAATAGGTCTTTATGCTGAAGTTTGTTCATTAAAGCAAATACGTTGATCATTTTCCAAATGAACAGCAACTGTTGATCGGTCGGGTATTTTTCATGTATTGCAAGATACTGCTGCTTCATTACTGTTGATGTATTAACCAGTTCGGTAATGCATTATTTCTTCATTTTCAACAACACTACCATTCGTGATACATTTACAAATATATTTGAGCACTTTATTGAATTGCAGTATTCAACGTTAATGTGAGCCTTAAAAATTTTTAATAAAATTGGTGAATATGGACAATCCAAAAATTGTCGACCAAGATTTGTAATGTTCCCACTGTGACAGCTGTTTATCTACCATTATCTGGTGTTGATCGTCGACGATATTTTCGATACCCATTATATCTTGTAATAGTTTCATAAACTAATGATTGTGGATAATTTTGTGTACACTTTTCATGTTGCATACATACTGAATTCATATTCAAGTTACCGCAAGGTCCACAAATCATGTTTCTGGTAACAATTTCATGCAATTCAAGAGCAATTTCAGGATAAGGAATTTTTGCTGATATAGTGGTACCAATTTGTTCTGGTTTTATTTAATCAACCATCCAAATTAAAATGTGAGCGTGCAACAGTACTCTCTTTTGCCATTCAATCGAATACATCCAGCAACGTACTTTACCAAATATTTTTAATTTTATCAATATGTCCATCAACGATTTCATCTTTTGCTTAATGCAGTCGGACGTAGCTCGTCAAGTATAGCCCCCAGTGCTCTCATCAAGATCGCATCTTAGATACAACTGCTTTATCCCATTGGGCAACGAATTATTGTAAAGCAACTAAACTAGTTTTTAGCAGCAAAGAGGATCATGAGAAAACATTGACAACACTGAAGAACAGATTCGATGCTGCGATAACACTCGATGGCACCGCTCAATACCATGCTTTTATACCGCTTGTAGATGGAAGACCCAAGTTTTCTGCCTCCACTCAATGCGAGTTCTTTCTAAAGCCAAAAAAGAAACCAGCAGCGAAATAAACAGCTGAACCTAGTAACGCCAAGAAAATATTGGCAAAAAAAAGCAGCAAATAAAGGTGATAAATAAGCTGAATGAAAAATATAAAAATATACAAAACCTAAATACTTCATCAGCTACAACAAATTAATTAAAAAACAAGTAAGAAAATTATAGTCGGTCTAGACCGACTATACGATACCCTATACAATAGTTTTGAGACCCTATCTCTTAGGCCCAACTAATTGGATATAGAAAATAAGAATAAACCAAATTTGAGGGGCATTTGTATTAATTTTTTTAGCTGCAGATATGAAAAAGTTCATATCGGATGCTATGTCTATATGGAGACTAGGTCCAAAAATGGACCAATCCTAACCATGGTTGGGAAAGTCTCTTGTATTTTGCGAAAATATGTACAAACAAAATTTGAGATGAATCAGTGCAATATTTTTGTTTTTTGATAGCTCTATATGGGGCCTATGACTAAGAGTTGTCCCATAGGGATCGTTTTTGGACTACTCATTAATGGATGTAATAAACACATACAAACCCAATTTGACTAAGATCTACACAACATTTTGGATCTTATGGCAATTTATGTCGATTTCATAGGGGTAATTTGTATGGGGGCTAGGTCTGAACATGGACCGATTCTCACCAATTTCAATAGAGTTCATTGCATGGCCGATAAAAGCTTATATACCAAATTTCATCAAAATATATTCATATTTGCGACCTGCAGTTTGATTACAAGGTTTACATGGACACACAGACGGACGGAAGGACGGACATTGTTAAATCGACTCAAAAAGTGATTCTGATTCGATCGGAATAATAAAAGATGGGCCTAAGTCAAATATTTTTGGTAGTTACAAACAGCAGCACAAAGTCATTATACCCAAACCACATAGTGGTATAGGGTATAAATAGCTTTGTTAAGAAAGGAGCTAATGTGATTACGATAAAATTTTATTACATTCTTTATTTTTTATACCCTATACCACTATGTGGTTTGGGTATAATGACTTTGTGCTGCTGTTTGTAACACCCAAAAATATTTGACCTAGACCCATCTTTAATTATACCGATCGAATCAGAATCACTTTCTGAGTTGATTTAACAATGTCCGTCCGTCCGTCCGTCCGTCCGTCTGTGTGTCCATGTAAAGCTTGTAATCAAACTGCAGGTCGCAAATATGAATATATTTTGATGAAATTTGGTATATAAGCTTTTGTCGGCCATGGGATGAACGCTATTGAAATTGGTGAGAATCGGTCCATGTTCAGACCTAGCCCCCATACAAATTACCCATATGAAATCGACATAAATTGCCATAAGATCCAAATTGTCATATAGATCTTACGCAAATTGGGTTTGTATGCGTTCATTACATCCACTAATGAGTAGTCGAAAAATGATCCCTTTGACCCCATATAGAGCTGCTTCCCGATCTTCAGTTAAATCTATAAAAAACAAAAATATTGCACTGATTCTTCTCAAATTTTGTTTGTACATATTTTTGCAAAATACAAGAGACTTTACCAAACATGATCAGGATCGGTCCATTTTTGGACCTAGCCCCTTTATAGATATAGCATCCGATATCAACTTTTTTATATCTGCAGCCAAAGAAATTAATAAAAATCCCACTCAAATTTGGTTTTTGCTTTTTTTCTATGTCCAGTTAGTTGGGCCTAAGAGATAGGGTTTCTAAACGCATGGTATAGGGTATCGTATAGTCGGTCTAGACCGACTATAATTTTCTTACTTGTTTATTTTGATTATTATTATTATATATTAATTTAATTATTATTACAAATAAATAAAAAAAAAAAAATAATTATTCAACATTTCTATAAAAATAGTGTTTTTTTTTATGTTAACATATTGCGGGTATTACAGTATCAAAGGTATGAAATTTTAGTTAGATATGTTACATACCGTCGGAAAAGTCTATTTGTGTAGTTTCTTAGCTTTGTTTTTAAGGTTTTGGAAACACTTACACACTAATAGGAAAAAATTCAAATTAGTGCATATGCTAAAAATTGAAAACCCGTTGTCTTGAGTTACAAAACATTTTTTTGATAGATATCTCACTCGCATTCCACTAAGCGACCAAAACGCTCTTAAAGGAAAAATCTAAGCTTTCTTTTGAGCCCAAAAAAAAAAATTTCCTTTTTTGAAAAGAAGTCAAAAAAATTTTTGATTTTGAAAAAAAATTTTTTATTATATATATTTTTTTTTTATATATATTTAATTTTTTTCCGAAAGACTGAAAAAATAGCTATCTAAACTTTTTACAATAGGTAAAAAGTTTCATGGATGAGAAAAAACACCTGTTTGGTCAAAATGACAAATTTTGACCCCCTCTAACTCAGAGAGTTCTGGACCGATCTGTTGAAAAATTGTGTCTATACTACTATCCAATGGACTAACCTTGGCGCAAATCGGAAGAAATCGATGTTAAAAGTTGGATCACTTGACATGAAATGCCCCATATGTACCTATATATAGATTATTTCATTATTTTAAGTTTTTCGCGGCATTCCAAGATTTTACCACTGTTAATGAAACTGAATAAATTATAATAGATAAACATATTTTAAAGTTTTCTAGTTTGCTTGATATTAATATTTTAAAGACCCTGTAAACAATATTTTATTAAGTAACCATTTTTTCCTCCAAACTTTTTCTTTTCCTTTTCACGTTTTTCTTCAATGCAGAAGCAAGCAAAATAGCTAACCACCATATCGTTCTCGTGATATCTGTAATATTAGTAGACTAGGCGTTTTCTTGTGATCGATGTTTTGTTCAACAGTTTTATCCTATTTTGACCATTTTGCAGGTTTACAGATTTTTTAATTTTTTCCTTTATTTATACATATGCTATTTGTGTTTTATTAAATTTGTTAATGAGTTTTTTATCTTCATTCGCAATAATAATAAACCATACAAGTGTTGGTTTGTGAATTGGCTTAGTTGAAAAATAAAGCTACCTAGGATTTGCACTCGAATTTCGGGCGCTAGTTTTAATTAATAAATGACCAGCACAGCTCAAAAATAATACAAAAATAAATAAAAATAATACTGCATAACATATGCAGCAATCGCGTGCGAATCATCAATCCATTAAAATGGATCGCGATCTAAATATCACAATATATATTGAACGTGTAACAGGAGCTTAACTTCTCTTAATATTTTAATTGATTTTTCGAACATGTTTCACAATTGTGTATGCTTAAATTATAAATGTCAAATCAATGTTTCGAATTTCTTTTTTTGTCCAATCGAAATATGCATGATGTGCAATAAGAATGACATTCGTTACATAAAGAGGGAGTTCTTGTGGCCCCAACTGCATGGTCTGGATCTGAGTAATATGTGGTTTCAGGAAGACAACAACGAATCAGGTCTATGTGCATAAACCACAAGCAATTTCTGTAATCGGTGGGCTAGAGCCACATCTCTGTCAAAATATCATCGACAATTTCTCTCGCTCAAAAAATTAGTTTTATTCTCCTATTGTGTCATCGGTTATGATTTGATTTTATTAAATTTCCATTTATCTTTTGCTTTTTATTGAGAATATTTTTCAAAAATTGTAATTGCATCGTCTCATCTATTAATATTAAACAGATCTTTACCTTCGCTGATGATATTTGTATTTTGTTAATAGGAAACGATGAAATAGAATCGACTAGAAATCTTCAAGCAGCAGTTAATACGATCGTTTACTGGACAGAAACTTGGAGAATAAAACTAATGAAAGCCAATCAATTCACGTTGAATTCACAAACAAATATATAACTTATAAACCAATAAAAATCTTCAAACTTAATGTTTCACATTCCAACTATGCAAAGTATCTTGACATGATATTGGATGCTAGACTTAACTGGAAGGACCATATTAAAAAGAAACAAACAAAACTATATCTAAAATATAAAACATTTAAATGACTTATTGAAAAACACTCAAAGGTTTCAATTGAAAATAAATTACTGATCTACAATCATATAATAAAACAAGTAAGAAAATTATAGTCGGTCTAGACCGACTATACGATACCCTATACCATGCGTTTAGAAACCCTATCTCTTAGGCCCAACTAACTGGACATTGAAAATAAGCAAAAACCAAATTTGAGTGGGATTTTTATTAATTTTTTTGGCTGCAGATATGAAAAAGTTCATATCGGATGCTATATCTATAAAGGGACTAGGTCCAAAAATGGACCGATCCTGATCATGTTTGGTAAAGTCTCTTGTATTTTGCAAAAATATGTACAAACAAAATTTGAGAAGAATCAGTGCAATATTTTTGTTTTTTAATAGATTTAACTGAAGATCGGGAAGCAGCTCTTTATGGGGTCAAAGGGATCATTTTTGGACTACTCATTAATGGATGTAATGAACGCATACAAACCCAATTTGAGTAAGATCTATATGACAATTTGGATCTTATGGCAATTTATGTCGATTTCATATGGGTAATTTGTATGGGGGCTAGGTCTGAACATGGACCGATTCTCACCAATTTCAATAGCGTTCATCCCATGGCCGATAAAAGCTTATATACCAAATTTCATCAAAATATATTCATATTTGCGACCTGCAGTTTGATTACAAGCTTTACATGGACACACAGACGGACGGACGGACGGACGGACGGACGGACGGACATTGTTATATCAACTCAAAAAGTGATTCTGATTCGATCGGTATAATTAAAGATGGGTCTAGGTCAAATATTTTTGGTTGTTACAAACAGCAGCACAAAGTCATTATACCCAAACCACATAGTGGTATAGGGTATAACCAGTATGACCCAATGGAACGCAACTATGGGGATATGCAGCTAAGCCATACACTGAAAGTATTCAACGATTTCTAAACAAAATCCTTAGAAACGTTGTGAACCCGCCCATGTATGTCAGAAATGAAGATATTCAACGAGATCTTGGAGCAAGCAAAGTCGCTGTAAAATCAATAAAAAATGTTGCAACAAATCATGCGAAGAAGAAGCTTACATCCTTTTAGTGAAGAAATCTACTCAAGAAGACTCAAGAGAACAAAGGCACATGATCTAGTGACTAATATTGTATAAATTTAAATTATGGAAATTAATTACTTGTTAGATTAAGCTATGTGTATTTTAATGAAATGTACACTTTTTCTTATTAAATGAAACATTAAAAAAAAATAAGAAAATATATATAAAATTGATTTCTCATTATAATAATGCAAACCTTCTACTTCGGAGCCTGGTGGTGGTTGACCAAAGAAAAATTTCGATGACTGTTGTGAAAAACAAAAACAAGAATAGCGAAAGAGCTTGTACAAGTTACCAATCCGAATGAGTTGTTCATATCAGCTGCAGTAAAACTAAATTCATCTGGTAAGCGATCATCAGCTGCAATTGTAACTGAGCTTGCACATGCATCGCCAAAAAGAGTTTTCACATTAAAAAAATTCTAGAATATATAGTCAGAGGCGAACAACTCTTTCTCCTGACCAGGTCCTGGTAATGATATTTGATACCGATTTATCGACGCATAAATCCATAAAATTAATAGGCAAGGCGATTTCTTGGGACCCATGTAAGTATCACAGTTTTATCTCGATTTTGAAAAAAAAAATATCATTTGAAAGGTATTTTTTTTTTAGTCCTTACCGAGATTTACACATTTTCATCGTCTGGAAGTTGCTGCTAACACATACATACAATTATATAATGCTCTGGTGTGTTTATTAAATTTTTTGATGTGTTTGTGTTATTGTGTTGAGTTTGGTTTCTTCATTTAAAATGAGCTGAATTGTGAAGCATAACTATAGGGTCTTTATTAAATGAAAAAATGAAATTTCCTAAAATTTGCACTCGAATTTTGAGTGCTGGAACCTGCTAGTATCAATTACTAAGACAACATACAAAAGCTGTAAACCTCACGATAAAGCTACCTTACGATTTAGTATGGAAATCAATGCGTATGCTACCCGGGTGGTATTTATTTATTTATTTATTTACTTGCTGTTTTTACCCATTCTTGCCCGGGATAAAAAGGCCTTTGACTTGAAAAATGGTTCACTATGATTTTTTAATTTAGAAGTTTTTTAAGATGCTGCAGCAAAAATGCTTCAAAAATAAGTTGCGAAACCGCTTTAAGTGTTATTTAAGTTTATTTATACACATCAAATATAACGGAATCGTTTGCAAGTTAAAGGAATCGGAACTTTTAAAAATTGAATTACTTCATTCAACAAGTGATCATCATTGAGCAGAGACATCAAATTCAAGTTTCAGAAATGAAATACTAATGCGACGTTTAATATTGTGTCGCAAGGTTTCTTTAAGCAACTGCTTATAGTATATGTGTGTCCTATTTTGATCAACAGGTAATTATTTCACATACGTAGATAAAATTTATCATATGACATTTCACTAAGCTGTGTTCCGCGAGCGAGTCGCGCCCTTTTGGCTGCCAGACCCGTGCTGCCGCGCAGTTGCTGTCAACTTATTTTAATCGCCAAAATATATTTTTCAGATCATTGCGATATTTTTGCTGAGCTGTGTTCCGCGAGCGCCTCGCGTCCGCATCCGTCGCGTCCGCATCCGTCGCGTCCGCGCGCCGCTTCCTCGCAGCTACTACCCGTGCTGCCGCCTAGTTCTCGTTAACTTATTTTAATTCCTAAAACATATTTTTTAGAGCATTGCGATATTTTAGCTGAGCTGTGTTCCGAGAGCGCGTCACGTCTGCATCCGTCGCGTCCGAGTCCGAGTCCGCGCATTTGGCAACCACATCTGTGCTGCCGCGCAGCTGTTCCCAACTTATTTTAATTGTCAAAATATATTTTTCAGATCATTCCGATATTCCAGCTAAGGTATATTCCCCGTGCTATTGAAAAGAAAATCATTTTAAATGCATTTATTGTAGGACATATATTGAGAGCAGTATGCAAATGTTTACTAAAATAAATATTTCACAAAATTCATTAAATAAAAATATGTAAAAATTTAAGAATGAATTTGGGGATAAGTTCATTTTTTCTTTCGATTAAAAAAAATGGGGAATTTGTTCATTTCTTTTGGGTGCCTTTTTTTAAGTTTGGGGAATTTGTTCACCGTGTAGTTATTTCCGTGTAAACCAAATTTCAGAGAAATCCGTTGAAAAGTAAAAATTTGTATATGGAAGAAATATACCACACAACAATGTGAATTTTATATGAAAATTGGGCGTAAAAGTAAGCGTGGTCGGTAAAATGTATATAGCGACCTTTCCTGGGGTATAGAGATCGTGTGTACAACAAACAAACAAACAGAAAATGAATTTTATATATATAGATTTATTTAATTCCATTTCCTGTACAACAAGATAGAGCCTTATATTTAAAGTACATGAACGTATTACAAAGAAAACATTTTACAATATAATTAATTATTAACATAACATTTTTAGTATAATATAACAATATTGATAAAAAAAATAGACTATTTAAAAAAGTCAAATAAAAAAGTTTTGAAACTTTAGCATTGCTGTTTTGTTGTTGACTTAGTGGAAGATTGTTCCAAAGACGAGCGGTATGTACATAAAACTGCCATTCAGATACTAGGCATTGATGCCTTGGAAAAAGCGGATTTTGTCAAATATATATTTGGGTGTTTGTATAGTTGTATAGTTGTCAATAAATCCTATGCTCTTATGAATCTCCAATCATTAAAGTTTTCAGTACATTTACGTTATTGTTTTGACCTAAGGAATGCCATTATGTTCACTTTGCACCTTTGGGTGTGCATATTTATTTTCACTTTTATATGGGGTGGACGTAGCATTTGCCCGACTTTGTCCATTTCTTTAAAAAAAAAGCGTATTTTAATGATAATTCGTAAAAAAATTTGTAGCTTTATCTTCACTAGTTTTCAAAATACGGACTTTATTCCCCCTAAAATGGCAAAAATCTGGCACAGTGCGGCGCTGCATATGTCGATTTTCACTTATTTCAATAGTGATGGTCCGATGGTCGATATAAGCTTATACACAAAGTTTCTTAAAAATGATTGCGACCTGTAGTTTCATTTAAATGGACACGTAAACAGGCTGACGGATGGCTATCGCTAAATCGACAAGATAGTGATTCGGTCAGACAGTGATTCAAGTCAAATATTTTTGGTAGTTACAAACATCATGTGGGTTCATGTCAAATATTTTTGGTAGCTATACACATCAACACAAATCCGTAATACTATAACCACTGCGTTGTAAAGAGTATGAACATACTCTATAATTCTATGAATATTTATTGTATTTTTATTGAAAAAATGTAGTTGCCTCCAAACTATCCCTCCGGAATTGTTTGTTTTTATATAACGATGCAATGTACGAGTATGCTTGTATGTGTTTAATGCAAATATATAGTCTCGGTGGAGCCCTTAATATCAATATAATTCAAAATAAAAACTTTTCTCCAAATATTGTCATTTTAAAAATGATTTCTAGGTTTCTTTTAGTAGCAATCTCAATATAAAATATTGAATATATCATAAAAAAAATACAATAATAAATATAACCAGTTTTTTTTTTTGACAATATTTAATAAAAAAAAAAATAAACCCTATAAAAGAAAACACAACAGCAGCCGCAACTTACAAATGTGGAAAAGTTAACACACACATGCATATATAAATAACAACAAGGGGACAAAATCTGTTAAGCAATTGATTTTTATGTCTTTTTCCGATTTTTACCACATATCCTCGTATATTTGTGTTTGTGGGGTTTTCTCGATGTTATTTTATTAATTTTTTTTATAAACAGAAAAACATATGAGTAAAAACATGAATGGTTAAATGTAAATGTCCTGAAAAAACTCAGAGCTTCGAAAGAATTCATTCATGTAGGGAATTTTGCAACCCATCACAAATCACGTAATAATGAAATATATTAATTCCAGGAATATGTAAAGAATCTCTAGATATTTTTTGATATAATCTATGCAAACCTAAGATAGTAATATTATATAAATATTTAAGGTACGGATTCTTTTAACTACTGAACAAATTTGATTCGTTTATGCACACTGTGTATTTCAGCATGTGAATTTGTGTAGTATTTTATGCTGAGGCTTATTATAAACATTGAGTTATTTTTTCTTTTACATTTTTCACAACATTTATGTGACATATAAATATTTATTATACATAAAATATTTTTATATTATATATTTTTTGTCACAGAGCTCGTATATGTGTATGCGAATATGAAAATGTTAATTTTCCACACGTGAGTGCAAAAGAAAATTATTAAAATAATAAAACCCGAAAAGCTTTATATAAAATATTGTTCATACCAAAGAGTTTTTCAATAGCAGAAGGCAACAAGGTCCAAAAATATATATATATTTTTTTTATCTAAAAATACATATCAAATCATTGGTGTGTGTATGCGAAGTCATCACACCTTAACCACTAAACGTACACATAATACAGAATATATGTTAGTGAGATACCTGGTTTTTATCACTGGAGTAGAAATATATCGATGTGCCTGATTCATATTAAAAAAAACATGTCAGTTAGTATATTTTTTCTGTGAAAAAAAAAAAATATTTTTACAATAAACTCACTCGATAAGTTGCGCCGAAATTTAGATATTTAATAAAATGTGTACTTTTACTTTGATTTGGCTGATACCATATTGCTGGCTTGAGAAGTCGCACCAAAAAATGGGTGGTATCGCACCACTGGGTGTGGTGACTCCCAGAAAAAGTAAATATTTATGGGATAGAAAGAGTTTGTAATATATGTTTCACTTCATTTGCTATTAAATATTGTTAATAGCCACAGCACAAACGGGGATCCGACCTGTTCATAGTGGGAGAAATTTGTACTTAACGATCCATCATTTCTAAACGAAACTGTCGTCAAAAAAAATTTTTTTTCAATTCCTTCAAGGAAAAAATTCGTGGGAAATATATATATATCCCATTGGATGTCAACGGTAAAATTAGTGAGCAGCTAATTTACTCAGCTCAAAGTAAGTCAGTGACTATTCTTTTTATTTTTTAAATAAATAGCTGTACCCAGGAAAAATTTTGTAATAGCAGCTCACTGATTTTTGCATTACCAATAATGACCTACCCCTGCCCACTTCATTACTTCTAAAGTGAATATAAGCCATTACCAATAATGTGTTATACAGCTACTTATATATCATGCCAGCTCTTTGCATACCACATCCCCGTGTTAAAATAATGAGCTTATCGGGCAAACTTCAACCAGTTACTTCTCCTTCTAAAACCCGTTGTTTTTTTCCTGGGTAGTTATACCCTATACCACTATGTGGTTTGGGTATAATGACTTTGTGCTGCTGTTTGTAACAACCAAAAATATTTGACCTAGACCCATATTTAAGTATACCGATCGAATCAGAATCACTTTTTGAGTTGATTTAAAAATGTCCGTCCGTCCGTCCGTCCGTCCGTCTGTGTGTCCATGTAAACCTTGTAATCAAACTGCAGGTCGCAAATATGAATATATTTTGATGAAATTTGGTACAAAAGCTTTTATCGGCTATGGGATGAACGCTATTGAAATTGGTGAAATTCGGTCCATGTTCAGACCTAGCCCCCATACAAATTACCCTATGAAATCGACATAAATTGCCATATAGTCTAGACCGACTATAATTTTCTTACTTGTTTTGGTTTTGCATTTGTTGTAAATTTTTAAATATACGAGTAGATCACAGAGAATCGATTACTACTTTTTTAGTTTGTATTAAAAATGGAAAAGAAAATCGGATAAACGCAATATGTTTCTTCTCTAAAAAAACATTTAAAAAACCGTAGTTGCTTCGAAAATTACAATAATTGATTTTGTATATTTGAGATATTTAGAATTAACCTTTTTCTAAGACTTTTTGCGTACAGTTTAATTAATTGTTGATTTATTATTCAAATTTTTTTAATTTAATAAAAATATAAAATTATGAAACATCTTTTTTACCATTGACGACCAATTGGACATATATGTCCCGCACTAAATTTTGCTGAATAATAAACCGATTCCGAATATTTTAGTGTTTCTGCAAAACCATAAACACCGGTCCATGTTATGTCAAAACTTTAATGTTTTTGGTTGAATAATGTCCGAATTAATGACATCCAAATATGATAACAAAAAACAAGTCAGGTTTCAAACATCGGTTGGAATATGTGGGAAATATAAGAAAAAATAAAAATGGGACATATATATCCCATTGGCCGTGAAAGGGTTAACATAGTTCCAAAAATATTTGACACAGTCCCAAATTTATTATACCGATCAAGAAAAATTAGTAACTAGTTCAAATATTGTCGGGATCAGCGTTTTTAACTAGTCCCCAAATAAATGTAGTATAACAAACAAGATAGTTTTTATAAGATAGTATTTATTTTATTTAGTACTTCAGCTCTATCTAGGAGCTGAGTCTTTTAATGCTAAATTATTAATGATTGATTGATTATAAAATGTTCTTCTTTATATACATATTTTCAACCTATATTAACAACAATGTGTTACCTGCACTTGGGTCAGCATAAACATAAGTGTGCCAGCGTAACAACAACATACAATAACAATATACGCAGTCATACAATGTTTTGCAAATGCAGTGGTCAACAATATTGATATTTATTATATCTGCATTTGCAAATATTGTACGCTATGCAGTGTGAGTATTATACAGCACACTACGAAAGTCGTGTTACGCTACAGTAGCATCCCGTATAAACTTTGTTATATTCCTTGCCATCTTATACACTTAAAATAATTTTTCTTTAACATAACGTCAAAATGCGTTTAAAATCAAATGAATATAGATTAAGAAAACTGGCTCCATATTATCCAAAGTATGTTCTTTTTATTTTTTTTTAATAACAAATATAACTGTCAAATGGTAAAAAAAAAATCAACAAACCCTAGTACAAGCTGAAAAGAAAATGTTTATAAACAACTGCTGTATACGCCATTATACAACAACTGTTGAAGCAACATGTTGTATACGCCAATACAATTGAAGTAATATGAATAGAACTAAAATTCAATTTTAACAAGCATTTGTATAAAAGAGCATAAAATATTGAATTGAAGGGCTAAAGCTACGAACTAGAAATTATTGTCTAAAAAACATCAACCATTTTAATTTTAAACGACTGAAATTAACAAGCATAATAACCTTTAGAAAAGTTATAAGAAATATGGAAAACTATTGAAATTTCATTTGAAATTAACCAACCAAATGTTTATGTTACAATTGTATGAATGTTATCAGTTGAGACCTCAGCAAAGTTGGATCTAAGACCGTAGGAATTTACAAAGCACTGTCTCAAAAAATATATAAATTATAATGGCAAAAAATAAAGAATTAAATATTCATTATAACTAGCAGATTCCAGCCCTCGAAATTCGAGTGTAAATTCTAGGAAATTTTATTTTTCAATAAATAAAGACCCTAAAAGTATGCTAATGAATTATAGCCAATTCAGAAATCAACACAAAAAACAAATTCATTTTTATTACAAACCCATTAACAAATTTAATAAACACACATATAGCATTGCATAATTTTATGTATGTGTTAGTAGCAATTTTAAATGCAATTTATTCAACATAAAGGAAAAAATTAAGAAATCTATAAATCTGCAAAACGGCTAAAAGAAGTTCCTTTAAAATAATATACGTTTGGTCAAAATTGGAATAAATTGGTACAACAAAACATCGGTCAAAAGAAATCGCCTAGCCTATTAATATTATAGATTGTGTTTTAAAAAATTATCGGCCACTTATCTTCTTGTAATTAAAAAATATGCCCGATAAGACATTTTCTCGAAACTCATGGTATCCAAACCGACTCTAAATTTCTTACTTGTTAGTTTCAAATTAAGTTTTCACGTTTTATAAATTTTATCTTTAGGGTCCTTTTTAGAATCGATTCACTCTTTCAAAGAAATTAATCCTGATAATAGAATACATATCGAGGTTAATAACTATTTCTCTACATTTTTAGAAACGAAGTCTGAATATGAAAGAAACCAAACAACTTTAATAATATTTAATGCATATAAAAAGGCCAACGAACTAAACGATAATCTTGAGAATGATTATTTTGTAACAAAAGAATTAATTTTTTATATTTTCAATAATTTAAGAAAGAAAATGTCATCTGGTATGGATAACATCCCCAATATAATTTTAAGAAACATTCCAGAGGTTATAATTCTTGAGTATTGTACTCTGTTCAACAATATGCTTAATAATTCATACTTCCCTCGTGCATGGAAAGAAGCTACAGTTGTGGTTTTACCAAAGAAAGATAAAGATACTTCCAACCCGAAGAACCTTCGTGCAATAAGTTTATTACCAAACATAAGTAAAGTTTATGAAATATGCATTAACCAAAATATATTAAAATTCTGTGAAAATAAAAATTTAATAAATGACAATCAATTCGGATTTAAATATAAACATTCAACAATCCATGCAATACATTTACTTATCTCAAATATAAATTGGAATATGAATAAATCTTTTTGTACGGGCGCGTGTCTCGAAAAAGCATTCGATAGTATCTGGATTCCTGGATTAATATATAAACTTTGGAAATATAAGTTTCCGCAATACTTAATAATACTTATATATAATATGTTAAACAACAAATCCTTTTTTGTCAGTAATAATAAACAAATAAGTTCTAAAAATTTTGTTATAGTTAATGGCTTACAACAAGGAACTGTTAACTCACCAATCTTATTTAATTTGTTCATCTATGACCTCCTTAATAAAATAGATAATATAATTGGTTTCGCTGATGACATTATTATTTATCACTCCGATAACAAAATTGAAAAAATTAACGATAAATTACAAAATCATTTTAACTTAGTAGAAACCTATGCAGCTGATTGGAAAATGAAAATTAATATTAATAAATGCGAAACTATGTTTCGTCTCCCAGTAGGAAAATGTAATTATAATATTAAAAAAAATTGGAAAAATTTTGGTATAAAATCTAATAGTCATATTGATATTCCAAACAAAGATGTGGTTAAATATCTTGGCATATTTCTAGACAAATTTTTGTACTTTAATAACCATATTAATTTACAGCTAATAAAAGCAAGAAATGCATTTTTCATGTACAAAAAACTATTTTTTTCACGATATATTAATCACGAAGTTAAAGTCATGTTGTACAAATCTTTAATAAGGCCTATCTTAACATATGGTTGCGAAATTTGGTTCAATATTGCACCATCTTATATGGAGAAAATAAGAGTGTTTGAAAGGAAATGCCTAAGAACGTGTACATCACTGTATAAAGACCCTAATAGTGATTTTAAGAAATATATATCAAATAAAATACTGTACAAGACAGCGAAGATAAGTAGAATCGATAATTTTATGATTCATTTGATCAGAAATCACATCATTAAAAGCTGTGAATGCAAAGTTTATAATTTAATTAAGGCTCCATATTATGAAAGTGAAGAATATATTTTTAATACATTAGAAAATGGTTATATACCACCAGAAGCGTTCGTATATCTACATAGGAAGGGTTACATCCAGAACGAACTTGGCATACCTAAAATTTATAGGCGAGCCAATGTTAAAGCAATTCGTTCTAATAAACTAACTATTGAAAATCGTAGATTTGATACTAGCGTTTACCTAGATGATAAAAATATGATACCGAACATAAATATTAAAAAATATTGGTGGCTCAATGAATAGCTTCCACTTCTTTTTTTTATCCTTTGACAATAGCTTTTATCTTTTTTAAATATAAAAGTAATGATTTTTGGTATTTTTTCCTTACATTAATTAATCTATATAAAAATTTCACACAAATCTATATACACATTTAAATTGTGTTATTTATTTTCAAAAAACAAAATGTTAATTAATATTTAGTATACTAGAGAGCTCGAATATGGGACTGTGTATAATAATTTATATTCCTACTATTTGTTTATTTATAGTTTAAGATTATGAATTTGAATTAAATAAACGTTTAAAAAAAAATCTTTATTTTAACTGAAGTTTGGTTAGAAGATGTATGTACATGCAATTGCTACACTAACTGAACTTAATCTCAGAGACAAATTAAATCGCCTCTTTATATAATCAAAATAGTGTGTAATGCAATATTATACAAACTTTATATTTTTATATTATTTTCCCTTATCTTATTGTTGTTCCTCAGGTATAAACATTCAACTCAAAGTGAAAAATGGAAGTGAGCAAGTCAGATGTAAATAGATTTTGCTATTACTGTGGTAAATATGTAACAAAACATGAAATAAAAAGAAATTTCAGTGCTGAGTTTTGCTCAAACATATGTTATAGTGTGAAAAAATTGGGTACATAATATAGTGTGTACAAGTTGCTACCATCACTTAATGGAGGAAGAAAAGTGCGAGTGCCCAAACACAATTGTCTCATTCGCACAATATTCCTGTGCTAAATCTCCAAGCCCAGACATAAATTATGATTCCCCATATAATCCCAAAATATCTGTTTTAGTAAATAAAAATCAGCTAAATTAACCGTAGTCCTAACTATATTGGTGTAGAAAACTACTTTTTTTTCAAAAATCTCTAAAACTGTTAAAATTTGGTTACCCATTTTTCTTAACTTTTTCTTTATCATGCATATGAACCGAAATTGATTACTTTTAAGTCTTAAATCATAAATGGATCGTTGTTTTTCGGCAACTTCAATTTGGTATGCTTGGTGTAGTTTTCTACTCGGCTTGGGAAAGTTGTAAGAAAATAGTACAAACAATTATACTTATTTTTTAAACACTTTCTTTTAACTCATATCCCCTTATGCAATTGATCTGAAACTTGGCCCATAGTCTTGTTGTGACTACAGAATTATTTTGGGGTAGCCACGCACAGTCACGCATAGTCACGCACATTCACGGATCTGAATGTCATTTCCCCTCACCCGATCGATTTGAAACTTGTTTCTTAGACTTGTTGCGATCAAAGACTAATTTTAAAAAGTCACGCAAAGTCACGCACAGTCACGGAAAGAAAGAGTTTAAATAATAACTGTGTTTTTATGGGTTAGATTATTAGATGGTAGGCTATGGAGTTTAGATGCTGAGCCTTTGTTTGTCTCAAATGACAAAAGGCTTTGGAACGCAACAGCTATGCAAACAACAGGATGCAATCGAACCGCTAATATGTTGAGACTACGGCCAGGTAATACTTATACTACTTCGTCGCACGTGAATATTGTCAAGAATGCTGTCTTGATATTTTTGCCACACAAAAGAATGAAAACCGTGAAGAATTCGATGCCTTATGCATACTTTGCTGTTTTGATATTGGCTGACGTTCACAAGTAAGCTGAATATTATTGAATATATCTGTGGTCACAAGCATTAACCGCGTAAGTCGAAAATCATGCTTTCGAGAAAAATTACTAATTATATAAATGTAATGGGGCTTCATTACGACTTAGGTCAGTGTGTTTTCAATAACAAATTTTTAGTAAACAGTGTTAGAGAAATGGAGGTTACACGTAAATATAAAGCGTTTTTAGTAGAATATGACACAATGCATAACTCAAATCGTTCTTTAGCCGACTTAGGCGGTTATCGTTTGTGACTACAGATAAATGAATAACGAGCTGTTCGATTTCACTTTCGGTCCGCCGAAAAATTATATCGAAAAAACTTGACTAAAATTCTTTGCTTCGGTGATACAATAAGTCGTCGACAAAACAGATCTGCGGATAAATTTCATTTCGTTATCTGTGGGATATGTGGTCTGAAATGTTACTAATGCTTACGTCACTGTAGACGAACAACTCTCTAGTTTCAATGGAGGTTGTGGATTTAGGCAAAGCAAACCAGAGAAATACGATTTGAAACTTGGGTACTCGTATGTGCAAAAAGTTCAATGTCTGAAAAATACAACCGAGCCTTGCGGAAGCTGCTGAAGCTGCTCCAGAAGAAATCAAGGCCAACGAGTTTTATTGCATCTGGTCGAGGGCCGAAAAGGTTTAATTTTTTCACGTCTTATGAGATGGGTCACAAATTACTAAAAAAAAAACAAATTAATCATGGTTGGAACAATGCATAGGAACCAGAGCTCGATTCCACCGATTCAAAAAAGACTCCACTTTTTCAGCGTATATTTGAATTTATTTCTAGGTTAGAAAAAAATTTAAATGCACAGTGCTGCAGAGTACTCTTCACAAGAATGCCAGAAGTCGAGACTGTTGGAAAGAAGCTACCAGAATATTACCATATTACAACCGAACTAAAGGTGAAGTTGACATAGTTCACAAAATGATTCCTGGACATAGCTGTAAACGAAAAACCAACAGGCGGCCGATCAATTGTTGTCCTTAGCAACTTGATTGGAATATCAGACTTGAATGCAACTATTTATTGAACTTAGTACAGTACTTGCATATACCATAATTAGCTAGAAAAACAAAAGCATGCAAAGCGTCGTTTGTTTTTGCGTGATCTGGGACTTGCTCTTCCCCAACCATACATGGCGTAGAGAAAACGAGGTATATGTGCTACTTTTGTGTGGTGGAATGTACCTGAACTACTCTGTCTCCCGCGTTTAAAATAATAGAAAAGGAAGAAAATAAAAGAACGATTGAAAAAGAACGATTGAAATGATTGAAAAGACTTCTGCGTATTGCCCGGATGTGAGAAAATTTATGGATGCATTGGAAATTAAATATGACCTAGATGACTTGTGATTCATTGAAAATGCTTTTACTGCATAAGAAAAACTGCATATAGTAAAGAAAAGAAGGAAATATTTTAAAAATGGTTTAATTTGCTAAACATATGTGTCGCATATGCTGCGAATAATAAAATAAGAAATGGGCAATGGTTCTTGAGATATAGCTGAAAAACACTTTTTGGGTTCTCCATTACTGGCCTAGTACATTCTGCCTGACTTGAAATTTCGCACCAGCCCACAGATTGGCCGTAGTACTCTATTATTTTACTTATTTCACTTAATTGCATTAAGCCAGGAGTGTGAATTTTTTCAATATTTTTAAAGATGCCAAATTAAATAAATTCGCTCACAGATGGACATAAAATTTGTTACTTTCCATTATAAATAAAGTTCATCAACTTTTCAACTAAAGAAGTTATATGAAAATATAAAAATAAAATCGTGTTCAATCAAAATATTTTCGGTAATAAAAACAAACTAAAAGACCGTTAAGATTTAAATATAAAAAAAAACAGTAAATAAATATGGTAAATAAGATAAATATATAATAAAAGAAAAGTTTCTGCAACATACTCGTATAAAAAAGGCATTCCTAAACAATGAAAATTCTACCCCAGTTAACATCAAGTGATATCAGACAAATTCTTGTATTCTCCTACATCAGGTTTTTATGGTCTTTTATTTAATTTTATTTGTTTTATGTCAGTTTCCCCTTTTGTTTTCTCTTCCTTTTCAGGAGCCATTCAAGAACAATATAGTAAAGAAAAACTTTATGCCTTTGTACTTAGAAACAGTTTACGAGTGTTACTTTGTTGTTGATGCTATACAGCCACAAACATGTGACCACATACACATATACACTCACCAATATTCACACCCATTCAGTCCCAGTCAGCATTTTATGAAATTAATGATCATATTCGGGTCTTTTTCGACTTCTCTGCGCAATTTATAGAAACGAAAATGAGATAATTTTCGGATCATATAAGTTATCTAACCTCAACTCTACTTCAAGAGTCTTTTCTCTAGACTCTTGTGATCATTTTCAACACATTTTCGAGTTATTTTCTAGTAATATTTTAATAACTTTCGAGTCCTATTAGAACTTTATTTCAGCCGTTTGTCTTATCGATTGCATTACAAAAACTAAAATATTTAATTGAAATAAGTTAATTTAATAAAAGTTATACATACAAACACAGAAATTATTTACACAATTACTTTATTTAAAACGAAGCTTATAAATAAAATAATAATAACGTTTGCTAAAAAATCCATTTGTACAATGAAAACTCCAAAAATACAAATTAAATAAACGTTCCTCGCCATCTGAATAACAGATATCAGTTGAAACATTAAAATTGTCATCATGGAAATTGTTTCCGTTGCTTAGTTGGCTAGGTTCCATTTCCTGCGAATTTATCTTTTTATTTTTTGGGAATATTAGCTTTTTGGCTTCTTTTTTAGCAAACTTTTTTAATTCTTTGCCTACTTTCCAATTAAAAATTTTTTCACAATCTACTTTTAAATTTATTCACTTTATAATTTTACAGTTTTTCACTTGTAAAATTTGTAATTTAAATAGCTGAACTTCACACTGTGCTTCGACTAATATTAATGAACAGAACTCCACAATATTCTATAATTGAACACCTGTTTTAAAACAAGTAAAAAAGTTATAGTCGGTCTAAACCGACTATACGACACCCCATGCCACAGTTTAGAGACGCTATCTCTTCGGTCCAACTAATTGGATATAGAAAATAAGCATAAGCCAAATTTGAGTGGCATTGTTATAAATTTTTTTGGTTATAGATATGAAAAAGTTCATATCGGGTGCTATATTTATATGGGGACTAGTTTGAAAAATGGACCGATCCTGACCATATTTGATAAAGTCACTTATATTTGAAAAAAATATAGAACCCAAATTTGAAAAAAATCTGTGCGATATTTTTTTTTTTTTTGGATAGATTTAAGTGAAGATCGGGAAGCAGATCTATCTGGGGCTTATGACTAAGAATTGTCCTATAGGGTTTATATTTGGACTACTGATTAATGGATATAATAAATACATACAAACCCAATATGACTGAGATCTATAAGATAATTTGGATCTTATGGCAATTTATGTCGATTTAATAGGGGTCATTTGTATAGGGACTGGGTCTGAACATGGACCGAATTTCACAAGTTTCAACAGCGTTCATCCCATAGCTAACAGATACTTATATGCCAAATTTTATCAAAATACATAGATATTTGCGATCTGTAGTTTAATTTAAAGTTTAACATAGACACACAGACGGACGGACAGACGGATGGACGGACATTGATAAATCGACTCAGAAAGTAATTCTGAGTCGATCGGTATAATACAACGTGGGTCTAGGTCAAATATTTTTGGTAGTTACAAACAGCAGCACAAAGTCATTATACCCTGACCACATTGTGGTATAGGGTATAAATAGTAAAACATTGCCCCGTTATAAACAAAAATAACAGCATAACAAGCAGTTTTACATCGTAAAGCTGCGCGAAATATTATCCAAAAATAATAATATTTCGATTTGCGATTGCAGTTTATTTTGTTATTGTATTTGCAATAAATCAGTTTTAAGGGTAAGCGCGACTAATCAGTTTTTAATCATCAAACGGGCCAGAAGAAGACTCGTTTTGTTAAAACAATCATCCAAATGCTGACTGGGGGTAATGAATTCACTTTTTGTATATTACAGCAAATAAGTGGCCAGAGTGATATGAGATTGTACGTGTTCATATAAATACGTACAACTTGACTAGAATAGTAACATTGTATTTGTTCTCTTGAAGTACGAGTATGTGCCAGAAAGAATTTGTATGCTCATACATGTGTGTATTCGTACATATATGTATTCCTTTGTTTATTTCCCTGTGCAAGTACAACTAATACAGTGAAATGCGTTTATAGTGAATGCTTATTGATGACTAACTCGCATTTTTGTAATGCTTTTTTTAAGTATTGGTAATTCTTTAGTGTTATAAATTTATTAATGTATGACCCGTTTTCAACAAACCTGGTTTTTTTAAAGAAATTGTGGAACCAAAAATTTTTTTACCCCTTTTCCAAACGGTGAAATTTTAAATTTTAGGGCCTACTTTGGTACACGCAAATTTTATCCCCAAATATAGATATCCTATAATCTAGCCAATAAACGCACTTGTAAGAAAATATTCACATATGTAATCTACTTCAGCTACATCATTTTGTTAATTTTAAACGAACTCTACTGTATTTTTTCATATCTTTGAGGGTATAAAGCCAAAAAGGTATGTTGGTATTTATACAATTGAGACGTGTATATTCGTAACTTAAGATCAATGGTAAATAACTTTACTCACTTTGAAGTTTTCACTAAAAGTTCCTTAAGTTGTCAGTTGTTGTTATTACTGGTGTTCATGTTTTATTTTATTTATTATTGTTCTTAAGAGTCACAGAATAAATATTTTCAATATACATTTTTCACAATACATTGTCTAATAAACAATATAATATCAAGTTGCTGTGAAGTAGGATTTTTGTCGAGAAAAATAGAAGCTTTTAAAAGTACTTAAACAAAAACATCAAAGTTATAAGGAAATGGCTTAGAAACCAATTCTAGTACTCTTATATTATAAAAATAGCTAATGTTAAGTTTAGTTTTGTTTGATTTCAATATTTTGTAAATAATAATGTATATTTTTTTATTTCATAGAAATATTAAATACTAACATATACGAATTGTACTCCCCGTTATGCTTTGCCCCATTAGTAATATTTAGATGCAAGATATATCACACTTCTCTTGATGTGGCAAGAACTTGAGAAAAAATGGGTGCAAAATAGGGCTTCATATTACGTTTGCGAATCATTTTCAAATAGAAATCATAATCATTCTGTATACAATTTAGCTTGTACTTATCCCAAAATTTCAAGAATTCGTGGTGAACTGCTTCTCCATATAGCTCTGAATAAAATTCTAAGCCATTGTTATTATCAATAAATTGTAAACAATTTTCTACGTGTTCGAGAATAACATGAATTTTCAAAGTCTATGACACGTCGCTTTATTGAAAGTCTACCTTGTCCAGAAGTAAAGCAGCACTCTGCGAGCTTGTCCATAGCTTTCTAAGCATTGATGTAAGGAACAACTTCAAAATATCCTACATCGTCGTAAATTTTTGGGTCACCTAGTTTTTCAGCTTCTTTTAGCAGTTTTCTACATACATTGCCTTCAAATACATATCAATGAAAGTTCTGTGGAACAATTTTTAATTTTTTGGCCACAACATGGGTTTTTCTAAACTTAAAATAGGAACTAAGCCGCATCAAAAGACGTGGTTTACAAGCCTTTTTAAAACATGTAATTCTGGTATAATAAATTCTTGTGAAATTTTCACGTCATCATTTTCAGTAAAAAGACGATGATTAATTGTACCATGGCAGTTTTGTCTTTCTCTTTTATCTTCTTCTGCAAGACATATATCTGCAGGTATATTTCAAAAGTCGAGTTTACTTTGGTAAAACAATATCTTCATAATTTGGGATATCTTGTATGGGTCAATTAAAAATGCCTTTTCCGAAATCAAGTAGTAAGATAACAAGTTCTATAAATACTTAACAGAAATTTAGGATCTTCAATATTGAAATCCATTTTTAAATCGCTTTTAGAAAGGAAGACTCGTGTCGACAACAATTTTTTGCAAAAAAATTTTAATTTTTGACACAGATGTTTTAAATTAATTTACGAAAAAAGGAAGTATAATAAAAACTTGGTTTTTATGGGTTGATTTTTTACACATTTCTTAATCAAATTTTCAGCATATTTATTAATAAAAAATTGAGTTGGTTTAACCGTACGATTCATAACCAGCAAAACTCCTTTAATTTCATAACCAAGGTACCCGGGTACCCGAAGTAGGTTGTTTTGCGTTTATTGAAATAAAATAATATTTTCCTGTAAATATTTTTGTTGTTGATTATATTTTGCGTTCTCAACTGTACAAATTTGATATTTGGAAAAAAAAACTGGTTTCTGTTCGTATATAAGTACCTAAAGCGACACAAGTAGGCAGAATGATTTTGATGGCTGGCACAAATCATTCTAATGACGAAAACGCAAGAGATTTGTGGACGTCACAGGCTCACCCAATATTCCGCGCCCCCATGGGAATAAACAGGTTTTTCGATTTGCTGCGTTTTTTGCGGTTTGACGACCCCAGAACACGGGTAGAGCGGCAGCGTCAAGACAAAGCGGCGCCAATTCGCGATATTTGGATAATGCTCAATGCAAATCTTGCCAGATATTATGTGCCATCAGAATATTTGACCATTGATGAACAATTATATACATACCGTGGTAGAACCAAATTCACCCAATATATACCCTCGAAGCCAGCAAAATATGGCATAAAAGTATGGTGAATTTGCCATGCCAAAAACTCATATCCACTTCATGGCCAAATATATACTGGCAAACAAGAAACTGGTCGTGAAGTTGGTGTTGGCGAAAGAGTGGTGAGAGATTTAGTTGGGCCATACTACGGTAGCGGACGAAATATAACAATGGATAATTTTTTTACGATGCTGCCGTTGGCTAGGCAACTAAAAGTAGAAAAGCTCAGCATTGTGGGTACACTCCAAACAAAGCTTACATCCCTGCGGAGATGAAAGAAGACAAAAAAAAAGACGTTGGTTCAAGTTTATTTGGCTTCTACGACAACGTAACACTGCTCTCATATAAGCAGCGGAAGTCCAACTCGGTCATCCTTCTTTCTAGTATGCATGATGATGCAGAAATTGACGAGAATGGGAAACCAGAAATTATAAATTCCAAGAATACACGACCCAGCGACAAACAAGAAGATGGCCGATGGCATTTTTCTATAACATCATTGATGTGAGCGCATTTGCATCACACATCATATATTATGGAAATAATCCAACTGCACGATACACCACGACGCGCAGGAAGAATTTCCTGCGTCAACTGGCAGAAAACCTGTGCATTCCTGTTATAGAAAATAGAATTTCAAATGTGCAAAGCGTGCGCCAATTTTCAACAAAAAATGCAATTGAAAGCATCATCGGAAGGCCGTTGGAGAGTGTGCTTTGTGCTGCAGGTCCGTCAACATCTCCGTCAGCACGACAAAGGGGCAGAAAAGTACATACAGGCGTGTGCTACATGTGCAACCTTCTTCCAAATAAGCGCAGAAGAAAAACTAGAAAAAATTGCAGCATATGTAGCACGCCGATATGCGATGAGCACGCCATAACAATTACTAAATGCTACAATTGCCACAATAACAACGATAGTGATTCGGATGAATTATAATATAATATATATAAAATATGATAAAATAAATAAAAAAGACATTTATTTCCAATAAAAACAACACAAAAAAACGTTTTTTCATTTACATGTCAGGCATTTACATAGGAATTGCATTAGGGTACCCGGGGACCCCGGTTGTGTGTTTATGGGGGTAAAACATTTAAAATCATTTTTTAAAGAAAATATTGAAAATAGTTTGAATTTTTTCATATTTAAATCTTAGTTTAGCCAAAATCTCTCATGATTCGGAGTTCTATGTCCATATCTCAAAAATTATAGGCACAGCAGCACTTTAAAGTCAAAAAAGGTACACGGGTACCCGGTTATGAATCGTAGGGTTCATTTGAACAAACGCAATTTTTTCCACATGTGGGACATACCTTTTTTTCTATTCACTTCGTAAAAATATTTATTTCTGGTCATTTGCAAACTTTGAATATTTTTTTATTAAAGTTAAGATATAGACTAATATTATAATATTTTGATTGATAAAATAGAAAACAATAATAACGAAATATTTAAATGAAAACGGAAACTCGCATAAAAATTAAATATTAACCCATAAGTTAAAATATTAACCCCTTCATTATCAAACAAACTTTGCACCATTAAATTAGCAAGTAGAATGTCCAAGGCATTATTTTTTGTGCAAAATTAAAGTCTCTTGCAAAAAAAAATATTTATTTGCCGTTTTTCGTAATTTTCTGGAAAACTATGAATATTTCTGGGAAAAATTAGTTACATTTTATAGCTAAGGAAATTATAATATCAATTTGGTACCTGAAAGATATTCTAAATATTACAGAACCTTAAAAGCTCCAAACATAGAAAAAAAGTGCTTATGCGAATGCAGTGGGGCGTTAGCATTTCCATATCTCTTGCAAGGGATCAGCTAGGATTTTCAGTTTTGCAGATTTTCAATTGGCAAATGCAGTGTGATATGAAAATAAATATGTATTTTCGATGGGTTCATCACTCTTTTTTTGCAAGTGCTACGCACATTAATCATTTATGGACTCACACAATGCTTCGAAATTCTTAAAATATTGGAATTATATGAATTCACCCAAAATTTAGTTACTCAGATTTTAGAGAGTTAAATGTTCGGAAAATTTCAAAAAGATCGCTTCGAAGGCCAACTACAAACTGCAAGCTTTATTCACCGATAATTTTGGTAATTTTAGTGTCGAACACGGCGAACGGTTCCATAAGGACCTTGCGACTATTAAGAATTTCGTCAGGGGAAAACAGCTATCGAATGCTGTTATATAATTTTTTTATTTTTTCACCTTATTCTATTGTTCCAGGTTATGTTTTGAAAATTTGTATTCACTTTTCTTCAAAATATAACGAGATAAAAAATTAAGGTGTCCCCTTACCTTAATTTTTAACTGTAGTGAAAATAAAGTATTTTTAATTTTTCAGTTGATTCATCTAAACCTGATCTGAAAATTATTATATGTTCATATGAAATATGAAAATATGTACATTTTCGTCCCCTTTAATTTGATACCCATATTGAATATGCATGGAACCTTTTAAATACATTTTTAGAAATTTGTATATTCCTAAAACTTCAAAGTGTTTTAAAAAGGAGAAAAGATCAAAACTGAGCACACAGTTCTTCTTGTTTAAGTTCAAGAATTCAAAATGAGAAACTGAGAACGCAGTTTTACTACATACTATATCTACTTTCATATGTATATAGCCTTTACCTTAATTATATTAGGTAATGAACGTTTCCGAAATTTCCAAATTGTCATATGATCACTTTAAAAATACATAAATTAGAGCAAATAATAAACAAGTAAGAGTATAAAATTCGTCTGCGACGAATCTTTCAACAGTCCACACGTTCACACTTAAAGACAAAAAAGTTTAGATTTCAAATTTTACAATGATGTTTCAAATTGTTTACAATGATATTTAAAATAAGTAAGCTAATTACAAAAAAAAATTAATTCTTTTCGTGCCTTTTTAGTTGAAAGCAATTATTTATTACATGTAATGCCATTACATTTTGGTTTATTTGTCTGTTAGCCAAGCATACACATTTTTTCTTGTGGTTGTGTCTTCACATGTGTAACAAGCAAACAAAAAATATATATGAATTGCTGATACACAGGAGTATCTACATGTACATTAGGCATATAACTTTTTCAAAATTTGCAAATAGGAAAAATGGCATAGAATAGTCGATTAGTCGTATTATATTTTACATAGCAGTTTTGGTTTTGTCGCCAGCTTTCCAATACAGGTGTGTTAAAGTTTTTCCGCAATGATAGGCGAAGCGGGGTGTTCTTTCTTCTGGGTGTAAATCTTATTATAATATTTAAAATACCTATTTTCTTTAATGCAAAATCTTAGAATGCGTAAGAATAGTTCTTTAGTCATATTTTTGTATTTTGCAATCTCTTCCCATCTGTCTTCAATAAACCGCGTTACAAAAACGAGCTTTTGTTCTTTCCTATGAACCAAATATACTTTTTCGGAAAGGGGAGAAAAAATAAAAATACACGTGTATCGGCGATTTTCATGTACACGTTAGAAATTTTTTTTTTTATGTATAAAGTATAAAGCTCGTAGTGTCCGTCTGTCCGCCTGTGTGAAAGACTTTGGATCGATTTTTAACCATTTTTCCGTGATCCAATCGAGCTGAATTTTTGCAAGCAGACTCGCGGAAATGTCTGTATCACGTCAAATTAAAAAAAAATAGATTTTTGTCAATTCTCAGCTTTTCCTGATTTTTTTTTTTTTTTTTTTTTTTTTGAAAAATGGTTATAGGTTTTTTTTAACGGTTTCAGTTCGTTAAAAAACCTAATTTTTTTTATTAATTTTGTTATAATAAAGAAACTTAGGCCTTTTATTTTTGCGCTTGTAAGCATTTGTGTCAGTATCGCGACAAATAGACCAACAGTATTCGCCATGCATATTCGTAATGTCTTGTCCTTTAAAGCGCTTTTCAATAGCTGCAATGTCCTGATGGAACCTTTCGCCATGCTCATCGCTACAAGCTCCTAAATCATCAGGGAAAAAATCTAAATGATTGTGAAGGAAATGGATCTTTAACGACATTAATATGCCCATTTCGCCATATGCCGAAATCATTTCTGCGACAATATTTTTATAATTGGCAGCTCGTTTGTTGCCAAGAAACTGCTTAATAACGGCAACTGTGCTTTTCCATGCACGCTGTCCGATAGCATTCAATTTTGATGAAAATTCATAACTTGCAACTATTTTTTTTATCTGCGGACCATTGAAAACACCTTAAATCATACACATCATTAAAAAAATAAAGTTACTGAATGACTTCTTAAAAAAATACCTGCCTGAATCTTTGCGCCGCACAATTTCGGAAAAATTTTGCGCAAACTTGCAATCGCCTCGCCCTCACGATCCATTTTTTTTAACAAAATTTGATACGAGACCGAGCTTAATGTGTAGTGGTGGCAAAATGATTTGAGATGGCTGCACCAATGGTAGGTTCTCTATACATTCTACGCCTACTTTGTAGCATGTTCGCGGCTTCCACTTAAATTCAGTGTAATGCTGATCACTTTTGCGACCTTCCCATGTACACAAAAAGCACTGGTGGGTGGGAAATCCTATTGTGAGAGATGATGGTATTTTGCCATAAAGATATAGTGTATAGTGAAAAAGGGAAGTCAAACAAAAAATGTTAAACTTAAGCCGGCGTATTAAGCGCCACTGGCTCTTTCATAAAACTCGGCTCTTCAAAGTTGCCAGAGTTAAAGCACTTAAGAGTGCTAGCGGTTTCAATAAGAAAAACCAGAGCCAATTGCTCGGCTGAGTTGAGTTTTATCATTGATTTTATTTACAAACTTAATCCTACTTATAAATAAAACTAACGGGACTTAAAGCTATTTTATTATTTATATTTTTAATCCTAAATTTAATCCTAATCATATGTTATAAATTATGCCTTAAATAACAGCTGTTTACATAGTATAACACTTTACTTAAGCTAACAGCTGTGTAATACTAGGGATGGTATTGTGGTACATTACAATCCACGCCGAACACTCATGAGTAATCCGACCACTTTCAGATCGCAGCATATTTTCAAATTATGCTCTTAGGAACTTATTAGCTGTAATATTGGTTCCATGCCTTCGTATGTTTCTTTGAGGTTTGTGGCATATGCGATCGGGACGGCAGCACGACTTTAAGGCTGTTGACCGATGCATCTATGAAAAGTCGCCACTCCTCTGAAATATGAGGGTAACCAATTTTTGGAAACATAGAATCAATATCATAATAATAAGCCAGGTTTCCTTCCCGATCTTCATGCAATTTTAAAAATTCGTCACATGAAATAGTGCTACGTCGATCACTAGCGGCTGTTGTTTTAAAATCAGCCGCCACTATATTCCACTGCTTAAAGCGTGATGCAAAGAGTTCCGCTGTTCTCCTCGACAAATTTCCGTCTCGCACAAGGTCACTGAAGTCGGCTTGTGTTACTAAATGCGGCACTGCAGTCCCAAATCCACTGGGTGTTGGTACAAATTCCGATACTTCTGGACTCTCGCATCTCACATTCGATGCAAGAAATGTTGATAGCATTGTTGGTACTACTGTTGGTTCTCCATGGCTTAATTCGGAAACATCATCAAAAATATCCACCGAAGTCGCTATACGTTCTTCTGGTGAGTACAGAACCGCTGGAATAACCGATTCTACATTAGCGTAGCGAATTTTGTTGCGGCGAAAGTATTGGTACCCTCTAGTTTGAGTAAAAGTTACGCAAAAGTAGCACAATTCATTGCAGTGCTCCGTACGTGGTAGACAAAATGTTGGTACAGCGTACTTTATTGTTGACCTTCCATCAGTAAACTTGCATAAATTTTAGAGCAATAGTCGCATAAGGAACATAAGCATAAGGAACATAAGCAGTCTTGAATATTTTCTGAAACGAATTAACCACTGTTTTCGTAATATTTTTCAAATTTTTACTTGGTGCGAATAAGCCACAAACGTAACAAAAGTTATTTCGAGTCGACCACTGCATTTTTCGGAACGCTTTAGTAGTTTAAAAATTTGGAGTCCTTCAAAAAAAGTGAAAAAAAAAAAAAAAAAAAAAAAAAAAAAATGCAGGAAATTCTGAGAATTGATAAAAAATCTATTTTTTAAAACATTTGACGTGATACAGACATTTCCAAGAGTCTGCCTGCAAAAATTCAGCTCATTTGGATCACGGAAAAAGGGCTAAAATCTATCCAAAGTCTTTCACACAGGCGGACAAACGGACACTACCAGCTTTATACTTTATACATAAAAAAAAAAAAAAAAATTCTGACGCGTACATGAAAATCGCCGATACACGTATATTTTTATTTTTTCTCCCCTTTCCGAAAAAGTATATTTGGTTCATAGGACAGAATGTGTGAAACGCGGTGTAATTCTTGTAGCTAGATCCACAGGTACGCTCGGAAATAGTGACACTACATCGAAAGATATTAGTCTTTCATCATCCTGTATCGTAATATTTTTAATCTTAACCCTAAATTGCGCTAAACGCCTTACATTGCATATCGAGTCCTCTATAATTTTCTTTAATATTTCCGTTATGTATTTGCATAGTTTATTTAAAGGAACATTAATGCTATAACAAAGGGGTCTTAATGGATAATCTTCGTTATCGATTTTGGGAAGTCCATGTATTCTAGGAGTTATAGCCACATCCGATTTCATTCTTCTTCTCACCATTTCCGAAATTATGCTTTTACTTAATAGTTCGTCAACAAATTCATTGTTTCTTCTTTGTAGATTAGTCGTGGGGTCCTTATTAGATCTTTGATGCGTCATTAATCTCCTACTATATGTTTCATTCTTATATCATATTCTTTTTTATTCATTGCCACCGTAATGTTGTCCTTATAAGTATTTAATATTAATATGTTCTTATTGTCATTTAAAAATTTTTCGGCCTTTACCACTTTATTTACTACTAGATGCAACCCGGTGTGCTTCGCTACACCCTCCCCCTCCCCCCCTTCCCAATCGTTACGAAAGGGCTCACACAAAGTCCCAAGGCTCTCACTAATACAGTGATTTAATATTAAGTTTGTGTGGGGGTACCACGCGCATTTGTCTAATCCCACCCATTTTTTGTCTGACTAATCACGTTAATAATAGATGACCTGAGACAAATTTGCAAAGCTCTCCCTATCATAGTACTCAATATATGTATATGATGTTAAAAACTTACTTTGTATGGGAGGTGCCACGCCCACTAAAAATATTTAAAAAAAATTAAAGCCTGTAGCACTCCCATATCCGCAGTAAGACTATGTGAAAATTTCAGGAAGATCAGATGAGTAGTTACGGAGATTACATCCTACCAACAAACAAACAAATGTTACCTCTTTATTATGTTAGTGCAGATTTTTTTTATTTCAATGCTTGCTGATGCTGATATACAATGTTTTTCATTTTTTAATTCGGTACAACAATTATCAGATTTTTCGGCGTTCGTACCCTGGAGCAAGGCACATGTAGCTGCCCATGAGAAGAAGAGAGATTATCAATATTAGATCTGGCAACACTTAACTATTGGCCCTGAACTTATAATATCATTTGGCAATTTTTCTTTTTTGCGATTTTTGATTTTACCCATTTTTGATTTTGAAGACTTTTGTTTATGAGCGATTTTAATTTTTCGCGATTTTTGAGTTGGCGATTTTTGATTCTAGCGATATATTTTCCACGACAAATCACATTGATAACTAATGAACTTGTCAAAAGACTGCCGCTTTCGTAATGCTTCACATTTTTTCACATAGGAGGTGCCACGCCCACTAATCCCATCCCGCCCAATTTTTATTGGACTACTCACATTAATATCTGATGAACTTATGCAAAATGCCGAGTCTTTCCCTTTTATTGTACACCAGTTATATGAGATTGGATATCTACTTTGCGTGGCGGTGCCCACTGCTCCGATCACGCCCATTTTTTGTTCGACTAATCACACAAAGAACCTAGGGGCTCACGCAAAGTCACAAAGCTCTCTCCTTTACAGTACTCCAGATATATGACATTAAATAGTTACTTTGCATGGGGAGTGCCACGCCCGTTGGTGTGAACCCGCCAATTTTTTGTTCGACTACTCATACTAAGATCTGATAGGCTCGTGCAAAGTGTCAAAGCTCCCTTTTTTAGCACACCAGTTATATGATATCATACATTTACTTTGTATAGGCGGTGCCACGCCCACTGCTCCGATCACGCCCATTTTTGTCTAACTTATCAAATGAATAACTTATGGGCTCACACAAAGTCCCAAGACTATCACTACTACAGTACTCCAGATGTATGGCATTTTATATTTACTTTGTATGGCAGGTGACACGCCTATTGGTCCGATACTGTCCATTTTTTGTCCGACTACTCACATTAATAATAGGTGACATCAAAAAATTTTGAAAAGCTCTCTCTATCACATTAGTCGAGATATATAATATTGAACTATTACTTGTATGGAAGGTACCACGGCCACTTATCCGATCCCGCCTATTTCCGGCGTAGCTACTTATATTAACAATAGGTGACCTCACATAAACTTGCAAAGCTCTCCCTATCATAGTACTCAATATATGTATATGATATTAAAAATTTACTTTGTGTGGGAGCTGCCACGCCCACCAAAAATATTTAAAAAATTATAGCCTATAGCACTTCCCATATCCGCAGTAAGACACTGTGAAAATTTCGGGAAGATTAGATGGGTAGTTACGGAGATTAGCTCCTATAAACAAACAAACAACCAAACAAACCAACACACATTACCTCTATTATATTAGTATAGATAAATTTATCCCCATTTTTTAATTTCATCTTATTCGTATGATTGTCAATAATTGGTGTAAGTTTTGTCCTGAACATTTCCTGCTCCTTTTTCTCTTACATTGTTTTTACAAAATCTTTACCATCCGTTATGTATTTTAGCATAGGAAATTCGTTTTTTGTTACCCGTTTGTTTGTTTAATCACCGAACGATAGGTCGAATAAAATATTGAATCTATTAGTTGAAAAAATGTTTAATTCAAATTTAAGAAAGAAATCTGACTTTTTTTTAGAAATCGCGTTTGGTGAGGAACCTTTTTTTGGATAGAATTCACCTGAAAAATGGATATTCATAACTTTTACAATACGCCTAATATACATGTCCCGTTACGTATAAACATTTTTCATTTTTCATTTGTTTTTTTTTTTTTTTTTTTTTTTTTGATTTTTATATAAAATTCTATCGGAGTAACTTTACAATTTCAAAAATATCAAACTGCTGCAGATTATGACGAACTTACTAAGCCTAAATAGTACGACCCACCCAAACAATTGGAGACAAGGAGAATTTTTTCAAAACAAGGACAGATGCTTAGACTAAGAGACTGACAGACAGACAGATGTCCACCGCAGGCCAATTTCTTCTTTTATAACGATCGAGAATATATATAGATTATTGGGTCTCTGGACATTAGTGTTTTTTCTCATACACAGTTTGTCGAGTAATTGTAATTGATAGCAGATGTTAAATAACTTTAATTGACAATGGAAATACGAAAGAAATATAATAGATTTGTAGAGTTTTTTACCTACATTCTATGGCGATTAAATCTGCACATAGAAAACTGATTCGTTGTGGCTACCAAATTTATTGACAACCGAATTCCGATGCAGTTAATAATTGAATTTTGAGTTGATTGCAATTACACTTCTACTGGCTAAACAGTAAAAATTTTGTCACAATAAAACATGGTTTGATATTATAAAATTTCTGTTGATACAATCAAAAATTCAGTCATTAAACGTTAGAACAATTCGGTTGTCGAATTTTTATACCCTATACCACTATGTGGTTTGGGTATAATGACTTTGTGCTGCTGTTTGTAACAACCAAAAATATTTGACCTAGACCCATCTTTAATTATACCGATCGAATCAGAATCACTTTCTGAGTTGATTTAACAATGTCCGTCCGTCTGTGTGTCCATGTAAACTTTGTAATCAAGCTGCAGGTCGCAAATATGAATATATTTTGATGAAATTCGGTATGTAAGCTTTTATCGGCTATGGGATGAACGCTATTGAAATTGGTGAGAATCGGTCCATGTTCAGCCCCCATACAAATTACCCATTACTCAAATTGGGTTTGTATGCATTCATTACATCCATTAATGAGTAGTCCAACAATGATCCCTTTGACCCCATATAGAGCTGCTTCCAGATCTTCACTTAATTCTATTAAAAAACAAAAATATTGCACTGATTCTTCTCAAATTTTGTTTGTATATATTTTTGCAAAATACAAGAGACTTTACCAAACATGATCAGGATCGGTCCATTTTTGGACCAAGTCCCTATATAGATATAGCATCCGATATGAACTTTTTCATATCTGCAGCCAAAAAAAATTAATAAAAATCCCACTCAAATTTGGTTTTTGCTTATTTTCTATGTCCAGTTAGTTGGGCCTAAGAGATAGGGTCTCTAAACGCATGGTATAGGGTATCGTATAGTCGGTCCAGACCGACTATAATTTTCTTACTTATTTTTTCTGTGTGTGTGGAAGTATCTACATATATTTTAAATTGAATCTGCAGATTAATTTCAGAATGCTCAAAGTGAAGATACAAATACGAACGAAGACAATGATTATGAAGCACAAAGTAGTCGATACAATTTTCGTTGAAGAAAGCATAATCTGATTCTGAGTGTTATATATTGTATACTAACAGCCGATTATGACGAACACAATCTAAGGTTGCAGTGGAAGTATGTCATGGCTAATGAGACTTAGAAGTTAGTACAACTACCTAAAAGTAAAAGAGCTATTCTGAAGACATTAAATTTTAAAGGACGCAATACAGTTTCATGTATTTTTACTTGAGAATTAAGTTAGAAGAAAATGATATTGGCTATAAATATGATGATGGTGTAATTGCTGCAGAATAAAAATATTTAGCTTAAGAGTTAATTAACTGTTCAAGGTGTGAGTTTTATTTAAACTGATCAATATATACAAGTGTCATATTGAATATAAAAAAGAAAGCCTCAGATGTACTAAAAATTTTCGTATATCAAATATCGATTTAAATAATGTGAAGTTTCTATATCGGCCTCCATTTGTGTCACCTATGTTTTTCGGTATTTCGCAATGGCAACAAGGCCAGCTATTACTTTCGCTGTTTTATATGTAAGTATTTTTAATGATTTTTTTAAGGTGAACGTGTTGCTGCACTGCAAACAACTTATCATTAAATTGTTACTCAGATTCAGATTTTGCTAGGGATATAGAAAATAGACATTCAGCTGGAAGTTTTGTTGCAATGTTATTGGGAGCTCGGATTTCATGGTCGTCATGATCCGCTTTCTATTATCGAGTCGGAAATCATTGCCGCCTATGAATGTATTAAGGAGCTAATTTGGGTACAAAGTTTTTTAGAATATTTCACTGATGGCAACCTTCTAATTCCCATTTAATGTTTGGATTATCAAAGTGGTATAAACTCGTTAAGGTTCACGCACAGTTTCATAAACGAAGGCATATGAGAAAAAGGGGTTTCAATAACAGAACAATTGGCATTTATTTTTAAAACTTGCTTTTACAGCGACAATTTAATATAACAAATAAATTACTAAATATTAGTTATTGTAAATGGATGACTAACTATCTCTTATATTAATAGGCTAGGCGATTTCTTGTGACCGATGTTTTGTTCTACGGTCTTATCATGATTTTAACCAACCGTATATTATTTGAAAAGTATTTCCTTTTAGCCGTTTGGCAGATTTACAGATTTTTAAACTTTTTCCTTTATTTTGAGTAAATTGCATTTAACATATACATAACATTACACATATGCTATATGTGTTTTATTAAATTTGTTAAGGAGTTTGTTACCTACATTCACAATAATAATAAAGCATAAAAGTGTTGGTTTGTGAATTGGCTAAGTTTAAATACGTAGCTGCCTAGAAATTGCACTCGAATTTCGAGTGCTGGAATCTGCTAGTACATACAAAAGTAAAAGTTTTTGAATCAATTTGTTTACATATTTATTCGATCATACCTTTTAACTAAGCATCTTATACGTTTATGTTTTGTAGAGAGATATCATTGATTTGTAGTTAAGTTTTTTTATCAATTAGAGAAAACAAAATTTTCATTCGTAATTTATTTATACTATGCAAAGCGAACATTTTTATCTGCTAACATATTCATATGTTGCAATATATATATAACTCAGAATTATGAACCGAATACATTAGTATCATTGAGATTGTGATATTCTCCGATATCCTTAATTGTCTTTTGCAGTTTTCAACTTATTTTCCATCTTGGGTCATAAGGATATTGTAATCATATAATGTCTGTGATCGTCAGGTTCTGTTAGAATTATTAGACGATATGTACTTTTGTCGTCCAGTAGTTCACCTGCTAGATTTTTAGAATTATTATTTGCGTTATTGTTTCTTCTGCACGGTAGATTAGTCTTTGTTATAATGTTCATATTTTCAATTGTGTTAATGTTGACATTGCTAAGAATAACGTTGTTGGTGGAATTGTTTTTAATATTATTGATATTATCAATTGATGTGATGTTTATTTTGCGTGTTGTTTATGTTTGTTTCTAGACTTTTATTTTTGTTATTATTAGTAAAAATATTGTTTTAGCTAAGAGCAATATATATGTTATTGGTAGTTGTGTTGCTATTGTAGGTTCTGCGTATGAGATTGTTGTTTTTTGATTGTTATCGACTAAAAATGGGGTGCTGTAGCTAATGTTTTTATTACAGTTGGTTGGTATAATGTTATTACTGTCTACCTTTCTGTTATAAAATTTGATTTTTTTTTTGTATTTAGTGTAGTTGCCTCAGGCAAATATGACATGTCTGATGTATCCTTTCGCTAGCGCATTATAAACCTGGTGCAGTATATAATAAGTTGCGTAAAAGCTATGGTGATATAATGTCCAGGCAGCGTTACGTAATTTCTTTTGGAGTTGGTTAACGTGTGTTCCAAATTTAAAAGTATCATTTATATGCGCTCTTAAGTATTTGTAGCGATTTACTTGTTTAATGAAATATTCAAAGTCGACGTAAAAGTTCAGTATAGTAATACCCCATGAATTTGACATTCGCAGGGCAACCTTTTTTATGTCCTTTTATATTTTTTCCTTATCTTGATGCAAGTTTGTTTAGTTTTTCAGATATAACTCAAGAAGCGTTAATAATTTTTTATTTAATTCTTGGCAAAGAGTTTTAGTAAAGGCAGTTGGATTAATTATGTCGATTGAAATCTTCAAAAATTTTAATTTTTTCACCTATTTTTAATATATTTTTTTTTTTTTTTTTCAAAATATATAACACATCACAGCGTACGATTATTTATTACACTGTGCAACAAATTTCGGGTGATCGCCGCCAGCCTCAACAATTCCAATGAGAAATGAAAGTAGACCATTAAGTAAACAGAACTGCCGAAAGGTTTTTTATTTTATTTATTTTTTTATTTTATTTATTCAGTCTATGGAATCATCTTTACAGACTACTTAAAGTATATGTACATTTATACTATAATTTATATATATAATTAAACATTTAAAAAAATTGATATATAACGTTTATTTAATTCAGTTGATTTAATGCATTTAAGTGTAATATAATATCTCTTCTCACAATATCCAAACTTTTATTAAAATCAATAAACTGATACAGCATATTAAACTCATCACAAATTCTACGTAGTGGATTAAAATTAGCATAGTTTGTACAATAATATTTGATAGTTAGAAAGTTATAATTTCTTGATGATCGAAAAGGAATATTTGTATTTATTTTGTTGATAAGAAATTCAGATATAAGACTACCATTTAACAGTTTTAACAGGAAAGTAACATTTAGCATATGTCTGCGACTTTTCAACGTAGGAAGCTTAATTAGAGCCAGACGATTTTCATAAGATGGCAACATCATATTAGGATCCCAGCCCAAACCACGAAGACAAAATAACAAAAATTGTTTTTGAACTGATTCAATTTCATTCGAATGTATATGATATTGCGGATCCCAGACTACAGACCCATATTCGAGTATTGGTCTTACCAAGGTAGTAAACAATTGTTTTGTCGTATACGGATCCGAAAACTCTTTAGCCCACCATTTAATGAATCCAAGTACACCAGTAGCTTTATTTATTGTTAGCGAAATATGACTTCTAAAGTCTAATTTTTTATCCAGAAGTTCGCCAAGGTCGTTGAATGAATCAACTAAATCAAGCACAGCATTATTCATGATATACCGACCATTAATTGGAATTGATCTTGTAAAAATCATATATTTGCATTTTTTGACATTTAGGTCCATTATATTCATATTACACCAAGTAGTTAAACGATCAATATCATTCTGTAAAAGTGATTGTTGATCGAGATTGTTGAGGGTAAAAATTAACTTTACATCGTCTGCATACATTAATGTAGTTGAGTGTTTAATTACAGAAGGGAGATCATTTATAAATAGCGTAAATAAAAGAGGTCCCAAGTGACTACCTTGAGGTACAGCAGATAATACTTTTATGTTGTTGGAATACGAGTTACGAAACTTAATACATTGTATTCTGTCTTTTAAATATGATCCAATCCATTTTATTAGCATTATACCAAAGCCCATACGGTCAAGCTTAAACAACAATAGATCATGATTTACTTTATCGAATGCCTTGCTAAAATCATTATAAATAACATCTGTTTGTTTCATATTAATAAAACCATCATTTACCAAAGTTGTAAGCTCCAAAAGATTTGTTATTGTAGAGCGTGATTTGCAGAATCCATGTTGCGTTGGAGATATGATAGAGGACACATGATGTGACAACGTGTCATACATATATAAGTTTTTCGAATAGTTTTGGAATAGCACTTAATTTAGCGATACCTCTATAATTCGAAATACCAGCTTTAGATCCAGACTTAAAGAAGGGAATAATAAATGATTCTTTCCAAATGGGAGGAAAGTAACCCAATTTAAGGGATATGTTAAACATATAAGTCAAAGGAATATACAATAAATGTGCGCAGCGCTTTAAAATGCAACTAGGAACACCGTCAGGACCAGCAGCATACGACAATTTTAATTTTGTCAGGGCATTCAGAACTGTATGATGATTGATGGATGGTATATTAATAATTGAAGATTCCGATATTATGTATGGATACAGATTATTTAATAGTTGGAGTTATCATCTGAAGATTCTAAATCACCGTACTTCATGACCGAAGGAAAGTTCGCAGTACGTCTTTTAGAATTAATAATTTTATAAAATGATTTTGGATTATTTTTTAGATTATTCCTTACTTTAATTAAATAGTTATTGTAGGCCAATTGATTAGCAATAATAAATTCCGATCTTGATAACGAGTATTTCATATAATCTATCAAAGTTCCATATTTTCTATAATTTTTGTACATTTTGTTTCTCTTATTTTTAAGTTGCGATAGATGTTTTGTATTCCAAGGAGGACCATTCGATTTAGGAGGTAACATTTTTGGTACAGATGCCGAGAAACATTCAAAGAGGTGATGATAAAATGTATGCAAACACAAGTCCAAGTTATCATTGCAACGAGATAACACATTTATCCAGTCAATTTGGAATAGATGGAGTTGTAAATCTTGGTAATTTGTTTTATTAAAGCTGTGAGTTAACTTTTTTATGAAGAGGATAGGAACAAAAGCAAGATATCTCAAGTGTTGGATGGTATATATCTTCCGGATTAGAAATAGGGCTATGCCGCAATATTGAAAAGTCATTAGGTTCATTAACGAAAATAAGGTCAAACAGTCTACCAAATGCATTTGTGACGGAGTTGACTTGGAAAAGACAATTTTCCAATAAACCATGAATAAATGCAGCTAAAGAATCGGAATAATGAGATGGAACTAAATAATTGGTATCAGGATCAGCTTTCCAGAATGTAGACGGCATGTTAAAATCTCCAATTAACATTAATAAATCAGATGGTTTTATATAATTTTGGATTAAATCAACAGCTTTCAGATGATCCTCATAAACAGAAAGCGGAGAGTTAGGCGGAATGTATGAGCAAATAATGTATATGGACCTGTTATTAATTTTAGCTAAAACACATATAATCTCAATATGTAAAAAATCGTTTAAGATAATTTCTTCAGACGAAAATTCGTTTAATATAGCAACCAATACTACACTGATTATTATTTTTATCAGATTCAATTCTTTCACAACTTTCTCTATCTTTTCAAAAAATTTGATATTTAGGGCAAAAAATCTCAGAGTTATTAACTTTTTTACTGAGCCAGGTCTCCGTAAATATAATAATATGATTATTGAAGCCAAAGCTATTACAATAAATTGACGAAAGTTTTGAATTCATACCTCTAACGTTGTGATACAAGATGTATATTAGGGAAGCCGAGCATTATCTTCTTCTCTATATATAAATTCACGTATTAATGCGTTTTTAGGCCAAAAACTGGCATCTACGATTTGTTCAAATAGGTATTCAGGAACAATTATTTTAAATGATGCTCTATTTCTGGAATTCATTTTGTAAACACTAATATCCTCAGGAATACATTTTTTAATTTTAGAGATCACATAAAATTTCATCTCATCAGCTTTCGTATCATGTGCGAAACGTGTAGCAAATATAGTTTTCTTCGGAGGAATTGTTCGCAACCTAGGAGTGGGTATTGATTCAATACCAGTTGTAGGCACTATATTTGAAGTACCAGATGTTGAAGCAGATGGGATTTGTGATGCAGCATCAAAATTATTCAATCGACCAGCGTTCTCAGGATTATAAAGTAAATTATTAGCCGTAGCAGTTCTAGGCATTGAAGAAATATTTGGAGCACTAATGTTCAGAGCATGCTGAGTACTATGGTTATTAGCATTTGATGTAATCGGAAATGTTGCAGTTTCATTTAATATTGGAGTAGGTTTATTAATTAAAACTTGAACGTTGTTTGAATGAGAAACGGCAGGATCAATACCTGTAATATTTTGAAAAGGATTTGGTAAATATAAAGCAGATGCAGTAGCAGTTGTACTATTCTGAAAAGTTACATCGAATTTAATTTCTATGGCCTCTTGAAGTTGGGCCAATTTTATCCATTTTTTGCACTATTAGTGAAAACTGAAAAAAAAACGAATAAATATATAAATATATTTAATGGAATGTAATTGTGCGTACTTATTGTTGCATTTAAATCAATGTGGAAAAAAATATCTCTTCCTTTATTTCAACAAATGGTGGGCGGTATAGGCGTGGTCAAATATAAAGAAATTATCAATTTTGGATTACAATGCACTACATAACATTCATTGTCTTTTTCAAAAAAATTTCAAACTATTCTGGATCAGATGAATCTGAAATTCTATTGAATAGTAGAATTTATTTTCAGAATGTGCTCTGAATGTTTTGAAAAAAAAAAGATTTTTTAAATTTTTTTGTTTAATTAAAAAAAATGTATTTAAAAAGTTTTATGGGAACAACTAACTCAGAGTTGCCATTTTGTTCACTGGAACCAATATAAATATTTTAAACTATATGGTTCGGAGTCTTTTTGATGCTGATGAAGCTGTAAATCCTGGGCCGTCACCCTCCTCTTTCGAGGCCGAATGCATTTCCGCTTCACTCTTTCAATTAGCTCCGTTATTATCTTAATTTATTTCTTCTTGGTCTATAAATAAGTTTGATTTGCGTTTTCTATATAGTGTGGCTATTGCCCCAGGTGCCATTTAGAAATTGAGCCAAAACTTCTGATTTGCATTGTGAAAGCTCTAACTTACCAACAATGAAATCTAACTGGGTTTGAGTAACTAATATTGGAGGATTTGAAACATTTGGGCTAAATTCACACAATGAAAATGGTTCAATGAAATCACTTTCAAGAGTAATACCCGACGACATGTCCGGGCTCGGAGGTTTTAGCACTGGAACGATTTCGGAGTGTTGTATTGGAGTCTGAGCGCAGGAAACACTCATGTATACATTATTCTTCATTTTTCTTCTATTCATACTTCGAACAGAGTTTTTGCATGCATAACAATTTGAATTATTGTGTTCAATTGGATCAATCCAGATCATTGGCATTCCAAATGTCAAACATTTTATTAGAAGATCACTGTAACAATTTTTGCAAACCACATTAGGAGCACAAAACATATTGTAAATGATAGGTTGGTTGAAATATTTTTCATAAGCAAACTGTGAAGTGAAGTGGCCACAAAAGTAACAAAAATTATTAATATTAAGCTTTAAAACAAATTATTTTACAGATTTTAAAATTAAAAAACACACTTTTTATTTTAAATTAAATTAACTAAAGTCAAACTTCACGATATTTTAAACTTTCATCAATGTTTTCTAACAACTAATTTAAATGCATCAAATTACATGTTTATTACTTTCTTTTATTTGTTTAAAAAAAAATTAAAACAACAATAGAACAGTTAAGTTTTAAAATTGTTAAATATAAGGCAGTAACCACTATATTTACTTATCTAGTTCATTTTATGTTCAATGTTCATGCTTTGTGTGTCAGTGCTCCAGCAGCTGGATGTAGTGTATCCAACAAATGATGTTGTTGTTGTTAATTTTCACTAACTTGTTGAGGCTGGTTTTTCTTGTAGCACAGTATTATTAGTAGAGTATAAGATGTGTATGTATACGTATGAGTGATGTGTTTGTTATTAATTCAAGCATATATCAGTATTTTTTATTCAATAACCCCAAATTAGCGTTTTGTTTCTTTGCTAACTATAGTGTTGGTAAAATGTTAGTTGTTCTTAGATATAAAATAAAAAGTACATGAATTACAAGTATTTTATAATGAAGGAGGTATCAATATTTAAAGCAAATTGAACTTTCATTTTAACATAAAAATTAAAACGTGAATTTGTTATGAAAAACAAACAAAAATTAAGATAAGAATATCAAACACCATCATCTTTTTGCATCGATGATACCAAAATATTAAAATAACACATTTGGAAAAACATTTACTTCTATAGATTTTTATCACTCTCATATTCGTCTTGGGACTCTTAAAATATGTAATAAAAACGAACAACAGGGAATTGTTTACTTTCATAAGCAATAAGGGGATGAGTTCCAATATTATGCTTAGGTGTATTCCCTTAGCTTTATATTTCAAGAAATCGACAAAAAAATTTAACTTATAAGGAATAATTTTATCAGAATCTAAAGACAAAACAATAGATCTCCACATAACCACATCTTAAACGAAGTAGTATTGCTTTCATATAAGAACAATCATACTCAAAAAAATAAAAAAAAGAGTCTTAATATTGGCAATGGAAAGTAATTTGTTTCAAAATCGTTAAGTATTTTTCATTCCTAATATCAGTTTAAAAAAAAAATATGTTAATTTCTTAGATTATTGGTGACGGAATTTAATAATAATTATAGATATTTGATATCCAATATAGCTTTAACGGGTCTAATTGTTTGTCTTAACTGTACTCCTATCTTCGTTTAGAAATGTAATTTTTTTTAAGTCTATAACTGAAAAAGTTTGGTTACCGAAATGGATTACTTTTCAGTTTGAAATCTTATATGGATTGTTGTTTATCGACAACTTCAACTTGGCATGTTTGGTGTAGTTTTCTACTCGACATAAAAAAAGTTGTATGAAAATAGTACCTTGCACGTCAAGTGTAAAAAAAAACAAGAAACCAAACAACAATAGATGTTATGGAAATGGTAGGCTAACGAAATGTAAGCTAATATGAGTATCGTTTTGATAGCAGGTTATGCAATTTTTAATATCAAGTACGATTTTTTTTTCTTTTTTTTTTTTGTAACAGCAGGTAATGTAATATTGTTTTTTAATGTCAGTTAACACTAATTAGTCTGTGTATGCTAGAATTAGATGCGCGGTGCTTTGGACCCCATTTGCATGAAGCACATACAAAATGGAACTTTTGCAGATTTCATAGAAGAAACTATTACACATGTAGTAAAGGTCCACTTCTAATTACGGACAAAATAAAAACTATATAAAAAAAAATCCGAACTTTCAGTACGAAGTAAATGCAAGATTACCACAAGCGCCATCAACTCAACGAAAACTGCCAAGCATATAGCTTCCCATAAACAATAAATCGCGTTCTACAGTCCTTAGTAATTTGCCATCAAGAAGTTGAGAATGAGCCAAAATTACTGGCTCGTCACAAAAAATCGCACTCTTTTTTTTGCAGGAAATAATATGAGCACGATAAAAAATAAGATAAGTACATTTTTACAATCCGCAGTCAATATATTTTAAAAAAAATATCCAGATAATTTTTTTCGATGAGAAAAAGTTTAACTTCAACAAACAGATATTTAAGATTTATACTAAAGAGATTTACGTAAGTGACCACTGTATATTTCCAAACTGAATCCGGCAGAGTACACAAATCAAAACCATGAACAAAAATATTATTTTTCCTCTATGTAATGCCTCTGCAAGGCCAATAACCCGCCTTGCATGTGGTTAGAGTCACACAATATACCTCAAGTGTAAAGACCAGCCTCTTCTCTTGTCCAGTATCCCATGGGAAACATCAGGGATTAATGGTGCACAACATCCGTGGATGCAATAAGCAATTCAACACAACTGAGGCCCTCAAAGCCGCGATTATTGAATGTTGGGAGACAATCACAAATGATGTTCTTTTAAATCTTCTAAATAGTATGCCACAACTAATTTTTGAGCTTATCTTCATAATAGTTTTTAGTTTTAATTCAAAATATCTTTTATTTTAATTATTCATTTTAAAGGTTGCAGCTATAATTCTGCAGCACAAAAAAGCTAGCTTTTTACTAAAATTAAAAAAAAAATAAACTAATTAACTAGTTATGATAAAAATTGTTGCAAAAGTGTACTACAGTAAGTGAAATTGAATGTGCTAATTTTAAATAATTCTAAATTTTTATCAGTTTCTTATAGTTTGGTCGAAAAAAGTATAAGAAACAAAGAAAATAATGCTTTTTACATTTACCAATATATGTTTTTATTTTAATTGTATTAGTTTTTTGTCGATTATATGACAAGTAAAAGCCTTCCTTGATTTTTTTAAATTGAATTTATTAAAACAGACTGGCTTTACATATGGCACATATGTCTATATAATAACAGTGACTATATATCTATGATGATTCCCAAAAAAACTCGGCTCTAGCTATAACCGCCAGTGACCTGGACTAATTCTTAGAAACCTCCTTTTTAAGATATTCAAGTTTTTAGATTACATTAGCATATTTAAATCTCTGTTCGATTTAACCGATGATACATTGCATAATTTTTCAATAATTGCATTTGCTTGGATTTTATCTGATCAATTTCTTTTTTTCTTTTTAATTATAAGGAGCATGCAACAGAACTACAATCACTCAGTATCAGAAAAAAATTAATTTGTTTATATTTTGAGCACCTTAAACCAGATCTCACAATCGGTATATAGTATTTTAAAGTATCCGAAAATAAATTAAAATAAAATTCTTAATAAATCCGAAATTATCCCTAAGCTCTCTTTTGTTGTGTCTTATATCTGACTTTCTGGTTGAATTTTTCTTTTTAATGTGTTCAAGGACTTATAGGTCAAATTTCACTGTGAATATTTTTGGTAACACTTAAACCCCTAAAATCACTGTTTTAATAGTGTTTTTGGCTCTTTTAACAATGTGCCAGAGCAGGGAAACACTAACACCCCCCCCCCCGCCAAATAAAATTCAGATGTAAACATTCAAAACGTCGATACACACGTCTTTTTTTTTGCCTCCTCTATCAAAATTTATAGGTCGGACCTTGTAATTTTGGAAAACATTTGATTTTCTTGTACAGCGTAATTATTCAAAATTTCTGAAATGGAGTCATGTTTTAAAATTTGTGTACCATATACCACTATGTGGTCAGGGTATAATGACTTTGTGCTGATGTTTATAAATACCAAAATTATTTGACCTAGACTCAGTTTTTATTATAGCGGTCAACTCAGAAGCACTTTCGTAGTTCATTTAATGCTGTCCGTCCGTCCGCATATATATCTGCGTTTAATCAGAAATTTAAGAAATTAAGTATATAAGATTTTATCAGCCTTACCACAAACGCTATTGAAATTGGTGGAAATTGCATGGCCAGACCCAGCTCTCATACAAATAGGTACTATCAGACCGATATAAATGGTGGTAAGATCCAAATTATCATATAGAAGTCCATATAATTTGTTGTATATATATGTCTTATATAGCCACTAATGGGTGGTCCAAAAATAAACACAGCAGGATCATTTTAGTACTAGTGTCATTATAAATCTGATTTCCGATCTTTAGTTGTATACATTTTATACATTTTTTCCATATAACACATAAATTGGTTTATGATTTCTTACTATGTCCTGTTATTGCCTCTGAATTTTCATAGTCTTTTTTAAGATCCATTATCAGTTAGTTTATGAAACATTAAACAGGGTTGCCATTTTAATGAATAAATAACTGGAAAGTCATCATATGGTTCCGACAGAACTTAAAGAACGTTTTCTTCAATCATAACTAAACATTTATCAGCTGAAACATTTGGGTCAGTAGATACACCATGAGTTGGAAGAAAGTACTTGTTATACCCTCCACACAACTGTGCAGAAGGACATATAGGTTTGGCATTCCATTTGTAACGCATTTTCGACCTCATAAATTGTATATATTTTTGAAATCAGGCTCATTTACAATATAAACCGGTTACCATGGTAAAGTTCCGATATGCTAGTTTGTCATTATTTCGAGCAGCTTGGTATTGAAAATGGGGTACATTTGGCATCTTTTTGTCGAGATATATCCAAAAAGGTGAACACACCTCTAAAAAAAATTAAATTCAGTTTTTTTTTTTGTCGTAATATATAGTATTGATTTTATCAAATTATTAAATTGTTGACTTTTAAATATGTTGTTTATATTTTTATAAGTAGTGCAGATATTAATTTAAACCTAAAAACCAAACTCCCTTACTTTTTTTGTTACTACAATACTTCATTTCTTTTGTCGGAGTAAACCAATTGCTGCTGTATAGATAGTATGAGCTTCATTTCGGTAAATGTGGTATTTTCATATTCACACTTTCGACAAATACTCATTGAAAATACCAAGAATTTTTACAGTTTGAATCAAATACTAATTATAAAGTGTTTGAATTTTTTTAAACAGAATACGTTTTCTATAAAACTCTTTTTGTATGATATAAGAGTAACCCTGCCCGCGTTGCTGGACAATACAATAATACAAATTTACGCCTTTGTATTAAAAATGAAATCTTCCAGATACAATTGACATTTTCCAAAAAAGAAAAAAAATTATTGTGGTGCTTGGTGGTAAACGACATTTTTACAAAAAATAAATAAACACGTAAATATGCAACATGCAGTTGACCGTATGTAAATAAAGGAACTTCTAAAGTTATGCTGCAAACTTGCAGAGACTGACCTTGATGTTTATTAATAGTCATTGCAAAGCCAAACGAACGGGAAACTGTAGTCACTGAGATTCACATGACATATCATTGAGAGACATTGGTGTGCGTAGTATTAAAACATCTTCGCCTTTATCCATATTTTTTCCTTTCACTAAACTTGGGAAGAATTTTTCAATTAATACTTCTTTTGTTTGTGCGAAATTGTAAAAATCTCTCGGAATAGTAATAAACCATCATTATTAATTGGCATTTTAACGTCATCCGTTAAAAACATTTTGCAATCGCACGTATATATTGCAGGTGAGTCTTAATCTTTTAACATATTTCCATAGGTTTGGTAGCTTCAAATATGCATTTATTTCATCAGATGGTCAGTTGAGGTAACAGATAGCGTTTGTCCGAAGTCTCCTGCTAGCAATATTAAAGCACCACCAATTACATTTTGATTTCCACGGAAATCGTAAATTGTTCCATCCAAGCTTCAATTGATTTATTGTGTGCCATTCTGCATTCTACTTACAACAAAATATCAATTTGTTCTAAAAGTCTAGCCATGCCAGAGGTTTTTGATGAGCTGCATGATGGTACTTCATGTATCGTCATATTCAAACGCAATTTTAGCGCTGATGTGCTTTCCTACCACCATCCAATAAAGTGGCTGTAATTCTAGAAGAGGTTAGAGTCAAAGATATTCTACCATCTGCTCGTACACTTGCTAAAATTAAAGTTATCAAAAATTTTTTACCAGTCCGTCCGTCCGTCCGTCTATGTGTCCATGTAAAGCTTGTAATCAAGCTGCAGGTCGCAAATGTGAATATATTTTGATGAAATTTCGTTCATAAGCTTTTGCCATAGAATGAAAGCAGTTGAAATTGGTGAAAATCGGTCCATGTTCAGACCTAGCCCCCATACAAATGACCCCTATGAAATCAACATAAATTGCCATAAGATACAAATTATCATATAAATCTTATTCAAATTGGGATTGTATGTGTTTATTACATCCATTAATCAGTAGTCTAAAAATAATCCCTATGGAACAACTTTTAGTCATAGGCCCCATATAGAGCTGCTTCCCGATCTTCACTTAAATCTTTCAAAAAACAAAAGTATTGCACTGATTCTTCTCAAATTTTGTTTGTATATATTTTTGCAAAATACAAGATATCTTACCAAACATGGTTAGGATCGGTCCCTTTTTGGGCCTAGTCCCCATATAGATATAGTATCCGATATGAACTTTTTCTTATCTGCAGCCAAAAAAATTAATAAAAATCCCACTCAAATTTGGTTTATGCTTATTTTCTATATCCAGTTAGTTCGGCCTGAGAGATAGGGTCTCTAAACGCATGGTATAGGGTATCTTTAGTCGGTCTAGACCGACTATAATTTTCTTGTTTGTTGCTGTTGGTTTAATTTCGGAATATTTTCTTGAACAAAATTTGTCAATACATTTCGATCGTAATTCTGTTTTTGAGGAAAAATTTGATTAAAATATCATTTCTTGAACGATTTGGTGATGGTATACCCAACTGAGCCAAAGCTTCACTCTTCATTCCTAAACAGATATCCTCAATCAATGTCTCATTATACATTCCGCTGTATAATTCAATTGAATATTATTAGTTAAGGTAAGCATTCAATATAAAATATCTTCCGTCATGTAATCATTAAATTCCATCCATATATTATTTGGATTGCAAGTTGAGATAATGACGGGAAATAAAATTGTAATTTCTTGTGGATATTGTGATACCAACGCATGAGTTAATGTAGTTTCTCAATGTGAATCGTGTTCAAGCAATCCGAATTTTTGACATGCTTAACGATAAGTGGCGCATAATTGTCCATCATGTGTTCTCGAATAATTAAATGATGTTGGACCATGAGCATTAGTGAACTGTGTAAATTTGACCTAAACCATCAGTTTCAAAGACATTTGGATGACCATGAACAGGTTTGCCTTACTTTCAACGTTGAAATTGCTTTTTTTGTGATAGAAACTGAGCATAAAGCAATGTTCTTGCAAATGAATCTTCTTGGCACAATTTAAAAAATGTGGTCAATGTTGCATTTGGTGGCCTAATTGCTCTATGTGCTGAATTTTTATCATCAAAGCAACTGAAACTAACAGCTAACTATTGATCGGTCCGGTATTTTTCGTTCATTACAAAATAAAGCATACGCCATACTGCTTCATTATAGCTGATGTATTGACCAGTTCGTAATGTGTTATTTCTTCATTTTCAACAACACTACCTTTCGTGATATATTTACAAATATATTTGATCGCTTTAACTGAATTGCAGTATTCAACGTAAATGTGTGTCTTAATAGCTTTTAATAAAATTTGTGAATATGGGGCAATCCAACAACTGACGACCCCGATTTGTTGTGTTCCCAATTTGACAGTTATGGATTTACCATTATTTTGTGTTGATGGTCGACGATATAATAGTATCCGTCTCGCATACATACTGAATTCATACTCAAAGTATCGAATGGTCCACGAATCATGTTTTTGGTAACAGCTTCATGCAATTTAGGATCAATTTCAGGATCAAGAATTTCTGCTGATACAATTTTATCAATTTGTCTTGGCGGTTTTTTATCAACCGTCCATATTAAAATGAGAGCGAGCAGTAGTCCTCTCTTTTGCCATTCAATCGAATACATCCAGCCGCGTACTTCGCCAAATATATTTAATTTTAGCAACATGTCCATTAACTATTTCATCTTTTGTCCAAATACACATGCAGCAATATCACGTCGGTCTGTTGGCTCTTGGCCTTCAAATAAATGTTCTTTAATTTCTTTCCGTTGCGGATTGAACGTAACAGTTATAAAAAATCAGGTCTTCCATAATGACGCACATAACACATTACGTGGTCCGCCAACTTGGCGGTGGTAAAATTACCATATTGCCAATATCATTAGGATCCACATCATTGTTTACAGCATCACGCAAATGAATGTATTCATCCGATCGTAGTTTTGGTTGGTTATATATGAAGTGATTTAAAGGATAAGTTTCAACAATGTATTGATGCAAAAATTTATGGCAACGCAAAATGTGATTGTAAACAATTTGTCGAAAAATTAATCGATACAGGTAATATTCATAGCGCTTAACTTATTATCAGTTACAGCACCTGCCATAAAATGTAAAAAAATAAACTCCATTATGAATTCACACATTTTGTATGGAAAAACACACTGTCAGAATAGTGTGCGGAGGAAAATGCACATGCGTAGATATTTTTCAATGTTCTTTGCTTTTGAACCATCAACGCATACATAGGTTTGTAAATCGGTCAAGCCGTTCTCGAGTTTTAGATAGCCTAACACACAGCGTTTGATTTTTATAGATAAGATAAATATTATTTTATGTATGACCTCTCCTTAAAAAACTGTTTTTTTTTAATTTTTTTCCCCATAAATGTCTTATAAAATTCGTCAGAAATAATGATCTAAAAGGATTTTTTGAAATTCTAATTATCTCTGTAGTTACAGAGCTACGTAGATATGTATGCATATATTTGTACGACAATATAGAAAATGCTTGTAATAAAACTTGAAGGGGTGCGAGGTAAGGTTTTAGAACTTTTTTTTGTATTTCTCTTTCTGAATGTACAACATGACGAGAGTGTTGTTTCAAAATTTCGAGTACATAGGAGCAAAAGTTAAGAAGATACAGCGTTTTCAGCGACCACCCTCATACGGTATATCGTATATAAAACAGTTTTTAAAAAACTTTAAATCGATTTTGTTGCAAATAATATCATAACTCGTTACCGGATCATGTGAAATAAAAAAATCGAAATGTGTTTAAACGGATGTGTTTCCCGAGGTAATCACGAAGAGTTTTTGTAATTTTTTTGCTAGGCAGCATTTTTAAATTTCGGTGAATTTGTTGCCAGCGGATCTGCGGATCCGGATTCTCATGATCCGGTGAACACCATAAGTCTTTACCGGTTCATGCGAAATAAAAAGATCGAAATGCGTTTAATAGGTGACATGTTTCCCGAGGTAATAACGAAGAGTTTTTTTCAATTTTTTTTTTTTTTTTTTTTTTTAGTGAAAACACGATTTTTGTATAAAATTTCGTTGAATTTGTTGTTAAAAAATGGGGCGGAAAAATGGCAAATAAAAAACTCTTCTTGATTACCTGATGATTTGTGTGTGGAAATAGTGTTTAAAATTTCAAAAGAATCGATCAAGTAGATTTCGACTTATGATGTTCACGGACTTCAAACATGTTGTTTGCGAGAAAATCGATTTGCTCTGTCGCTAAATTATGTAATGCTCATGTTAATGCGATTTCCTCTGTAAGTAATCGTCTGAAACTTGCTGACTCAATTCTAATACCTGGTGATTTCAATTTACGTAACGTATTGTGACATTATTCGTCTGATTCCTTATAGTTTATTCAATCTACGACATTTCCATTTTATGCTACACTTCTTGAGAGTATATCTGATCCGGGGCTATTTCAGATAAATTGTGTTTTAAACTCGACAAAAAAATGTTGAGTCTAGTTTTTTTTGGATAATGTTGAAAGTTTTGTAGTGAATTGCATGAAGATCGATTTCACCCTACTCCTGGTATAATTTTTTATGGTGGCCAAGAAGAGCCTATAACGAGGCTAAATACTACTATGAGTAAATCAATTTGCTTTTAACCTACGATTATAAAAAATTGAATGATTACTGATTGTAAATGAATTGACTGGTCATTTTTGGTTGATAATCGGCTCCTTAATACTTGCACCATGGACTCTCTTTTGGTAAAATTTTATGATATATTGATATTGATATATCTTTCCCATCAGAACTTTGAGCATACTGGTCCTCCGTTTCACCGGAATTGTCGAGGCTAAAAAACAGAAAATCTCGCCTTTCTAAAAGATACGCAAAATCGTATTCAACTTTTGACTATACTAAATATTCTACCGCTTACGGTGATTATAATTTACTGAATAATAATTGCTATACGAGGTAGTTGGATGATTTAAAATCAAACTTTGCTAATAGCCCAAAGTCCATCTTTGACTTTGTACGTGTTAAGCGCAAATCATCGTCGTTCCCGCCTACAATGCTTTCCAATGATAATTCAGCCTTATCATGATATTGCAAATATGTATGCTGAATTTTTTAAGTCCACGTATGACAACTCTATTTCAAATACTTTAACCATCGCTAACTATCCATCTATATATATAAAATTCATTTTCTGTTTGTTTGTTTGTTTGTTTGTTTGTTTGTTTGACCGCTATACAAATTTTTATTTTTCAACGGATTTTCATGAAATTTTGTACACACGATCTCTATACCCCAGGAAAGGTCGCCATATACTTTTTACCGGCCACGCCTACTTTTACGCCCACTTTTTATATACAATTCCTTTTCTGCTTTTTGGTATATTTGTTCGCTATAAAAAAAATTTTATTTTTCAACGCATTTCTCTGAAATTTGGTAGACACGATCTTTGTACCCCAGGCCAGGTAAACGGGTGATTCTTTCGGCCACACCTGCTTTTACGCCCACTTTTTATATACAATTCATTTTCTGCTTTTTGGTATATTTGTTCGGTATACAAATTTTTATTTTTCAACGCATTTCTCTGTAATTTGGTACACACGATCTTTGTACGTCAGGCCAGGTCAACGGCTGATTCTTGCGGCCACATCCACTTTTACGCCCACTTTTTGTATACAATTCGTTTTCTGGTTTTTGGTATATTTGTTTGCTGTACAAATTTTTGTTTTTCAACGGAATTCTCTGAAATTTGGTACACACAACCTCTGTACTCCACCTAAGGTCGCCATATGCTTCGTCCAGCCACGCCTACTTTAACGCCCACTTTTTGTATACAATTCATTTTGTTTTTTGGTATATTTGTTCGCTATACAAATTTTTATTTTTCAACCGATTTCTCTGAAATTTGGTACATACGATCTCTCTCCTCCAGGGAAAGTCGACATATTCTTCGTACCGGTCACGCCTACTATTACGCCCACTTTTTGTATACAATTCATATTCTGTTTTTTGGTACATTTGTTCGCTACACAATTTTGTTTAACGGACTTCTCTGAAATTTGCTACACACGATCTCTGTACTCCAGAGAGGTCGCCATATGATTCTTGCCGGTCACGCCTACTTCTACGCCCGCTTTTTATACAAAATTAATTTTCTGTTTTTTGTATATTTGTTCACTATAGAAATTTTTATTTTTCAAGGGATGTCTAAAATTTGGTCACACGATCTCTATACTACAGGGAAGGTCACCATATGCTTCTTACAGGCCACGCCTACTTTGCGCCAACTTCTGTGTATATAAAACTTATTTTTTCCTTTTATTTGTTTCTTTATTTGATTGCTATAAAAACTTTTATTTTTCAATGGCTTTCTTCGAAATTTAGTACATATTCCAGGGAAGGTCGCTATATGATTTTTACCGACCACGCCTACTTTTACGCCCAATTTTCTTATAAAATTCATATTTTGTTGTGTGGTAATTTCTTCCCTATACAAATTTGTACTTTTCAATGGATTTCTCTGAAATTTGGGTTACACGGAAATAACTACATGGTGAACAAATTCCCCAAACTTAAAAAAAGATACCCAAAAGAAATGAACAAATTCCCCATTTATTTTTAATCGAAATACAAAATGAACTTACTCTCCAAATTCATTCTTAAATTTTTACATATTTTTATTTAATGAATTTTGTTAAATATTTATTTTAGTAAACATTTGCATACTGCTCTCAATATATGTATGTCCAACAATAAATGCATTTAAAATGAGTATTCTTTTCAAAATAAGTTGGCAACAGCTGCGCGGCAGCACAGGTGTGGTTGCCAAACGCGCGGAAGCGGCGACGGCGTGCGACCGCGGACTCGGACGCGACGGGCGCGGAAGCGACGCGCTCTCGGAACACAGCTCAGCTAAAATATCGCAATGATCTAAAAAATATGTTTTAGGAATTAAAATAAGTTAACGAGAACTAAGCGGAGGCACGGGTAGTAGCTGCGAGGCGCGCGGACGCGACGCGCTCGCGGAACACAGCTCAGCTAAAATATCGACCGCGGACTCGGACGCGACGGATGCGCACGCGACGCCCTTCGGAACACAGCTCAGCTAAAATATCGCAATGCTCTAAAAAATATGTTTTAGGAATTAAAATAAGTTAATGAGAACTAGGCGGAGGCACGGGTAGTAGCTGCCATGAAGCGGCTCGAGGCGCGCGGACGCGACGACCTCGCGGAACACAGCTCAGCTAAAATATCGCAATGATCTGAAAAATATATTTTGGCGATTAAAATAAGTTGACAGCAACTGCGCGGCAGCACGGGTGTGGCTGCCAAACGCGCGGCGCGCGAGCGCTGACTCGGACGCGACGGAAGCGCACGCGACGCGCTCTCGGAACACAGCTCAGCTAAAATATCGCAATTCTCTAAAAAATATGTTTTAGGAATTAAAATAAGTTAACGAGAACTAAGCGGCAGCACGGGTAGTAGCTGCGAGGAAGTGGCGCGAGGCGCGCGGACGCGGACGTGACGGATGCGGACGCGGCGCGCTCGCGGAACGCAGCTTACCAAAAATATCGCAATGATCTGAAAAATATATTTTGGCGATTAAAATAAGTTGACAACAACTGCGCGGCAGCACGGGTCTGGCTCCAAACGCGCGGAAGCGGACGCGTCTCGCTCGCGGAACACAGCTTAGTGAAATGTCGTATGATAAATTTTATCTACGTATGTGAAATAATTATCTGTTGATCAAAATAGGACACACATATACTATAAGCAGTTGCTTAAAGAAACCTTGCGACACAATATTAAACGTCGCATTAGTGTTTCATTTCTGAAACTTGAATTTGACGTCTCTGCTCAATGATGATCACTTATTGAATGAATAAATTCAATTTTTAAAAGTTTTGATTCCTTTAATTTGCGGCCCATTCCGTTATATTTGATGTTTATAAATAAACTGAAAAAAAAAAACTTAAAGCGGTTTCGCACCTTATTTTTGAAGCATTTTTGCTGCAGCATCTTATAAAAAACTTCTAAATAAAAAAACCAAAAACTTTTTAATTGAAATAAAAAATGAATTTACTGCCCATACAAATTTTTGGGGAGAAAGTTCATTTTATTGGGGAATTTGTTAATTGGGGACTAAGTACTCAGCGCCTGGTAAGCATAGTGAACCATTTTTCAAGTCAAAGGCCTTTTCATCCCGGGCAAGACCGGGTAAAAACAGCTAGTATTTAATAAAAGTTGCATGGTATCAAATATTCCGCTTTTTATACCCTATACCACTATGTGGTTTGGGTATAATGACTTTGTGCTGCTGTTTGTAACAACCAAAAATATTTGACATACACCCATCTTTAATTATACCGATCGAATCAGAATCACTATCTGATTCGATTGAACAATGTCCGTCCGTCCGTCCGTCTGTGTGTCCATATAAACCTTGTAATCAAACTGCAGGTCGCAAATATGAATATATTTTGACGAAATTTGGTACATAAGCTTTTATCTGCCATGGGATGAAGGCTGTTGAAATTGGTGAGAATCGGTCCATGTTCAGACCTAGCCCCATACAAATTACCCCTATGAAATCGACATAAATTGTCATAAGATCCAAATTGTCATATAGATCTTACTCAAATTGGGTTTATATGCATTCATTACATCCATTAATGAGTAGTCCAAAAATTGTCCCTGTGGCCCCATATAGAGCTGCTTCCCGATTTTCACTTAAATCTATTAAAAAACAAAAATATTGCACTGATTCTTCTCAAATTTTGTTTGTATATATTTTTGCAAAATACAAGAGACTTTACCAAACATGATCAGGATCGGTCCATTTTTGGACCTAGTCCCCAAATAGATATAGCATCCGATATGAAATTTTTCATATCTGCAGCCAAAAAATTAATAAAAATCCCACTCAAATTTGGTTTTTGCTTATTTTCTATGTCCAGTTAGTTGGGCCTAAGAGATAGGGTTTCTAAACGCATGGTATAGGGTATCGTATAGTCGGTCTAGACCGACTATAATTTTCTTACTTGTTTTTTTTTTTTTTTTTTTTTTTGCATTTATTATTATTTTTATTTCAAATAAATTTATATTACAAAAAATAATTTAAAGCCTCAGCACCAAAATTGGCATTAAAGAGGCTAAAAGGCAACTAGTGTTAATTCATTATTTACATAAAAATATTAACTATTTAAATTTAATTATTAATATTATTTACAGTTTCTATTTACATTTTTTAATATTTTATTAGTTTACAATAAAAATAAAGTTTATATTACAAAAAGAAATTACTCAAGAAGTGTTTCGAGATTGGTTAGCAAAAATTTTTTTAATTCGCTTTTAAATGTTGACAAAAGTTCAATGGTTTTCAAAAAAATTGGTAAATCATTATATTCACTTGGACCAGCAAAACAAATACGTTGCTTTGACAACTCAAGGCGACATCTAGATATGGATAAATCTTGGCTTTGTCTTGTTATCCTTCGTGTAATTTGAACATTATGTTGGAATTGAACTGACGAATTTCCTAGACTTTTAATGGATTTAGAAACAAACTTCGTTATTTGCATTTTATATAGTGCTCTCACAGGTAAGACGTTTTTAGCGTGATTTTTAAAAAGATCCAAAGTATGATATCTGATTGGCAGATTAAAAGCTAACTTTAAAGACTTGTTTTTGCCGATTGCAAGCTCTTCAGCGAAGCATTATTCTTGAACCCATATATTATAGGAAGGTAAGTTAAGTGGCTATGTATCAAACTCTGATATATTAGCATTTTCGTTTTAATGTCAACTTTATTTTTTAATTTATATTAAACACCAATAGCAGAAGATATTTTTGATTTAATGGAGTTAATATGATTATCCCATTGTAAATTATTACAAAACAACATGCCTAGATACCGTATGGTATTGATTTCTTGGATTAACACACCATCAACTGCAACTGCAACTGTCTCATCATTCTTCAAAATGTAGGGTCTGAACCTTATAAACTTGGTTTTATCTGCATTCAAAACATGCTTGTTAAATCTTATATATTCCGTTAATATTGCTGAATCATATTCCACATGAGTTTTTAATACCTGAGTAAATTTGTACCGATATAGCAAGCAAATATCATCCGCAAACATGAATAGTTTACCATTAAAGCTTATGTTGCCAATGTCGTTTATAAAAATTTTGAACAAAAGTGGCCCAAGCACACTACCTTGAGGTGCACCACATTTAACAGCTAATAAAGAACTTTTGGCTTCTCCAATTTGAACGAATTGCTCTCTATTTGTCAAATAATCTTTTAATTGCTTAATAGAGTTATTAGACACACCAACTAATGCCAGCTTTTTGACAAATCAAAGAAAACACCCTATACGCCATTAAACCCTGCATCAAAGCCTACAAATATATAGTCAACAATATTCACAACCGCTTCTTCTGTACCAGAACTTTTACAGAAACCAAATTGGCGTTCAAATAAGATTTTATTTTTTTCTAAATATTCAGATAACTGATGAAAAATTATTTTTTCAAGTACTTTATCTACAATAGATAAAACGGACACTGGTCGAAACATATTTATATTATTAGAACCCACTCCTTTGGGTATTGGTACAATTTTATGAATTTTTAAAACAGCAAGGTATTCACCAAGCTTAATCATCTTCCCAAACATAACTGACAGTATATCTGCAATTTTGGTTTTTTTGCATAATAGTATTTTAGGTGTTATTCTATCATAGCCAGAACTCTTATTCATTGATATTGTATTTAGTATATCTTCAACATAGTCTTTATTAATATTGGAAAGATTAAAGGTTGTTCCAAGGGGTGTTAACGTTCCAAAGTTAATATTGTCACTTGGATAACGTGGTATGTTACTACTTAGGTTCTTTATCATATCAAAAAAAAAAAAAAACTGATTGAAAACCATGACTTTGTCATTATCATTTGTTATGAAATTACCATCAACTGAACAAATTTGTTGAATAGCTTGCGGATTCCTTCCCAGCGCATTGTTAAGAAACCTCCATGTTTTCTTAGTATCACCACCGATTTGTTCCAAATTTCGAGAATAATAATTATTCATCAAATTTCTGTTACAATTTTTTATTATTTCACTGATTCTTTTCAGCTTTTCGGATAAAAATCTATCATTCCTATTTTTTCTTTGCGCTTTTAGTAGTTTGTCTTTGAGTTCATACAATGAAGCTAAGTTTCTAGTAATCCATGGTGTAATTTTGGTTCGTAGGTTTATTGTTGAGGTACTTGTTGACGTACACTTTTCACCCGTGTCAGACAACAAATGTATTAATTGTTTACATTGTTCCGAAGGATTATAAAAACTATAAATTTCATCCAAATTCTGATCTAGTATAGAACCAAATTTAGCATAGTCAAATGTATACCATGTTTTTGATATATTTTCATTCAAACATCTGTTGATATTTAAAAAACAGCTCAAAATATTATGATCCGTAAATGTGCTTTCAATAGAATTTAGATTAATTAAGTGAATTATGTTACTAAAAACGCAATCTATAGACGATTTACTCATTGGCCTAGTAATTAGATCATGACATGGCTCTATACTAAATTCCGAAAAAAGATTTACTAAAGTTCTACTGCAGTAGTCATTTGATAAAAGATCCACGTTAAAATCACCTGCAACCACACATTGACCATTTGACATTACCGGAAGAATATCTTCCATTTTTTTAATAAACTGTGGAAAGGTACATTTCTGCGATCTGTATAGTGAAATAAATAGCAGTGGCTTGTTGCTAATAATTATAGTGGGCAGTTCAATCATTATCAAATCTAAAAACTCCTCACTCCGATTAACAAGAATTTTGTAGTTCAAACTATCAGCAACATAAATTGAAGTTCCACCATATCCATCACTCCGGCAACAATGCACAACACGGTAAACTGGTATTGAATACAAATTAACACATTTACCATCAAACAATGTTTCCTGTACTCCTATAACGTTAGGAAGTTTATTAAATTTGCTTAAAAGCAATTTAAATTTATTAAATTTGTTAAATGACGAAACACTTCTTACATATACAGAAATTATGTTAAAAAATCTATATTTATTGTTGAAACAGAATCATTATATGATTTCAAATTTAAAAAATATTTTGAGTTATTCATAAAAATGTATACTTAAAAGCATAATTAAACACAAAATATATACTTAATTAGGTGACATAAACGAATTATCATCTTCTTCAGCATTCTCCACTTCACGTTCTTCATTTTCATCTTCTTCAGGTAAATTTACACTCATTCTATTAACGACTCGACTTCTTCTAGATGTTGGTAAACCTCCTCCACTTGTTGAATTCATAAGAATTTTATCAACATCATTCATATTTTTTATAAAACTTACACGAGAATTATCTGTTTTCTTACAAAAACTTTACTTCCTCCAGTAAAAACATATTTATATCCAACTGCTTTTACAGATTTTGCGTATTTAAAAAGCTTCATTGACTCTTTACACAAAAAGTCGTTAATAAAAACATCCTTCATATCATCATCTTCTTTAAGCTTCGATTTCCCGGCCATAAATTTTTCTTTTTGAGACTTAGTTGTAAACTTAACAACCACAGATTTTTTTTATTTGTTTTATCTTTATTATGAATAAAATATGCATTATTAATTTGATCAGGAATAATATCAGCTCCAATTTTTCCAGCTATATCAACAACAACATCAATTGGTCCGTCGTTTACACCTACATCAACTCCATTAATAATGCAATCATTTTTTACTCTACCATCATTTAAATATTTTATTGATGATTTTAACCAAATAACTTCTTCCCGTAACAAACAATTTTCTCTTTGTAAACATTCAATACTTTTTTTATTGGTGGCAACTCCTTTCAATATACTGTCATACTGAGCTGACATAAACTGTATGGTTTTAGCAAGCTCATCCAGCTGATCTAAATGTTTTAATTTTGTTTTTATTTCTAATAAATCAGTAGCTACAGATGACTTCTTACTACTACCATCACAAAATTGACAATTATACTCAAGAGATTCATCGTTTATAACTTTTTGATATTGTCTTTTATCAAGCTTCGTACATACAGCATGAAAACTTTTCTCACAAGAATCACATTGAATAGAATCATCGTTATCCAACACTTGCAATTTACATTGAGCACAAATTATCTTTATTTTATTTAAGTTGCGACGATTTTTTCCAGCCATACTCCAATTCGTACACAACAAGAAACCTTTTGTTTATATGCTTTTAAAGCTTTGAGTAAATAATACAATACTTTCTATTAAATTTTTTATTTGCAAAGTCTTTATTCACCGGCGCTTTTTGACACGGAAACTGTTTTTAAGTCTCTGATTCAGTTATTCATGCAAGCCTGGTCCTGATGGTGTTCCTGCTTGTAATTTGAAAAATAGCGCTCAAATTCTAAGTGTGCCCATAACGTGTATTTTAAACAGTCTTTTGCAAATTGCTTATTTTCCTACTTCTTGGAAAGAATCATTTATTATACCTTTGTATAGGTCGGGTGGTAAGGCGAATATACTCAACTATAGGGGAATAGCTAAGCTAAATATTATTCCTAAGTTAATGGATAAACTTGTTACTGATTATGTCTGTTATCAACTAAAGTCGACTATTTCTCCATTTCATCATGGCTTTTAAATTCAAGAGTTATTAAACATTTAGAATTTTCGACTCATGTTTTCAAACGTTTCATCCGTGGTGAGCAGACTGACGTGATATACATTGATTTTAGTAAAGCTTTTAATAGGGTGGATCATAATATCTTACTTCTCGAACAAAGACTCATTGGCATACCTGAATCTATTATTTTGTGGATTGAATCATATCTCACGTTAAGTTATCAAAGGGTCATGTTTCACGATGTTGAATCTAAAATTATAAAAGTTGCTTCTAGCGGTCCCCAAGGCAGTCATTTGGGCCCGTTATTGTTTTTGCTATTCGTAAATTATCTCCCGACTGTAGTTTCGAATTGAAATGCCAATATGAATGCAGATGATGTTAAGTTATTTCACAGCTTCAATAATATAAATGGTCGTATTACTCTCCAACGTGAGCTTGATTTATTAGTTGAATCGTTTAATGTGAACTTGATGGAATTGAGTCTTAAGAAATGTCAACATTGGTACTTCACAAAAAGGGGATAATTTCTAACGAGTGTTACATTAATGGAATAGTATTGGATACGTTCAAACATTTCTGGATCTTGCCGTACTTATAGTAAACTTGACTTCATTGGTCATGTTAGCATGATTGTTAATAATGCAAGATCTACACTCGATTTCGTTAAAAGATGGGCTAAGGAGTTTTCAGGTCCATATCTTACTAAACAGTTTTATGCTGCACTTGTAAGACCAATTTTGGAATATGCATCAATAATATGGAATCCATATAACAGGTTCATGCCAACGGAATTGAGTCTGTGCAGATAAATTTTTTGCTATTCTGTCTACGTGGTTAAGGTTGGAGTTATGATGACTTACCATCATATACTAATAGACGAAAGCTTATCAGACTTCCAACTCTTGAGAGAAGGAGGATCATGTTGGGTGCCACCTTTGTTTTCAACCTTGCGAATGGTGACGCTGACTCGGAGTCCCTTTTTACATTTGAATTTTAACATACCTTGTACATTGACAAGACATTCTAATCCGCTTCACTTGGACTATTTTAGGACTAATTATACTAATTCTTATCCTTTCGGCAGAATTGTCATGACTATAATGTGTTATATAATTTTGTTGATTTTAATCGTTATGTATTGAAAGTAAAGCGTGATATAATTGAATTTCTCAATTAACTATTTTGTTGTTCTTTATGATTTTGAAGTTTGTATATTCCTAATATCAGATGATGACATAGTCTGTAGCTGATTTACGATCACACAATCTACTTGCCAGCTCTTGAAATCCGCCAGGGTTCGGACCATGGTGTGTATGCGATCCCCACGTTAAGGAGGCCCCCTCGGTCGGGTGGGGTGGTTTAGTGCGAGGCAGGGTTCGATCGAAAAAAAAAGTTTTTAAAAACTATTTTATATACATTATACCATATGAGGCCGATCATTTGAAACGCTGTATCTTTGTTAGTATTGCTCCCATTTAATTGAAATTTTGACACAACACTCTAGACATGTCGGTCATTTGGAAAAAAAGGCTCTAAAATCTCTCTCCATATTGAAAATTGACAAGCATGCATAACTTTACATTGTACTTTTATATGAAAATGAAAAAATCGAATTTAAGATGACTTTCAAAAGTCTATCTGGTGTCACAGTGAATAAGTGGCGAGCTGTGTGATATAGATTCAATAGAAAATATTTCAAAAACCACCATACTGAAAAATATCTAAAAGCATAACTGAATGTTTACTAAATTTGGAATTAAAAAAAAAAAACTTAATATTTAGCACAAATATACGAATGATTTTGTAAAATATTTCAAAAATCTCTTTTCTTGTAAAAAATAAGATTTGCATTTAATCAGTAGCATTAAAATAATGCGCAAAATTTACTTATGTTCTTTTCTAATGTATCATATTACTGAACTTAAGTTCCTTTCGAAAGAAGCTTATTTAAGTAAAAGAAAATTTTAAATTTTATATTTATTTTAGAACGAAAATTTACGGTGACCCAGAAAAAGTCACGTTAATACTCCATGTAAAGAAAATCCCCCATGAAAGTAGAAAAAACATGCCACCATAAATAAAAGAAAATGTGAATATGCATAATAGGGATATAACTTAATGGCATTGAATTATTAATAATTTTTTTATGGGGGATGGTTTGTATTGTAACTAAATATTCTGGTGATGAAACGTATGGTAAACATATATACATATATTTTATATATATATTTTTCATTTTATGCCATTGAAATATAAATCATATGTGTAAATATTTATTATGTAGATTTTAAAATCACAGCTTTTTTGTAACTTTTTATAGCATGCAAGTATACTCTTCACAAATATTATTTTACATATTAAAATAGAAAACACTTAAATGTCATTTTATTGATTTTTCAAAATTTATATTTAGATAATAATAATAAATTTAATGTTTCACACCTACTGGCATTTCACCCCTACATTTGGCACAACCATAACATTTTCCCAACTGAACCTTGACCACAACAGTCTACATGATTGCAAGTATAAATGGGTTTGTAATGTAAGTCTATGTTTTTGTTTATTTTACAGATGTACATACAAAAAAAATTTGACAACAAATCCACAATGCTCTAGTGGTGATATTAAATTGACCACAACCAAACAATAGTAGGTTGTTTTGTATCCGAAAAAAATAAAATGAAAAAACAACAATTTCATAAAATGTTTTATATTGTTCTTCCATTCTAGATAGATAGTGCTAAGAAAACAACATACACTGTGTCTCGGCAGTATTTGTTATATCTTTAAAATTTATAAATACATAAAATTTCCACGAAGTTCTAAAATTATTTCAAAGTTGCCACTTGACGAATCAAAAATATCTGACAATTTATTAAGAATTCTATATTTGTTCGGGGAGGGGAGGAGGGTGCAACAAATTGCAGTTTTAATTCGTAACCTCAAATAATATTTATTTTTGCATTTTTAAATTAAAACAAGTAAGAGTGTTAAATTCGGCTGTGCCGAATCTTTGATACCCTCCACCTCGGTTTGAGTATTGACGATAAATGTAAACAAAATATTGGAAAAATATGCATGCGTTTCCTATATGCATGCGTTTCCGGTTATATGACATAACTTCTCGTTTAATTTAGTTTTTGCTAATTAAATAGCTCGCCCTAACCTCCGTTGCAATGGTAATGGTTGTGTAGGGTGGCTATATGCATTAAATCGTGCTAATTGGAGATGGCTGTATAGTTTCTTTTTACTGGCGAAATATTTTGTCATTGCGGCCATATAGGTCGGATGGAGTAACAAAATAATAACCAAAAAAAACGCTCTCAACTTTTTTGTTAAAATATTGTCATATTGGGAAAACATAGAGAATAAATTTATAATAATAAATAATCAAATAAGGGATGCCAAACGCAAAAAACCAAATGTCCCAAACATTTTAAATAAAATAATTTCTTATCTCTATTTTCTGAAAAACTTCAAATATTCATCCAAAAAATTTTTGTGGGGGGCATCGTGTCAAGTGCACCAACTTTTGAAACCGATGTCTTCCGATCGCGATGAAGGTTAGTCCTATTGGATAGTAGTTTAGACACAATTTTTTAACAAGACCGGTCAAGGGGATCAAAATTTGACATTTTGGCCAAATGTCTTATTACCTATTGATCTTAGAAAATTTTCTTCCAAATAGTTTAGAAAGCTATTTCTTCAATATTTCGGGAAAAAAATACTTAAAAAAAAAAAATTTTTTTTGACTTTTTTTTTGCTAAATCAAAGCATTTTTTGCCTTTTTCCAAAAAGGGCATTTTTTTTTCATAAGAAAGCTTAGGATTTTTCCTTTAAGAGGTTTTTGGTCGCTTAGTGGGATGGGAGTGGGATATCTATCAAAATAAATGTTTTGTAACTCAAGACAACGGTTTTTCAATTTTTCACAAATGCACTATTTTAAATTTTTCCTATTTGTGTGAAAAACCTTACAAATAATACTTATACTGAGAAACAAGACAAATTAACCTTTCCGAAGGTATGTAACATACCTATTTAAAATTTCGTACCCTCGATACTGCAATACCCAGAATATGTTAACCTCAGGAAGAAAATCACCTTTTTTTCTATAGAAATGTTGAAAAATTATTATTTTTCATTTATTTGTAATAATAACACTATGCTAGTCGCAAATTTTAACAAGCTGGGCACCCTACTAGTAAAGCCAATTCGCGTACGCTGAATTCAATGGCGATAGCCGTTTTTCAAAGTTAGCGCTCATATTCGCGATATTCGTGATTTAAAACTAAATTTTGTTCGCCAGTGTATTCTATGTCATTATGTTTGTGTGATCATCATAATTTTGTTTGCTAATGATCATAGGCCCTTAAATTTTTACATTTGAAATTTAGTTGGCAATTCCTTTGTGTCGCATTTGTTTTCGACTTACCGCAGTCCCCCTTTGCATCTGCATTCTGCCTGTTGAAGTGAAACAGTTTATTGTTATTGGAAATAAACTGTTACACTTATATACAGGCAGAATGTAGGCAAAGGGTTGAGTGAGTTATTGAAATCAGTTTGCTGGAGATAAAGACTGCGGTAAGTAGTCATTTGGTATTTGTTGGTTCTCTTTACTTTAACTTGTATTTTTTTAGAAATAAACACTAAGTGTTATTAAAATGGAAGAACATATTGATTTTGATAACTTTTGCTACGTTTGCGGAAAACGTACTATTACAGACTCTCGTCGGAAACTCGGCGATGCCTTTGCGAAATTATATAACCAATACTTTAATCAGGTAGTTTTTCGTAATGTGGAGCGGGCCCCGTCTGTCGTTTGCACTGGATGCTTGTCTATATTAAATAGATGGAAAAAAGGTAAGATTGGTTCTATGTCCGTTGGTGTTCCAATGATTTGGTCGGATCCACAAGTTCATACTTCAGATGAGTCCTATGCGTGCTTAAATTTTATTTCTGGAACAAATAGAAACATATTACGTACATTTCAATATACAGAAACAAAATATACCCAATTTCCGTTGCCGCACTCGGAAAATATTCCAATTCCCAGAAGACCAAGCAAAACAGAGGAGTGTACGTCACTAACAATACAAACTGAAGGAGAGTCATTAGTATCACAATACCAACCATCCCACGTCACTAACAACTGCAATCATTTAGAAATTACTCAAAACCGTTTGGACATTATGGTACGTCACCTTAAACTATCTCAGCGGCAGTCAAGTCTTTTAGCTAAGGAACTGAAACAAGCTAATATTCTAGCGCCTGATGTTAAGGTATATGGATCAATCGGTCGTCATCGTCAATTTACAAATTTTTTTAAATCAATTGATAACAACTCGTTGGCATTTTGCATTGACATTCGCGGTTTAATTTTAACAATGCATCATGAATATTCACCCGAAGATTGGCGATTGTTCATCGACTCATCGAAAAGCAGTTTAACGGCAGTTCTTCTTCACATGACAAATACCAAAAATTCAGTTCCGATTGCACTAAGTACCAACACAAAAGAGACTAATTTATCTTCGAAAAAAATCCTCGATGTAGCTAAATACAAAATATAAAATTTGTGCTGACTTAAAAGTGATAGCTCTTTTAAGAGGTATGCAAACGGGTTACACTAAAAATATGTGCTTCATGTGTTTATGGGATACCCGATATCGAAGTGATCAGTACGAAAAGCAGGACTGGCCTCAACGTGAAACAGCTAAATTACGAGTGAATAACATTGTTGAAAATCCACTTGTATCTATTGATAAAGTATTGTTACCCCCGCTACATATCAAACTAGGGATTGTGAAAAACTTGATTAAGGTGCTTAATCTGACTGAAAAGGCGTGTAACGATCTAAGTCGCATTTTTCCAAGATTAAGTAATATGAAAATTAAAGAAGGTTTGTGTTAGATTATTCAATACTAATATGTTAAAAATTTTATTTTAATTTGCGTTTTTTAAAGGAATACTTAATGGACCGGACATCCGTCGCTTGATGAAGGACAAGTTATTTGAAGATGCACTTAGTATTGAAGAGCTTGAGGCATGGAAATCTGTAAAAGGGGTTATTGACAATGTTTTAGGTATTAATCGAGCTGATGATTGGCGTATTTATATAGAACAAATGATTTCCGCTTTTCACCGTATTAATGTAAAAATGTCTCTTAAAGTCCATTTTTTGCATTCTCATGTCAACAAGTTTGCTGATCGATCACCAGCTGAATCTGATGAGCATGGCGAGAGATTCCTTCAAGTGACGGCTAGACTCGAACACTGGTACAGTGTTAAAAAGTTGGATTCTCTGTTAGGTGATGTTTGCTGAAACTTACAAGAAGAAATGCTTGAAAATGATGAATAAATAATGAATAAAATAAAAAAAAATCCAGGAAACAAATTTTTCCGCGAAAACAATTGAGAGAAAATGTATTTAACAAAGTTGGATTGTTTAAAATTCAAAAATGATCCCAAAAAAATAAAAAATATATTTTTTTTGGTACTTTGTTATTGAAATTTTAAATCGCGAATATCGAGAATATGAGCGCTAACTTTGGAAAACCGCTATCACCATTGAATTCAGCATACGCGAATTAGCTTTACCAGTAGGGTGACTAGCTTGTTACGAAAAAAAAATATCAAATTCGAGCACAGTGTAATTAAATTAATATATAATAATAATAATAATAATATTAAAAACAAAAAGATAAATAATTTAGTAAAATTTAATCTTAATTACATTAGATCCATTTATATCATTACTATTTTTATACTTAATTTATTGTAGCTGATGAAGTATTTAAGTCTTGTAAATTCTTAAATACCCATTCTTCATCCAGCTTTTTTGTCGCCTTTATTTACTGCGTTTTTTTTTTCAATCCTTTCTTGGCGTTACTAGGTTCTTCAGTTGATTTCGCTGCTGGTTTATTTGTTGGCTTTGGAAAGAAATCGCATTGAATAGAGGCAGAAAACTTTTTCAACTTGAGTCTTCCATCGACAAGTGGTATAAAAGCATGGTATTGAGGGGTGCCATCGATTGTTACCGCAGCATCGAATCTGCTCTTCAGTGTTTTCAATGTTTCCTGATGATCCTCTTTGCTACTAAAAACTACTTTAGTTTCTTTACAATAATTCTTTGCCAAATGGAATAAAGCAGTCGCATCTAAGATGCGATCTTGATGATAGCACTGGAGGCTATACTTCGCTGCATTTCTTTTAAGGTTTGCTCCAATACCATCACATGCTACCTTACCATGAGCAGTAGGATGAAAATTCCACTCCGCTGGCATTCCAAAATCTTTTTCATGAGCCATAAGATTTGCGAAGCTACTTTTGTTTTTAAAATGTTGACGAGCTCCGTCCAAAACGTAGTATATCTTCTTTACTGTAAATTTAGATTTTAGATATTTTAGTATTATTTTCTGGTACTAATAAACTGCAAAGGTATCATGTTCTAAATCGTCGGATATGATGCCATACATAAATAACTACTGTGAATATAGTTGCTTGGTCGTTATTGAAGTGGAATGCTTGTATGGCATCCTGAAGACTATATTTATAGTTTTCTGCGAAATCATATGAAATAACGAATTCAGCAGACTTCAAATGTATCTTCAAATCCTTGAAGAATGACCATTGCTCTTTGACTAAAAAGTCATGGGTTCTCAAGATTAGCAATCGTGTACACATTTCGTCCACAAAATCATCCACATTTAAAATGATTATTTTCAATATGCTTCTGTCAGTCTGAATCCAAGAATCAAATTTGACCTCTCTATATATTCTCGATCTAAAGAGTTGATTAAATTTTCTTTGATGAATGTGGTTTCCGGGCAATTGGTACATCCACCTAAGTGGCAAGAAGTTGTTGCATTAGGACACATAGTCAATTTAAGGCAATCGCGGTAATCGTGTATATCTTTTGCCGAATCATCTGTTAAATACTTTAAGTCGATTTCCTTCAACAACAGTCTAACATTTTCATGGTAAATGCAAACGCATACCGTGTGAGTTTCGCTGCTTCCTGCCAAAACGCAATGTTTTGGCCTCATTTGGGTAAATTTCGTCAAGCCAATTTTAACATCCTCGTGTTCAGATTGAAATGTTGCAAATAACTCTGTCAGGTTACAGAAAACCATTCTCTTCTGTTATGTTATGAAGGTATGTTACATACCTTCGGAAAGGTTAATTTGTCTAGTTTCTCAGTATAAGTTTTATTTGTAAGGTTTTTCACTCAAATAAGAAAAAATTCAAAATAGTGCATTTGTGAAAAATTGAAAAACCGTTGTCTTGAGTTACAAAACATTTATTTTGATAGATTTCCCACTCGCATCCCACTAAGCGACCAAAAAGCTCTTAAAGGAAAAATCCTAAGCTTTCTTACGAAAAAAAAAAATGCCCTTTTTGAAAAAAAAGGCAAAAAATGCTTTGATTTGCAAAAAAAAGTCTAAAATTTTTTTTTTTTTGTATTTTTTTCCGAGATATTGAAGAAATAGCTATCTAAACTATTTGGGAGAAAATTTTCTAAGAACAACAGGTAATAAGTTACATGGATGAGAAAAAACACCTGTTTGGCCAAAATGTCAAATTTTGATCCACTCTAACTCAGAGAGATCTTGACCGATCTTGTTGAAAAATTGTGTCTAAACTACTATCCAATAGGACTAACCTTGGTGCAAATTTCATCCCGATCGGAAGACATCGGTTTCAAAAGTTGGTGCACTTGACATGAAAACCCCATATATAACATTCTCATCAAATTGCGTTTATGTATGTAACAATTTTTATGTTCGCAATTCTTAAATATCATTTGAGGTTTTATAAAATTCATTGAATTTAAATTAATGTTTTCTGTAGTGCGATTCTGTAAATTTCAACGATCCGACAATCGCAAAATATATCGACATCTATTGTTGTTTGCACTAAGGATTAAGTGATTGACTAAGTACATACATCTTAACGACAGTCGACAAATCTATTTTTCTATTTATTTAAATTGTAAACGAGTTGCATCTCTGTCAAAATAAGCGAAAAACACAAAGAAGAATAGGAAAAAACAAATTACTTCTTGTTTGAGAGGATGATTTTATGTTTATGTTTAATATCTTTATTTTTTTTTTTTACAAATATTTCTGTTTATTAGAAAATGAAATAATGAATTGAATACGCTATTTAATTTTTTTATTTATATAAAAAGTTTTTTAATAGAAGCAAAATATTTTCACTATTTTATGATTTTTATTTATGTATGACGATATTTCAACCTAAAAATTTAAGTTTTTATCGATTGAATAACCAACACAAAAATGGTTGTCGTTTAGATAACAACAGCTGACTTTAACAATAGCGAATTTCGTTTAAATATTTTACTGATAATTTTGCTTTCCTTTTTTTAACGATTCGAATATCGTTAAAAGGAGTTACTGAAAAGCTATTAATTTCTCCTGAATGCCAATATTTTTTTTAATTTAAACATTTCTTATATGTAAACATATTTGATGTTTTTTTTTGGAATTTGATGCAATTGATGTCTTCTAAATTTAAAATTATTATTTCCGACATTTTGATATTATTTTCTGAAATTCAATTAAAATTTTATAACTTATAATTGGAAATTTTAATTCCAGTTTTTAGAATTGATATTTTCTAAAATTTTAATGGAAAATTTAAAAAGTGCAATTTTGTATTTATGTGAATAATAATGTTTAGTAATCATAAACAATTTTTAAAAATTAGATGTAATTGCAATCAGATATTTTGTAGGCAAAGCAGAATAATAATTCTATATAACTATGTAGAAACGTTTTGAAAGCAAAAACCTCATTCATAACTAGGTAACTCTATTTTGTAACGACAACAAAAAAATAATATGCCAAACTTATGTTCATATTTGTAAAAGAATAATGAAAAAACGTATGAAATAAAAGATCAGCCCGTGTGTATACTCTTAACATTGTTCTGTATGATATCTACATATTTGAAAATATTGACTTTCATGTTAAAATAGAAATACCTATTACAAAGCTAATTAGAACAAAAATTGTGGCGCCATCTACTGTGACATAGTCACGCTGAGCAAAATGAAATGACACTCTGTTAATGCAAAAAAATGTATTTCCCCACAACAAAATATTGCAGAATTTTATGTAAATAAAATAATATACCGATTTATTACTAACATACAGTTATTATGGATATACCTATATAGAATATATGTATATTATTTGTATTATTTAATATGTGTATGTATTTATATGTAAATATTACACACAAAAAATACAACATCAAACGTTATTTTTGTGTTTTTCTCTTTAAATAAATTTACATTGCTTTTTTTGGATTAACAACTAGGTATTTTAGTATTATTTGCTTTAGATGCTGGTGAATTTTTACTCCCTTTATATTAACTCGTAGTGTCTGCTTGTCTGAAAAATTTTGGGTCGATTTTAACCCCTTTCCCGTGACCCAATCGATCTGACACTTTGCAGGCAGGCTCGTGGTAATGACAGAAATGTTCTAGTAAATTTTTTTAGTGATGCCAAAACAATGGAAACTTTTAAATTTTTCTACCAGAGTTGATAAAAAATGTACAAAGGGTTTGTTGTTATAATATTATTACCACAACGACCACAAAAACAACAAGTTCAGCTATGATAATAATGCATCATTTAGAATAACAACAAGAACAATATAGAAACATCATATTTTTAATTTTTTTTTTTTAATTTTTCAGAGATTTCCCCAGAGCTGTTCCAGCGATTTTAATGATTTTTGAAACAGAAATCTTCCCATGAATTTGTTGAATCATTCCCACTAAAAACTATCACCTTAGCTATCCCATTGAGGGCGCGATCGTGACAAGAACAACTTAGAAAATTATATTTTTTCAAGACTTTTTTTAGTTCTTCATTCAAATCTCGGGCCCTAATCGACCGAATTGGACGATTTGAAACAACAAACATCTCAGGATGTTAGTGAATTATTTTTTATATCAACCAGCACCCTAGCTGCCCGATTGACGCCGTCATCGTGATTTCCATAGACGGACAGACGGACAGCGCTATATCAACTCCGGTTGTTATAAGGATCACAAATATATATATTTTATGGGGTCCAAATTTGTTTTTCTAATTATTACAAATGGAACGATAAACTTATATATACCCTCTGCACACTGGAGTGGAGGGTATAAAAACAATACAAAGAAAATGCCACGGAACTAACACAAGTATAAAATTCTGATCTTTGTAACTAATTTTTCACAAAATATTTACCTACATATACCTATTTACTTAATATTTATTTATTTGATACTTATTTAAGATTTTATTCTTAGCTCTTCTAGCAGAAATATTCCTCTTTTTTTTTTTGAGCAAGAGAACAATTCCAAGTCAAAAGATTCTAAGAATTTCATAGCCTGTCACCGACTTTAATTAAAATTCGTGTATGTATTCTGTTAAGTGGTAAAAGATGTTTAAAGTCATTAAATTAGCAAAATGATTAAAAATAAGTGAAGCTTTTTTTAATTTGCTCATAGTATAATATGCTTTATATATTTTACTTCTAAACAAGTAAAGAAATTATAGTCGGTTTAGGCCGACTACACGATATCCTCTTAAGTCCAACTAATTGGATATAAAAAATAGCCATAAACCAAATTTGAGTGGCAGTGTTATTAATTTTTTTGCCATCGGATATGAAAAAGTTCATACCGGATGCTATATTATGGTAGATTCACTTGAATTTTGCAAAACCATATACAAACTGAATTTGAGAAAAATCTCTGCAATATTTTTGTTTTTTTTTAATAGATATAAGTGGAGATATGGAAGCATTTTTATACGGGGACTTTGACTAAGAATTATTCTATTGAGTTAATTTTTGGACTACTGATTAATAGATGTAATAAACATACACAAACCCAATTTGACTGAGATCTATAGTGTAATTTGAATTTTATTGCAATTTAAGTCGATTTTATAGTGGTAATTATATGGGAACTAGGTCTGAACATGGACCGATTTTCACCAATTTCAGCAGCTTTCATGCCATGACCAATATAAGCTTACACGCCAAATTTCATCGAAATTTATTTATATATGCGACCTGTTTGATTACAAGGTTACATGGACACACAGACAGACGGACGGACGGACATCACGAAACTGACTCAGATTCTGGTTCGATCGGTATAGTAAAAGATGGGTCTGGGTCATATATTTTTGGTAGTTATAAATATCAGCACAAAGTCAATATACCCAAACCACATAGGGTATAAAAATATCTGGCATCTTTTTTAATATAACTAGAGGACCCCTGCTGCTCCGCAGCATTATATTATATTGTATTAATTTTTGTAATATATTACCAAAATTACCCAAGAGAAGTTAACGTACAGTAATGCCAAAATATGCCAAGAGAAGTTAACGTACAGTAAAAGTAAAGTTGATTGTCCACGCATAACTTTCCTCAAACCCAACGAATTTGCCAAGAGAAGTTAATGTACAGTAATGCCAAAATATGCCAAGATAAGTTAACGTACAGTAAAGTTGATTCTCCACGCATAACTTTCCTCAAATCCAACGAATTTAAGCAGTTAATAGCTCAAAAGAAGGAGCTTGATCCACTGAGTGTTCTTAGACCTATGTCAATAGCCTACGTTAAATAGAACTCTAGTTATAGAGGTTTGAGAGAAGAAAAATATTGAAAAAAATCTTGAATTCAAAGTTTATTCATAAATTCTTTTAATATATAAAATTTTATATAATTTGATTCCATCTTTTCCAGGGGCTTTATTGTTTTGCATAGATTCGGCTAAGTATTTTACATCTTCTGTGTTAGTTAAAACAACCGTTGTTATGTTGTGTATAGGTTGTAAATCCAACCATGGACCATATATAATGAGGATGTGCAAACTGAATGTTTGGAGCATGAAAACTGATAATGCAAGAGAGGACAATAAGCGTATATACATGCACTTGAAAATTATAATGGAGGAGCGTGTTGCTGGAACAAAATCTTGTTCCATAAATGCGGTAATTTTGTCTTGCTACCAAAGTTACGAGTCAAAATTTACGATATTTAAAATTTTTGTTATGCACACACACCACACTTTGAAACTCTTTCTACTCATAATTGTCTTCACTCACTGCTTGCTTGTAGAAAACAGCTGATTAATAAGTAAACGAATATGAAAATTTTATTTATGAGTAGTTTAATATATTATTGAATGTAAAAGAAATAGTTAACATAAAAATTTATGTTATTGTCTCAAAAAATTAAAATATTTGTAAAAAAAAACAAAAGCAATAAGAAAAAAATTTATTTTTGAATTTATTTGTTGGCCCTGAGAAGAGCTTTTGAATTTGATTTAATAATTTTATTACAGTAGTAGACATTAAAAAATTATGTCATTGAAAAATTACAATTTTTCTGTTATTACATTTTACTTATTTCTGGTTGTTAGTCTTTTTAAATTTTCTATTTTGCACCAATCGTTGTCTACTTTTTAAAACAAGACTATTGTCTAACTTTTTTGAGTTTTTCTACAACAGAACAGTTATTTAAAAATCGAAAAGCGCTCTCCGATCTAGTATGCATGGATCGTTTCCATCGAACCATGCAAAGAACTCCGATGTAGCCTCAAGTTTATTATGTGACACTTTTCGGGGAAGAACTGCCTATAAATCGAAAAAAATTTTTTGGAGAGATCTTGGTAGAATTTGGATGCTACTAAAATTTTCCCCTCATTAGTAGTCAAGATCCTCTTTGGAGTTATGTGTACATTGCTGTTTTACAGTTTTTCCCAACGCATCGCTGATGCCGAAGAAAGTTATAAATTGCTTGCAAAAATAAAAAATGGTTAATGGATTCATTACAGCAACTAGCCGCGGCAGTTTCACTAAATTAAGAGAATGGGCTGCACATGGTATAAATTCCGCAAATTTGTTGGCATTTTTAATTCTGGCTTGGAGACATGTATAAACCCCTGACATGTTTTCAGCATGATCGCACGACTGACCATTACAATTTTCTAAATTAAAGACGCCAGGGTGTTAGCTATTGCTGTGTACATTTCTTCAGATTTGTGTCCATTATTTGGAACAAAAGTTAGAAATACCTCTGTTGGTGTTCCACATTCTTTAACATATCTCAGAACAATTGATAACTGATCTACATATGCGATGTCTTGTGTAGGATCAATAAAAAATAAGAAAGTCGCATTTATTTTGTTTATGGTTTTTGTAAACACTTGTATCAGACGTACACATTATGCATTTACTTTTTTTTTGATTGACTCTGGTTCTCGTGATAAACCGCTATTAAAAAAATGAAGGAGGCTTCACCACATATTTAAGCATAACGCAAGAACGGTTTGTCCGATTTAGTTAAATAAAAAATACGAAAACCCACAGCTAAATTACCTCCAAGTTATTTCTTCATCATTTTTTAATTAGGGCAAATGTTTCGGAAATACTCGTAAAGTTTTTCCGAAGAAATGAAATTTTGTATGGGATTTCCGTCAAAAACAAACATTACTGCAGAAAAAGTTAATAATATTGAACAAAATTTATTGTAGAAATTTTTATCAAAGTGAGATGATACCATCACTAAATTGTAAATGAAATCAAAACTTTTTAATAGATTTTAACTAAATATGGCTTGTTTTATTTGCAACATATGTATGTTTTTAACCACAAGACAAATCTGGCCTGCTCTGAATCGAAAGCGTACAAATGCGCTATTATCACTCTCCCGTGAGGAGATCTCAACGGTAGTTGCTGTTGTTACTGGGCACTGCCTTATAGGGAGACACGCTGAGCGCCTTAAGGTCTCGTCAAATGATTTCTGTCGTAGCTGCTTGGATGTGGAGGAGGTAGAGAGCGTAGAACACTTCCTCTGCCACTGCCCGGCGCTATCCAGAACAAGATTACGGACATTGGGATCGCCGTTTCTTCACGATCTCTCTGACCTCTCAAACGTGGAAATTTCACATCTTAGGGGCTTCATTAGAAGCTCGAACTGGTTCTCCGCTGGGGACTGAGGGGAACACCCATTCGTCCCGTGGTATCACAACGGACCCCAGAGTCTAAGTGTGCTGGTCCTTGGATCAGCAGCCACTTTCAACCTAACCTAACCTAACCTATGTTTTTAACCTAAGATTAAAAAGAGCAATTTTGATGAATTTTAAAACAACAAAAATATTTAAGTTTTACATCAAAAAAATTATTTACTCGTAAAAACTTTACAAATATTTCGGAAACTGTTGCCCTAATTAAAAAATAGTGCAGAAATAACATGGAGATAATTTAGCTGTGGATTTTCATATTTTTGATTTAACCAAATCGGACAAACCGTTCTTGAGTTATGCTAAAATATGTGGTGAAGCTTGCTTCATTTTTTAAATAGCGGTTTATCACGAAAACCAGAGTCAATCCACAAAAAGTGAATTATAGACTTAGGTCTTCATCAGCATATGTAACAAAATTGACTAACAATCCCTATGCCGCAGAATTAGTGTTGCCCTGTGTAATTATAGAAAAATATTTCGCCGCTTTTATTTTGTCAGATATTATTTCTGCACACTTCTGAGCCATATGATGAACTATTTCTCCATATGTTGTGGAGGAAAGATAATTAGTTTTACCGCTACCCGGTCTACCATATTTTCTTAGATGTTCCTTTAAGAATGGATCAAGTTCGGCTAAAAGCTCTACGGCCATTAAAAAGTTACCATTATGGCATGATCCTACAACTTCATTAGAACCTCTAAAGGGAGGACCACGACTTGATAACTTTTTGACGATTGCAATGACGCGTTGTAGAACTTGCGTCCATTTAATAAATTAATCAAATTCTTACTTCAAATCCTTGCCCTCAGAGCCACCACACATTTTTTTGTGATTTATTTATCGTTCGTGCTCTTCTACGCATTATTTTAAGTTTTTCCAGTCATTAAATCCTTTATCCGTGCAAAAAAGTGAAGCCAATTTCAATAACAAACAAGGCCCACAATAAACGCTTCCTTTTGATTTATAGTAGATTGTCCATTGCCGACTTGAAACTTCTCCATTCTGAAGCACCCGTTTAAAAATTGTTGAGTTCCAAAAGCGTATTTGGTCTTTGTAGATTCCTTTTAATTTCTCAAAATCAGAATCTGCGTTTTGAGAGTAACCATTTCGCGCAACAAAATCTATCAACTCACCATTAACTGCCCACTTTGCAGGATCTGCATACAATATAAGAACTTGAGAAAGAGACAATATTTCCGATAAAATTGATAGATATTTTTCTGTTCGTTCAACATGATTAACTGTAGCAGTTTCGTGTTCACACAAAGCAGAACTGACGCAAGTTTCTGTACTAGGTACAGCAAGATCTTCAGGCTCTTTAATAGGAATAGGTGATTGCGGAACAATTTTGGCCAGATTCTTGGTGAAGAAAAAATTATATATTTTTTTTTGTCCAAAGTTTCTTTTTTTTTTGTTTTTCCTCTGATTCCTTTTTGTATTCACATCCGCCTAAATGTTTCCTACCATCTGCAATATCTATTTGTACGTCTTCGATCTGCGAAGTAAAAAAATAATTGTAATATGGTGGAATCAGACACAGATTAATATACAAATAAATGATCAAAATATCTTTCAAATTTACACTTTATTCTCGCCGCCGCAAACAAAATTTCTGTTTTGAAAAATATGTATATTTTTAAATTTTTCGCTTACAAAAATTTTCCGCCTACGAAAATTTGCTGCCATAGGCTACAGCCTATCTAGTCTATTTAGAAATCTGCCATTGCCTCTAAATAACTTTGCAATTTGCCGACAATCTTTTGAGTCATTGACTCTGTTAATTTTTTCTCCAGTTTCTTTGTTATGTTCTTTACGATTTTAAATAGTTGAGCTTATTTAAATGATTTTCATCCTTTCTGTAAATATTTAGCATTTTAAATGATTTTTCCTTCTCATTATAGCATCTATAGTTAAACCAAGGACTCTTAAAGGTATGACTATTTTGTCTTTGAACAGGCTTAATGGCCGATTTTTTAATCACAGTAAATTTTTAAACTATTATTTACCATAAAATCTTTGTTTAAAAACAAAAACCTGTACACACTTACACTCACAAGTGTTGAACAAAAAAAAAATTTTAACTAAAAAATCGTTTTTTTTTTTTGGTAAAAACATATATGTATATGAATTTTAACATACTGGTTGGTTAGCAACAACTGAGTAGAAGATAATTTTAACCCTTACAAAAAAAATCTATACTTCATGAATATACGATAAATATTACGATTAATAAACTATGAAACAAGAATGAAACCAAGCGTTAAATTATCCTGTTATCATATCTGCTGTTTTATCTTTTATTCTACTCCTGTTCATTTTGTTAAAAGCTGATGATTTTCTTGACGTTTAAACAAGTGATATTTAGTATTATGAGAACTACTTAGGAAATACCAAAAGTTGAATGTTGACAAAGAAAGGCATTTTTTAAACAAACATTTTAAATAAATAGTGGTGTGTGATACAATCGGACGTAAAATTGTTTGCTCAGTTCTTTTTGATAAAAATCTTTAAATTTAACTGATATTGGGATATGTAATTATTACTAAACTAAAGCTATTTGCTATAACATACGAAAACGAAAATCTGTGCAAATAGTCTCATTAAAATATTAATATTTTCAAAAAAAAATTTTATAATTTTTACATATATAAAAAAAAACAGCGCATAAACCAATTATCCAATAGAACAAAACATAAAACACAAATAGACAAACTCCCTTATAAAAAACAAAACCAAAACATTTTACAAATAAAACAAACATAGCATAAAACGAAATAGACAAGCTCTCAGTAAACAACAATAAATACAAAATATAAATATGCATTTTACTTCTGTCAAATACAAACAATAAACAGTTGCTAACCGCCTGCCATTTAATCAGCTGAACAATATCGCCAAACAAACACTGTTGTATTTTTTCTTGTATTGAACCGTTTTATCGACTTACACTTGCAAAAAAAAATCCTCTTAAATAATGTGGCTGGAATAAATGTTTAAATATAAATTGTACAATAACTTCTGATGATGAAATACTTATTTGTTGTTGGCAATGTCATGGATTATGCCATTTTAAAAGTAGTGGTCCACCTGTATTAGTGGCTGAATCCATTACGAAACACAAGGGCTTACATTGGTGTTGTAATGGATGTAGAAAGATTGGAGTTGAATTTTATCGATTTTTTCAAGTCGCTAAGACACGTTTTGTTAAAATTCTTGATCGAAGCAGTGGGTGTAGCACCACCCATGCAAAGTAGATATCTAATATCATATAACTGGTGTACTATAAAAGGGAAAGACTCGACATTTTGCATGAGTCCATCAGATGTTAATGTGAGTAGTCCAATAAAAATTGGGCTGGATGGGATTAGTGGGCATGGCACATCCTATGTAAAAAACTACATTTACTGAACGTGGACTCGTATTCGTAAGGAAGTTTGATTCGGAGGAACCAGTACTAATTGAATTTATTGAACAACTAAACCAGCTTTTTCGTTAGCCAAATGATGTATACTTTAATATTACTATCTTGCTATAATCCTAATTTTTTACCATTTTTTTATATAATTGTTTCTATTAATTTGTGCTTCGTTTCAATTAATTCAATTTATTATTTTCTTAATTATATAATTTTTAATTTAAACATATGTTCAATCAAACTTAACTTATATGATTCAACTATTTTCTTATTAAACACTAAAATAAATCGTGTACAATTGAGCGTTGCTGTTGGTACGTATTTCTTTAATGATCCGTATGACTTTGTTACGTAATAATATAACATTTTCCAAAGACAGTACTGCAAATATGGTTAAAATATTGGCTAAACAAAAAAATGGTCTTAAAATTTGCCACATAAACGCACAGAGTCTCGCAAGGAAAATTGACGAGTTTCGGCACATTTTTGAAAATTCTGGTGTGGATATTGTATGTGTATCTGAAACCTGGTTTGACGAATCTATCACAGATACTTTGGTATCAGTAGACGGCTACAATCTTTATAGAGCTGACAGAGCAGATGGGTACGGAGGAGTAGGCATTTATGTCAGAAGTGGATTAATTAGCAAAGTTAAACGCAGAATTGGTAATGAAAATGATAAAGTAGAACATTTATTTTTAGAATTGTGTGCAGCTGGAGGCAAGATTCTTATTGGTAGTGTTTATAGACCAAATCGTAATATAGACCTTGGGAATTTCTATAAAATGTTGGCGGAAGATTTTATACCTTTTTATGATAATATTATATTAACTGGGGACTATAATTCAAACCTGCTGGAAAACTGTAGTATGGTCGAAAATATGAAATCTCTTGGTCTTACGCCCGTGAACACGCATATACCAACACATTTCACTACCGTTAACAACTCATTACTAGATTTATTCTTCGTCTCTGATGAAGCAAACACACTGATATATGACCAACTATCTGCACCTGGTTTTTCTAAACACGACCTAATCTTTATAACCTATGATATTCCTTTAGAAGTTCCTAAGAAAACAATAGAATTCAGAGACTTCAAAAACACAAATTTCACTCAGTTGGAGGAAGCGTGTTGCCAAATCGATTGGAACTCGATATACTTTATGTTATCTGTAGATGATCAGCTGGCCTTCTTGGAACATCATGTCTCAGCCTTATATAATATTATTGTTCCGATCAAAGTAAAAACAATAAGCAAGCGACAAACACCATGGTTTACAGCGGAAATTAAAAAACTTATAGAAAATCGTGATAAAGCCTTTTTCCGATGGAAGCGGTTTAAAACAAACGCACTTCATGAACTTTATCGCACAACCAGAAAAATTGTCAATAAAAGCATAAGGAAAGCTAAGGCCACATACTATGCTGAAAAGTTTTCAACATCAATTAATGCAAAAAAAACATGGAAAACAATTAGAGAAATTGGGGTTGGAAAGAGGAAGGGTATAGAAGAAAATTTCATATCAAACCCTAATGAAATTAACGAGAATTTTATTAATATTCCAATGCCTCAAGCTGATCACTCATATTATGGCAACTATACCCCTAATTATGTCCCACAAACCCTTTTTTCATTTGACTGCGTTAGTCCCTTCGATGTACTTAAGAGCTGTCAATCTATAAAGTCTAATGCAATAGGAATTGACGGTATTCACCCTACTTTTCTAAAAATGCTGCTTCCCTTCCTTTTGCCGTATATCACGCACATTTTTAATAAAATAATTACGGTGAGTGATTTTCCCCAACGATGGAAACAAGCTAAGATCTTACCTGTACCAAAGTCGGCAACTGAATATCGGCCCATAGCTATATTACCATATCTGTCGAAGGCATTTGAACGGCTCCTTCATTGTCAAATAACGTCCTTCATAAATGATAATAACCTGCTTACCGACCGTCAATCTGGGTTTCGTGCCAAACACAGCTGTATTACAGCTTTAGCTGATGTAACAGAAGATATAAGGAGAGATATTGATGATGGCCGCGTGGTAATATTAGTGCTGTTAGACCATTCAAAAGCTTTCGATACGGTGGATCACACAGTTTTGCTACAAAAGCTTAAGAACATGATGCACTTTTCACCAACTTCTATTGCACTTATGAAGTCTTACCTAGTAAATCGTTCGCAATGCATAGTAACTAATAAAATTGCATCGACGTTCCTTCCAGTGGTAAGAGGTGTACCACAGGGTTCTATTCTTGGTCCCCTCCTTTTCTCAATTTATGCTTCTGATCTACCTAAACAGTTAATTCACTGCAATATAAGAATGTATGCTGATGACGTACAGCTATATATTAGCAGCAAGAAAGAAAAAATTGAAGATTGCAGTAGAAATTTGAATGATGACTTAGAACGTGTTTCTCGTTGGGCAGCTGCAAATGGACTGAGTCTCAATCCACAAAAAACAAAGTGTATTTTGGTGCGTAACAGATTGACAAGAATCTCAGACAATCTAAACATATATATAAATGATCAACAAATCGAAATCGTTGAACGAGCAAAAAATTTGGGTGTTATCTTTAATAAAACATTGACTTGGTCAGACCATGTCGCTGCTGCCTGTGGTAAAACGTATTCGATGTTACGAACACTTTGGCCTACCCAATATTGTACACCAATTAATATACGCTTGCTACTTGTAAAGACATACTTAATACCAACACTACTATATGCATGTGAAATATTTGCAAGTTGCGATACTAAAAGTAAGTCCAGGCTAAATATAACGTTTAACAATATCGCAAGATACGTTTACGGGCTCAGAAGGTTCGATCAAATTTCATCTTATTCAAAGCAAATTTTCGGTGTCAATTTTGATGACTTATTAAAAATAAGATGTCTTACTTTTTTACACAAAATAATTAGTAACCAGAGCCCAGAATATCTTTATAACCGATTGCGTTTTAGTAGGCTTCGGAGAAATAACAATTTAATTCAATTTCGGCACCATACGTTGGTATCTGAATGGCAGTTTTTCATACATGCAGCACGTCTTTGGAATGGTTTACCTTCTACAATTAAAGGAATCAGCAACGGCTCAATTTTCAAAAAGAAAATTTTACAACATTACATTTAGAAAATTTTTATTTTTTTTTTACAATGCACATATACTAACTTGTGTTAACAAATATATATTGAAAATTTTTACTGTATACTTTTTATTTGTTTTTTAAATTATATATGTCACTTATAAATATCTATTATTTGTATATAAATCAATATTTTATTTTTTGTTATTAATATTTAATATTGTCACACTAATGTTAAGTTGTATTGTAAATCAAACTCCAACTAACATATTTAAACCTGTTCTGTTTTGAAGATTTCATGTCTTGTTGAACAGGATACCAAATTTAAATAAATAAATAAATAATAAAAATATAAAGCATTACGAAAGGGGCATCCTTTTGACAAGTTCATTAGTTATCATTGTGATTTGTCGTGGAAAATTTATCGCCAAAATCAAAAATCGCCACACCCAAAAATCGCGAAAAATAAAAATCGCACAAAAACAAAAATCTTCAAAATCAAAAATGGGCAAAATCAAAAATCTCTAAAAAGAAAAATTGCCAAATGATATTCTAAGTTCAAGGCCAACAGTTAAGTGTTGCCAGATCTAATATGGATAATCCATCTTCTTCTAATTGGCAGCTACATGTACCTTGCTCCAGGGTAGGAACGCTAAAAAATCTGATAATTGTTGTACCGAATGAAATAACAAAAACACTGTATATCAGCATCAGCAAGCATTGCAATAAAAAATCTATGCTAATAATCTATACTAGCATAATAAAGAGGTAATGTGTGTTTGTTTGTTTGTAGGAGGTAATCTCCGTAACTACTCATCTGATCTTCCTGAAATATTCACAGAGTCTTACTGCGGATATGGGAGTGCTACAGCCTTAAATTTTTTTAAATATTTTTAGTGCGCATGGCACCTCCCATACAAAGTGCATTTTTCATATCATATATATTAAGCACTGTGATAGAGAAAGCTTTGCAAATTTGTCTCAGGTCATCTATTATTAACGTGAGTAGTCAGATAAAAAAATGGCCGGGATTAGACAAATGCGCGTGCTACCTCCACATAAACTTAATATTAAATGTGATATATCTGAATTACTGTATTAGTGAGAGCCTTGGGACTTTGCGTGAGCCCTTTCATAACAATGCGGAAGCGGGGGGGAGGGGGCGGATGTAGCGAAGCACACCGGGTTACATCTAGTAAGGGATATTTGTCTGTTAACGAAAGAATTAACAAATATCGACATCAATATTTCGATGTTGTTTAATATTAAATATTTTTACATAAAAAATAATTCTGTAATAGACTCACCATTTTTCATAAAAAATAAAAAGTCAAGATAATGCTGAACTGTATAAAAATGAATCACTTATATATTGCACACACTTAAAAAATTTTATACTTATCAGAAAAAGAATACCTGAAAAAAAAAGTAAGAAAATTATAGTCGGTTTAGACCGACTATACGAGACCCTATACCATGCACTTAGAGACCTTATCTCGTAGGTCCAACCAATCGGATATAATTGCTATTACATTTTTTGGCTGCAGATATGAAAAAGTTCATGCTATATTTGAATGGGGACTAGGTCGAAAAATGGACCGATACTGAACATATTTGTTAAAGTCACTTCAATTTTGCAAAAACATATACTAACAGAATTTCAGAAAAATCTGTGCAATATTTTTGTTTTTTTGATAGCTTTAAGTGAAGATATGGAGGAATCTTTATATGGGGGCTATGAGTAAGAATTGTTATATTGGGTTTATTTTGGACTTCCAATTAATGGATGTAATAAATACACATAAACCCAATTAGACTGAGATCTATAAGATAATTTGAACCTTATGGTAATTTAAGTCGATCTCATAGCGGCCGTTTAGATGGGGACTAGTTCTGACCATGAACTGATTTTCACCAATTTCAATAGCGTTTATGCCATGGCCAATAGAAGCTTATAACCAAATTTCATCGAAATGTATTCACATTTGCGACCTGTAGTTTGATTAAAGATTACATGGACACACAGACAGACGGACGAACGGACGGACATCGCTAAATGGACTCAGAAAGTGATTCTGAATCAATAATTAAAGACGCGTCTAGGTCAAATATTTTTGGTAGTTACAAACATCAGCACAAAGTCAATATACCCAAACAACATAGTGGAATAGGGTATAATAAAAATCGGGATATTACTGAACTTTTCTTTCTTCAATATTACAAATATGAAAAATTTTGGATTAGTTATATATATTTTTTTATATGTTTATTGTTATATTTTTACGTACTTAAATAAGTATATAAGTCTATAAGTGTATAAGAGTATATCTTTATGTGCGAATTTGTTATGTTTATGTTTTTTTTTTTACCAAATCGAAATTGGCTGACCGTACAAAATTATACTAACCAACATATAATGAATAAATTTGACTTGCAAAAAACAAAATTAAGATTAAATGACTTTGGCAAAAAAAAAAAAAAAAAAAAAAAAACACTCCGATAGTTTTCAGTTTGATGAATAAATTATTTGAATAAATTATTTAAAGTGTGGTTAAAAAATATTTTATGATGATGAAATTCTATCAACAAATGGATTTGCCAATGTTTTTCTTTTCCCTTTAGTTTGAATTCATGGTGTTTATCACGAAAAATTAAAAATCGATACCATAAAATATATATGTATATTAATATTATACCATGATATACCTCATTCACGAAACCCATATACATCAGTATATCATTATTTAAATTTTTTAAATTTATTAATTTGTGAAAATAGAATTTCAGCACAATGAAAAAGGTATTTTCTAATGTTTTTTCCGTTTAAAATCTTCAAAAAATTTTAATAATATTTTATTTATTTTTTTCACACCATGGTGCAAAAACTAAACTTTATTTTTTTTTATTTATTTATTTATTTATTTATTTATTTATTTATTTATTTATTTATTTACATCAATTATAGTACAAATGCCATCAGCTGGATAGAAATATATAGGATGCAATTCTGATAACAATTAGAAGATAAAATAGATATATAAAACTAATAATAACAATAATGAAATATTAATTAACAACAATAAGTTTAAAAAATATGAAGATACAAAAATATAAACAAATTGTTTTTAAAACATAAAATTTTATGAAATTATGAATAATTATGGTGAAAAAAAGCTGGACCAACTGGAATAGTACAGGAAACCGGAACAATACAGGAAACATAAAATGTGAGCACGCACTGGAATGGTTTTTCAAAAAAGGACAAAAGGGTGGCAAAAACCGGAACAAATTTGTTATTTGATAAATATAAGTTTATAAAACTATGAAACAGGAACAATTACGCTGCAAACTGCTGGATAAACTGGAGCAATACAGGAAACACGAACAATACAGCAAGCTGGAAATAATATAGGCATTATAAAATAGGAGCAGAAAGAGCAGCCGGTTCCAAACGAAAGAAAACGGATGACAGCAGCAGAAATAAATTGTTGTTGAAACAATAAATTTTTATTATATTATGAAACAGGAACAATTATTGTGAAAACATTTGGATAAACAGGAACAATACAGGCAACCGAATAAATACAGGAACCATAAAACAAAAGCAAGAAGTGGAACGGTTTCTGCAATGAAATATGTGAAAAAACCAAAACAACAGAAAAAGTTCTAACCAATTATTGAAACTTTAGTTGTCAAATGAACTGTCATATTTTTTATTTTTTTAAACCAACACTAAGGGGATACCCGTAGGGATGCAGTGCATTGTGTTGATCTCAGCAAAATAGGTTATGGGAAGGATGAAAGAGGGAGTAGTATTTGTGGATATTTGACTTAAATTTTATTAGATTATAACTGCCAGGAAAGACATCTGCTGGGAGTTTATTCCAAATACGGCTAGTTCGAGTGATAAACGAATTCTCTCTGTAATGCGTTGTGCGGTCAACTCGACAATAGACTATCTACGGATGTGATCTACTAGAGAAGCGGGTAGAGCGAACCGAAACTCAGGCACTTGGAATAAGTTCGCTAATCTCAGAAGAATATTTCCCATGGTAGTATCTACAGAACAGTGCTACCCATCCCAAATTCCGACGATGTTCCAATGAGTCAATAGTCATTGACGAGCATCCATGCCCTCCTTTGCAGAAAGTCCAGTATTTCCAAAATGTACTATGAAGCTCCTGCTCATATGTGGGAGCTGTATTCCATTTTCGTTTGGATGTGAGTGGTATAGATTTTAAGGAGATCAGAGGGAGTGAAGTAATTTTTGCAACGTTCTGAAAAACCAAGACACAGGAATGCTTCATTCGACACTTAACAACCATGCCGTTCCAACGAACATCACATTGAATTCTCATGCCTAGAACATCAAGAGTATCCGACTCCCCAATACCTATACCACCCATATATACACATGACATTGTTGAATCTATGGCACTATGGCTCAGCGTACAACATTGAGTCTTCAGCGCATTAAAATCAACCCTATTCGCTTTACCCAACTCGGAGATAGTTGACAGCTCTTGATTAAGTATGCCATTCGTTGTCCGCCTTTTGCCCCCCAACCTCCAAGAGGCTTGGCCTACAATTAGAGGAAAATGAATTACAGATGCTGCTGTCATCCGCGAAAGAGTAAATAGAATTAAGAGTTTGACCAAGAAGGTCGTTCAGAAAGATAAGGAAAAGAGAAGAAGAAAGAACGGAACCTTGGGGTACCCCTGAATTAAGCTGAAACTCATTAGATGAGACCCCATTAATAACAACACGTATTGTTCGGTCGCTGAGAAAAATCGATATAAATCGAGAGAAGTCATTACCAACCCCAAATGCAATAAGCTTTGATATCAATGCACCCTGCCACACACGACCGAATGTCTTGGAAATATCTAGTGCTACCACTTTACTTTCGTCGAAATTGCGAATGGATCGACTCCAGTGCTCAGAAAGTAGAGCAAACAAGTCGCTCGTGAACGATTTGTGCGGAAGCCATACTGACGATCATTAAAAAGTGAGTTGGCCTCTAGGTAGCGCAGAACATATTGCAATTGGATGGCAATTTTCATGGTTATTAGCCGCACCCATTTTAGGGATTGGCTGGACATTAGCAATCGTCCAGCAAGAGGGAAAGACTCCCGCACGGTACGAAAGGCTGAAATGGTTGGCCAATGGACTGGCTATACCATCCGGTCTTGGAGACTTATAAATGTTGAGATCCGAAAGAACCTTTTTAACTGCACGTGCTCGGAAGAATATTGTAGGCACAGTACAAGATACTCTTTCGAGTTCGGGCAGTGGTTGATCGGTATCCGGTAAAAATATTGTTTTTGCTAAAAATTCAGCTAAAAGGTACCGGGTCAGTGAATATTTGATCATTCATTATAAGAGTAGGGATAGCAGAACTACCATTATTCGTTACTATTTTAACAAACGACCAAAAGCTCTTGCTGCCACAAGGAGCGGAAAGAACTTTAGCACGAAGACGCTGATCGTGAATAAACTTTTTGCGCCTTAGTACTTTAGCACATATGTTGTTCACCTGTTTGCGTATCAGTTCAGTGACGGAATTTTTATTTTCACTCCAAAGTCTGAATACTTCCCCTCTGGATCTGACTGCATCTCTGAAGTCTGGTTAAACCAAGATTTTTCATCAGATTTAGCCGAAATGTACTTTGATGGAATGAATAATCTCATACCAAGCACTATTATTATCCAGGAAACAAACTTTCCAGTTGAAATGTTCGAAGAAATCGTTAAGCTCGGCCCAACGAGCCTTTTTGTAAATAAAAACTGAGCATTTCGTAGCTTTTTTTGAAACACTATGAAGTACAGAGTACGAAAAAGATGCGGAAATGGTGCTGTGGTCCGAATTACCGAGAGGTGTAAGTAATTTCACTTCATACTTGTCAGGGTGTGAAGTTAGAAAAAAGTCGAGAGTACTTGGTCCTAGCTCTTCAATGCATGGAATGTGCGTTGGTTCATTCACTAGTTGCGCTAAGTGGTTATGCGCGGCGAAAATCTTATCGTAACAGCTTTCTGAATAGTTGTGGATATTAAAATCGCCGCCAACTACGATTTCGCTAATCAGGCGACTCTCTAATATTTTAGTCATGGATTCAGAAAGGACATCGAAGCCATTATAGGTATGCTCCCTTTCTATGCTTAGGCTTCTGTATAGAAACCCGAAATGCAGAATGTGTGTCCTGATTTTGAACTTAAACCAAAGTGAGTTAAATTTCACATCATTACAGTTTTAATATTGCTGGAATTGATACACAACATTGTCGCGAATGTAAACCGCAAAAGTAAAAAGGAATAGAAGATGATAACCAGGTTTGTGAGAATCCAGTGGATCAACATCTTCACTTACCTGGGTCTCACGTAAAGGGAAAACATCCAGACGATGGAAGCGATTGTGAGCATATACAGAGAAAAAATTCTTCCTCAGTCCACGTTTGTTACAGAAGTCTATTCTGAATTTACCTGACATTACAAAATTAATAAAAATGTAAGTCAATTCTCCAAAAAATACTAGTACAAGTGACAAGTAATCGTATGCGCTCACTTATAACATTTGCGATCAATATACTTTGGAATATAATCGCGAGTAGATTGACGGTTGAATAGTGATACCAAACTATCTAAGTTTACTTTGAAATTACTTAGAACTTCCATGGTGCTATATCGCAAAATTGTGGTTAGTGATAAAGCGTACTTTTGGCTTAGCGGGTTTGTTAATAAACAAAACTGTCGAATATCGAGTGCGGCCAATCTACAGCAGATTCTGGAAACTCCATTACATCCAGAAAACCGCACCGTTTGGTGTAGTTTAAACGATGAACCTTATTTCTTCAAAGCAGAAGACGGAGTCAGCGTTGCCGTCAATGGAGATCGTTACCGCACCATGATCAATGACTTTTTGTTTGCAGTTTTAGATGACAGGGATTCGGGCAAGATAATCGCGATACGGCGACCACAACCATCGATATATTGAAATCGCGAGAATGGAATCTATAAATTAGTCTCCAAGGTCCTGCGATTTGACAACTCTGGATTATTTTCTATGTGGCAGCGGAAGTCACTGGTGTATGCTGATTAACCCGCAACAATTGACGGCTTGGAAGCCAATATTGTTCATGTTATTCGTGACATACTACCAGCAATACTGGCCAAAATTTAATGTTCAGATTACGCCTCGTCAACGACGCACAGTACTTTGTCCAATACACAAAAATTAAAAAAAAAAAAGTTATCGCCATTGTAAATGAAATTAGTATTTTCTTTAAGGTACATAGGTAACTCATTCGTATAAGAACGACCATGCTGATATAACATCTTTTCTCGTCACTAGGGGTCGCTAAAGTCAAGTATTTTTCAATATAAATAAAATTAATAAAAAAAAAAATGTTTTAGGTTCACAAAAATAGTTGTCAAAAATTCACTTTTTGAGATATCAATAACTTTTTTATTCTGTTTAATTACTCGAAACATTTCCAATAATCAAAAAATATTATGGAGGTTAAATATTTCGATGATATGTACATTGTAAAACTTTGAAATACTAGTTTTATTTGTGTTGTTAGCTTAAAAATCAAAAAGTTTGGTGGAGTTCTAAAAAAGTAGTATTAACGGATTTTCGTAATATATTTTTATTTTGAAGCTTATACCTTTTGCTTTTAGAATCTTTAACCGGAACTTGCCCGTTTTACCTACAACAATTTTTTTTTTATTTTTTTTTTAGAAATGTCTAAAATCATGGTTTGGTAATTTTAAATTAAATGGTTTGCGGAAAAGGCCCTAACTTTCGTGTTTTTTCTTTAATTTGTTTTTTTTATGCAGAAGTACTTGAAATAAGATAAGCATTCTTCAAAAATTAAAAAAAAAAAAACTTTAGCTTAAAACACTTTTTTGTTTACAAGTCGAGAATTACATAAATTTTTTGTTGAAATTACAAAAATTTCTTAAGTTTTAAAAAATTAAAAAAAACAAGTAAGAAAATTATAGTCGGTCTAGACCGACTATACGATACCCTATACCATGCGTTTAGAAACCCTATCTCTTAGGCCCAACTAACTGGACATAAAAAATAAGTGAAAACCAAATTTGAGTGGGATTTTTATTAATTTTTTTGGCTGCAGATATGAAAAAGTTCATATAGGATGCTATATCTATATAGGGACTAGGCCCAAAAATGGACCGATCCTGACCATGTTTGGTAAAGTCTCTTGTATTTTGCAAAAATATATACAAAGAAAATTTGAGAAGAATCAGTGCAATATTTTTGTTTTTTAATAGGTTTAAGTGAAGATCGGGAAGCAACTCTATATGGGGCCAAAGGGCTCATTTTTGGACTACTCACTAATGGATGTAACGAACGCATACAAACCCAATTTGAGTAAGACCTATATGACAATTTGGATGTTATGGCAATTTATGTCGATTTCATAGGAATAATTTGTATGGGGGCTAGGTCTGAACATGGACCGATTCTCACCAATTTCAACAGCGTTCATCCCATGGTCGATAAAAGCTTATATACCAAATTTCATCAAAATATATTAATATTAGCGACCTGCAGTTTGATTACAAGGTTTACATGGACACACAGACGGACGGACGGACGGACGGACGGACGGATATTGTTAAATCATTTCAGAAAGTGATTCTGATTCGATCGGTATAATTAAAGATGGGTCTAGGTCAAATATTTTTGGTTGTTACAAACAGCAGCACAAAGTCATTATACCCAAACCACATAGTGGTATAGGGTATAAAAATAGTGTTAATTGTTCTTTTTTTTGTTTTTTTTAAGTGCCTAGACTTTCACCTATTAGGGGGGGAAAAAGTAGTTGCCCATTTTGATCACAACTATAAAAAAAATAAATAGATGTTAACGCCTATGTAATGCACTTTTATACCCTATATGTTGTGCAAATTGGCAACAGGCTAAAAAAAACAAGTAAGAAAATTATAGTCGGTCTACACCTACTATACGATACCCTATACCATGCGTTTAGAAACCCTATCTCTTAAGTCCAACTAACTGGACATAATTCATATCGAATGCTATATCCATATGGGGACTAGGTACAAAAATGGACCGATCCTGATCATGTTTGGTAAAGTCTCTTGTATTTTGCAAAAATATATACAAACAAAATTTGAGAAGAATCAGTGCAATATTTTTTTTTAATAGATTTATGTGAAGGTCGGGAAGCAGCTCTATATGGGGCCAAAGGGATCATTTTGGACTACTCATTAATGGATTTAATGAACGCATACAAACCCAATTTAAGTAAGATCTAATGGCAATTTTTGTCGATTTCATAGGGGTAATTTGTATGGGGGCTAGGTCTGAACATGGACCGATGCTCACCAATTTTACCAAATACCAAATTTCATTAAAACATATTCATATTTGCGACCTGCAGTTTGATTACAAGGTTTACATGGACACACAGACGGACGGACGGACGGACATTGTGAAATCAACTCAGAAAGTGATTCTGATTCGATCGGTATAATTAAAGATGGGTCTAGGTCAAATATTTTTGGTTGTTACAAACAGCAGCACAAAGTCATTATACCCAAACCACATAGTGGTATAGGGTATAATAAATAAATTACAACAACACTTAAATTACAAAACAAAAATCTTGATTTACAACAGTAACTTTTTATTATTTATTTCTTTAAATTTCTATTACTTTCATCGTCATTCCTTACATTCTTAAATCCAGTCATTACCGTTACTTTTTACAACAATAAAAGTGAAAGAATAAAGTCAATTTAAATTTGTCAATTGTTTAAGTGCAGTGTTTAACAATATTTAATTTAAATTGAACGAAAATCGTGTAAATTAATTTTGTAATGGGTTCTTCACTAAAAAATTCTGATTTGGTTGAGTGCTGGTTATCAGCACCTCCAAATAACAAAATATCTGTATTAAAAAAATTTGTAGAACGCAATATTGGAAAACGAAATTTAAAAAAATTAAACATACATCAAAAAGTTTATATTTTCAATTCTCAAATGAGCACTTATTGGAAAGCAAGTAAATATAATCGAAGTGTGTTTGAAAAGAAGTATTCCAAATGGTTAAACTGGCTGTTTTTTAATACAGACAATGTAAGTTTAATAAATTTTTAATTATAATAAAAAGAGTAAAAAAAATATTTCTTTAGCAACCTAGTTCAAGTGAAATATGTCGTAAAAACTTGGATGAAGAAATACAGCTCCAATAGCAGAGGAACAACAAGCAGAAGCAGAAGAACAACAAGTTGAAGCAACATCAGCTGACACAACCAACATAGAGATGGATCCAAGAACAACAATAAACACAACTTCAATAGAAGCAACACCAGTGACAGTGGAAACAGAAGCAATGCAAGCAACAACATCAACACAAAAAAAAAACAAAACAAGGTAGACCAGCAAAACCATTTCACGAATTGTCACTAAGAGTAAAACATCGTAAAACTGCTGAGTTGATTGACAGATATTCTCTAGCAGAATTGGAATTTGCTGTCGAAAAATTAAAAAAATCTGAAATCAGTAAGAATAACCAAAAAAACTTACTACCTTCTGAAGCTTTGGCTCTGTATACGGACTTAGACCTTTCAGAAAAAAAGTACAATGTTCTTCGTCAAACAATTAACATCTTACATCCAAACTGTTTGCCCTCCTTATATGCCTTACAATGCGAAAAACGAGAAATTGTTCCGCTTTTTACGGCTACAGAAACATCAACAGAAGTAAAGTTAAAATATTTAATGCGTAGAACAGCAGAAGGAATACTGGGGCTATGTGAGGAGCTAGATTACTTATCTAAATTGTCTTTAATTTGTAAGTGGGGCATGGATGGCAGTTCTGGCCATAGCCAATATAAACAAAAATTTGCAGATTCTACCAAGACAGACGAGTTTATGTTCTTCATAGCATTTGTACCTCTTAAGTAAGTAAAGTGTAAATCAGACCGAAAATTTAGGTTGGCAATATATTTGGTTGTTACAAGAAATCTGTTTCCTGAAATTTTTTTTAAAATTTTCAATGAACCATTTTCTATTTAAAAAACCATGAAATTTTAAAAATCCCCAATTAAATAATGAAAATTTTCGGCCACTAAAACAAGTGTTAATATAATTTTCTATATACCACCACATTAAACAACTTTTGTACCATATAAATTTTCACTCAGTTAACGTTTCACTTCTTCTATTATTTAAGAATAGTAAACATTACAACTCAGAAGGAAATTTGGATCAACAAAGCTTCATCTTCGACACGATTCTGTAGGCCAATTAAATTTATTTTATCGAAAAAAAAATGCTGGACTTGTACGTGAAGAATACAAGACAATGACAAAATCAATAGAAAGTCTAGAAACCGATATTATAAAAAGAAACGGTAGAGTTTTAGAAGTTTGTTATGAAATGCATTTTACCATGATAGACGGATCAGTGGCAAATGTAATCAGCAATACAAATTCATCAATTCGATGCTTCATTTGTAAGTCAAGTCCAACCCAATTGAACAAAATCGACTTCGTAAGAGAACCAATTGTAGACAACTATAAATTTGGTCTTTCCACATTACATTCCTGGATACGTTTCTTAGAATGTGTGTTACACATTGCCTACCAACTTGGATTCAAAAAATGGCGCGTCACTGAAGAAACCAGAGGAGAATTAAAAAAAAAAACCATCCAACATCAATTTAAAACAAGAATGGGATTGGTTATTGATCAAGTCAAATCTGGATTTGGCACAACGAATGACGGCAATACGGCTAGGCGATTTTTTTAAAAGAGTGCTATATCCGCAGAAATTACTGGAATAAATAAAGATTTAATTGAAAATTTCCATATAATATTAAGGATGCTGTCTTGTGGGATACCAATAAATAATTAAAAATTCGAAGAACTTTTAATAACCACAAGAAACATATATTTATCCCGCTATAGTTGGTTTCATATGCCCAGTAGTGTATACAAAGTTCTTATACACCGATGTGACGTTCTTAGGTTTTTATACCCTATACCACTATGTGGTTTGGGTATAATGACTTTGTGCTGCTGTTTGTAACAACCAAAAATATTCGTCCTAGACCCATCTTTAATTATACCGATCGACTCAGAATCACTTTTTGAATCGAAATAGCAATGTCCGTCCGTCCGTCCGTCTGTGTGTCCATGTAAAGCTTGTAATCAAACTACAGGTCGCAAATATGAATATATTTTGATGAAATTTGGTATATAAGCTTCCATCGGCCATGGAATGAACGCTATTGAAATTGGTGAGAATCGGTCCATGTTCAGACCTAGCCCACATACAAATACAAATGACCCCATAAGTTCCAAATTATCATATAGATCTCAGTCAAATTGGGTTTGTATGTGTTTATTACATCTATTAATCAGTAGTTCAAAAATACTCCCTATAGAAAAATTCTTAGTCATAGGCCCCATACAGAGCTGCTTCCCGATCTTCACTTAAATCTATTAAAAAAACAAAAATATTGCACAAATTTTTCTCAAATTTGGTTTGTATATATTTTTCAAAGTATAAGTGACTTTACCAAATAGGGTCATGATCGGTCTATTTGTCGACCTAGTCCCCATATAAATATTGTATCCGATATGAACTTTTTCAGATCTGCAGCGAAAAATATTAATAAAAATGCCACTCAAATTTGATTTATGTTTATTTGCTATATCCAATTAGTTGGACCGAAGAGATAGGGTCTCTTAACCATGGTATAGGGTATCGTATAGTCGGGCTAGACCGACTATAATTTTCTTACCTGTGAATATACAATTTTAATTTTAATGGTGTTGATATGTGTTAATTTCTCAAAGTGTAATGCGAGAATTTTGTGTACTACTCTTTTTACCACTCTGCTCGTTTGATATTCTAATAGGTTTGTTGGTTTGTTAGCACTTAACTTTTTTATATAAAACAGTATTCTTTTATAATTTTTTTAAGGATGTTTGTCTGAAGAAGCTATTGAAGCTAACCAAAAAACCGTTAGAAAGGTCCGATTATCACATACACGAAAATCATCCAGAGAAAATACAAACAAGGATTTAATGACCCATTTGTTGTTGGCTTCAGATCCTGTGTTGTCGTCAAACAGAAAGCTAAATAAAAAAACAAATAAAACTAATGACGAAGAATTAGAAAAATATCTTGTAAAGGAAAGTGCAAATGTTGAAATACATGCTAGTTCTTCTTCTAGTGAATCGTATTCTTCGGAAGAATCCAGTGACGATCAATAAAATGTTTTTTCTTTTTGTTATACTCTAAAAAGCTGTTCCGTAAACATATGAACAAATATTTATTTTATATTACAAAAAGTATTTATTTATAAAAACTTTTTCCATCATGCTTTTATTATTTTTTTGGTAGTAGTTAATTTAAAATTCAGGATATATGTGTATCCTTGCGCTGTTTCTGTAAAAATTGTATACATTTTTTATTATTTCGACAAAGGAAAAAAATTTTTACAACATTGTAATCAGAATAGAAGCTTTTTTCAAAATTTAAGATTCAGGATATACGACAGGTGTGAATGTCGATGTGCCGTTGTGGAGTTTTTTTTTTAATTTGGACTGAAGAAAAATAAAAATTTTGACAATTGGATGGTTTTCAGAGCGTATTTTGGCTTTTAAGAAAAGGGATGTATGACAGCAAAATGAGTCCTTGCAGCAATTTAAACAAAGTTTTACAGAAATTGTTATTACGTTATATCTACAATTATAACAAGTTTCTAAGTCGTTAAAAGCCGAATTGTAAATTTTATTCAAAATTGTAAGGTCAAGATGTATGGGAGGTATTAGTGTCCTTGCACCAATTTTTTCAAAAATTCGTTTTTTTTTTAAAATATGAATTCACATTTTTTACGATATACCAATTAATCTCAGAAAACTGAGAGGTACGGGCATTTAATTATAAGCTCTTTCTTAACCTTAGTCGAACGGAAGAATTTTACAACGTTAAAATATGGTAAAGGTACAATTGTACCTACATATACATACATATTATAAATTAACCTTTTCTTGGTTACTGAATTAAATATTGTTCCCAAAAATTCTAAAATAACTGATAATTTGTTAAAAGGAAGTCAATATTTAGTTTCGAATATCACAATTTTGTATTCTTTCACTTTAACAGTATGTATCTGTAAATTTAAGTTTAGCCACGTATCTACTGTTTATAATGTAAAGTGAGAATCCCTACAATAAATTCATGACACATGGAAATTGTGTTTTGTTTTTATAAATCACTTTCTAAAAACAGGAATACCAAAACTTTTTATACCGTGCATTTAGAGCGATGGTCTTAGGTCCAACTACTAGGATATAGAAAATAAGCATAAACCAAACTTGAGTGGCTTTGTTATTAACTTTTTTTTGCCTGTAGATATGAAAAAGTTCATACTGAATGCTATATTTATAAGGGGACTTGGACAAACAATGGAGCGATCCTGACCATATTTGTTAAGGTCACTTTTTTGCAAACTAAATAAGAAAAAAATTTGTGCAATTATTTTGTTTTTTTATAGATTTAAGTGAAGATAAGGAAGGCGCTTTATTAGGGGGTTATGACCAAGAAACCTCATATAGGGTTTATTTTTGGACCACTGATTATTGGGTGTAATAAATACACAAAAACCAAATATGACAAAGATGGTAATTTCTGTCTTATGGCAATTTAAGTCAGTCTCATAGGGAACATATGTGTGAAGACTAAGTCTGAACATGCTCGGATTTTTACCAATTTCAACAGAATCCCTCCTATGGCTGATCAAAACTCACACACCAAATTTCATCAAAACATATTCACATTTGCGACCCGTAGTTTCATTATGGGGTTTACATGGACACCCAGACGGACCGACAGATGGGCTGACATCGCTAAATCGACTCAGAAAGTGATTCGCAGTCGATCGGTATACTAAAAGATTGCTCTGGCTTAAATATTTTTGGTATTTACAAACACCAGCACAAAGTCATTTTACCCAGACCACGTAGTGGTATAGAGAATATCATATAAGGTGCCAAACAAAGAATCGGCGTAGAAAATTTTTGAAATGTCTGGAAGCTTAAGGAAAAAGTGGAGCCTCCCCTATCATCGGAAGCTGTTGTTTGCGAATATGAGACACGCACACATTGTAAGACCAGAAAGTCATGTATGGGCTACCTGAAACCTACACTAATTTTAGAATATAACCTGCATTTCATGCATACAATTTCAAAAGATTATCTAATTTCTCATGCAAATTCATATGTGTGTTATATACTGAAGCACTCTAATAAAATATATATAATAACTAGCTGTTTTTACCCGGTCTTGCCCGGGATCCAAAGGCCCTTGACTTGAAAAATGGTTCACTATGCTTACCAGGCGCTGAGTACTTAATCCCCAATGAACCATTCCTCCAAAAAATGAACTTTCTGCCCAAAAATTTGCATGGGATTGGGGAATTTGTTCATGGTGAAAAACAACTAAGCTTGGATTTTTTTGAGTATATGATGTCTAAGAGTTACGAATTTTAGTTACCCTAGAGCTTTGAGATATACAACAATTCTGGTTTTTCCTTCTGATGCATATACGAAAAGTTTGTGCTGGCTCCCAACTCTGGAGCAGGCGACATATAATTTTCTATGAGAAAAACAGGGAGATTCTAAGTTGATACTTTCTAACGTAAGAGATTGTCCTCTTATGTACATTATGTTAGGAACAACTTTTTTTACCATCTCTTGCAATGAAGAACCAACTTACAAACGTCTTCTGGTAGGGATATTACAGTCGTTTCAGGAGTTTCACATTCCCACGACTTAGCTTGTCTTAGCCGCTGGATTTTTAGACGCACTTGAGTAGATTCACGAATTTCCACTTCTCAAAGCTTGTCTTAATCTCTGTGCTTCAAGACGTTACTGGGTTTGCTCAGGTGTTTCAGCATTTCTCGACTCCGATTTTCTAACTCGTTAAGACTTGATACGAATTTGGGTCTGACCGGGTTCTCTAGAGTTCTGTTTAGTTCAAGCCTTTTTGCATTTGAGGTAGTACGGCCTATATGCTATGCTTTCATGTGCACAATTTCAAAAAGTTCTTTTTCCACCTTTCCAACTCATTTATATAGTGAAAAAGATGAAATGGAAATATTTGTTATAGGTTGCTTTCAAATGTAGTCAAAAGGAAAGATGGAAATAAATGTAATATTTTGTTTTCCATTGTAGTTAAAAAGGCGAGATGCAAATATTTATAATCGGAGTAATCCTGCAGCGGTAGTCAAATATGTTAACAAACACTAAAAGCGTATATAGAAAATTAAAAAAAGTGGGCGTGGCCGATAAAAGTATATGACGACCTTATCTGGGATTTGAGAATAATGTGCAGTAAATTTGAGCGAAACCCACAAAAAATTAAAAAAGTGGGCGTAAAAGTAGGCGTGGCCGACTAAAAGTATATGGCGACCTTTCCTGGGGTATAGAGATCATGTGTACAAAATTTCAGGGAAATCCGTTGAAAAATAAAAATTAGTAATGAAAATGAATTTTGCATATATAGAAAAAAATAAATTATTACAATTTAATAACGAAAAAAGTACAGCTGTACCTGTTCCGTTCGACCAGGGTTAAGAACATATGCAATTTTTTTATATCTACAATAAAAAAAAAACGAATAAATTCTATAACTGGAATAAGGCTCTTATGAGTATTTCTATAATACAGATTCTTTTGCATTCTTCAGTGGAATTCGTATCGATATAGACAAAGTGGAAAACTAATTTTCAGAAAATATTGGATTTTTCCTGGTTATTTTTTGTGCGTTGCAAAAATATTTAAACATGTTTCTCTTAAGTTTTCCATTAATCATATATCGTAGCTCTATAAATCCATCAATTATACTTCTCAGTATAGTTAATAGCATTTGATATCACATCTGCCTGAAAATAAACTTGTTTGTTTACTAGATTTATTTACAACATTATTGTACCAGCCCTTTTTCATTACTTGTCTGTTTCACGATAAACATTCAGCAATATGTTAAACAGGTATTACAATAACTCAAAATCTAAATAAACAAAATTTATTACGCTGAAAACCGCTTATATAAAAAAAAAACAACAACATGGAATACAGTAAATTCCGCAAGAGCTAAACATACTGATATATAACTTGCATTGGAAATATTTTATAACAAACACGACTACAAAAACTTTAAACTTCAAACAACTAAAGGCGTGTAAACAAATTTGCAAAAATAATCCTAGAAACCACAAAACAACATAAGACATACGGTGTATGGTATTAAAGCTACTGAAACACATGCCACATTGTTGCAAAATAAAACTTAGCAAAATGTAAATGATATAGAAGAAGAACGTGATTTCGTATGCAAACAACAAACATTGCCAGAAATCCTACAAATAATACATGCTAGTATTACCATTTCTATAAACATAAAAACACAGGGTTACACTTATTTTTCAAATTGAATGAAATTAAAAAATTATATTTATTAGTTTTATAGTAATTTTTCAGACATATTGCAATTAATACTGTAATTAATATGCAAATTTTAATTTTGTTTCAATGGTGCATGGTAAAGAAGAAGAAGAAAGCATATATTTCAAAATTTCATAACTACACTCTATTCCTAATCGGACCGGTTTCTGGTGTTTCAGCATTTGGAACATTGTGATAATTGTTATGTTATAATTGGATAGATTGTTTCTATGTGAAATTTTTCTACTTAGGGCGGCCGTGAGGTTTGAACCATGATCCTTCACATACACTCGTACCTGCACTTTTTGGTCAGCGCTTTAACACACTCACCTAAGGTCAGGCCTACGAGCAGTGTGGTTGGAATCAGTTTTCTTACCATACAGCTTTTACTTCGTATTAATTTCAGAAGATACAATTCTGTCCAAACAAACAATCACTATTCTTGAATTTGTAATTTTTTTTGCATTTATACTTCTAATTTCCACTATTCTCAGTTTTCGTAAGAATAGTCATAGGTGATGTACGGTTTTGTACATAATACATATGCACTTTACATATATTTGAGATGACACTTTGAATCGAAAAATTTTTTGTTTGATAGAAGGTGTGAAGGTTCATGGTTCAAACCTCGCGGACCATAACAATTATCACAATGTTCAATAAATCGTTGATGAAGGCTGAAATGCCAGAAACCGATCCGATTAAGAATACAGTGTAGTTATGAATTTTTGAAATATATGCTTTCTTCTTCTTCTTTACCATGCAACATTAAAAAATTATAGTCAATCAATTGGTATGTGGATTGCATTCGGAGAAAAACCTGTAAAGATGTAGGAATCGAAAAATTACATAAAAATAATTTCCAGTCTCTCTATAGCCCAAACTTATTACATATTACTAGAAAAATTTAATTAAAGTAAATATTTGTAAGCTTAAATATTTATTGATATTTTTAATTAAGTTTCAAATTGTATACAAACTTTTCATAAATAAATACCATCCTTATAATTATACCTATATATTGAATGCGGGCACAATCGAACAGTTGCTGCAAAACCACTAACTGACAAAATGAAAATGGTCAGCAAACTGCAATAAATGAAACATTTTTATGCCCAACAAAACGAATTATTTGATACAAAAAAGAGAATTTTTTGCTTCCGGTTCAAAAATAGTTGAAGTTGCAGAAACAATGGAATTTGTGTATAAAAAAATATAATTGCAATATGCAGTTAACATATAAATGGTATTTTATATAACCACTAAATAAGATATATATAAACACGTACACATCTATCCGTATACAAGAAACACACAAGTAGGTACTCATCAACTTTTTATCACAGATGAGCTCGCCGACTAATACTTAGTTGCAGTGATGCCAAACGTAGAGTTTTTCAAATGTGTTTGCCGTTGAATTTTATGAATTGTCGGCATGGTGTTTTATAAAGCTAAATTGATATTGAGTAGATATTCATTACGTATTTTACTAAATCTAGATTATACACAGAAAACCGATTTACGGTGGCTAGGAATTATTTGCCAATCGAATTGCGATGAAATTAATAAACACATTTCGGAATGTAAATATTTTATTAATAGTAAGTTGTAAGGCGCTTAAGATAACCGTTAAAAACGAAAACATTTTATTTAATGTATACAAAAATTTTAACAGAAATTTATCTTTTTTTCCGGTCTATGAAATGGTGGCTTACGTGGGAAAGCAAGTTATCGAGAAAACAGCTGAAAACAACACAAACTCTTTCAAACTGGCTGTTATCTTTTTTCAAACGTAAACCTTCTTTTCATAGACCAACTCACATATCGTGAATTACACTGTGAGATAGAAAAATAGCTGGGATGCTGGTTTTTCTTGTCGAGTATAATAAGACTCTCTACTTGAAATTTGCGAAACACCTCCAAAATCTTGAGTTACGGGTAAAAAAAACTGATTTTTCGGCTCTTTTGCACATATAATCCGGTAACTCTGTTGAAGATCTACTGAGTTTGAATTTCTCAACGGATTTGGAAAGAAGAATCTGTGGCCTTTCGAAACCATTCTGCATAACCATTCTGCATAATTCTGCATAACTACGCTTAGCTTTCGAGGTATAAGCAATTTTACGTTTCCCGTCTGGCAATCCTAAAAATAGATATTTCATACTTCGAATAAGGTTTTTAAAAAGTGGGCAAAATTTAAAAAATTTTACTCTACGATTTTAAGTGTTGACTTTATGTTCCCCGAAAAACTTAGAATGAATGTATACGTATGAACGATAATTAATCATACGTAATCGTACACTGTAACCGAATCACCATATGAGCATAACAGTGAGTCAGTGATGAACGTAGCTGTTATAATGATAATTGAAAATGTTTATACAAACCAATACGAGATCTTGTAGGCCTTAATAAGCATTAGAAATTAAACGAAGGTTACTGACAAAATATGATAAGATTAAACACACAAACAAAAATTACATGTAACTCAGGACTTTATAACAATAAGACAGATGTCAATAAAAGTTACGATCTTTTTGAAATCAGTACAGGCTAATTCCATAGTGACAGACATCACATTCCGTGATCTTTCTAATCCAATATTATATAGCAAAACTTTACAATGTTCATAAAAATCTACAAAATTATGTAGACGGACCTGACTAAATATTAACCATTAGCACAAACGAGATAGTATTATTGCTATTTATAAACAGTCGTGACAGATATGACAACAAAAGTCATAATTTTAGAGAATGTTTGTGAAACACAGAAAAGCTCGGAAGTTATTTGTATGGCAAATTAGAAAAAGTTGTTAATCAATACTAATAATAGAATCATAATAATAACAACTAGCAGATTCCAGCACTCGAAATCCGAATGGAAATTTTATTTTTTCATTTAATAAAGACCCTAAAGGAATTCTTCACAGTTCAACTCATTTTAAATAAAGAAAACAAACTCAACACGTTAACACAAACACATTCACAAATTTAATAAACTTACACATAGCATTGTATAATTTTATGTATGTGTTAGTAGCAACTTCAAACGATCACAACTCCAAAAAAATATTCCAGACGATGAAAATCTGTAAATATGGGTAACAGCTAAAAAGAAAAATTTATCATTTGGAAAATTTTTTGTCAAAATCGGGGTAAAACTGTGCAACTTACATCGGTCACAAGAAATCGCCTTGCCTATTAATAAATCTATATATATAAAATTAGTTCTCTGTCTGTATATTTGATTGTTTGTTTGACCGCTATACGAATTTTTATTTTTCAACGGATTTCACTGAAATTTGGTAAACACGATCTCTGTACTTCAGGAATGGTGGCCATGTAATTCTTTCGGCCATTCCTACTTTTACGCCCACTTTTTGTATACAATTCATTTTCTGGTTTTTGGTATAATTGTTCGCTATACAAATTTTTATTTTTCAACGAATTTCTCTGAAATTTGGTACGCACAATGTCTGTATTCCAGGCAAGGTTACCATACTATTCATATCGGCTATGCCTAACTTTACGCACACTTTTTATACAAAATGAATTTTCTGTTTTTTGGTATATTTGTTTGCTATAAAAATTTGTATTTTTCAACGCATTTCTCTAAAATTTGGTAAGCACGATCTCTGTACTCCAGGCAAGGTCGCCATATGCTTCTAACCGGCCACGCCTAATTTTGCGCTTACCTCTTATATTATAGAATGTACATGAATTGCATAAAGTATAATTGTATAGTGTAACATTTTGATTCATTCACGTGTTTTGCAGCACAAAACTGTTAAATTCAAATGTCTTCTACATTGGAATATGTTGTGCTTTGTGCAAATCGATAGTTTACTCTAATTAAGTTTTCTAACACAACTAAAGCTGTAATACACATGAACACTGACTGGAGTAAAAGAGAATAAGTACAATGTATTAGATATATCGCACATGTACCTCTAAAGTGAGTCAACTCACAATTTTTAAATGTTCAGTAGAGGCGAAAAACGTTTTTTTTTTTTTAAATTTACTATAAAATTTAAAAACAGTTGTTTCATTGTAAAGAATTGCGAATAATAAGTATGCAGCAGTAATTGTTTTGTGATTTTTTTAGTGATCATCAAAAATAACAAGTTTTTGGGTGCAACTCAATATATATCTTTTTAGTGGATTCTAAAAAAGCTACTCTTATATCACAGAGTGGGTTACAACTGTATTTTTTTTTTGCGAAAGACTACAAAAACCGATGTCAGATTTTTACAGTAGATAGATTAAGACCACTGTGAAAATTGAAAAATTTTGAAGTCAATTTAGAGGTACAGGTGCGGTATGGCAGAAGTTGTTGATTAAGAATTATTATTGTATATAAACAATAGCAAATGAATATCAAGTCTCAATCAGTTTTTATAGCTCAATTGAATCTCAGTTTTGTTTTCATTAAATTTCTTTACAAGTCAGTTATGTTATTAGAATAAAGAATATTAAAATAAAACTAAAAGTTTTTTATTTAATCAATCATCAATCACTACATAAAATAAGGCAATTCTTAATCACCACATGGTAATCCTGCCATATATCCTGAATTTATTCACCACAGTATATAAAATTTATTTTTTTTTTTCTTTGTTTGACTGCTACACAAACTCTTATTTTTCAACGGCTTTCCCTAAAATTTGATACCCGTGATCTCTGCACTCCAGCGAAGGTCAGATTATATATCTTTCTGGCCACGCCTACCTTTACGCTCACTTTTTTATAAAATTCATTTTCTGTTTTTTAGTACATTTATCCGCTCTACAAATTTGTAGTTTTCAACGGATTTCTCTGAAATTTGGTAAACACGGGAATAACTTTACGATAAACAAATGCCCCAAACTTAAAAAAATGTCCCCGAAAGAAATGAACAGATTCCCCATTTTTTTTTTTAAAGCGAAATAAAAAAATTAACTTAATCCCCAAATTCGTTCTTAAATTTTTACATATTTTTATTTAATGAATTTTATTAAATATTTATTGAAGTGAAAATTTGCATACTGATCTCAATATACGCAATTTAAAATCTATATTCTTTTCAATAGCATCATTTTGACGCGCTCGCGGAATGCAGCTTAGCAAGCTTTGCTAAGAGAAGCATAAATGCTTGAATATACTCAAGTGAGTTTAGAAATCCAGCTGCTAAGACAAGATGAATCCTGGGAATCTGAAACTCCTTAAACAACTGTTTTTCTCATACACAATTTCATGTCGCCTGCTCCAGAGTATAATATTTTCGTATATGCACCAGAACGAAAAACCAGAATAACTAAAATTCGTAACTTTTAGGCATCATACATTCAAAATACTCCATACATAAACATAGTTAGTTGTAACGGTAAGCAGGCGCCGAGAACTTAGTACCCAATGAATAAATTCCCAAAAAAATTACCTTATTCCCAGAAAATTGGGTTATAGCTTCACTATGAACAAATTCCACAAATTTAATAAATGTCCCCGAAAGAGATGAACAAATTCTCCATACTGCTATCAATATCTGTCCTACAACAAATTTATTTAATATCTGTATAGCATCATTTCGGTGCGCGGAAGCGGATGCGACGCGACGCGCTCGCGGAACACAGCTTAGCTAAAATATCGAAATGATCTGAAAAATATATTTTGCCACATAAAATAAGTTGACAACAACTGCGCGGCAGTACAGGGCAGGGCAGGGTTGGCTGCCAAACGTGTGGACGCGGACGCGACTCGCTCGCGGGCCACAGCTCATTGAAAAGTCTTATGATAAATTATATCTACGTATGTCTAATAATTACCTGTTGATCCAAATAGGCCACACATATACTATAAGCACTTGCTTAAAGCAACCTTGCGGCACAATTTTAAACGTCGCACACATTTCCCATTTTTGAAACTTCTATAAATTTGATGTCTCTGCTCAATGGTGATCCTTTATATAATGAAGTAATTCAATTTATAAAACTTCTGATTCCTTTAATTTGCAAACTATTCCTTTATATTTGATGTTTACAAAATAAATAAGCTTCAAAAAAAAAACTTCAAGGGGTTTCGCAGCTTCTTTTTGAAGTATTTTTGCTGCAGCGTTTTTAAAAAAAACTTCTAAATTAAAAAACCAAAAATTGAAATAAGAGATGAATTTACTTCCCAAAAAACGTATACATTGGGGGATTTTTGTCATCATGAACAAATTCCGCAATCTCATATAAATTTTTGGGGAGAAAGTTAAGTTTTTTGAGGAATTTGTTCATTGTGCACTAAACACTCAGCGCCTGGTAAGCACAGTGAACCAATTTCCACGTCAAAGTCCTTTGGATCCCGGGCAAGACCGGGTTAAAAACAGCTAGTTAAGAAATAATATTTACGCGTTTTTAAACACTCAGCCTTATTAGACAGGCCAATTAAAAATTTTACAACACTACTTAGTTGTAGCATATTGTAGCACGCTATCGTAGACTAAGAATAACAAAAGTACACATAAATATGCTGGAATCCCAAATGTAAGTTGTTTCCTTTTTGAAAGTGGCCAAATTACATTTCCAACTAGAAGAGGTTATGCACTCATATATTTTTGACATTTTAAATGTTTTGGACACTTCAGTTAAGAATAAAAAATAATACGAAGTACAAAAAAAATCATGTCAGAAATTAATTTTTAAATAAGCTATGTATGCAAAAATCGAGCATGACTTTTTCCACACTTTTTCATTAAAAATATGATAGTGTACACGTATATTATTATAATTGAACATGGACGTTTAAACAAAAATTTTTCAATCGTTTCATTGACAATAAAGTAAAAAAAGAAAAAACTAGTATTTACTTATTTTATTTTCCATTCATCATTAGAAAAACCTATTAAAAGAACATATTAAAAAAACCTATGTTTCTTAGTTGAATTCACTACCTTTTTAGTGTCAGCCCAGAGTTACAATTTTTTTTTTAATATTAGTTTTATTGAAATTTAACTCTTATATATATAATATATAATACATAATGGTATTAATAGTATTTTATAAAATACTAGATGTAACCCGGTGTGCATCGCTACACCCTTCCCCTCCCGCCCACTTCCGAATCATTATGAAAGGGCTCACGCTTACGCTCACTCAAGTCGAGGTTGCTGATTTCGAATCTGCAACCAGTTTATTCAAATTGGCTCTAGATTTTGCACAATTCACGATTATATTTTTTTTTGCATTTCTCAACCGATTAATTCAATAAAAAATTTTAAATTTAGTAGCCATAGCTCCAGAAAGAAAGCCCTTTACACAGTTTAAGCCTACTTGCCTACCCTATTTTTTAAATTTAAGTGTGTACAAATATCTCAAAAACTTTGGTAAATATAATCGCTCAAATTAAAAATTTAAAAAAATTTTAGGGTTTTTTTAGAAAAAAAAAATTGAAATATAAGAAGAAGTCCGATTTTAAATATCAAAGCCAATTTTGAAAGGAAAAAGTCCAAAATTTGTATACATGTCATTTTGTATAAACAAATTATATGCAATTTTTGAACCTTTTGTAATTAAATTTCGACTTAAAAAAAAATTTTTTTTTGGTGTACAATTCATATATTTAAAAACCATAAGTTTGCAGCCTATCCATATGACAGTTAAAACAAGATATAAATTATATTCTTTACCTATTGGTAATAAAATGAACAAAAAGTTATTTAAATATTTTTTTATTACATTTTCTTTTATGGAAATTGTCAGAACAATCACGCTGAATGGACCTACAGTAGTCAGCCATCATGTGTCTGTCCAATCTGCCTTGATACCTTTCCTCCATAACTCTTATATCTTGATGGAACCTCTCTCCTTGTTCTTCGCTAAAATCGCCAAGATTATATGCGAATCTATCTAAATGGCTATGGAAATATAGTCGCTCAAAGTCAAAATTTTTTTTCTAAAAACAGCAGCTATTGATTTTGCTACATTTGCGGGGAATATGCTCAAGAAAAGAGAAAGCAAAATATCACCGACATGGTAAAGCAATTGTACTTGCAGTATTTTGGAATATCGATTACCAATCAAGGGAAGCCTTGGGTTCCTCATAAAGTTTGTAAAAATTGCGTAGAATCATTACGACTGTGGAAAAATGATGAAAAACGCAGTTTGAAGTTCGGTGTGCCTATGTTGTGGAGGGAACCAAAAAATCATTATAATGATTGCTATTTTTGTATGGTAAATATAAATGAAATCAATCGATTCAAGAAGAAGAAGTGTAGTATCCCAATTTGGAATCTGCTAAGCGGCCTTTACCACATAGCGATGTCATTCCAATATTAGTGCAATAGTAGATGAAATGGAAGCAGTTGGTAGCAGTGAAAGTGAGTATGAAGTAGATATTGGAAAATCTCACCGATTCTCACAAGAGGAACTCAGCGATTTGATACGTGACCTCAGTCTCTCAAAGGAAGCTGCTGAACTTTTAGCATCCAGACTAAAAGAAAAAAATTGCTTACAGCCAGAAACTAAAATAACTTTTTATCGGACAAGAAACGAGGGCTTTCTGCCATATTTCAGCGAAGATGAAGATCTTGTGTACTGCAATAATATTCCTGAACTTTTTCGTAAAATGGGAATGGAATTTATTCCAGAGGACTGGCGCCTTTTCATTGACAGCTCTACTAGAAGCTTTAAAAGTGTGTTATTGCACAACGGTAACATATATGGCTGTATCCCAATTGCTCACTCTACAAAACTTAAGGAACAATACGAAAATGTCAAAAAGGTATTAGAAAAGATCTGCTATCATCAACATCAGTTATCTGTTTGTGTTGATCTAAAAATGGTAAACTTCTTGCTTGGGCAGCAAAGTGGATATACCAAAAATCCTTGTTTTATCTGCTTGTGGGATAGTAGAGCGAAGCAAGATCACTGGAAACAAGTGACCTGGCCTTTAAGAAAAAGCCTGGTTGTAGGTGCTGCGGACATCATTAATGCGCCCTTGGTGGACAGGGAAAAAATAATTTTACTACCGCTACATATTAAGCTGGGGCTTATGAAACAGTTTGTTAAGGCTTTGGACAAACACGGTAATTGCTTCGCATACATTTGTAAGTCGTTCCCTGGATTAAGTATTGAGAAATTAAAAGCTGGAATATTTGATTGCCCTAAAATTCGTAAGCTAATCAACGATCCTAATTTTAAAAACAATATGAACAATGTGGAACTGTCAGCATGGTCCAGCTTTGCCGAAGTTGTAAATAATTTTTTAGGTAACCACAAAGCTTACAATTATGAAGAGCTTATTAAGAATATGCTGCTCCACTACGAAAAGCTGGGTGCTAATATGAGCATAAAGGTACACTACCTACATAGCCACTTAGATAGGTTTGCATATAATCTTGGCGATTTTAGCGAAGAACAAGAAGAGAGGTTCCATCAAGATATAAGAGTTATGGAGGAAAGGTATAAAGGCAGATGGGACAGACACATTATGGCTGACTACTGTTGGTCCATTCAGCGTGATTGTTCTGACAGCTTACATAAAAGAAAATCTAATACAAAAATATTTAAGTAACTTTTTGTTCATTTTATTACCATTAGGTAAATAATATAATTTATATCTTGTTTTAACTGTCATATGAATAGGCTGCAAACTTATGGTTTTTAAATATATGAATTGTACACCAAAAAAAAAATTTTTTTTAAGTCGAAATTTAATTACAAAAGGTTCTAAAAGTTCATATAATTTGTTTATACAAAATGACATATATACAAATTTTGGACTTTTTCCTTTCAAAATTGGCTTTGATATTTAAAATCGGACTTCTTATATTTAATTTTTTTTTTTTCTAAAGAAACCCTAAAATTTTTTAAATTTTTACTTTGAGCGACTATATTTACCAAAGTTTTTGAGATATTTATACACACTTAAATTTAAAAAAATAGGTTAGGCAAGTAGGCTTAAACTGTGGAAAGGGCTTTCTTTCTGGAGCTATGGCTACTAAATATAAAATTTTTTATTGAATTAATCGGTTGAGAAATGCAAAAAAATATAATCGTGAATTGTGCAAAATCTGGAGCCAATTTGAATAAACTGGTTGCAGATTCGAAATCAGCACCGCCGAATTATATTAAATCCACTGCAATATCATTTACCTTTTTTTTTGTAGAGCAGTGTAATAGATGACCTGAGACAAATTTGCAAAGCTTTCTCTATCATAGTACTTAATATATATGATAGCAAAAATTTACTTTGTATGGGCGGTGCCACGCCCACTAAAAATATTAAAAAATTAAAGCCTGTTGCACTCTCATATCTGCAGTGAGACTATGTGAAAATTTCAGGAACATCAGATGAGTAGTTACGGAGATTACCTCCTACAAACAAACAAACACACATTTCCTCTTTATTATGCAAGTATAGATTATTACTATAGATTTTTTTATTTCGATACTTGCTGATATACAATAATTTTTGTTTTTTCATTGGGTAAAACAATTATCAGATTTTAGGCGTTCCTACCCTGGAGCAAGGTACATGTAGCTGCCCATGAGAAGAACATGGATTTTCCAAATTAGATCTAGCAACACTTAACTATTGGCCTTGAACTTAAAATATCATTTGGCAATTTTTCTTTTTAGCGATTTTTGATTTTGCCCATTTTTGATTTTAAAGATTTTTGTTTTTTAGCGATTTTTATTTTTCACGATTTTTGAGTTTGGCGATTTCTGATTTTGGAGATATATTTTGCGCGACAAATCACATTGATAACTAATGTACTTGTCGAAAGACTGTCGCTTTTGTAGCACTTCACATTTTTATATAGGAGGTACCACGCCCACTAATCCCATCCCGCCCAATTTTTATTGGACTACTCACATTAATATCTGATGGACTCAAGCAAAATGTCGAGTCTTTCCCTTTTATACCACACCGGTTATATGATATTAGATATCTACTTTGCATGGGCGTTGCTATGCCCACTGCTCCGATCATGTCCATTTTGTTGTTCGACTAATCACACAAGGAACCTATGGGCTCACGCAAAACCACAAAGCTCTCTCTTTTACAGTACTCCAGATATATGACATTAAATAGTTACTTTGCATGGGGAGTGCCACGCCCATTGGAGTGAACCCGCCAATTTTTTGTTCGACTACTCATACTAAGATCTGATAGGCTCGTGCAAAATGTCAAAGCTTCCTTTTTTAGCACACCAGTTATATGATATCATATATTTAATTTGTATAGGCGGTGCCACGGCCACTGCTCCGATTACGCCCATTTTATGTCTAACTAATCAAATGAATAACTTATGGCCTCACACAAAGTCCCAAGACTCTCACTATTACAGCACTCCAGATATATGGCATTTTATATTTACCTTGTATGGCAAGTGCCACGCATATTGGTCCGATACTGCCCATTTTGCATCCGACTACTCACATTAATAATAGGTGGCATCAGAAAAATTTTAAAAGATCATCCTGTCACATTACTCGAGATATATAATATTGAACTATTACTTGTATGGGTGGTACTACGCCCACTTATCCGATCCCGCCCATTTCCGGCGTAGCTACTAATATTAACAATAGGTGACCTCACACAAATTTGCAAAGCTCTCCCTATCATAGTACTCAATATATGTATATAATATTAAAAATTTACTTTGTGTGGGAGGTGCCACGCCCACAAAAAATATTTAAAAAATTATAGCCTATAGCACTTCCCATATCCGCAGTGAGACTGTGAAAATTTCAAGAAGATCAGATGGGTAGTTACGGAGATTACCTCCTACAAACAAACAAACAAACAAACAAACACACATTACATCTTTATTATATTAGTATAGATATATATATATAAAAGAAAATAATTTTATTTGTATATAAAATTGTATATAAAATTGTATATAAAATTTATGGTTTAAGTGTGGAAATACTCATTCTGCAACATGTTTAACATCGTCGTTGCCATCGGTTGAACTCAAAGTTAATAATTCCTAAATTTTTCTGATTTGATAGATATTTCTAAAATATATTTTTTGCTGAATATATATTTTAGGACTGCAATAAAAATTAAAAAAAAATTTATGCTGATAGTTTTATTGTTGACCTGTTGTGTTGTAATATAGTTTTTGGTTTGTTAGGCTGAAGGTCATGTGGTTTTAATAATAAAAATCAAGTTCTTTACTTTTTGGTTTTCTAATTATTATTTTTATTTTTGATATTTCGAACAGCATCGCTGTTCATCTTCAGAAATCTAAAACATAAATACACTTAATATCTAATTTTTTAATTTTACAGAAAAACATTGATTTAACCAATACTAATAACGATTATATACATTGTGTTTTCTGTTTTTATTATCGCGCAGTTGAAAGCGTCTATTTCTGTTCACATTATATATTCAACTAGTTTTATGTCTAAGTTGACGGTATTTGTTTACTGTCTGCCTGTACAATTGAGCAAATTTGTCCGTATCTGTTTTAAAGTTTAGTCTTTTATTCGGTTGTACATCAATTATGTGTAACATTTCTAGAGTATATCTCTTAGCATAGTTATTCTCTTCTTGTAAAATGTACACATCGTTGAAATTTGGTTTATGCCCAAAGTACTGTGGGCCGCAAGCGCAGTTTTTTGCTCAATTTGTTTGTTTACTGCTTTATGATCAGACTTATGGGATGAAAGTCACGTTTTTAGCTTTGTTTTCGTAGTCCCAACGTACACTTTATCGCAAATATTAGACACGTCTCCTCCACAATTGATCTTGTAAATGACGTTCGACTTATCTTCATTTTCTATTTTTGTCATACTAGTTTTACTAAATAATTTGTTTATAGTGTTACAAGTTTTAAGGACAATTTAAAATTTTTCTTTATCACAAATATTTGAGTTTTTAATTCTCTCCAAATAACCTTGGACATAAGTTACTGATTTGTAAACTTTCTGCGTGTTTTCTTCTTTCTGGTAAATTTTCTTGTTTTCTACGTGTTTTACTAACTCCAGAATTTTTTTTATTGGGAAATCATTTTTCTTAAGGATGTGAATGATTTTTTCCTTGTTATCCTTATGAAAAACATCATCACTTATATCAAGAACGCTTTTTATAAAGTTCGTTGCAGTATTTATAATTATCCTTCTGGGATGTTTTGAGTGAAAACTTATCAGTCTTCCTGACGACGTAGGTTTCTGATACCAATCTAACTAAGTGTCTAAAAATGGTAATTGATTATCTTTTTCTTCTTTTTTCGTAAATTGGATTTGTCGGTGGAATGAATTTAAAATCTTAAAAGTATCTTCTACTTTGTCTATTTTTAAAATATAAAAAATATCATCTACGTATTTTTTTAGAATCCTAGGTTTTATGTCCATAATTTTAACTGAATAGTCTAATAGGTCTTCCATTAATATATCAGCAATGACTGGTGATGTTGGTGACCCCATAGGCATCCCTTTTCTTTGTTCATAAATAAATATAATTGTCATATTTAAAATAACGAGTATCTTTAATACAAAAAGTAAGGATTTCCATAAACAATTGTTTTGGAATTTTTGTATATTTTTCTATAACATTCCACTTCTCTACATCAAAAGAAATTAGTATTTCATCATCATAGATCATAGAGTTGTTAATTCTCATTTTGAACTCGATAGCATCTTTAACATTATATTCAGAGTATCTGGTTAAATTTTTAAAATGTCAACTACATAATTACAAAGACCATATGCTGGAGAATTTATTGAGGAACGCATGAGTCTTAGAGGATACCTTCTTTATGAATTTTAGGTAAGCCGTATATTCTTGGTGCTACAGATGTTTTTGTAACAAGTTTATTTTTCTCCTTCATAGTTAAGATGTTTAAGTTATAAAATTTTTCTATTAAAACATTATTTTTGTTTTCTAAAATTGAAGTTGGATCCTTTTTCAAACGTTTGTATGTACATATCTCACAAAGAATTTTTCTTAGTTTCTGTGTAATCATCTTTACTCATCACAACAGTTTTATTACCTTTATCCGAGTTCAAAATTAATATGTCATCGTTTTTGCTTAGGAAAAAATTAAAAAAAAATTTTAATGGAATAAGTACGAAAGTAAGAAATAATAATAAATAATAAATTTGTGCATATACATACATACATATCACAAATGAAAAAGAAGGAAAGCCAAGGTCCACAAGTTCATAACTAGTAATTAGAGTTATAAAAATTGTCTGTTTTGTAACTTGAAGTAAACTTCAACTAAATTGAAAAAAGTCAAAACCCATTTTTTCCGTAGCCTTTTGAGTGTGGTAAATTTTAAATGATTGCTGAATTAAGCAAATCATATTAACTATAACGATTTAAATAAAAATTGAAATTGAAGGTCATAAATTATAAGAAATATAAATATTACAATCTTTGTTCATAAAATTGAATTGCTGTTCAAATGTAGCTAATAAAGTTGCGAACGAATGAACCGAAGTTCAGAATTTTTTTTTTAGTTATTTGTTATGGTCTCTGAAACCTTTTTGGTATAAATAGATTAAATTTTGTTTAACGTGGCCCTTCCCGAACAAATCAGATATCTATCCCTAATTATATCTAAAATATTAACACAACTAGAGACTTCAAAACTTGTGTCAGTTCATAAATTATAGTTTATAAAGTTGGTTAGATTTTGACGTCATTTTTAAGACATACTGCAATTAATACGGTAATTAATAATCAATTTTTTTATTTTGTTTTCAATGGTGCATGGTAGAGCAGAAAAAAGCATGTATTTCTAAAATTTATAACTACACTTTAGTCTTTATCGGACCGGTATCTGGAATTTCAGCATTCATCAGATTGTTTCTATATAATTTATAAAGTTCTCTTATATTTACTGCGTGGCTTCGTACAAGTGGGTTAACACATGTGTTACAAAACACAAAATGTAGATTACTTAGATAGTAGAATTCTTGAAACTTAGTGCGAGTCCATAGGACCGGCTGACTGGAAGTGATTTCAATTGATTTGTAGTTTTGTAGTATTGTAGAGCAACCACAGCTTGACATTGTGCATTGTATGTTTTGGTTCATTATCTTGTTGAAACCAAAAATCTTTTGCAAGGCGCTCTTGTTGTGCGCTTCATTTTAAAATATTGTTTTAAAATGTTTCTCTACCTTATTTGTTCCTATCATACCACTCCAAACCATAATGCCACAATATGTTTATCCGTTGGCAAAGGAATTTTATTATTTAATGCAGTTCCACTTTTTCGCCAAACTAATTTTTTTTTTTAATATTTTACAAACGTCATCTTCATGAATGGTTTTGCCCGATGGATTCACAGCTATTCTGGCATAATGCTTCACTGACTCAAAAATCGTTCGCTTTTGCAATCGCATAGTTTGGAGAGGCGACGAGAACGAGTTTTGACAAAATTGAAAAAAAATTTGAGTGACATACTGAAAGAGTTATCTTCATTTCTAGGTTAGCTTGGGTTAGATTGGTTGCCCCGTCGAAGGCGAGTACACTTTAGATAATGTCGAACAGTAGAGATAGGAATAGAGATTATAAAAGTAGAGAAAGATTACGTAAGGAGTACGAAATAGAAAGGAAGGTGAAAATGTACTCCTTCGTCCGCTATGCGTCCCCCATGAACCAACCAGACTTCCTCAAAAACTCCACAAGTTCGCCGAGTGGAACTTTTACTATGCAGCCCAGATTATCGAAGAAGAATTGCCCAAGATATCTTAGGCGCCGCTCCTACATTTCTGGACATTCACACAGCAAATATTGCACTGACGCCTCCTCGTCCATCCACCCCTAATACACATTTAGTACGCCTATAAGTAAGCTTATTACCCTTAGGCTGTAGGCAAGGGCCCTGTGATCTGGGATATTCTGCAAGAGGTGCTTAATACAAGATCAGGTGCCTCTTCAATTAGATTCGAAAGCTCGGATAGAGGGATTTTATTATCAGTGTCCATTTGGTCGAGGAACCCGATACATTCTCCCATACATTTCGATCTTATGGTCCTCGTTTTCAGGGCTTTGGGAGCAGCAAAACTATGCATGAAAACATTAATGGTGATTGGATCCATATCCCATTCCACCTTGACCTTAAAAAGACTACATTTGTCAGGGAATACCGAGATAGTTGAATTTCAAGTTGCTCAGAGTAGAACCCTGACCATATGCCCACCTCAATCGTTGTATCGTCGATATACTCTGAGGTCATAGCCCTGCCTATGATAGAGTCTGAGTCCCAGTCGCTTCTAGTCAGTATTTAGTGATCAATTTATGTCCCACCCACCATCCACTTTAGCTGAGTGCTCTTTACGAAAATATCTACAGGCATGATATTCAGTATTACCTCCAGTGCTGCCTTTGTCGTTGATCTAATGCCTCCGGTAGTGCCCAGACAGGTCAATCACTATGCATTCACAAGTCCAGAAAGCCTGGCGCCTACCACACCAGATTACCATATGTCAAAATAGATCTAATTATCGGAGCACACATCCAGTTTTTAATTTGCAGTTTAAGATCCCATCTTTTACCAAACGTTAGAAGCACATAACACCTTCTTAGTCCTTTCCTCTACGTAAATCAGTCAAGTGAGCTCAAACTCCCGAAGAACACCCAAATACTTCGCCTCCCTTGATGGCAATAGACTTTTCCCGTCCAGCTTAGGAGGATTAACATAAGGTATCTTTGCCTTTCTAGTAAAGAGAACCAACTCGGTTTTAGAGGGGTTGAGGCGCAGATAATTTTCCCTTGCCCAGTTCACGATATTACCTAATGCCGACTTCATGAGTTACTGAACGTTTACAGGATTCAACTTCTGACCAGAAGCACAACGTCATCAGCATAGGTGGCCACTTTTGTGCCCATTCTGTCGAAATATTGGAAGTTTTTTTTGATCAAAAAGTTCCGGAAAAGAGTAGATATAACTCCTCCGTGTGCAATTCCCCTCGCCTCCACCTTCTGGCATCCCACCACCTATTTTCGAGTTTATCACACTATTCTTCAACATGTTGTCCGTTCATAGGATAATCTGCCGTGTCCATCGGCCTTCCCTTGAGGAATACATATTGAGTTTTACAGAAGCTATTCAGTGTGAGGTTACTTCTTACATGGATATCTACCAATCTATCCAACATTTGCAGTAAACACGATGATGAAGTCTGTAGTCATTAAAGGCATTATGGTTTACCTTTGCCGATTTGGGGATAAAGACCAATCTAGCCTCCCTTCACTCTTTCGGTGTATAGCCTGATGCCACGCTGCTATCTCTATAGACTTCTGCAAGAGAGCCGAGCATATACCATCTGGCCTTTCTGACTTCTAAGGCATAAAAGATCGTATCGCCCACTCCACGAAGTATAGGTCCACTGTTGATCTAAATTGCCCATAATCAGGAACTGAAGAAATTGAGTATCCATTAGAAGCTCAATAGTATTTTCCTTGAAACTACCACCAGGTTTCATTTCTTAGTTTTAGAATAATTTTTTTCTCAGCCAGCACCGTTTTCCTAGAGTTTTGGTCTCATCTCAACACACAGTTTCCTAAAGAAACATAACTGAGTGAAGCCAACTTTATGAACATTAGTTTGCCTTCTATTAAAATATAATCGATATAACAGGCCTGTACATCATTGCATATTAACAAGTACTTCCAATAATTTTAAATGTACAAATACTTTTTCTTTCACTTATGGCTGTCATACTGCATTTTTTGTATTATAAATAACAAACTTTAAGTAGTAAGTTATTTTAAAAACCAGTAAGTTCCGCAATGTCGCAATGGTAAAAAGTTCAAAATTCAAAAAAAAAAAATTTTTTTTATTAATATTTAAAATTTGCATCTTCAAGCATACGAATACTTTCTATAACAAGTGAACTGAACGTGCAACTATACTATATATGTATATGTTAAAGATTTGTACATAAAATGAAAAATTATATTCAAAAGTCTCTCATGTTACGTGACTTATGCTGGTGGAACGTATTACTAGTCGTTTTAAATTGAAATTCATTTTGGTCCTCTACTAACAACTCCTAACATATATATTCACATACATATCTATATATGTATTTATATATATGAACAGCCAAACCCAACACAGATTAGATAAAAATTTAAACTACATATAGTAATAACACGGAAAATCCATTGCCTTGTTTAGCTGCTGTTGTCTTATAGTCAATACATATACTTGTACAAATAACACACTAAAGCTTGTATGCGAACTGACTATAAAAAGAAATCACTAAATGTTAAAAGTTACTATTATGTTGAACTAATAATACTCGTACGATGGTATGGTTAAAAATGACAATGACAAAGTGATCTTCCGGCGCCACATAAGTTCCGTTGTTACTGATTATGGTTTGAAACTTTGTTATGCTACCACTACCGCATCTATTGCTCCAGCCGCATACAATGCTTTAGTTATAGTTAGAAGAACAAACTAGTTTTCCTTTATATCTTACAAATTGCTTTGGAAGTAAAAGCACTTTTGTCAGTTAACACTATGGGCATAGAACTATTATATTGTAGAATTTGATTCTGCATTTAGTGTTCATAATGCTCTTAAAAACGCGAAAAAGCTGGCTGGGACTTCAACTTATATCGAGAGAGATTTGAATGTAAACAAACAGCAAGACAATAGAGTTATACTTCAAATGGAAAAGGAGATAATAACAGTTAGCAAAACGCATAAAGTTGCCGCTATCAATAACAGAATCGAAATTAAGGATAAATTGTTGATGTGGAACAACGATAAAAAACTAGTTTACGGCAAAAAAGATGCTTATGAAACATTAAAGAATTACGTAGAAATCAAGTAGATAAAATTAATACTAATTATCAAACTTTGTTAGAAAAATATTGTTCAAAAAACTAGACTGTAAAAATATATATTTGAATGTACTAGCTTATAATATACTTGGTTTAGGTAATAAATATCTGTTTCCAGACTTTTTTAAGTACATACATGTGTGATTATGAAGTTTTTGCCTTATTCGAAACGCACGTAGAAGATCATAATGTGGACAATTGGAGAAAATACTTTAAAAATTTCGAGATACACTGGAAACCAGCAATTCGTACAAGTGTACATGGAAGAGCAAGTGGAGGGTGTATCAACGGTTTTAGAAAAAATTCAGCAAATAAATTTATTACGCACACTTATCGTATAACTAGCGAAGTAGCTATTCTTCAGATAAAAATAAACACAACAAAATTTATCATTATACCCGTTTATATTAGAGGAGCGGACAGGGAAAATGAATTTAGAATACTAAAGAACTTATTCTTAAATAATCCAGCTGAAAATGTAATTTTTGTAGGTGATATGAATGGACGCATTAGTAGACTTCAGCAAGATCCAGAAGTACATCACAAAATCAATTTTCCTGCTAGATCAGAAGAAAGAAAATCAAGAGATGAAGTCGTTAATACCAGAGGAATAAAACTATTTGAATTTTGTGAAGATTTCGGATTATTTATTCTAAATGGTCGAACATTTGGTGATAAAAATGGCGAATATACTTTTTTGAATTCAGTAGGAAACTCGGTTAATGATATATGTGCAATATCTGAGGATGCACTGCACTTTGTAGAAAAGTTTGAAATTGAATCCAAAATATGGTCAGATCACATGCCACTTAGATTAACGCTGAGTATTAAATCTTCAAATGAAGTCCATACAAATTTAAATTTACTGCCCAAACTACTTTGGAGAAATTTGCAAAATGAAAAATATCAAAAAAATCTTAATAAAAACTTATTAGCTCAAAAAGCTTTAGGCGATTTCATGAATCTGGAAGAACTAGTTGCGATAATTAAGAGATCTTTACCGAACCATGAACAGCCAACGAATAACCCGGTATTCAAAACCAAACGGTTCAATTATAAATGCTTGAAAGCTAGAAATAAAACCTTCTCCCTATTGAATGATTTCAGAAAGTCGAATAATCTGGAATATAAAGATAAACATCTTCAAGCTAAAAAAAACACTACACAAGCGTATGTAAAAAAGATTTTGCTGAAATTAGTAGCAAAATCAATAGAATAAATGATTCGAAACAATGGTGGAAGCTTGCAAGAGAAATAAGGGGAGAATGTTTAAAAATTGACATTTCTGCGCAAGACCCCAAACAATACCTTAAGATGTTGCTAAACAAACCACAGCTATCAAGAGATATTCAATACGTACCGATGTGGCACGAAAATTATGAATTAGATAAACTTATAACTGCTCAAGAAATTAAAACAATTTTGGGAAAAACAAAGCCAAATAAAGCCCCAGGGGATGATCGGGTGCCTTACGAAATGATTAAGTATGCAACGGATGAATTTCTTAATGAATTGGCTAATGTTTTTAATATTATCTTTGAAAGTGGCAAAGTATGTAAAGAATTTGAGAGCAGCATTATATTTCCCATACATAAGGAAGGAGATGCAAATTGTCCCAATAATTACGGGGAATTTCTTTTATGAATTGTGCGGCAAAGTTGTTAATGGGAATCATAAATTCCTGACTTACAAAATGGATAGAAGAATATAATATTTTAAATGAATTTCAAGATGGATTTAAAAAAATTATTCAACTGTAGATAATATATACAATTTATCAGCTATTGTTCATTCGAAATTCAGCGAGAAAAATAAAGTCTATGCTTTCTTTGTGGACTTTAAAGCAGCATTTGATAGAGTACAAAGAAAACCTCTAATATTTAAACATCATGCATTAGGTATATCCTCCAAAATAAGTAACCTCACTAAAAATATTTATAGTAATAAGAAATTGGCAGTGTGGACAGGTAATGATTTATCTGAATCCTTTGAAACTTATACTGGAGTTAAACAAGGGTGTCTTCTATCACCATTGCTATTTACACTTTACCTTAACGATCTCCATGAATACTTAGGAGGTGGTTTGTTAATAGATAATATAAATGTGCGCCTACTACTTTATGCAGATGATATCATTTTATTTGCAGATGATATAGACATTATGTATAGTATGGTAAAAAAGTTGATCAATGGAATATGGAAGTCAACATGCTTAAATCGGAAATGATGGTTTTTCGTATAGGAGGCAGAATTGCAGAAAGGGAAAAAATTTAATATAAAAATCAAACAGTAAGAATAGTTAATGAATACAACTATCCAGGTATAATTATGACGCCAAAAATGAATTTTAGAAAACATGTTGAGAAAAGAAATATTTCAGCAAAAAATAGCATTAATGCAACGTGGTTTTCTTTCATGAATAAACCAAATATAACCCTTAAATTAAGTGGAAGCTATTCCAATCAATTTGTAGGTCTATACAAGCGTACGCAGCTCAATTTGGGGATTCAAGCTATATGATGGAGTACACAAGCTACAACGTTACTTTTTGAAAAGAATTTTAAAACTTCCAGACTTCACACCAAACTATGCTCTAATGTTAGAGACAAACGCAGAATGCAGCTATTTTTTACATACGAATTACATCTATAGAACTTTATTTCAGTATAATCACAACAGGCTACCTCACAAATTGACCATAAAGTTAATTGTTAACAATATATTTTGGGTAAAAGAATTGAATGAAATGGGTAGTAAATTCGGAATTTAATTTGAAAACGTTTCAGCACAAGAATGTATTAGCAGGGGATCCATTTTACTACAAGAATTCAAATCAAAAACTCTTGTGAAAATGCAACAATAAGCAGTAAATAGTAGATCTCGCTTCTATAAATATTTAGATTATAGTTTACCAATCAGTTATATCGATAATTCATATAATCAGATTCAAGTCACAACCATTTTCAAAGCAAGGTGTGATATATTGCCATTAAATTCAAATACGTTTAGAAACACAACAAGAGATGCACGTTATGTAATACCGGAGAAGATGAAACATTACAACATTTTATTGCAAAATCTCCAATAATTAAAGAATTCAGAAACAGATACTTTGAGAATCCATATCTTAGTGAACTCGAACTTATTAATATACTAAACGATAGAATGCTCAATGGGTGGAGCAGACTTTATAACTATGTTTAAAATGTTTTTAAATATAGACAGATCATAATTGAAGATTTTTGTGGGTTTATTACTAAATATAAGAAATATATATATATTTTGAACATGATAATACATCTTATTTTAAAACAAAAATTTTTATAACAGACGACCATAGGTCATTGTTATTTACATTCTTTATTTTTATTTTATTTTTATTATAAAATGTTTATACTTAATAATTTGAAAAAAAAAGAAAAAAAATTAAATTAAATAAAGATATGCATACATACAATCGTAAATTGACTTTTTTGTATTTGACTGATATATTTAATTGAATACATTTTCCTCATCGACTTCAATACATAATGTCACAAGCTTTCTTTTTAAAATATTTCGAATTTTCATTTGGAGATTAGCCCATAGTAGTTAGCTTCAGTATTGATTTTGAATACAAACATAAATAACTTTGATTTGGGAAATACGTTTAACTTTTTTGTTGCTGATGTTTTCACAAATGGATGTTTTTTTTTCTTCATTTTAAATTTTATTTCTTTTCTTAAGTATCAATATCTTTTACACACGATACAAATGCAAAGGCAATATTTTATAAATCAGTGTGAATATACACATAAAATGTCGCTAGTCACGCAATTGATCGTTATGGTTGAGCTCTAAATTTCATAATAGCTATTCATAGCAAAAAAAAAAAAAAAAAACGTTAAATTTTAAATATTATATTTGAGAAAAAAAAGAGTTAAGTATAAAATTTATGAAATAATGGAAAGAAAAAAAAATTTTTAAATTAGTTCAGACTTTATCCATTTCTGAATATAATTTTGATAAAATTTATGTAATCAAATTCATGATACCCTGATATTTGCACTCATCACTAACTCTCGAATGTCGTGCAGTAGGATGGATAAACACACACTTGTTGGATAACTATAAGAAGTGGCCTTAGATCAATGAAAGTGAACACCGAGCATTTTTCCCATAAAATTTTTCCTATCCAAGCATGGGTCTTCAAATTCGGTATATAGCCTTTTTAGAAATAGGCCACTACCCATGAATGATAAATGAATAATACAAAAAAGGTCGATATATAAAGAAAATTAAATCATATTAGCGGAGGGCCCGCCGAATATAAAATTATTAAATCTGAAAAACAGCAATATGAGGAACTTCTTCACCTATATTAAGCTTAAATACAATAACAATACCTGCTTATTACTAAAGAAATATTGCAGAGAGATCATGAGGTTAGCTAAGCAAACCGAAAGACTTAAATATCTACTAACCTGCAGGAAAAATGGACTAGCATTAGGAAATTATTTATTACGACGAAAGTAACACAGGAGTTAAGTAAAGTAGAACAAAAAATGCACGTAAAAATACTAAATTTGGAGATTAAAGAAACAAACTGTATCCTAGGAATTATACGGAAGGAAATTACCGACATTCGTCACACTCTTTCTGAATCATTGAATAAACTTGATTATCAGAATTTTAAGAAAAGGCAAACAACTAGATATATGAACATTATAACATCAGACAGAAAGAGACATTCGTCTAAACTACAAAATTTGAAAAGAAAACAATTAGAACACTAAAATCTACAATATAACCCTTCATGGTTGGTGAACAAAACATATATTGAATTTACTGAAGAAAGCAAGTGGCTTCTCTCTATTGGGTCTAAATTTGCAATACCAGTGAACAATAAGAATTTTTCAACAGTTAATCTAATAGCTGATTTAGAACAGTGGGTCCAAAGCCTGACAGATGACAGAGAAAAAGAAATAGCAAGATCAAAAATAACGAACAGAATACTCACATTCAAGAGGACATCGAAGAACAACCAAAAAGAGAAATTTATACTTAACATATTCGAAGATACAACGCAATTTTTATAGAAATATAGAGAAGAAATAGTTATCACTAAGTCAGACAAAGGTAACAAAACTGTAATTATGTATAAAACGGATTACAACAAAGCAATGGAGAAATTATTAGAAAATAAAATTACTTACAAAACAATTAGATCGGACCCCACGCAGAAATTGCAGAAAAATAACAAAATAATAATGGAATTATATAAAATGGAATATATATCGAAATGGGAGAAAGTAAAATTAACATCAAATGCAGCCACAGCCCCAAGACTATATGGACTTCCGAAAATTCATAAACCGGATATGCCGCTACGACCAATTTCTTCTTCTGTAGATGTTCCATATTACAATCTTTCAAAGCATATTGGAGGAATTTTGAAGATAAATATAACATTAACAATTCAATGCAACTCAAAAACAAACTGAACGAGATAGAATTGGACGAAGACGAAATTTTAGTACCGTTTGACGTGGTAACGCTTTTTACCAGTATACCTATACATCTTGCAATAAACAATATAATGACGCAGTGGAACACCATAAAAAATAACACAAAAATTCCCAAAACACAATTTTTGAAAATTTTACAATTCTGTCTAAATGATAATAATTACTTCATCTACGGTGGCACACTATACAACCAGACATACGGCATGCCAATGGGCAACCCACTATCTCCAACCATCGCAAACATTGTCTTGGACACAATGTTAGAACAAACAACTCAGGATTTATGTAAAGAAAACATACATATAAAATTTATCACAAAATACGTAGACGATCTATTTGCCATAATCAAAATGCAAGATGAGGACAAAATTTGAAAAACATTCAACAATTATCACAAAAAACTAAAATTTACAATTGAAAAAGAAAGCAATAACTCTATTCCATATCTTGATATGAAAATATCAAGGGAAAATGGCAAAATAATAAAAGATTGGTATAGTACAAATATAGCCCCTGGTCGATTAATTAATTACCATTCCACACAACCACTAAAACAGAAAATTAACACAGCAACAAACCTAATCACAACAGCTCTAAAACTTAGCGATGAAAGATTTATTTCGAAAAATGTAATTAAAATAAAAGACATATTAATGAAAAACAGCTATCCTACAACTATAATAAATAATCTAATACATAAAATAAAAAATATGAAATCAAGGGAAAATAAAGATAAAAATACATCTGGTAACACTAAATTCTTTAGTGTATCATATATACCAAAACTTACAGAGAACCAAAAACTAAAAAACTTAATAGAAGATGAACAAATAATATTAGCACATAAACCCAACAAAACAATTACTTCACTTTTCACACAAACAAAAACCAAAATACCAAAACAAGAACAAAGCAACGTAGTGTATGAAATCAAATGTGAGGGAAAAGCAGATGAAACGTGTGGTAGAATTTATATAGGGACAACAAAACGAAGCTTAAATACGAGAATAGCAGAACATCAAACAGATATAAAAAAGGGTAAACCCACTACAGTATTATCACAACATTGCATTGAGAGTGGACACTATGCTGATCTAGACGGAGTCAATATATTAAACAAAGAGAGAAAAGAAAACAAACGATACACCATAGAAAGTTTACGAATACAACAAAAGACAAATATTGCAATAAACAGGAAAGAAGATAAAGACAACACAAATGCAAATTACATCTTAACTTTAATTTAGTAATAGTTCAACTGTGATACCAAGCATTATTTATATGTGATATTTAAAAATTTTTTATTTATTTTTACATTTATATATATTTTTAATAATTTAATTTAAAATAACGTTTATATAAAAAATAATATGTGAAATTTAAAGAAAAGATTACATGTAAGTTTACTTATATTTAGTGTTAAATATTGTGTTGATGTTACTTAATGTTGTCGTTTTATTCATTTGTTTCTGACGTTGCCAGATTTAATAAAAATATCCCTGAAGAAGTTGGAAAATCCCAAACGTAGGAGAAAAAAATTAAATAATAATTTTTTATTTAAATCTTGAAATGACTTTGGAAGCCCGTCAGAAATATAGGTTCTGAATATTTATTAGATTTTTTTTATAATCCATCTATCATTTGACAAAAATATTTATTTATTCTTGTACATCAAGCATTTCTTTTAAATCATCGTCAGATTACAAATAGTATTTGGATGGCTCATTTCTAAACCTGCTTATAAGGATTTGTGATGAAACCAGTAAGCGACGAAAAATATCAGCGTTTATTGAAATTACATTGTATTTCCTAGAAAACGTTAATCTTTAATTCCAGTGGCACTTATTTCTCGCCTATTCAGTTAGTACACCGATAGGAAGAAGTGCTGCATCAAATGTGAATTGTTCATGTATAAGTAGTTTATGGACTGTGACCGGCATGGAATACTAACCATATTTTTCAACGAACAGATTTGCGGTATCCCAAGTATAGCTTTAAGCTTTTCCGAAATGATTTTCTGGTCACATTTATTATATCATATCATTATCATATCATATTTATTATTAGTCGGAAACGAGCCATAAAATCTTCGTCAATTTCAGTAATATGAGTAATAAGTGCGGGATTGAATCGACTCTTATGTTCGTTCATTCCTTAAGTTATTTTTTTATCCGAAGCTTGTTTTTTTTTAATTGTCAACATTCGCCTATTAGCGCAGGCTGTCCTTGAAAGTGTTTGTTATAAGCAACATTAAAAATAAGCTAGATAATATTACATACTTCCTCAGATGAACCACCCCATTTATACAAGAACCAGCAACTAACACCGTCATTACATTTACTTCTTCGTTTAAAAAACTGTGAAATGAACATCTTAATCTGGTAGGGGTGGATGCTAACAGATTCATTCTTTTCTGATATTTGCACATCATCTGGATAACAATTTGATTTCTCTTCAGCATACCTTGCATACGGCGCACTGTGGGACGAGTAGCAACTATTCCGTTCGAATTACTCTACACCTCACATAGTTCAGCAGTTTGAGCTGGGGTTATTTTTTGAATCTTCGGCTTGAATTTGCCTATCGATTCCTCTTTTGGGATTTTTGATTTCGGGTCACATTTTTCTGGAATATTTTCCCAAAACTTAGCTTTTACGCAAGAATTGGGTTAATTCATTAATTTCCAGCTGCGAATGTACATCGCGATAAATACTAAAAAACTGTCTGCATGAAACTGCGGACGAAAACCTTTCAGTTTTCATGTTTTTCAGAATTTTTGCATACATCAAAAAAAAAAAATTATATTATTTCAATTGTCAAAGAATGTGTCCTAAAATTCGAAAAAATTTGGAGTATTCCATGAAGGATTCTAAATACATTTTATTTATTAAATTTTCTTTCAAGAGTGCATAATTTTCCAGTAAAAATATCGCTTTTGCATGAAAAGTTTTGGAACATTATGGCCCAAAAACAGCAATGTGTTATTGTTCTTCCATTTGATTACTACAAAGTGACAAAGATTATCATTTTCTAAAACTAAAAATTATACGGTTTTGTTCTTTTTTGCCCCAATTGCCAATAAATTCGTGTCATATTATATATGCAATAGTTCTTTGCCCAAATTTTATGACAAGTATCTTCAGTTTTACCAGATTTTTATAGTTTCCTCCTGTTCTGGAAATTTCTGAGAATAATTATTTATATTTTAATTAAAAGAAGTCATTCCCACCTCTCAGTTTCTTGAAAAAACAGCTTGGTCGGAATTGGGGCTACATCATCTTTTTCCATTGAAAATCAAAAATATATTAATTTTTTCAGGGTTATAGACTTGGGCCTATCTTCTACACTGTTTCCGAAACCCCCATATTTTTTTTTAATATATGGCGAAATGCTATACTTTCCAAATATATAAAACTTAAATGGCAAAATGAATTGCAGGAATATATAAGTAATTTCTTAACTTATCGGAACTTTTCTTAAATTTTTTAAAAATAAAATAAAATTGTTCTAAAAAAGCATAAATTTACATTTTTCATTATTAAACATTTCTCTACAAAACTGCATCATTAGATTCTTGGAGTTGAGTGGTCAAAAAAATAGATTTTTAATACCAAAATCATACCCTATGGCGTATAATTAATATTTACTTGCAAAAAATAATCACCCATACGTCTATATCTTTACGATAAAATAACTATTACGGAGTTTACTATTCACTTTTGAAGTTGCTAACATTTACACTGTGAACTTGCTTGCAACAACGCTTAAGTTGTTTTGATATTTTATCGGAAAATCTTCTTTAGTTATTCATTCACAACTATATAAAAATTCAAACAAAAAAAAAAAACACGCACAATTTTTAAAGTGTTTAATTATTCTACAATATTTAATTATTATTCTAAAATAGAAATGGAAGATTTTATTGAAACAAATGCAATGACTGATTTGTTTGATTCGACTGAATTCGCTGTAGAAACACCAGATTTGGACATTTGAAAGCAGAATAAAAATGAAACAAAATAACAAGAATACAAATGAGTGTAAAGAGAAAAGTAAAAAAAATCACGGAAAACAGAAATCTTGAAATATTTTCCACTCCACTTGCTCTTCTACTCTGTTCGCCTACAATTCGAATTTCATGCAAGTTTCATGGTAGAATTACATGAAAACTTAAATAAAATCTCACTAGTGTAAATGAGCTCGTTGACTATTATAAAACATGAAATCAAAACAAGTGGCAACATTGGACAAATCTCTTGAAAGTGAAAATGCTTCAGATTTTACACGTCACAATAAAGTTAACAATGTTAACACTTACTTTGCTCTTTTATATATCGGGGAGAATTTTCTAATTATCATGTGCTAATCTTTCCCAAACATCATTTAAAATTGATTTGTACTAATTAATAATAACTAAACCGATATAAAAGAAAATGATCATACTGTGCGTGCGAAAGCAAACTTTGGCAGATACTTGGAAAATTATTTTAGATTTAATAGACAAAAGTAAATTTATGCGCGAAAAATGCACAGTATAATAAAATCGGTTTGAAGATTTACCGAAATCTGGAGCCCAAAGCGGCTTAGTAGCACTAAAGTTAGAGCTGTACTAAGAGAATTAAAGACATATCCAGCCACAGGTGCAGTTCTATTATTAGATAGCGTAATACAGATATCAGGTAAACTGGTAAGTGCCAGTACAGTTGGGAAAGCGATTCACAAAAACGACAAACATACAAGGATACCACAGAAGAAGCCATAATGAATTTTGCTAAAAAAAAAGTAAAAAAAAATCGAAAACATATTATATACACATAGAGCAAATAAGAAATTTGCAGCGCGAAAAGACCTCTAAATGTATGGCGTGCTAAGAATGAACCGCTCAGTTAAAGTGTGATAACAATACTGACAAACAGTGTGGAGGCTCAGTTATGGTTTGGGGCTGTATGGGGCTGCATTGTCTTGGTGAAACAACACTTTTTTCTTCTTCATATGGGGCCGTTTATTCGCGATTTCGTCATTCAAATGCTCCAACAATGCTATGTAATAATCGCTGTTGATTGTTATTCCTTTCCCAAGATAGTCGATGAACAATATACCATGTGCATCCCAAAATACGGACGCCATAACCTTGCCAGCCGACTGTTGCGTCTTTCCACGCATTGGATTCGGTTCGTCGCTCGCTCTCCACTCCACTGACTGCCGATTGGACTCTGGAGTATAGTGATGGAGCCATGTTTCATCCATTGTCACATATCGACGCCGAAAATCGGCTTTATTACGCCTTATCATCTCCAAACACTGCTCAGAATCATCAACACGTTGGTGTTTTTGGTCAATTGTGAGCTCGCGCGGCACCCACCTTGCACAGAGCTTTCGCGTGCCCAAATATTCATGCACGATATGTCCAACATGCTATTTCGAAATCTTCAGAGTCTGAGCTATCTCGAGCAACTTCACTTTACGGTCATTCATAATTATTTTGTGGATTTTTTTGATGTTTTCTGCGGTAACAACCTCTTTCGGACGTCCACTGCGTTCATCGTCTTTGGTGCCCATATGGCCGGTTTTAAATTTCGCAAACCAATATATTACGACTGAATAATCGGGAGCAGATTTTGGATGATGCTTATCAAGCGATTTTTTGGCTTCAGAAGCACAAAAGTTGCTTCACTCAAAATGCTATATCTCACAAACAAATAATCACACAGCTGTCAAATTTATACACATATCTTTTGAAGGTTGGTAATACTTAAAAATGATATGGATTTAATTCTACTAACACCATCTATGTGTGATGTAGAAGACTTTTCGGGTAACCGAATAACAAAGTACCTTTTCTTAAAAAAGTAAATTATCTGAAAAGTGTAACTTCTCTTAAAATAGAACCTTCTCTTAAAAAATCGCTTTTTCTTATACAGTACAAAAAGTATTTTTTTTTTTTTTTTTTTGAAAAAGTACCGTTTTTAAAATTTTTTTTAAATTCTTTAAAATTTCATTCTACTTTTATGCCGATTTTGCAACAGATCTTTAAACTGCCAAATGTCTGATTATAGTTCTGATAATACGGAAATTCAGATGTCCATATGACTTTAATATATAATTGGTAAAGTTTCTGGAATCAACACTTGGCCGAAACGCATTATTTAAAGGACGAATAGAAACGCTTATAAAATATGTAATTAAATATACATAGCAATATGCCAAAATTGACTTTTTGCGAAAAAAAAAAAAAAAAGAACTTTTTTATTGTTGAAAATGGTTCTTTAGGGTATCAGAAGCAACTTTTGTTCCGCGACTTTTTTATAGTTCCGTTATTTACAAAATTACCGTTATTTTTAGGTTCTTGAAGAAAATCAAAATTTTGACCATTAAATTTCCAGAATTCGACCAAATGTTGTTTGGCAACTTTGTAGAAAATCATATGGCCAGTACTTTTTCAGAACATATAAACTCAAAATATTTGCAAATACAGGGTGTTTTGATGCATTTTTCAAAAAAAAAAAAAAAATATTTTACGCCATCTAGCGGCAATAATTTGTACTAACAAAATTCAACAATTAGAAAGCTAATTTAAATACTTTTCCAACAAAAAAAAAACTTGAAAATCAGATGAAACATAAGCGAATGAGAAAGAAAAGATCTATGAGATAATGAAATAGTACCAAATTTATATTAAAATATGTATGTAACTTTTATTAAATTGATCATTAAGGTTTATATTTTTAGTTTTGCGAAAAAATAAATATTTATTTTACTAGAATTGTATTTAACAGAAATCTTTATTATTTATACTTTTAAAAACATCAATTTATTTTATTATTTAAATTTTTAGAGATCTACATAAGAGTGCAAATTCTTTAGCTTTTCTTTGAGTTGGGACTCTTAATCCAAATTTTCTGTTTGCCAAACTTTTTCACCGTGATATTTATAATTTAAACCTCTCAACATGTTTATTTGCTTTTTAAGAATTTTTATCCGCTTACTCTGTACATCGACATAAGATAGTTCATTTAATAAATTAAATAATTCCATAGGCTCATTCACATCAAGCAAATTTAGAAATAGGACTTTACTCTCCGTACGTCGTTTTTTTTACTTGTTGTTTGCTCTCCATCTCTTCCAATACCTTTATTCGTTCCTTAGCATTCCATTTTTTATTTTCCTGAAAAACCTTTTTCATTATTTTCACAACATTTTCCATATCTTGGTTCGTTGGATAGAACTGCAAAATATCGAAAAGGAAGTGAATGCATTTGTTTTGCCGGACCTTTACTTGCTGACATCTGGTGTTGTTTTATTTATTTCTTCGAACTCTAAATATTCAAATATTTGATACAGCACATCCTTGAAAGTAAGATGATCACAAGCAACAATTGATTTTCAAGTGCTAATATGTTTTAGTGGTTCAATGCAAGCTGCGTGGATAAGTACACAGACTTCAAGTTGATACAGAAAATTGGTGTTTGTAATATAATCATGAATCATTTTCGCATCAGTGTACGCTTCAGGATATTTTTGCACAAACTGAAATAGCAAATCTTTTAATTACAATATTTGCCAAGCTAAATCAAATAAAAACGTGAACCTGTGGCCTGCCAAATCACCAATGCTTTTTGGGTGGGAAATATCCATTTCGGTCTGAAAGTTTCTGAAATCAGCGGATATAGGGTGATAAGCAGCATTTTTTAAATTCATAACTTTTGCAATGTTTTTGATTTTGGAAACGAACTCATTGCAAGTATTACTGAGTGCTTCAATGGTGTCTTTGGAGACATTGTTAGAGGCATGTACAAAGCAGTCCTTTAATTGCAATTCTTTAAGCACTGCCAATTCACTTTCGTTTGTGATTTTCAGTCTCTCTGCACTAAGCAATTTATTAAAGGCAGCGGAAGTTGCAGCACTGTCAGCAAGGCATGCCTCTATTTTCATCAAAAATTGTTTTTTTAAATTTCCTGCAGAATGCAAGAGTTTGTCCATTCTATCTAAACAGCTGAGCAACACCTGCAACTGATAATGTGTTCCTTTTGTAGGTACTTTTTCAAAGACAAGGTAATGACAACTTTTGAATATTATCAATTTTATTGAATTATTGAAAGTGAAGTAAACGACTGTTGACGTTTATTTTTTCATCTGTTTTTTATTCATATAACTAACTATATAACTAATATAATGTATAACTAATTTCAATAGCATAAATTTACGTTTTTTTTTTTAAATTCACCCTGTTTTTTTAATCAATTAATAAAATTTGTTGAAAATAGGCTGTACTCTTTGTAATACGGCACAAATTTGGCTGAATATTATGCCTTGGGAAAAAACATAGTTGTTGATGACTAAAATATCTAAAATTCTGCGGTGGTGCTTGAAGATAACACTCCTACTTCAAAAGTTATAAGTGAATGAAGGTCAAAAACCCCATTTTTTTTTCATTTTTTCGCCTTTTTTTACATTTTCCTAATTTTCTTGTAAACGAAAAATGCGATCGCCAAGCACCACGGCAGAATTTTAGATTTTAATGTCATTAACAACTGTGTTGCATGGCAAGCCATAATATTCAGCCCAATTTGTGCCGCGCTAAATGTTAGAAGTAGTATTTTCTTACTTCCAAGTTTTGTTGTTGCCACTTTGTTTTTTTCAGTGTATTATTCCAACAAAAACCAAAAATGGAACATTACTACCTAAACTAACTATTCAACACATAAAAACATTGATTTTGTAGCTATTAACATAAATAATGCGTTAAATTCATAAAAAGTCTAAAAATCCAAGTTTTAAGGGCCACCCTAAATATCCGTTTTAGGACAAATGAGGGGCATTCTAATAAGCAAGTAGGGTACCTGACTCTACCCCCGAAACATATAAAATCATTCGGGATTCATAGCTTGAAAACGAAAAAATTGATTTTTTTGGCATATTGCTAAATATACATTAATTTTATGTAACGGTTACATGAGGAAAATATATAACGAAAAACGTCAGATATTTATTTGCCTCAGTCTGAGCACAAAATATTCTTGTGGGGCAGACAACAAAATAGCTCATTTTCGGCGAACAAAATTATTTGCCAGTAAATAAATATTTCCACAATGTGAACATAGTGTGACAACTTAAGAGCAATTATTTTTCTCACATTTGAGCAAACATTTATTTGATCTTACAAAATTTTTGTAAGAACAAATAGGGACAAATATCAGCTCATTCTTTAAAATTTACATTACTTAAATCTAGAGAAATTAAAAAGTGAAAAAAATATGTTGAACAATGGCAGCTTGCAAACATTGCCCTTTATTTTATTTTATTTTTTTCATAGAAAGTACCTGTTTTGAAGACTTTCTTTAAAATATTTTTTGTACATAATTTGATAGGTATTTTAAATATAAATATAATTATTGCAGAAATTAAGCCGTTTCGAGAAAAATCAAGTTTAGCCATTTAAATTTGATTAATTTACATTTAACTTGAAAAATGTGACAAGGTAGTTATTATTGAATTATAAAAAAAAAATACTTTTGGAGTTGTATTTTATACAAGTTTTTGGATTTCTCATTAAAACACCTAATTATTTGAAACTGAACCTTTATCAGGCTAATATATTTTTGTAGATAACGAAAGCCATATCTCCAACTTTGAAGCCTATGAAGACTGAATAAAAAGCTTTACAAAATTATTGACGAAAAAAATATATAACCTCAAAAGTATATTATTTATGTGTTTGTATTAAAAGGGGACTTCGATTCCTTCCATAAAATATTGAGAAAATTCCTCTCTTATTGTTGAGGTGTTGGCTGATATGTGCAGTCGAAGGACGGAAAAACTATGGCTGCTTTTTTCTTTACGCCATTCACCAGCAATCAGAGTTCCATCTTCCGTATACTGGTCTACAATATTGGAGTTAAAATATGCAGAACTTTTAGGACGCATCAAATAGTTATGCAAAGTACAGCAATCGGTGGATATAAGTCCTGCTTTTGGCGGTCTAAGATTCATTGGGCTACGCATAATTCGGAAAGGAGCTGAAATAATCCCAAACGCATTTTCTGTCACTAGTCTGGCCCTCTATAAACGATAATTAAAAACACTTCGCCTGCCTATCAATTTGCGCGCATTAAATGGTCTTAATAACTTTGGTGCAATAGCGAAACATCGTCTGCAACAACCACGTATGGAACCGGCAAGTTTTTCAATGCTGTGGTTCTGGTGAAGGCAATTTAAGTATGTTATTTGTAAGAGCTTCATTGAAGGAAGATATCTTAAAAACACCACCAATAGTTATTCGATCATGTAATACTACATCGATAGAAAAAACTTTTACGAAGCATCCGAAAAGCCATGAGTCAAGACTGTAAACAAATAAAACTATAATAACTACATGTCTGTACCTTTATAATTACAGTAAATGCTACCGGAATGAGATGGTGCGATAAATACAATATGTTTACCGTCCAATAACCCGATACAATTGGCAAAATTCCATGTTAGCAGAAATTCCAATCCTCTTCTGTTGATGGTGTCTACATTTGTCTCTTTACAAATAAATTTTGAGCCAAACATATTTTTTTTATTTTCTTAACTACTAGATGTATCCTGGTGTGCTTCATTACCACCTCCCCCCACCCGCAATGTAATGAAAGGGTTCACAAAAAGCCCAATGGCTTTCACTATTACAGAAATACAGATATATGACATTTATTATTTAATTTGTATGGGGTGCCACGTCCCCTTTTTTCCACCCAGCCCATTTTTTGTATATCCGCAGTAAAATTTTCAGGAAGATCAGATCAGTAGTTACGGAGATAACATTCTACAAACAAACAAACAAACAAGCACACATTACCTCTATAGGGTTCTATCCTTGGTCCCCTCCTTTTCTCAATTTATGCGTCTGATCTACCTAAAGAGTTAATTCGCTGCAATATAAAAAATGTATGCTGATGACGTACAGTTATAATTAGCAGCAAGAAAGAAAAAATCGAAGACTGCAGTAGAAAATTGAATGATGACTTAGAACGTCTTTCTCATTGTGCAGCTGAAAACGGACTGAATTTCAGTCCAGAAAAAATAATGTGTTTTTGTTGCGTAACAGTTTAGCAAGAATATCAGACAATCTAAGCATATATATGATGAACAAATCGAAATCGTGGAACGAGCAAAAAAATTGGGTTTTTTCTTTAATAAAACATTGACTTGGACAGACCATGTCGCAGCTGCCTGTGGTAAAACATATTCGATGTTACGAACACTTTGGCCTACTCAATATTGTACCACAATTCATATACGCCTGCTACTTGTAAAGACGTACTTAATACCAACATTATTATATGCATGTGAAATTTTTGCAAGTTGCGATACTAAAAGTAAGTCCAGGCTAAATATAACTTTTAACAGTATCGCAATATCGATCCATTTTACCTTACTCAAAGCAAATTTACGGTGACAATTTTAATGACGTATTAAAAATAAGATGTCTTATATTTTTATACAAAATAATTAGTAACAAGAAACGAGGTCAATTTCGGCATCATACTCTGGTATCTGAATGCCTGTTTTTCATACATGCAGTACGTCTTTGGAATGGTTTACCTTCTACAATTAAAGGAATCAGCAACGGCTCATTTTTCAAAAGAAGAAAAATCTACAACAATACATTTAGAAAATTGTTATTTTTTTACGATACACATACACTAACTTGCTGTTAACCAATATATATTGAACATTTTTATTTGCTTTTTAAATTCTATATGCCATTTAAAAATATGTATTATTTGTATATAAATCAGTATTGTTTTTTATTATATAATATTGTCAGAGTAATTTTAAGTTGTATTGTAAATCAAACTCCAACTAATATATTTAAACCTGTTTTGTTTTATTGAACAGGATACCAAATTTACATAAATAAATAAATAAATATGTAGAACTTTATATATGGCATCACACATTTCTGTCACTATCATTGAAATACGTTGATCTCCTGCCTCATAGCACTGCTTTAAATGTTGGCTAGAATGTGTGGGCTTACACAAAAAGAAATAGGAGCTTATGTTTTACTAGAATTGCGAAACAATTGTTGAGGTAGAAGGAGTCTGGAAGGAGCTTTATTTGGAAACCATCCAAAATTTGTTAATATCGATTCCTGGGCGATTGCACAAGGTCATCGATATTAAAGGAGGATATATTTTTCATTAATGTTTCTTTTATTGTTATACATTTTTATTATTTTTCTTTTAGTATACTGTCAAAATACTTTTGTCCGATAGCATTTGCAAGAAATATTTTTTTGCCTTTAACACTGATATTGAATTGAATTGTTACATGTTTCTTGAAAAGCTTAATATATAATATGTTTCAGATTTTTCTATGATATAAACCACAAGATACTTCCAAATAAATATAATTATATTGTTGTCGAAACACTTTTGTCCACCGCAGTATCTAAATGTAAAATGTATAAATTATTATGAAATAATAATAATAATAAATTGTGTTTTTTATATATCATGTGTATTATCGATAAATAAAATTAGGTATAAATATTTAATTCAGTTATCGCAACAGAATAATTATATAATACATACATGGAATTATCAAAATTGGGTTGCATGTGTGTGTGCATGAAACATTTATGCATTGCTAGTAATTATATTATTACTTAGAAGTGTGAGTGATAATTTTAAAATTTTCTTGAAATTTGAATTTAATCGTACAGAGTCTGTATTATCCTCTTCCTCCTTCTGAGCAACCTGTTTTTCAATCGATATTTAAGTTGAGATAAACTTTCGATATGACATTCATTCATATTTCCAAAAATTTTTCAAATTTGGTATGAATAGCAAAACTATGTGGAAATTTTTATAAGATTATTTTACCTATTTTTCAAATTTCCATGAAATTTTTTTAGAAAATTCTGAATATTCTGAATGTATATTTTATAAGATATGCATAGCATCTGATCATGTAAAAGTAAGAAAATTGACGCAATAAAGAAATTCAGAAACTAAATGTTGATGTTAGTTCAGAAATTTTCTTACCATATTAACGAAGTGAGAAACTTCTCGTGTTTCCCAAAAAGTTAAAAAAAAATTAACTATGATAATTTTTCTTTATTATTAAAATTGCCTAGCTGCTGTCATTGTCAATAGTTCTTCGGCCTCCTTGAGGTGTAGCGGGTACACATGTACGTCAACAAAGACAAAATGGCTTCTATTGTTTTTATGAAAACCTTTTTTAAGCATATTAATGAATACGAAAATTTTTGCTCAAGTCACCCTCACAAAGATCACAGGAATATATTGTAGAATATATAGCATTTCGAAGAGGTGCTTATTTCAAAATATTAAAAACGTTACGTGTTAAGTAATCTTATTTTGTAACAGTAAAATTTTAAAGTGATGCTAAAGGTGTAGCCAAATTAGGCAAATATTTGACACAAACTTGTTTTTTCGTATTTGCCCGAAATTTTGCGAAACAAATACAGAGTGACTGTTTTGGAAGAGGAAGAAAAAAGACGGAGTATGGTTTCGTGAGTAGGTATGTCAACGAAGTGAAGAAGGATATTGCTCAAAATGGTTGAAAGTGCTGCGGTCAGAAATTTCAGCCCTATGTATAAAGTTTTTGAGAATGAACGCTACTGATTTCGATCATTTGGTAAATTTCATGGTTTCAAAATTAGAACAATAATATTAGTGAGCATGTATTCTTAGCTAAATCAAGTTTCATCGCTCATAACCAGGAAGGCGACAAAGCCTTCTAAGGCGATTTCAGCCTCCGAACGTTTAGCACTCACACTCCGATACTTGGTGACTATGTTCCTCACAATACCATTTCAATGATAATGCCAGAAATGCGTGATGTCATTTATAATGCTCCACAGCCGGAGTATTTATTATACTATTATAATAAAGAGGTTTTGTGTGTTTGTTTGTTTGTTTACGTATATTTATTTGGAAGTATCTTGTGGTTTATATCATAGAAAAATCTGAAACATATAATATATTAAGCTTTTCAAGAAACATGAAATAATTCAATTCAATATCAATGTTAAAGGCAAAAAAATATTTTTTGCTTATGTTATTGGACAAAAGTATTTTGACAATATACTAAAAGAAAAATAACAAAAATGTATAACAATAAAAGAAACATTAATGAAAAATATATCCTCCTTTAACATCGATGACCTTTTGCAATCGGCCAGGAATTGATTTTAACAAATTTTGGATGGTTTCCAAATAAAGCTCCTTCCAACTCCTTCTACCTTAACAATTGTCTCGCCATGTATACTAGTTAAGCATAAGCTCCTATTCCTTTTTACGTAAGCCCACACATTCTAGCCAACATTTAAATCAGTGCTATGAGGCGGGAGGTCAACTTATTTCAATGATAGTGCCAGAAATGTGTGATGCCATTTAAAAGTTCTACAGTCATAGTATTTATCTATACTACAGACATATTTATTTATTTATTTATTTATTTATGTAAATATGGTATCCTGTTCAACAAAACAGAACAGGTTTAAATATGTTAGTTGGAGTTTGGTTACAATACAACTTAAAATTAGTGTGACAATATTATATAATAAAAAGCAATATTGATTTATATACAAATAATACATATTTTTAAATGGCATATAGAATTTCAAAAGCAAATAAAAAGTATATAGTTAAAACTTGCAATATTATTTGTTAACAGCAAGTTAGTGTATGTGTATTGTAAAAAAATAAAAATTTTCTAAACGTATTGTTGTAATTTTTTTTTTTTTTTTTTTTTTTTAAATGAGCCGGTGCTGATTCCTTTAATTGTAGAAGGTAAACCATTCCAAAGACATGCTGAAAAACTGCTATTCAGATACCAAAGTATGATTCCAAAATTGAATTAAATTGGTATTTCTCCGAAGCCTACTAAAACGCAATCGGTTATAAAGATATTCTAGTTTCTGGTTAATTCGTCATCAAAATTGACAACGTAAATTTGTTTTGAGTAAGGTGAAATGTGATTGAACCTTCTGAGCCCCTAAACGTGCCTTCCTTATTGTTAAACATTATATTTAGCCTGAACTTACTTTTAGTATTGCAACATGCAAATAGTTCACATGCATCTAGTAATGTTGGTATTAAGTATGTCTTTACAAGTAGCAAGCGTATATTAATTGGGGTACAATATTTAGTAGGCCAAAGTGTTCGTAACACCGAATATGTTTTTCCAAAGGAAGCTACGACATGGTCTGACCAATTCAATGTTTTATTAAAGATTTCTATTTGTTGATCATTTATATATACATATATTTACACTTTATTTTTTGTAGATTGAGACTCAGTCCGTTTGCAACTGCCCAATGCGAAACACGTTCGAAGTCATCATTCAATTTCCTACTGTAGTCCTCGATTATTTCTTTCTTGCTGTTAATGTATAACTGTACGTCACACATTCTTATATTGCAGCAAATTAACTGTTTCGGTAGATCAGATGCGTAAATTGAGAAAAGGAGGGGACCAAGGATAGAACCGTATGGAGGTAAGGTGTGCTTGTTTGTTTGTTTTTTTGTAGAAGGTTATCTCCGTAACTACTATTCTGATCTTCCTGATATTTTCACACAGTTTTACTGTGGATACGGAAAGTGCTACAGGCTATAACTTTTTTTAATATTTTTAGTATGCGTGGCACCTTCCATACAGTGTAAATTTTTAATATCATATATATTGAGTACTTTGATAGGGAGAGCTTTGGAAATTTGTGTGTAGACACCAATTATCAATGTTATTAGCTGTGCCTTAAATGGGCGGGATCGCATAAGTGGTCGCGGTACCTACTATACACAGTAATAACTCAATATCATATGTCTCGGGTAATATGACCGAGAGAGCTTTGCAAATTTGTCTTAGGTCATCTATACAAAAAATGTGCGGGATCGAAAAAAGGGGCGTGGCACCCCCATACAAAGTAAATAATAAATTTCATATGTCTGGAGTACTGTAATAGTGAGAGCCTTAGGACTTTAAGAGAACCCTTTCATTACGATGCGGGGCGCTGGGGGTAGCAAAGCACACCAAGTTACATCTAGTAGTTAATAAAATAAAAAAATATGTTTGGCTTACAATTTATTTGTAAAGAATCAAATGTAGACACCATCAACAGAAGGGCATTAGAGAGCAGTATCTCAGGAATTTCTGCAAACATGGAATTTTGCCAATTGTATTGCGTTATTGGACTGATCGCACCATCTCATTCCAGTAGCAGTTGCTATAATTATAAAGGTACATGGATTTATGTAGTTATTATAGTTTTATTTTTTAAAGTCTTGACTCACGGCTATTTCGGGTGCTTCATACTTCCATATCTCTCAGGATACTAGTAATCGTTCGGGCTTTGTGTCGCAGTTCATTTCCTGTTGCAAAATACAGGACTGTTCTATTAGTTTGACACCGACAGCAAATGTTTGGCAACTCAGAATGTTGATATATATATCTGCATTCTTAGTATAATTGATTGGTACCAAATCGCTGAAGCCATTGAAACACATACATCCCCGAAACATAACCGACCCTCCATTTTTTTAAAATTTCTTAGGATATCTGCAGAAGATTTTTTACTTAGATCCATGATACCGAAATGACCTTCATCAATCATAGTCATAGTCATAGTATTTGTAACCTAGTGTGCTTGTTTAAAAATTTCTGAGCATATGCAAAGTTTAAGTTAATATTCTTGTCATATATAGGAAACTTACTGGGCTACATAGTTTCCAAAAGTGGTCCCGTTTTGGCGACTTTCAACTGTTTTTCTGCTAACTACTATGTTATACTCCTCACTCATCGAAACTGATATAGCTTTTGGTGTAAGCTGGGCATCCTTTTTAACTTTTTCCAGAATTATGTGGTGCTTTCTGGTATTGTTTTGCTTAGCCGATCTGATCTGGCCATGTTATTTGTTGAATTTATTTTTTTTTTTTATTTATCTGATAATAAAGAGACTGATGAGACATTTTGTATAAATTGCTGAGATATTGTGCCGAAATACATTCATTATATTTTTTAATCAGCTTATCTCGTAGATCTTTACTTATTTCACGTGTTTTACCTATTACAAGAAAAAAGTGGTCGAAATGCAGTCGAAAGATAATGAATAAAAAAACCCTTTTCATATTGTAAACCGACGTTTGTGTAGAATATCCAACATAATGCAATGTGAAAATACTTCTGTCCCGCAAAACTCGCTTAGTCTCACACACAAAATTCTATACAAAATAAATGTATAGACTAGTCATCGTTATATTTTGCGCTCTAGGAGCTTTAAAAAGCTTCTCTCACTTAAAACTTAAAAAAAACCGTTACTTCTTTCAGTTAATGAGTAAAAGCGACATTAGATTGAGTAGAGTTTTGTCAAAATACTTTTATCCAACAAAATATGTAAATGAAACATGTCTCAGATGATAAAAAAAAAATTATTAGTTATCCCTGGCTTCATTATATAATCCCATAGGATTATTTTACAATATCCGCATGTATATTGTCTGCTAACATTTCGAAAAAAACAAACATTTTATTATTACACACAGAAAAAAAAATCGCCAACCGAATTGTTCTAACGTTTAACAACAGAGTTTTCGATTCGATCAACAGAAATTTTATAGCAAGTAACCATTATCAATTGTGATAAAATATTTACTGATAAGGCAATAGAATTATAATTGCAAACAATTCAAAATTCGGTTATTAACATCATCTCAATTCGGTTGGCAATAAATGTGGTAGTCACAACGAATCTGTTTTCTGTGTGTATATATTTTATTATTATCTATACTAATATTATAAAGGGGTAATGTGTGTTTGTTTGTTTGTTTGTTTGTTTGTTTGTTTGTTTGTAGGAGGTAATCTCCGTAACTATCCATCTGATATTCCTGAAATTTTCACAGAGTCTTACTACGGATATGGGAAGTGCTATAGGCTATAATTTTTTAAATATTTTTAGTGGACGTGGCACCTCCCACACAAAGTAAATTTTTAATATCATATACATATATTGAGTATTATGATAGGAAGTGCTTCGCAAATTTGTGTGAGGTCACCTTTTGTTAATATTAGTAGCTACGCCGAAAATGGGCGGGATCTGACAAGCGGGCGTGGTACCTCCCATACAAGTAATAATTCAATATTATATATCTCAAATACTGTGATAGAGAGAGCTTTTCAAATTTGTCTGATGTAACCTATTATTAATGTGAGTAGTCGGACACATAATGGGCAGTATCCGACCAATAGGCGTGGCACCTGCCATACAAACTAAATATAAAATGTCATATATCTGGAGTACTGTTATAGTGAGAGTCTAATCATGTGATTAGTTACACAAAAAATGGGCGTCATCGGAGCAGTGAGCGCGGCACCGCCCATACAAAGTAAATATATGATATCATATACTGGTGTACTTAAAAAGGGAAGTTGACACTTTGCACGACCCCATCAGATCTTACTATGTGTAATCGGACAAAAAATTGGCGGATTCACACCAATGGGCGTGGCACTCCCCATGCAAAGTAACTATTTAATGTCATATATCTAGAGTACTTCAAAAGAGAGAGTTTTGCGGCTTTGCGTGAGCCCATAGGTTCTTTGTATCATTAGTCGAACAAAAAAATGGGCGTGATCGAAGCAGTGAGTCCATCAGATATAAATGTGAGAAGTACAATAAAAATTGGGCGGGATGAGATTAGTGCGCTTGGCACCTCTTATATAAAAAGTATGAAGTACTACGAAAGCGACAGTCTTTTAACAAGTACATTTGTTATCAATGTGATTTGTCGTGGAATATATATCGCGAAATTCAAAAATTGCCAAAAACGAAAATACCGAAAAATAAAAATCGCAAAAAAAATCTTCAAAATCAAAAATGGGCAAAATCAAAAATCGCTAAAAAGAAAAATTGCCAAATGATATTCTAAGTTCAAGGCCAATAGGCCAGATCTAATATGGATAATCCATCTTTTCATGGGCAGCTAAATGTACTTTGCTCCAGGGTAGGAACGCCGAAAAATCTGATAATTGTTGTACCGAATGAAAATACAAAAAACATTGTATATCAGCATCAGCAAGCATTGAAATAAAAAATCTATACTAATAATCTATACTAACATAATATAGAGGCAATATGTGTTTGTTTGTTTGTTTGTTGGAGGTAATCTCCGTAACTGATTATTTTATCTTCCTGAAATTTTCACAGAGTCTTTCTGCGGATATGGGAGTGCTACAGGCTGTAATTTCTTTTATCTAGTTTTAGTGGAACGTGGCACCTCCCATACAAAGTAAATTTTTAATATCATATATATTAAGTACTATGATAGAGAAAGCTTTGCCAATTTGTCTCAGGGCATCTATTATTAATGTAAGTAGTCAGACAAAAAATGGGTGGGGCACTCCTACTCAAACTTAATATTAAATGTAATATATCTGAATAACTGTATTAGTGAGAAACTTGGGACTTTACGTGAGCCGTCTCATAACGATTCGTGGGGGGGGGGGGGGCAGGGGGGAGGTTCTTGCGAAGCACACCGGGTTACATCTAGTTACTAAATAAAGGTGTGAGAAATGCCAAGTCAAGGGGAAAGAACTAGGTCATCTCAGCAATACCTGGAGTTCTCAGGCCAAACTTTTCTGTACCTTTTATATCTTTTTCTTTATTTTGATGTGTGTTTACGTAGTTTTGTTGTAGCGGAAGCTAAAATAAAAAAAAAAATTATTAACGCTTGATTTAACATAAAAAATAACAATCATAAGTATAAATCTATTCTAACAAATAATAATCATAGCATTTGGTAATTTTTTTTAGCAATTTTTGATTTTGTTGATTTTTGACTTTGGTCGGTTTTCGATTTTGGCAATTTTGAAAATTTTTGATTTGACGGTTTTTGTTTTTTGCGATTTTCGGTTATGCCGATTTTTGATATTGGCAGTTTTTATTTTGCTGTTTTGAACTTAGGCGATTTTTGACATTTGTGATTTTTGGTTTTGGCGATTTTTGATTTTGTCGATTTTTGTGTTTTGCGATATATGTTTATCGCGATTTTCCGTTATGGCATTTTTTGTTTTATTTTTTGCAATTTTTGTTTTTGTTTTGACTTAGACGATTTTGTCTTTTATTTTTTTTGTGATTTTTGATTTTGGCGATTCCTACTATCACGATTTTCGGTTTTGCCGATTTTTTACTTTGGCGATTCTGCCCATATATTCCAAGACTACACACATTGGTAATTAATGTACTTGTCAAAAGTTTTAAGACATAGTACTTCAAATTTTTTTTATAAGAGGTACCACGCCCATTGGTCCCATCCCACCCATTTTTCGAGCAGTAACATGACTAAAATTTATTTTGTATGGGGGTGACACGCCCAGTATTTATCCGACTATTCACATTAATAACTTATGAACCCACACAAAGCCCCAGATACGTGGCATTTGTATTGAGGGTGGTAGGCCCATTGGTCCAATCCAGCCCATTTTTGTGCGACTACTTACATTGATAGCTCATCAATTTATTAAACTATCCAAGGCTTTGTCTATTACAGTACTCTAGATATATGACATTAAATATTTGCTTTGTATTGTAGGTGTCACGCCCATTGGTCCGATCACGCCCATTTATTTCGCAACTCTTCAAATTAGTTTAATATGTACATGTACATAGTTTCAGACTCTTTCTGTCGTATTAAACGGATATTATATGTTAAAATTGTATGTTAAATTCACCTTATATGTGAGGTGCCACGCCCACTTGAAAAGCAAAAATATAGCATATTTTTCGTTCCGGATAGGAAGTTAGCTACTGTAAAAATTTTAATATGATCGGTCCAGTGGTGTAGTCTCCTATAAACCACAAACAAACGTATTAACAAACGTACAAACCAACATACCAAACTGCATTTTTATACCCTATACCACTATGTGGTTTGGGTATAACAACTTTGTGCACAGAATCACTTTCTCAGTCGATTATGCGATGTCTGTCCGTCTGTCCGTCTGTGTGTCCATGTAAAGCTTGGTCGCAAACTACAAGTCGCAAATATATTTTGATGAAGTTTGGCACATAAGCTTATAGCAGCCATAGGATGAACACCTTTGAAATTGGCGAAATTCGGTCAATGTTCAGACCTAGTCCCCAAATAAATGACCCCTATGAAATCGACATAAATTGCCATGGGATCCAAATTATCATATAGATCTCAGTCAAATTGGCTTTGTATATGTCTATTACATCCACTAATGAGTAGTCCAAAAATAATCCGTATATGCTAATTCTTAGTCATAGGCCCCAAATAGAACTGCTTCCCGATTTTCAATTAAATATCTCAAAAAACAAAACTATTGCACAGATTTTGCTCAAATTTGGTTTGCTTATATTTTTTTTTTCAATATATAAGTGACTTCGTCAAATATGGTCAGGATCGGTCATTTTTCGACCTATTCCCCATATAAATATAGCACCCGGCATGAACTTTCTGATATCTGCAGCCAAAAAAAATAATAACAATGCCATCCAAATTTGGTTTATGCTTATTTTCTATATCAATTAGTTGGATCGAAGAGATAGGGTCTCTAAACCATGGTATAGAGTATCGTATAGTCGGTTTAGACCGACTATAAAGTTCTAACTTGTTATATATAAGATAAGTTACCTGGAACTTAGAATTGCTTCTTTTATTGAATTAAAATTCACATAAAATATTACAATAACTACAGAAATTGCAAAACACATTCTAACATTTCCTAATGTAAATTTTCTTTCGAACAAGCAAAAAAGTTTTTTTTTTTTTTTTTGCTTCCAAAACAATTACACCCACCGTTTTTATATTATTTCTTTGTCACCTTTTTCTTACTTGGAGTAAACTATAAAATTTCTTTTTGCCATTTATTAACCAACCCAAAAACCGTAAGCTTTTTCTAAATGCCATAAGTTATAGTGAAAGGAAAAAAAAATTGCTAAAAGCAAACTTAAAGACATGTCTGAAACGAAGGAAAAAAATCACAATTTGTGGAAAAATTACTGACCGTAATTTATCATATTCCAAAGAAAATTATAAGTGCTGGTTAATGTTTGTTCGTTGAAAGTGACTTAAATAAAACAAAACGTTATCTAATATATATAAATTTTTAAAGTCATATGAGATTTAAACTAATGAAAAAATGTATATGGTCAAGTTATTGTAACTATATTTGAAATAAGTGCCTTAGCCAAAAACTTATAAAATCCAGAAATGATAAATGAAAGACCTTGGTTTAAAAATAAGTTAAGACGCTATTCGGTATGGTGATTTATATTTTGTATTTAGAAACATTTTTTATTTTTATTTTTCTTTAATTATTTAATTGCATTATTAGAACAATAAGAATATAATTCTTTTATAGTTCAAAAGTTATTACATAATGAATTTAAATATAATTTTTTTTTCTCACGAGAAGTGTTGGTATATTGGCGTATTTTCATATATATATTTTTTTTTTTTTTTTTGAAGATATGAATAACGTTGGATCATTTGTTTCATATACACGTTATAGCATAACATTTGAAGAATCTTTGAAAAATGTTCAATTATTTCAGGCATTGTTGCTTTGCGGTGAACATCATAACTCGTTACGGGATCATGCGAAATAAAAAGAAATTTAAATGCGTTTAAAAGGTGGCATATTTCCCGAGGTAATCATGAAGAGCTTTTTCAACTTTTTATTTTTTATTTTTGCCAGCATTTTGAAGTGAAAAACACGATTTTTGTACAAAATTTCGGGGAATTTGTTGTTAAAAAATGGGGGAAAAAGGGGACAATAAAAAAACTCTTCGCGGTTATATATGGTGCTTTATATGCAGATATAGTGTGTAAAATTTCAAAATAATCGAAAAAGTAGATTTTGAGTTATAATGTTCACTGGCTTCAAACATTTATTTGCGAGAAAATCGATTTAAAGTTTTTTATAAACTGATTTATATACGATATACCGTATGAGGCCGGTCGTTTAAAATGCTGTAACTTCGTCAGCTTTACCCCTATTTTATTGAAATTTTGACAAAACACTCTCGACATGTTGTGCATATAGTAAATAGAATGCAAAAAAAAAGTTATAAAACCTTCCCCCCCAACCATACAAGCACACAAAAAAGGGATTAGTTATGGAAACACATTTTCTTGCCGAATTTATTCAACTGTATAGCTACAGTAAATATAAATACATAACATATATTTTACTTTTTCTTCAACCCACACGAAGTATATGAATTTGTTAAAGAATTAAATCGGATTTAGAAAAGAAATAAAGCCCCCTGGGGATTCCCCATACAAACATTTCAAAAAATCACCATTTTTTGTTTAATTTAATATTAAAATTAACTCTCATACGTATACGTATCTGCTACTCTGCTAATAAATAATAATCATACACCTTGACTTTGTTATGTTATTCAAAAAGTTCGATCGGATGAGGGTAAATAACTTTTAGATCACTCCGTGGCTATGTGTGACCATACGTGACTCTGCGTGACTACCCCCAAATTAATCTGTAGTCACAACAAGACTATGGGCCAAGTTTCAGATCAATTGGGGGAATGAGGTTGCCCCATGGCAGACAGACAGACGGGTCAAAAGTCGGGACATCAGAATTCACTTTAGAGCTGCGGTCCTTGGGCAGAGTTTCTTATTTTGATCCCTAGAATATGATTTTCCTTGTCACTTGAGCAATTTTTTTGCCTCCCTACAAATCGACCCGCCCTACTTTATATATAATTACTTTGGTTTTCAGATTTGGGGCTTTGGGCCTACTAACTAATAGAGATGAATAATTTTTAATTTCAAATGTTTTTTTTTCTTGGCTTTGATGTGATTTTTCCATGCTAATCTTTTGTCACTCTCTTTTTGAGGAAATTGACCGCCGTTAAACAGACAAATTTGGACAGCCGCACTTGTGTAAAGTTATGGAACATTTAGTGTTGACTTTAGTGTTCCATTTGCTTAGCTAGATTTAAGTTTTGTTCAGTATTGGTATTGGTATTGGGCCTACATTTTTTATTTAATATATCATATGACATCATGATAGCAATATTAACTTTTTGGATTATATTTTTGGTATGTCCGTTAAATGTTAAAATTTAATCAGGAAAAACACTCAAATATTCAAAGTACCAGGGAATATTTGTCCCGTTTAAGGATAACTTTGATATGGCGAGGTTACAAGAAGTAGTTTTTGAAAAAAAAAGGCTTGTAATTTGCCAGCATTTATTGTTATTTTCCATTTAAAAAAGCATTGAAAAATGTAGTCAGGATTATCTTTATATTAAAAAGAATATAATGTTCTGAAACATCTGGACACTAGCACCAAGATTTGGGCTTCCACAGGATGAAGTGTTTATAAAAACATAAAATCTACATTTGATAAGAAATGCTATACAAAAAGAAAAGATTAATTGTGGCTACCAAATTTACGTCAAAAAGACTTGCGACGAAGTCGGTAACCAAACATCTATATAAAAATTTTAAAAATATTTCAAAATTCGAAAGATAGTTAATGCATTTATATTCAATACAAAATTTCTTTCAATTTTCAATGTGTAAGTTAACATAAGAATTTTAAATTTTTATAGCATTGATCTTAGGACAAAATAGATATGTTATGTTAATAAAACGCAAGTAAAATAAATATTTATAAATATATTTATCTTTAAACTGTAGTTCCTAACTCTTAGCTGATTCATAAAATTTTTCAATGTGAAAATGAAGTCATAAGAAGATTTGTCTGATTCGTACGAGTTTTTCAGTTGGATATTAATACAGTTTTCTAGCTCTACACACAGGGAACAGATTCGTTGTGGCAACCGAATTTGTTGCCAACCGAATTTGGATAGTTCCATGTAATAACTGAATTAAATGAACCATAATACTATAAATTGGAAAATGCAGTTAATATTACACAGCCCGACAAAATTAAAAAAAAATTTTGCTTTGAATTTATCAACTGGTTCTAGTTAACTTGGGTGCGCTGAATTCAAATCTGTAATCAGTTTGTCTCTATCAGCTCTAGTTTTCATGATATAGCTTTTTTATACCCTCCACTTATGACCTCCAATTATTACCCAAAAAATTTTTTTTCCAAATTTTTTTTTTCATCAAAATTTTTTATTTACTGTTATAGTTATTGCCAAAAAAAAAAAAATAATTCCCAAATCTTTTTAAGTATTTAAAAAGTAAAACTTTTCCATAGGAATTTAAAAAAAAATAAAAAGAAGTAGCACTGTTTCATACAGATTTATTAAAATAAAAAAAATTCTCACAAAGCTTAAAAATATAATATAAATATAATTCTAGTTACAGGATGTAAAGCTTCTTTTAAGAGACAATCTGGAATGAACAGCCGGATTAGGGTCTCTTTGCAAATTCCAACAGTAGTCTGCCATCATATGTGTATCCCACATTCCCTGGTACCGATTCTCCATAATTTTAATATCTTGGTGAAACCTTTCTCCTTGTTCTTCGCTTAAATTACCAAAATTTTTGGGAAATCGGTCCAAGTGACTGTGCAAATAATGGATTTTAATACTCATGTTGCAGCCAAGGTCTCTGAACTTATCCAGCATATTCTCCACTAATTGAACATAATTTGGAGCTTTATTATTTCCCAAGAAATTTTTTATAACTTGCACGAATGGTGCCCACGCATTTCGTTCAGTTTCGGTCATTGACTTATCAAAATCGTTGTCATTCATAAACTGCCTTATTTGGGGACCATCAAAAACTCCTGCTCTAATATTATCTCTACTTAGATTAGGCATTTTGCTGCAAATATATGCAAAACATTCCCCATCGCCATTCAGAGCCTGAACAAACTCTTCATGAGTCCTAATTTGATGTGCAACGGTGGTAGGACGATCTTTTCATGTGGAACTAAAGCTTCATTTACAATATTGTTATCGCCAACAATCATTTTTTCTCTCGTAGGCCAATCTTTTTGCCGCCAATGTTGTTGCTTGGATCTGCTATCCCAGAGACACAAAAGCAAGGGTACTTAGTATAACCACTCTGTTGTCCAAGAAGAAAATTGACCATTTTAAGATCAACACAAATGATCCATTGGTGGTCTTGGTATTTTATCTTTTTCATCACTAATGCAGTGTTGTTGTATTCTTCTTTCATTGTTGTGGAGTGCGCAATTGGAATTGATGCATACACATTGTCATTGTGCAATAAGACGCACTTCAAACTTCTCTTGGAACTGTCCACGAAGAGGCGCCAATCGCTAGGTAGATACTTGGATAGCCCCATTTCCTGCATAAGACCATTTACATTATTACAAAACACCAGATTGTCTTCCTTAGTAAAAAATTTTAAAAAAGCTTTATCCCTAGTGCGGTAATAAGTTATTTTTGTTCCACGTTCTAAGAGTTTCTTATCATTTAACCTCGAAGCTAACACTTCAGACGCTTCTTTTGATAAGGCCAAATCTCGAATTAAGTTATTCAACTCGCATTGATTAAAACGTTGAGAAATAGTTTCTGTGTCTTCGAAAACACTGTCGCAACCACTTAGATCATTAGCGGTATTATGTTCAAACTCCGAACTCAGCTCTGAAGAATCATTCAGTTTTGGAATGGGAACATCTTCGGAATGGGGAATTGGACGGCGCGCTGACGGTAAATCGGGATACTGCCATTTATTTCAATTTTTCCTATTAATACCAGCAATACTCACTAAACAGAAGTAACAGTCGTCCAAATGATTTCTGGGCTCTCTCCTAACCATCGGCAAACCAAACTTAAGCCTATTTTGTTTTCCTTGAGTCCACTATCGCAAATTTACACAGCAAGTATTGCACACAATGTGTGGAGCCCAGCTTTTATCTTGGTCACCAAGATCAACTCCAAAGTAATCTAAATACGATTTTTTAACACATTCCGAAATAGGTCTTATGTTTTCTTTAAAGGTGTATTCTCCACAAATATAACAAAATGTGTCAGCGTAATTTTTACACCGTCGTCTATTGGAAGTCATTTCTATTTATATCAACACTTTTTTAATAAACTTTGCCAACTGCAATAAACCACTTCTTACAAGCAACTAACTTCCAATATGCAATTGGAGTGCAACAAGAAAAAATAACGTTCTCAATAATATTGTATAAATAAAATTCCCGTTAATCAGCTAGAAATAACACAAAAAACAATATTTTCGGAAACTGCTTGTACCGAATTTTATATACCCTCCACTAAATGAAATTTTTTTTTTTTTGGGATTTTTTTTTTTGGCAATAATTATAACAGTAAATAAAAAATTTTGATGAAAAAAAAAATTTTTGGAAAAAAAAATTTTTGGTAAAATTTTTGGTAAAAAATTTTTTTCCGGAAAAAATGTTTTTTTTGGCAACTACCATAACTGTAATTAAGAAATTTTGATGAAAAATTTTTTTTGAAAAAAGCTATATCATGAAAACTAGAGCTGATAGGGACAAACTGATTACAGATTTGAATTCAGCGCACCCAAATTAACTAGAATCAGTTGATAAATTCAAAGAAGCAAATTGAGTGTTGGGCTGTGTTATATATAAATTCGATTGTATGAATCGTAGCATGTATTGATACAATGGAATTTTTTATTTTATTTATTGATTGTGACAACCATTTATAGAGGTTGTTACTGATATGAAATATAGAAATTAAATTTTTTTTAATAATACTTATTTTTTTTTTTTTTATTAAACATTTTATTTTGATGAAGCAAAATATGTAATAATCACCAGTTCCCTTATACATACTTTACAATTAAGTTCTAAAAGATGTAGTTATTTCGGCAATTTAGAATTATAACTTATCCGCATATATTGACTACAAATATTCCTGAAAGAATAAATGGTATCAATATTGAATTGATATTGGTAAAAACAATTTTTAACGATATGTGCTATTTATTTTTGAATTGCTGATTTTTACAACAACATTCCTATCAATACAACTTCTGTGAAGGCAACGAAACTTGCAAAAACTGTGCTCATTTATATTTCAAGTAACAGCACTAACTCTTTATAACGTCTTTATTAAGTTGCTCCAATTAAATCAGTTTTATTATATGTTTAAATACTTTGAATGGTAATCGGAACTAAATTTGTTTTTATAGTTACCTTCATTTTATATTGGCTATTTTCAAGCGATTGTTATTGATGAAAATCTATAGTATTTTTAATTATTGAAGAATTACAATAAAAATTCTTATTACCTTAATAAATTTTTCTAGTGGTAACTGATCTCCAACCAATATTTTTGCTATGTGTATAAGTTTTCGGAATTTGTTATGAGTACAATAAATATATTCTTAAAGGTTTTTTTTTACTTACACCCTTCACAGAGAGTTCATATAAGTTTGCCGTTCCGTTTGCAATAATTAGAAGAGAAAAATCTGGACCCAATAAGATATATATAATCTGAATCCTTAAAACAAGCAGAGTTGATATAGCAATGCCAATCTGTCCATATCTCCTTAATAGATCAGCTAGGTTACTCAACTTTAGTGGTCGTTGAAGTTTAAAATCGTCAAGATCGGTTTCATAGGTCCCAATATTTCAAATAACAAGTTAAAAAAAAATATTTAACAAATATGTTGTTCTTGTTATTGTTGATCTTCTAAATTCTGTAATTTATGATATATCCATTTATATATTTTTTTAAAAACATATCAGATTTTCACAATATTTTTCTGCAACACTTAAAATTTTCGCAGTTTTTCTATGAGAATTCTAAATTTGAATTAATAAAAAATATTCATCTTACAAGTTTTATCACTAGAAAACATTATCAGTTTTCCTAATTTGAAATATTTTGTATACAATACTAGAGGACCCCTGCTGCTCCGCAGCATTATATTATATTATATTATATTAATTTTTATAATATAATACCAAAATTTGCCAAGAGAAGTTAACGTACAGTAATGCCAAAATATGCCAAGAGAAGTTAACGTACAGTAAAAGTAAAGCTGATTGTCCACGCAGAACTTTCTTCAAACCCAACTAATTTGCCAAGAGAAGTTAACGTACAGTAATGCCAAAATATGCCAAGATAAGTTAACGTACAGTAAAAGTAAAGTTGATTTTCCACGCATAACTTTCCTCAAACCCAACGAATTTAAGCAGTTGGTAGCTCAAAAGAAGGAGCTTGAACCACTGAGTGTTCTTAGAGCTATGTCAACAGCCTACGTTAATTAGAACTCTAGTTATAGATGTCTGAGAGAAGAAAAATATTGAAAAAAATCGTGAATGCAAAGTTTATTCATAAATTCTTTTAAGATATAAGATATCATATTTTCAAGAATTCAAGATATTTATTTTTTTTTTTTGGCATTTCAAACATAATTCGTACTAAATACGTTTAAACGTTGTTCTCGCATATTTGCCAGATTGTAAAATTTTTCCTGTATAATCAATGCCAAATCTAACATATCTTGCACAAGTAAATTTAAAACTATTTCTCAAAGACTTGACAAAATAACGTTAATATGGTACGGCAACACTTGGTTTTAAATAGTACACACATATGTATATTATCAAATTCTTATTCAATTATTTGACGTACAACTTCTGAAATGGCTGTTGTTACACCTTATACCACTACGTAATTACGGTATAATAAGGTTGTTCACGGTAGGCTGGTTATCAGGTTATGTGGTTAAATGCTTATATCAACAACAACAAAATGCATTGAAATAAAATAACCAACATTGCGTAACCTACACCCTTGTCTAGAGATTATGTGGTTATATGCTTATTTGTAGTGTTGGAAAATACTACAAATTTGACTTAGTGGCAGCACAAAAAAAACAAATTTTTAGCAAATGGCATCTCAAATTTTATATTCAATGTTGGTAGCTCTGGTATTTACATCTGTTTTTTGTTTATTAAAAAAAATAAAAATGAGCACAGGTAAGAAAAATAGTTTGTTTCAAAACAAAAATATAAATTAATATTTCATTTATATTCCTTTTCCAGTGTCTAATGAAAATCGTAAGCGAAAACGGGAAAATGAAGTCAAGAAATGGACAGAAGAAGAAATCAAAAAGGTGCTAAACTATATGCAGGTGCATAGAAATATCAAGGTGAGTTTTTTTTAATAACTATCATGTGAAACAGTTCCATGGTAGTAATTCTATAGTATGTTAGACAGTTTGACAATGATAACGCAGATATACATTTATACATGATAATTACTTCATTTTTGAATATTAAATAGCAGAAACCAACCGCCCAGCTGTATTACAAAAAATTGTTAGAAGAAACAAAAATTAATGCAACCTGGAGTATTCTTAAATGCAAAGTTCGGCACCTTAAAGGCACTTTTCAAAAGTCTGATGCATGGAGCAGTTCTACAGGCGCTGGAGTGGAAGAGGATGATGGTGCAACTACCGTCAAAGGTAAACTATTTGTCTGTGTTGGTTTGTGCAAGCTAATTGTTATATATTTTTGGTATATGTGCAGATAAGGTGCTTAAAATATGTCCCCATTATGAGCAGCTCTCAGACATTTTCTCAAAAACAAAGGAAATTGAGGTTGTGGTAATGGACACATCGAGCGATGGGTTGGACTATTGTCTACTTGATGTAACCGACATCGAAGATGACAGTCAACTAAGTGATGAACCAACAACCTCTTCGGCAGATATACCATTTTCTCAGAAAGTGAAGCGTAGAGCTCAAAATACTTGCTTTGATAAAATGGCGGCGATGGAAGCTCAGCGAGGAAACTTTCGAGAAAAACAACTCAAATTAGAAAGCGAAAAGTTCGAGTGGGCAAAAGAAGATGAAAAAAAAACCTGAAATGGAAAAGGAAAAGACTCAGAATGATTTTGAAATAAAAAAATTACAACTGGAACAAAACGAAAGATTAAAAATGTATGAAATAGAAATGAAATACAAAAATAATAAATAAAGAAATGTTTTTTATTATAAAATTAATTTCAAAAAGTGTCTTTAGTGGAGCATTAAATTATAAAGTGCTTGTCTTTTGAGCTACGGTGTAGGTGCTACAATAGCAGCAATATCGTATTGAACTTCGCTCGTTTCGTCAGCTGCATTTTCAAATTGTGAAAAATTGCGGTCTTCCAACAAAATATTATGGAGCACACAGCAGACGAGTATCCATTTATTAAAAAATACTTGACTCTTTTCATTTTTAATTTTAATACGCATTTCTTTCAAGCTGCAAAATTTTTCCTTAAGGATTCCAAAACAATTTTCTACCCTAACACGGTATTGGCTGTGTCTTTTGTTGAATTCAGCTTGTTGTTGAGTATCCACTAAAGTTGAATTACTTCGATATGGTGTTATCAAGTGTTTTTTCAACTGATATGCGGAATCTCCTGCAATCCATTCTTCTCCACAAAATAAGCGAGCGGTGTTAGTTCCAATAAGCGATTTCTTAAATATTTTGGAATCGTGGTAGCTTCCAGGACTACCCACTTCTGCGTGCATTATTCGCAGTTTATGGTCACACATAACTTGCAGCTTTATTGAGTATATTCGTTGGCGAGAGAAATATACCTCATGGTTTCTGTTGACTTTTTGAGCCACCTTAATCTCGCTTCCATCTATGTAACCAATACAATATGGTAGCAACAAGTTGACAAGTATGTCTGAGCAACAAGTTGACGACGCTCTGTCGGATTGGAACAACAAAAGTAATCTGTAATTTTTCTTAAAATTGCAGAAAACACTCTTTCGGTAATTTTAGTCAGAGTACCACCATCTCCAACTCCAAACGTTGTTGGAATTTTTCGCATTGCAGCACTTACTCCCGATGAGCCTAAACGGTACAACACGATTGCGAGTTGCAGATCCACGGGCATTTGCAAATTCATACTTGGACACTGAAAGGCTATATCATTTGAAAATATACTTATAAGACGAGCGAATTGGCTTTTGTTAACCCGTAGCATTTAGATTTCGGCACATATAGCTCATCTCCTCATCGAGAAAAGCTGATTGTTGTTAAATCGTCCATTAGTTCATCAATTTCACCATCAATGGCATCGTGGCAATGGTCGGGGAAAGCTATGTCTATAAACGCAAAATCCTTAATATATGCATCGTATAAATTGCCGATTACTTACCTTCAATTGAGTCAATTTCCGAAATACATATATTTATTCCAAAGTCTATAATTTGTTGTTTTATGCTCTGCTTAGGTATTTTACAAACAATTTCAATTGTAAATTGATTTTGATTTTATTTTATGTCAGAACCAAATTATCGAACAGCTGATTAGAAAAAATAAGTAGATAACCAACATTTAAGGGTGTTCACTATGCCCAGAGGTTATTTTTAATTTTATGACCAAATAAGCTGATAACCAGCCTACCGTGAACAACCTTAATGATTTTGTGTTGATGTTTGTAACTACCCTAAATATTTCACTTAGACCCAACTTTTATTATTCCGACCGACTGAGAATCACCTTCTGAGTCGATTTATCAATGGTCGTCCGTTCGTCTGTCCATCTGTCCGTCTGGGTGTCAATGTGAACTTTTCAATCAAACTACGATATTGAAATTTGCGAAAAGCGGTGCATGTTCAGACCAAGTCCCCATACAAATTGCCCCTACATGATCGACTGAAATTGCCATAACAACCAAATTATTATAAAGAACTCATTCAAATTGTGATTGTGAATATTTCCAAATATAATACGTATACGTATATATACGTATAGTATACGTCGTATACGTATACGACATTTCTTAGTCATAGTTAGCCTCCATATCAAGCTTCTTCCCGATCTTCACTTAAGCCTATCAAAAACATAAATATTGCACAGATTTTTTTTCTGATTTGTATATGTTTTTGCAGGATCGCTGCATTTCTCAACCTAGTCCTCATATATATAAAACATCCGATATGAACTTTTTCAATTTTGCAGGCAAAAAAATAACTAAAAAAAGTCCACTCAAATTTGGTTTATGATTATTATTTATATCCAATAAGTTGGACGGTATCACATAGTCGGTCTAGACCGAAAATGGTTTTAAACATAATGCAGATTTTAACAAAAAGATAGTAAATATTTCACGCCGAAATAGGGGTTGGTTTTTCAAGTTAATGTGGAGCCCAAGCTACGGCGCACAGTGGACCCTATTTTGAGAAGGCGGCCAAAAATCATTTTTTTTTTTTTGTTGCTGATTTTAAAGTTATGTTATTCATTTGAAAGTAAATACTATTATACCTCGGGAGCCAAAAAATTGCGACTCTATCTAAACTATATCACAGCGAACAGGGTTTCGAAAATGGGCTTTCTCAGTATTTTGATAAAATTAAAAATTTCTTTGTAAATTTTTATTTTTGAATGACTGTAACTTTTTTGATTTAAAAGATTTTGAAGTCAAATAAATTTTGTGTAATTTTGTGGTTTCCATCCTATTAAAATTAAAAAAATAATGTCAATGAGTCATTCCGAAATTTAAAACAAAAATTTTATAAAAAAGGTCAAAATTTTCCGAAAATCTCCTACTTAATAGAGCATAACTCCTGCCAGTCAAAAGCAGTCAGAAAAAATCTTGCACTCTTCTATAGTCCAAACCCTCCCTTATACTCCTATACCACATCATATATTAAAATTATATACAAAATGTATATTAAAATGTGTCTCACAAAGATTGATGGAAAAGTTGCACAAGCTTTAACTGGAACAAAGTCAAACTCAGGCTGCATTATATACCAAAAGACATCAAGTCAATTAAGCCAACCCCCACCAGAAGATGGTAGTTTTAAAGAAGCCTACGAATTTGGAATGTCATATTCTTAAATTGGGTTATGATTTGGTCCGTTAGGCGAAACAGTGAGAAAAAACAAAGAAAATTATGAAAAAAGAAAGCAAACAAAAAACAAGTAAGAAAATTATAGTCGGTCTAGACCGACTATACGATACCCTATACCATGCGTTTAGAAACCCTATCTCATAGGCCCAACTAACTGGACATTGAAAATAAGCAAAAACCAAATTTGAGTGGGATTTTTATTAATTTTCGTCAAAATATATTCATATTTGCGACCTGCAGTTTGATTACAAGCTTTACATGGACACACAGACGGACGGACGGATGGACGGACGGACGGACATTGTTAAATCAACTCAGAAAGTGATTCTGATTCGATCGGTATAATTAAAGATGGGTCTAGGTCAAATATTTTTGGTTGTTACAAACAGCAGCACAAAGTCATTATACCCAAACCACATAGTGGTATAGGGTATAACAAATTCAACAAAAATATCTACAGCTAGGCCTCGTAATCGGCCAATCAAAACAAGGGGAAGGTAACACAAATGATGCAAATACTGCAAGGAGATTTTTTTCCGATCCGGAAACTGCAGCATCTATCACATCTATACTTTATAATGAAAAATACTCTTGGAGATGTATGCCATCCACAGTTCATAAAATTTTGTACCAATATGCTACCAATAGGAGATCCATCTGAAGAAGAGCAAGAAAAAAGGAACAAATACTACAGATTCTTTCGCGCGCACAACACAAGGAAAATGTCCAGATGTTGTACTAATGAAGACCTTATCACTATTTTATTGTGCACTTCAGATCCATATATGAATTAGACGAAGAAGCTAAACAACTTCTAGAAGATGAAAATCAAGGCTATTTAGAAGAAATTTTTACTAAAATTGGTTGATTTAAAGTACTTTTTCATTAAACTAACAATAAGTTACACTTTTTTTTTATATAGTTAAATAATTTTCTTGATTTAAAAATTTATATATTTTGTAAATTTACAATAAAAATTGTTATATTTCATAAATTTACCATAAAAATTGCTTAATAAATTATATTTTAACTCGGGATCTTTCAAAACAAAAACACCCTTTGGCCCTTGTGCACATTAGGACTAAAAAGTTTACGGGGGCCAAAGTTTGGCATTTTCTGAAAAAATTAACTTAAAAAATTGTTAAAAAGTACTAGTTGTAAAATTAACTGAAAAAATAAGACATTATATTAAAAAAAACCTTGTTTTACCTTTTAACACTTCACTTTTGTACTAAAATTCAACTACAAATGAAAATGTATTTTAAATCCTCCGTAACTTTTTTCATTTTTGGTCGAGAATTACGTTTTATAGCAACACTTAAAGGCTAAAGTCTCACCTACCAAACAGAAAAAACGGCATATCAAAGTTCCAATCCAATCAAAAGTTATAGATTTTTGACCGCCTTCTCGTCAAATGGTCCACTGTGCGGCGGACAAAGAAATAGCCAAAAACACCAAAAATTTTAGTTGTTTCTACAAAAAAATATATTTATAAAGTAAATTTAATTTTGCTTCCCTTTTATTTTTTCCAAATATCGCAGCTCTGCAATTTAATTTTTTAATCGGGTTTATAGTTTATCGAATAGCCAAAAACCGCGGTTAAAATATTACATTTTACAAAAAATTCAAAATAAATGCCACACAAAAGGAATTCCTTGAGAACACATTTTTTCGGAAGCTTTTGTAATATTCGATTTTAAAAATAATCGAAAACCCGGTTTGTTTCGATGTTATGTAGATCATTATATTTCTTCTATTGCTTTGACGTTTATTTCTGCTACATATTTGTAGGATAGTTATGAAAAATTTAATATATGTTCATTTAAATCTTTCAAATTATTTAGCGGGCTGCACGTAAAGATGAATTTCTATTTTGTAAAAAATTAAAAATTTTTCCAAAACTATTTGTATGGGTTATATTTACCAGCCCGCATACAGCGACTTCAAATTCTTAAATGTATTTGTTGTATTTCTTTTATTAATCTATCTTCAGATTAACGTATTACAAACTTACTAAGATAAAAATATGTAGCAGTTATATTAAAGTTAGTATCCGTATATTTAGTGATATATGGCAAAACAAAAATATCCAAGACTAATTTGAAGAAATTTTTAAATGTAACGCACAATTTATATGCACACAGAAAAAGAATTTGTTGGAATTCGGTTACCGCCAGACTTTTTACGTTAGGTAAAACAATTTCTTTTTCCATTCTCCTCCAGAACAACCCTATAAACATAACAAGTTCAGTTTACCAACCAATGTCTGTATGTAAATTAAACTGACTATTTTCAATGTCTTTATACAAATCAAATTAACAATTTCAATTTGTACAACTAAGTGGAAAGCAGTATAGAATGTTTCGAAACTTAATTTTCAGGATTCCAGTAACTAATTGTATTAGAACAACACATTTAAAAAGGAAGTAAAAACCGGATATTGTGATACGTAAATTGTTGGTGAATTTAATCAGAAAAAGTAAAAAAAGTGTAGTCGGTCTAGACCGACTATACAATACCCTATACCATGGTTTGAGACCCCCTTTGCCTTCTGCTCTCGCTTTGGCACAAACTAGGTTCGCTATAACTTCGCCACTACCTACTGGAATAACAGATACAGAACAATGGGGACAGTAATAAGAACAGAAGACGAAACCAATCAGACGAACCTATGGAGGTAGATAGGAGCCTCCGTAGTGCAATGTGAAGCGCACAAATGCATCAGCAACAGCAAGCACCTAAAAGACCCCCAGGGTCAACCATAAGGTTCAAAGAACTAACAATATTTTATAGGAACCAATAGAAAAATAGTTTAATTTTTTAGAGTAAACCCGAGTCTGCCTTCCATTTCGAAAACCTTGAACAAGGAGCAGAAGCTCAATATACTAACTTACACAGGCACTTCATTAAATTATATCAAGAACTTGAGTAATTTATAGAATATATCGAATACCGATAAACAACTTAAAATAAGAACCGTGACTGGTGAAACTTATGTTACAAAAGTATGCGAAGTTTCACTGTTGGGCCAAAGGGACAATTTTTTTTATCTTGCCAAGCCTAGCAACAGTTGATGCTATAACAGGTTATGAATTTTTAAAAAAAGTTGGAGCAGAAATTGATACAAAAAACCATGTATTGCGATTTAAAAATATGGAGGAGAAATTAAGCTATGTTTCCCCAGGGGGAATAAATAGTATAGAAATAGATTCCTCCTCTACTCCACTTAGCATCAGAATTGAATTTCTGGCAATAATGGATCACTTCGCATTTACAGATGGGGCACTTCCCCATAACACAAATATAGCTGCAACTATTAAAACAACCACAACGAACCAATTTATTCTAAGTCATACCCTTATCCAATATCGGCGGCCGGTTTCATAAATACAGGGATAAAATCTTTGCTAAATAACGGCATAATAAGACCTTCATGTTCGCCATATAATTCTGCAATACATGTGGTATATAGGAAAGTGTTAGATGAAAATGGCAAACTTAAACTGCCATTGCTAATCGATTTTAGGAAACTTAATGATAAGACAATTTCAGATAAATACGCAATTCCTGATACAATTCCTATACTGAGTAATCTTGGAAAATCAAAATATTTTTAAACACTCGACCCGAAATCAGGATTCAACCAAATTTTATTGGCAGAAAAAGATCGCAAAAAGACCGCTTTTAATATTAACTATCCCATTTGGTCCCAAAAATGCACCAGGCATCTTCCAAAGAGCCATAGACGACATCCTCAGACCATATATAAGGAAATCCTGTCACGTTATATCGATGACATAATGATTTTTTTCCCGGATGAAAACAGCCACCTACAATATATGTATTGACTCAATATTAGGCGATTTGACTAAAGCGCGGATTTCGATTGAAAAATCAAAATTTTTTTAGACAAGAGGTCGAATACTTGGGATTCGTTGTCTCACAGAAAGATATTAAGACTTCACCCGGCATAATCAACTACGAAACGCTAACATCCTTCAGGGCCCTTAGATAATTCCTTGGCCTCTCGGGTTATTAAAGAAAATTATGGAAGACTACGCCGCAATAGCACAACCACTTACTAAGTATTTACGCGGTGAAAATGGTCATATTGGAGCAAACAAATCCAGGCACGTTAAGATTACGCTTGATGACGAGCAATTCATGCTCTTAAGAAAATTAAACAAATACTCGCATCAGAGGATGTTCTACAACTTTACCCAGATTTTGAAAAACCGTTTGAGTTAACTACAGATGCTTCAAATCATGCGCTGTGTGCTATCTTGTCAGAAAATGGACGCCCAATAACCATGACATCCAGAAAGTTATCTTCAGCGGAGGAAAATTATGCCGTCGGTAAAGTTCGTTCATACCGAAAGGCTGGTTATCGATTTAACGAATCGAAACAACCATGTGGAAACGGCACATACTGAGCATAATCGTGCACATAGGTCGGCAAACGAGAATTTAGAACAATTGTTGGAAGGCTACTTCTTCCCAGACATGAAAAAAATACTTAACACTATTAGTAGAAACTGCAAAATTTGTTTGGAGAACAGGTACAACAGAAGAGCAACAAATAATATAATTGGCGATACCCGTGTCCCTGAACATCCAGGCCACATACTATATATTGATATATTTTCGACGAACGGCCAACATTTTTTAACATGTATTGACAAATTTTCTAAATTGGCAAGCGTAATTTCAATCGCATCAAGAAATTTAATTGATGTTAGAAATGTCCTTTTTCAGATCCTGAATAGATTTAAGCGGACAAAACTAATCGTGTCGGATAATGAAAAAGCATATCAGGCAAATTACATAAAAAAAATTGTTAAAGCACAAGTGGAAAGATTGTACTCGAACTTAACGGAGATAGCACGTTGCGTCAAAATATATCCCCAACACAGAAGGACATGTAGCTATCTTTAAGGACTTTGGTTCACTCGCACATTTGACTAACTTAACAAAGTACCAACAATTTAGAAGAGACGCGGAGACTTTAATAGAGCACATCCCGCAGTCCCACATGCAGAAGATTTTAGAACTATACTTACAACAGATAGATCGACTCTTGGATACTGTTAAAATTCATCGCCTATAGGCAGGCAGCCTTAACTTTCTAGGGGCAGCATTAAAAATTATAGCAGGCATACCGGACTATAACGATTTGAACGAACTAAAAACAAAAACAGAACTGTTATTACAAAACAATGAAAACCAGATAGTTATAAACACTAGAATACAGGACAAATAAACAAACTTACAGAAGCTGTGAACAGTTTAATAACAAAAAGCGAACCCTCCGAAATAAACACCTTATATATTTATGAATTAGCAAGCACTAGAACTAAGGCAATCACTAAGGACCTAGAAAAGTGCGCCTTATCAATAGCACTAGCCAAAGCTGATGTTATTAATCCCACTATACTAGATAATGAGGAAATAAAATTTATTCTTAAGCTTGAAAATTTCGATGTAAGCATAAATGATTTATTGATAAATAGTAAGTTTAAAATAATCCAGAATAACGATATTATTAATTTTTATATAAGATTTCCAATTATTGACAACTTCTGTAATGCAGCCTCAATTCGTCCTGTTTCTCATAACAATAAAATTTTAAATTTTGAATCCAAAAGACTGCAACAGGAAAAGTATTACCACTTTCTGTAAAGAATCATTTTCTAAAAATACTTGCTTGAAAAATATTCTTAATACTTACAAAGCGAATTGCTACGAGTTAACAGTCCATTTACCGCCCATCTCGGAGGTTACGGACGTTATTCTTATCATTAATAATGCGATAATTCGACAGATGGAAAAATCACCAACTCGTATAAACGGTACTTACCTTGTAACATTCAAGGAATCAATCAGTGTCAATTAAACGCTTTTTGAGAACAAAAAGCGCAATATCTTTCATAGCCCGGAAATTCCGTTGGCCCACACAGTGACTATTACACAACACATAAAGCAACTATCCTTACCCGTTCTTAACGAACTATAATTTAGAAATCTTTATCATCTAGAAAATTTTACAAAGAAAATCACAACTCATGCTACAGTTTACAACTCCCTCTTTCTCGCGATCATTCTCTCAATGATTTCTCTACTATTGTACCGCCTAATAAAACGAAAATTTACAGCAGAAGCAGAAGAGAAAGATATAAGTGAAATCATAATAAACCCACAGGGCAAACTTGAAAAAGCCGAGGACGACTTCCTTTTTAGAGGGGGAGTAGTTAACTCCGTTAACTCAAGTAGCGTTTAACAATTTTTCCCACCAAACACAAGACACAAGTTGTCACAAAAGCCACACCTGGTTAAACAATTTCAAAGTTAACACCCGTGTGAATAACCTATTGTTCCCACAATAAGTGTGCTGCAAGTTAACACAAGTTAACATTGCATCCACCTTTCCCACCAAAAACTGTGGCACAAGTTGCCACAACTCAAAATCACACCAGGCCAAATAAATTATGACCTATTTTCCCACAGCTAATTTCACGCCAAACTTTCAGGAATTAATCCCAATCTTTAAGTGTCTCACACTGAGCAACTGTCTGTCAATATAGGGAAAATAGTAATAAGTAGAGTAACTAAATCATGAGAAATGAAATGCAAATCATACACTCATGATTAACAAGTTTCTCACATTGACACCTGTTTGTCAATTTAGGGAATTAGCACTAAGTAGAATAAGAATAAAACTATGGAAAATAATTTGTAAAATGAAAACATAATGTTAGACTTAAGATTTTTAGTATTTAAGAACCATGTTTAATCAATATAGAATCAGTTAAAGTTCACAATAGAACGAAAAGAAACACGTAGTGTTTAACTCCCAAATTAATTTATATGTAAAAATGGTTTTGAGACATGAGTGAACGAAATATTAGCCTTCCGTAATATTCATCAAACAAATCGTGCAGTCTCATATTTTGTTCTGGTAAGCGTAAATTATATTTTTTTTTTAACTGTACTCGTACACTTCGGCCAATAATAACACTGTCAGATAAGCATAAAGTAGTGCATCATAAATTTCAATGCGATTGGCACCATGTAAATGCTTTCCTTATTTGTTAGAGCTATCAGTTACAAGTTTCGTTAATTGTGGTAAGAAAAATAGTAGGAATGAGTCCCGAGTTCTATTTACGCGGTTTGATGCAAATCTTGTTACGGCTAATGAAAATAAAATTAGTTTTATGATATTTCAATAAGCAATCACTAGTGACCAAATTGATAAGTAAGAAAATTCTAGTCGGTCTTGATCGACTATGCAATACCCTATACCATGCGCTTAGAGCGCCTATCGCTTAGGTCTATCTATTTGGATATATAAAATAAGCATAAACCAAATTTTTTGGCTGCAGATATGAAGAAGTTCATATTGGATGCTTTATCTATATGGGGACTAGGTCCAAAAATGCACCGATCCTGACCATATTTAGTAAGTCACTTATATTTGGCAAAAACATAAACAAATCAAATTTCAGAAAATTCTTTGCAATATTTTTGTTTTTGATAGTTTCAAGTGACGATCGGGAGCAGTTTTATATGGGTGCTATAACTAAATTTTCCTATAGGGTTTATTTATAAATACTGTTTGATGCAATAAACATACATAAATTTGATGATTATAAATCATTAGATAATTTAAAATCTCCACCTCAATATTCTCCAAAACGTAGTAAATCGTCACGAAATACAAATAAAGATAAATCTGATAATCTTCCTGCTGTTCCTACGAGTTCAGTAACATTAACATCTGATGCCTCAGTAATTAATTGTAATGCTGATTTGCCTGTGGGCTTTGCTGAAGTGCCATTAAATAAACCTGTGCCTTATACAAATACTTGTCCTGTGATAAATGCTGGCCAAATTGTTTCGCTGAGAGCTGTTCCTCCAAAAAGAAATCTGTTTTTATCTCGCGTTTAGCGATTGATACTACTGCTGAAGATGTCGATACCTTTGTTAGATCTAAGTTGGGCCAAAAAGCAGAAATTTCGACATATAAGTTCGTTTTTTTCTCAACCTAGATCTATCACATCCTTTAAAATTACCGTTTCTTATGATCTTTTTGACCGTATTATTGATCGTAACTTTTGGCCTGAAAATACGTTCGTTCGAGAATATATATTTGGCCGCCTTCCTCAAACTGATTCAAACGTTCCAAAAAACTAAAAGATCTTACTGGTGAAAATATTTCATTAGTTTACCAAAACGTTCGTCGTCTGAGAACTAAACTGTCAACTTTATATATTGAAAGTTTCAACATAAGTCATCATATTATCGTATTTACTGAAACTTGGCTTAATCATACCTTTTTAAATACTGAAATATTTTGTAATAAATATAATATTTTTAGACGTGACCGTTGCAATAAGATGAATGGCGGTGGCGTTCTTATTGCTGTCTCAAGTATCTTATCATCTGAGGTTTTATTAATTGATTCCTCTTTAAACATCTAATTCGTTGCAGTTTTAATTAAATACAACCATAAACAAGTAAGAAAATTATAGTCGGTCTAGACCGACTATATGATACCCTATAGCATGCGTTTAGAAACCCTATCGCTTAGGCCCAACTAACTGGACATAGTAAATAAGCAAAAACCATATTTGAGTGGGATTTTTATTAATTTTTTTGGCTGCAGATATGAAAAATTTCATACCGGATGCTATTACTATATGGGGACTACGCCCAAAAATGGACCGATCCTGACCATGTTTGGTAAGGTCTCTTGTATTTTGCAAAAATATATACAAACAAAATTTGAGAAGTATCAGTGGAATATTTTTGTTTTTAATAGATTTAAGTGAAGAGCGGGAAGCAGTCTATATGGGTCCAAAGGGATCATTTTTGGACTACTCATTAATGGATGTAATGAACGCATACAAACCCAATTTGAGTAAGATCTATATGACAATTTGGATCTTATGGCAATTTATGTCGATTCATAGGGGTAATTTGTATGCGGGCTAGGTCTGAACATGGACTGAGTCTCACCAATTTCAATAGCGTTCATCCCATGGCCGATACCAAATTTCATCAAAATATATGCATATTTGCGACCTGCAGTTTGCTTACAAGGTTAACATGGACACACAGACGGACGGACGGACGGACGGACGGACATTGTTAAATCAACTCAAAAAGTGATTCTGATTCGATCGGTATAATTACAGATGGGTCTAGGTGAAATATTTTTGGTTGTTACAAACAGCAGCACAAAGTCATTATACCCAAACCACATAGTGGTATAGGGTATAAAAAATATTTGTTACTTGCTAATACATCCCTCCATCGTCTCCGCAGTCTTCATATGTTAGATATGGAGAAGCTATTAAGTCTGATGTACGTTCTGCGAATCCGGATGACTCTGTTATTGTTCTTGGAGATTTCAATTTGCCTTCAATTTCGTGGAAGTTCTTACCTGAAGAAAAATACTTTGTTCCGACTAAATCAAATGATAAATGTGATGAGCTTTTTAATATTTTTTTTTTTTGATTTACATCATTTTCAATTAAATGGAATTCTTAATGATCATTAAAAATTATTGGATTTAATATTTGTTAATGATGTTACTGAATGTTTTACGAAGCGATCAAACCCTATTTCTATTCCTGAAGATGGATATCACCCTACTATTGAAGTAAATATATCCACTCCATCTGGACTTGTAGATACACCTAAAAAAAGTGTTAAAGTTTTTTGTTTCGCTCAAAAGAATTACACTATGTTTAATGAACTTATAAATTATACAAACTGGCATGATTTATTATCGCTATCTAATGGTACAACTCGTGCCATTAATCAGATGACTGAAGCTTTCTATAACAAGATGTATTCATTTATTGAGTCATGTGTTACTAAAAAATTTTTGAAAAAACTTTCTGGACCGCCTTGGAATACTAGGAAACTGGTTAGTATCAAGAATAAAAAAAAAGAAATATTACAAAAAATATAAGAAAACTGGATCTCTTTTTGATCATGGAAAATACTCCATTTATCGTGCCGAATATAATACTCTGAATAATTCATGTTATTTAAACTATTTGAACAAAATGAAAAATAATTTTAAACGAAATCCGAAGTCATTCTACAAATTTGTTAACTCTAAGAGAAAAAAAAACAGGTAAGAAAATTATAGTCGGTCTAGACCGACTATGCGATACCCTATACCATGCGTCTAGATACCCTATCTCTCAGGCCCAACTAACTGGATATCGAAAATTAGCATAAACCAAATTTGAGTGGCATTTTTATTAATTTTTTCGGCTGCAGATATGAAAAAGTTCATATCGGATGCTATATATATATGGGAACTAGGCCCAAAAATGGACTGATCCTGACCGTGTTTGGTAAAGTCTCTTGTATCTTCCAGAAATTTATACAAACAAAATTTGAGAATAATCAGTGCATTATTATTGTTATACCCTATACCACTATGTGGTTTGGGTATAATGACTTTGTGCTGCTGTTTGTAACAACTAAAAATATTTGACCTAGACCCATCTTTAATTATACCGATCGAATCAGAATCACTTTTTGAGTTGATTTAACAATGTCCGTCCGTCCGTCCGTCCGTCTGTGTGTCCATGTAAAGCTTGTAATCAAACTGCAGGTCGCAGATATGAATATATTTTGACGAAATTTGGTACGTAAGCTTTCATCGGCCATGGGATGAACGCTATTGAAATTGGTGAGAATCGGTCCCTGTTCAGACCTAGCCCCCACACAAATTACCCCTATGAAATCGACATAAATTGCCATAAGATCCAAATTGTCATATAGATCTTACTCAAATTGGGTTTGTATGCGTTCATTACATCCACTAATGAGTAGTCCAAAAATGATCCCTTTGGCCCCATATCGAGCTGCTTCCTGATCTTCACTTAAATCAATTAAAAAACAAAAATATTGCACTAATTCTTCTCAAATTTTGTTTGTATATACATATATATTTGCAAAATACAAAAGACTTTACCAAACATGATCAGGATCGGTCCATTTTTAGACCTAGTACCCATATGGATATAGAATCCGATATGAACTTTTTCATATCTGCAGCCAAAAAAATTAATAAAAATCCTACTCAAATTTGGTTTTTGCTTATTTTCTATGTCCAGTTAGTTGGGCCTAAGAGATAGGGTTTCTAAACGCATGGTATAAAGTATCGCATAGTCGGTCTAGACCGACTATAATTTTCTTACTTGTTTTTTGATAGATTTAAGTGAAGATCGGGAAGCAGCTCTATATGGGGCCTATGACTAACAGTTGTCCAATAGGGATCATTTTTAGACTACTGATTAATGGATGTAATATATACATACAAACCCAATTTGACTAAGATTTGTATGATAATTTGGCAATATATGTTGATTTCATAGGGGTCATTTGTATGGGGGCTAGGTCTGAACATGGACCTATTCTCACCAATTTCAATAGCGTTCATTCCATGGCCGATAGCAGATTAAATACCAAACTTCATCAAAATATATTCATATTTGCGACCTGCAGTTTGATTACAAGCTTTACATGGACACACAGACGGGCGGACGGACGGATGGACGGACGGACATCTTTAAATCGAATCAGATAGTGATTCTGATTCGATCGGTATAATTAAAGATGGGTGCAGGTCAAATATTTTTGGCTGTTACAAACAGCAGCACAAAGTCATTATACCCGAACCACATAAGTGGTATAGGGTATAACTAAGGGCTATCCTGCTGTTATGAAATTTCTACATAATGAATCCTGTGATGATACTATTGTATGCAATTTATTTGCTGACTTCTTCTCTACTACTTACACCGATGCAAGTTTTGTTGATTCTAATGTCTGCTCATATTCATTGACTGATACTCAAATTATATCCATTCCTTCTCTTGCTATATCTGTTGTTTCTAATGAATTGAAAAAACTTAAATTTTCCTGGAACAGTGGTCCAGACAAAATTCCGTTCTGTATTTTAATAAAATGTGCTGATGTTTTATCTGTACCATTAACACTCATGTTTAATACCTCAATTAAATACGGTTATTTTCCCATTATGTGGAAGGATTCATTCATTATTCCGCTATTCAAATCTGGTAACAAGGCTGATATTACTAATTGTCGTGGAATTGCTAAATTAAGTATTATACCTAAAATTTTTTAAAAAATTATAACGGATTATCTATGCCATCAAGTAAATACGTTAATTTCTCCCTTCCAACATGGTTTCCAAAAAATATGCTCAACCTCTGCAAATCTGTTACAATTTACTACAATTGTCAACCGTGGTTTTCTTGAACGCAAACAAACAGATGCAATTTATACTGACTTCAGCAAGGCTTTTGATAAAGTCAATCATAAACTTCTTCTTAAGAAATTACATATGATGGGATTTTCAAATCTTTGCGTAAAGTGGATATATTCTTATTTAACCAATAGAACACAAAAAGTATGTTTTAAAAATGTTACTTCAAAGCCGACAGATGTAATGTCGGGAGTACCACAAGGCAGCCATCTTGAACCGCTTCTTTTTTCTTCGTTTATAAACGATCCTCCGAATGTTATTCGTTTTTCAAACATCTTAATGTATGCGGATGATGTCAAAATTTTCTTCTGTTATAATCAACACTCTGATCATGTTTTTCTCCAAAATGATTTGAATTCATTTTATTCTTGGTGTAATTTAAATTTAATGGAGCTAAACCTTAAAAAGTGTAAACATATGCGTTTCGTCAGAAAGAGGCCGATATCTGTCAACTATGTGCTGGGTGATTATTGTCTCGATAAAGTAGATAACTTTATAGATCTTGGTGTTTTATTGGATCATAAACTGACCTTTATTCCTCATATAACAATTACTGTCAACAAAGCCAGAGGTGTACTGTACTTGGTTTCATAAAACATTGGGCTAAAGAGTTTAATGATCCCTATGTCACCAAAACTTTACATACGTCACTTGTGAGACCTACCCTGGAATACGCTTCTGTAATTTGGGACCCAGTCTACCAAATTCATGCCGACAGTCTGCAATCTGTGCAGAACAATTCCTTTTGTTTTGTCTTCGGGGTTTAAACTTCAATCCAAGTAATCTTCCATCCTATACCAGCAGACTTGCCCTTATTAAGCTACCAACTTTAAAAAGCCGGAGAACTATGCGAAATGTTTCATTTCTTCTTAATATAATTAATGGTGATGTTTTTTCTGGTATCCTGATTAACAATATATCATTCAACATTCCTCAACGACCAACACGTTACTTCTCACCTTTATCTGTACAGTTCTATAGAGCTAATTATGCAAATGCAGACCCTCTCAGGAGAATGTGTATTGAATTTAATGAACTTTATAGATTTATTGATTTCTCATTAAATACTAATCTAATTAAAAGTAAAATAATATGCTTTCTAAATTCATGAATATCTATGTACTAAAATTAATTTTAAAATGTTTTTCTTTGTAAATAGTCTGTAAGGATTAATTCCATAGACCAATATACCAATAAATAAATAAATAAATAAACCCAATTTGACCGATGTATATATGACAATTTGGGTATTATGACCATTTATGTCGATCTCATGGGGATTAGATCTGAACATGAACTTATTTTTACCAATTTCAATAGGGTTTATCCTATGGCCGGTAACAACTTATATGCTAAGTTTCATCAAAATACATTTATATTTGCGACCTCTAGATTAATTACAAGGTTTGCATGGATACACAGACAGACGGAGGGACGGACATCGCTAAATCGACTCAGAAAGTGATACTGAGTCGATCGGTATAACAAAAGATGGGTCAAGGCCAAATATTATTATCTCTTATTAGATAATAAAAATATAATATTTTTTAGAAATGATTGGTTTACGTGACTGTTGATAAGATGTAACGCAATATAAAAAAATTTAATTAAAATTTGTCAATTTCCATTGAAAATAAATTAATTTGTCTACTCTACAATAACATTACATTATTCTGTACAAAACTATAGCAGTCATAGGGAAAGAAAATTCTAATGTTCCCTTAGGCTACCGAACAAACATGTCTGAGTACGTGTTTTCCAAGAGCATTTCTCGTTTGTTTTGCAACTGTCAAAAAATGTTTTTCCAAAAACATAACAAACAATGCCTTTGGGTCAACGATTTTAAAGTTTTCTTTATTGTAAATAGACAAAGAGAAACCAAAACACATTGAATAATATATACAGTGGTTGTATAAAATTTTCACTCACTAGTATCTTAATTTAAGATTATTAAACAAAGTGTAAACTTTATGGGCCGTATGCAAAAAAATAAAGTGTACTTCAAGTAGACTTCATCAACAAATTGTGTTTGCAAAATATACAATAAAACCTACTTGAAGTACACTTTAATTTTTTTGCATACGGCCCTATACTATTACACATCTTTTATTATTACTATTGAATAATCTATATATATAAAATTCATTTTCTGTTTGTTTGTTTGTTTGTTTGTTTGTTTGTTTGTTTGACCGCTATACAAATTTTTATTTTTCAACGGATTTTCCTGAAATTTTGTACACACGATCTCTATACCCCAGGAAAGGTCGCCATATACTTTTTACCGGCCACGCCTACTTTTACGCCCACTTTTTATGTAAAATTCATTTTCTGTTTTATTCATATTTGTTCACTATACAAATTTTTATTTCTTAACAGATTTCCCTGAAATTCGGTACACACGATCCCTGTGCTCCAGCTAAGGTCGCCATATACTTTTTATCGACCACGCCTACTTTTACGCCCATTTTTTTATACACAATTCATTTTCTGCTTTTTGGTATATTTGTTCGCTATACAAATTTTTATTTTTCAACGCATTTCTCTGAAATTTGGTACACACGATCTTTGTACCCCAGGCCAGGTCACCGGGTGATTCTTGCAGCCACACCTACTTTTACGCCCACTTTTTGTATACAATTCGTTTTCTGCTTTTTGGTATATTTGTTTGCTATACAAATTTTTGTTTTTCAACGGAATTCTCTGAAATTTGGTACACACGACCTCTGTACTCCACCAAAGGTCGCCATATGCTTCGTACCGGCCACGCCTACTTTAACGCCCACTTTTTGTATACAATTCATTTTGTTTTTTGGTATATGTGTTCGCTATACAAATTTTTATTTTTCAACCGATTTCTCTGAAATTTGGTAAACACGATCTCTCTCCTCCAGGGAAAGTCGACATATTCTTCGTACCGGTCACGCCTACTATTACGCCCACTTTTTGTATACAATTCATATTCTGTTTTTTGGTACATTTGTTCGCTACACATTTTTTTTTAACGGATTTCACTGAAATTTGCTACACACGATCTCTGTACTCCAGAGAGGTCGCCACATGATTCTTGCCGGTCACGCCTACTTCTACGCCCGCTTTTTATACAAAATTAATTTTCTGTTTTTTGTATATATGTTCACTATAGAAATTTTTATTTTTCAAGGAATGTATAAAATTTGGTCACACGATCTGTATACTGCAGGGAAGATCACCATATGCTTCTTACAGGCCACGCCTACTTTGCGCCAACTTCTATGTATATAAAACTTTTTTTTTCCTTTTATTTGTTTCTTTATTTGATTGCTATAAAAACTTTTATTTTTCAATGGCTTACTTCGAAATTTAGTACATATTCCAGGGAAGGTCGCTATATGATTTTTACCGACCACGCCTACTTTTACGCCCAATTTTCTTATAAAATTCATATTTTGTTGTGTGGTATATTTCTTCCCTATACAAATTTGTACTTTTCAATGGATTTCTCTGAAATTTGGGTTACACGGAAATAACTACACGGTGAACAAATTCCCCAAATTTAAAAAAAAGGTACCCAAAAGAAATGAACAAATTCCCCATTTTTTTTAATCGAAATTAAAAATGTACTTACTCCCCAAATTCATTCTTAAATTTTTACATATTTTTATTTAATGAATTTTGTTAAACATTTATTTTAGTAAACATTTGCATACTGCTCTCAATATATAGTATGTCCAACAATAAATGCATTTAAAATGAGTATTCTTTTCAAAATAAGTTGGCAACAGCTGCGCGGCAGCACAGGTGTGTTTGCCAAACGCGCGGAAGCGGCGCGCGGCGTGCGACCGCGGACTCGGACGCGACGGGTGCGGACGCGACGCGCTCTCGGAACACAGCTCAGCTAAAATATCGCAATGCTCTAAAAAATATGTTTTAGGAATTAAAATAAGTTAACGAGAACTAAGCGGATGCATGGGTAGTAGCTGCGAGGAAGCGGCGCGAGGCGCGCGGACGCGACGCACTCGCGGAACACAGCTCAGCTAAAATATCGCAATGATCTGAAAAATATATTTTGGCGATTAAAATAAGTTTACAGCAACTGCTCGGCAGCACGGGTGTGGCTGCCAAACGCGCGGCGCGCGACCGCTGACTCGTACGCGACGGATGCGCACGCGACGCGCTCTCGGAACACAGCTCAGCTAAAATATCGCAATGCTCTAAAAAATATGTTTTAGGAATTAAAATAAGTTAACGAGAACTAAGCGGCAGCACGGGTAGTAGCTGCGAGGAAGCGGCGCGAGGCGCGAGGCGCACGGACGCGGACGCGACGGATGCGGACGCGACGCGCTCGCGGAACACAGCTTACCAAAAATATCGCAATGATCTGAAAAATATATTTTGGCGATTAAAATAAGTTGACAACAACTGCGCGGCAGCACGGGTCTGGCTGCCAAACGCGCGGAAGTGGACGCGACTCGCTCGCGGAACACAGCTTAGTGAAATGTCGTATGATAAATTTTATCTACGTATGTGAAATAATTACCTGTTGATCAGAATAGGCCACACATATACTATAAGCAGTTGCTTAAAGAAACCTTGCGACACAATATTAAACGTCGCATTAGTCTTTCATTTCTGAAACTTGAATTTGACGTCTCTGCTCAATTATGATCACCTATTGAATGAATTAATTCAATTTTTAAAAGTTTTGATTCCTTTAATTTGCGGCCCATTCCGTTATTATATTTCATGTTTATAAATAAACTGAAAAAAAAAACTTAAAGCGGTTTCGCACCTTATTTTTGAAGCATTTTTTTTCTTATAAAAAACTTCTAAATTAAAAAACCAAAAACTTTTTAATTGAAATAAAAAATGAATTTACTGCCCATACAAATTTTTGGGGAGAAAGTTCATTTTATTAGGGAATTTGTTAATTGGGGACTAAGTACTCAGCGCCTGGTAAGCATAGTGAACCATTTTTCAAGTCAAAGGCCTTTTCATCCCGGGCAAGACCGGGTAAAAACAGCTAGTAATATTATAAATTAATAGTTCGATTAAACAAAACAAGTAAAGAAACGTTTTTTCCGACTATAATAAATAATATTTAAATATATTATGTTCAGCTCCAAAAATTCCTCGCTTAACATGGTTACAATACAAATTTATATTGTAAAAAATTACAAGAGTTAAAATATTTTCGGTAAATCATAGCATTGCAATTTTGAAATATAACAGTTTGAAGCTTGTAGATCATAAAATTGTAGTTGACTTATTGTTATTGAAAATTCATCATGGGATGAAAGCAATGTGAAACATCATATATATATAATGTTTGTAAATATCATATGTTTTTATTACAAAAAATTTGCCATAAGTGGAGTGTTAGACGTTATCTAGGAGCTTCCCTACGGTGAACATGTGGGAACAATTTTTATCGAACCATCACTTGAAGATTAGCGGAGAATTCCGAATAATGTTGGTATTGCTGAACTTAAATTCAATGCGAGGTCACGCAATGATCAACGCTTTAGTTTCGATACTGGATGCAACCTAACTGAAAACATTAATACTAGATAAGGAGTCCTAGTTGATGTCAACTCTGATGTGAATTTGATTTACTTAAAAAAATTTATTATATTATCTGCAATGGCACTATCTTCAAAATCACTGAAAAGAGTAATTCCTCAATCTTCCACATACCTAGGTATCAAAGACATACAATTTAACTGGGTAAACAGCAATTTCTTAGCTTCGATTCCAATCTTCAGGCAACTATGTAGACTATCGTTGTTTGGAGTCACATAAGCAGTAAGAAAAGTTCTTCGATGATGCTTTGATTCAGAACATTGCTGATAAATCAAGCGAATACACGGGTTTTCGTTGCTTTGATATCAAAGATCTCCGCATTACACATGTTGTTGTGGACGGGCTCTCATCCAATGAGTGCCAGCTTAATTCTGGGGTACTCCAAGGTTCTGTTCTTTCTCCCTCCCTTTTCTTTATCTTTCTGAATGACCTTCTTGGTCAAACTTCCAATCCTATATTCTCTTTCGCAGATGATAGCAACATTTGTCATTCAATTTTAGGCCAAACCTTATGAAATTTTTGTTTGTGACAATTAAATGTAGAATAATTGTGGTAAAAAGGAGTTTCGTTACGGGCTAATGATGGTCAAATTTGGTGTAAACAAAAATATCAATTTATGCTAATGTTTCACTCAACGCATCGTCTGCCTTTTTCAGGCTTTTTAGGGATTGTATATCTTTACTTAAATTCTGGCGACAAAATAAAGTAAACATAAAGCAAAATTTTTTTTAATTATTTTTATAAAAAGAAAATTAACGATCAACTTAGATTCTATATTACATCTTTTTAATTGTAATCACTTATTTGTCTAAAAAAAACTGGATTTCACGAAACAGAAAATGTAAATAAATAAATAAAATAAATAATTGATGACAACACAGTACACAGATATCACAAATTACGCTAACGCTAGTATTACAGAACTTTAACTGTTTTACTAAGTAATTGCAACCGATTATCCTCTCTTGTGTACATGGCATATTCTAATCGCTGTTGTATGGGTAAACTTTCTAATGAATAGCGTTTATTTATTCTCTTCTCCTTATCAAGTCTTTTTATTCCGTCAAAATTAGCCATATGATTATTTTCTTTCACATGCTGAGCGAGTGCTGTGGTTTCTCTCCGTTTGTTTATGTCCGCCTTATGTTCAGCAATTCTTGTCCCTAACATTCTTTTTGTTGTTCCAACGTTAACTTTGTTGCAGCTCCCCTTCTCATTTCCATGGCGGGCAATTTCATATACAACGTTGTCAATATTTAGGATGCCTTGTTTTGTTTTATGACGTGTAAAAAGTTGCTTCAGTATTTGGTTTGATTTGTGAGCTATTGTTGCTTTTTCTTCGTTGATCATGTATTTCATTGTTTTTGTTTCTGTTAATTTGGGAATGTAAGGTAAACTGTAAAAAGTTTTCCTTCGTATGTTTCGTCTTCTACCTATTTAATTATTTATTTATTAAATTATTAATTAAAGAAGATGGGTGGTTATTCATGGTTAATATTTTTCTTATTTTAACCAGATTGTCTTTTTGAAATTGGGGGCAATGTGTGGTATCGGATACCTATGATGTTCTGGGCAGCAGAATTTAATGTGATATCCGCTGGAATGACCATGTATTTCGTATTTAACTGTCTAAAGAAGCACTCAAGTGTCTTGGTTTTCTCAAATAGTGGAAAAATTTTTTCACTCCTTCAGATCTTATTAAAATCAATATTATTCGCAACCGACTGAAAATGGAATACAACTCAAAGTCTATTTTGGAGTTACTGGATTGTGCACAAAGGAGAGCGTTCATGCTCAGGGGTAAAGTATCCAGCTCTATTGGCTCGTGATATTAGGGAACCTATTCCAAGTGCACGAGTTTCAGTTTGCTCTGCACACATATCGAGAAGATGACATCCATTTGTAGTCCATTGTCCACTTGGGCGTACAACGCATTACACACTTTCTTGACAGTTACAATATAATAAAATTTAAGGCAAATATTCACAAGCGCTGCTGTTAGTTAATCATAAAAAAACAAAGAATAATTGCGTACTTTTATCGGAATATTGAACCACGGCACACAACGGTTAAAAAAGAGATAAGTGGTGTATTGACGATGATTTGAGAAACGATTTGGTTTACTATAGTCTGCGTCGTGTGTATATACGCAATTGTCTTCACTTTAAAATTATAAAAAGTGTGGAAGCTTCGTCCAATCACAGATCAACTAAAAGCAAATATGTACACAAATTTCTATCTTGGAAAGCACGACTGTAAACAATACATATAAGGACAACCGTTTGCTTTCTTTGTACAGCAAGTGTCTATTTAATTCATTCGGAGGTATATCAAGGACAAAATCCAAGACAATATAAGCATCACGATCAATGCTTTGTAAAATGTGCCACTCAATTTATAAATACGATTGAAAATTTTTCTGAATAAATGCAAAATTCTCCCTTTTTCTTCTAGTACGACAACTTGTTAGCAAGCTTTCCTCTGTGGCAATATTCAAAAACAGCGCACACACAGTTAACGGAACTATTTGGAAGAATTTCATAACATAATTTTGCCCACTAACTGAAAAGAAAAAAAAAACAAATGAAAGAAAAATAAATAAGTTGCTTTATTGTTTGTTCTTCTGTGAAAGATATTGGTTTACACTAAGCCGATAGCTTAAGTTGCTAGTGCTTCAAATTTAAGATTTATTATAATTTGAATTGAAATAAATAAGTATCATGGCGTTATATGTACCAAAGTGGAAGGACAAATCAGTCATCCCTATGGCATCCAAAACTTTCAATATAAAACAACAAGTAAGAAAATTATAGTCGGTCCAGACCGACCATATGATACCCTATACCATGGTTTAGAGACTTTATATGTTCGGTTCAACAAATTCGATATCGAAAATAAGAATAAACCAAATTTGAGTGGCATCGTTATTAATTTTTTTGCTGCAAATATGAAAAAGTTCATATCGGGTGCTATATTTATATGGGGACTAGGTCGAAAAATGGCCCAATCTTGACCATATTTGGTAAAGTCACTCACATGTTGAAAAAATATATACAAACCAAATTTGAGAAAAAGCTGTGCAATATTTTTGTTTTTTGATAGATTTAAGTGAAGATCGGGAAGCAGCTTATATGGGACCTATAACTAAGAATTGTCCTATAGGTATTATTTTTGGACTACTGATTAGTGGATATAATAAACATATACAAACCCAATTTGACTGAGATATATATTATAATTTGGGTCTTATGGCACTTCATGTCGGTTTCATAGGGGTCATTTGTATGGGGGCTTGGTCTCAACATGGACCGAATTTCACCAATTTCAACAGCGTTCATCCTACGGCCAATAAAAGCTTATGTACTAAATTCCATCAAAATATATTCATATTTGCGATCTGTAGTTTGATTACAAGCTTTACATGGACACACAGACGGACGGACGGACGGACGGACGGACATTGCTAAATCGACTCAAAAAGTGATTCTGAGTCGATCGGTATAATAAAAGATGGGTCCAGGTCTAATATTTTTGGTAGTTACAAACAGCAGCACAAAGTCATTATACCCAAACCACATAGTGGTATAGGGTATAAATATGGCCGCACTTGATAGGTATCTATAGAATTAGAAATCGAGAAAATAAATGTTGGAGAAGTATCTCTTCATGCCTAATCGATTTTCTTGCGTAGAATTCTTGGTGACAGCTACATCGCATACTATCTGTTAGTAAAGTTCAGACGTCAGATAGCCATTTTCTGCTGTAACCGTTACAGTGAAAGGCCAAATCAAAGTGGATTTACTCCCATACTGCATGATGAGGACTCAGTGTATACTACATTCAGCCTTGATTGAGAAGATCTCCTTCTGATACCAGTTATTAAAAAAAGACGATGTGGTGGAGAATTATGTAAAACTAAAATCCCTACTGATTGTACTAAGTGCAATGTCGGTCTCTGTGTATAATTTTTTGCAGAATATCATTTTAAAACGTTAAGAAAAATTTTTTTAATACACAAGTCAATAAAATGAAACTTGTTTTTAAAAATCTAATCAATTATGTCTCAATAACAAAACTATGTAGCGTAAGGCACCTACATGCCCGATCTAGGAACAATATAAAATTCCAGATACGAAAGGGATTCTCCAGAAATCCATAGCTTCGTACTAAGCTACTTTTATTTAAATTTAAGACAAAAAATATTTCCAGCCAATTTGGCTTAAATCGTCGTAAAGAAGGAAATAATTCGGAAATATGTCGAAAGATCTATTCCGTAATTAAAGGCATTACAGGCAGCCTTCTTCAGTAATAAATTTTAAAATTGAAGTAGATCTGGCTGTCTTCATAAATTAACGTGAAAGAAATACGCAATTTTACAGACAGAATCAGGTATGATTTTGATAAAGTGCTTCTAAATTGACTAATGAAGTCATTACTGGATTTGAGCTAATATTTAGTATTACACATCTGAAAGCACCCTTTATCACAAAATGATAAAAAAAGTTCAGCGGATATCACACAAAAAGGTGTGAATGAAGTGTATCAACTAAATGCGGACCAACGATGTTCTAGTGTTAAACAAAAAATAGTTTAATTTTACTTTTTTTGAATGAGCAAATACTTTTCGGATTGGAATTTTTTATCTTTAAAACATTTTTATGCCGTTTGTTATAAGAATTAAGTTTTGTTACATCTATCTAATTTAATCTTTAGGAAAGACTTGTCATAACTTGAGCAAATAGAAAGAAAATTATTAATTGATAGAAAATATAAAAATAATAATTAAAAAAAATAACAATAACTTATGAACGAATATTTTATGGAGCCACTGTATTTACTGGAGCAAAATGGAAACATATAATTATAAAATTATTTCGTTCCTTGGTCTCATATCCTTTCTTTAAACTTTTTGTTCTATTGTTTCCGTTTATTGTTTATGGGAAATAAAAAAAGGGTTGTTGTCTGACGCTTAAGCTGTTGACATTTTCCATTTGATAGCGAACCCATTTGTTTGGTGTTTTTGTTAAAACAATGTTGATACTTTGCACTTATTACTAAAAGAAAAATTTTCTATTAAATTTGATTGTTTTTCTATAATACCAACAATGTATCCGTAGGATACAAAAGGCTGTTGAAGCAAGTGTTAAAATTTTTTTGACATTGATTTAGATACTTAAAAAGAAACTAATTTATTTTTAAACAAGCTTAAATGTATTTATATTTTTAGGGATGCTACCTAAAGAAATTAGATATCTTAAGAAGTTCGAAAAGTCTTTCGGTGGGTGCCAAGTAAAGCAAAATTAGTAACTTTTTTAGATAAGATTCAATACCGTGCCATATGCCTTTAGAAATGTTTACTATGGTACCGGATTAAATGTTGGACTGTATTATTACTATTGGGTCAGTTTAAGCCTAGAACCAATATCAAATTCATACAATGTGTAAGGTTACGTTACACAGGTTGGTAAGAAACACTGGTGACTATAATGAAGTTATGTCTCTTTCATTTTACAGTTTGAAATTTCTTGTAAATCTTGATATGGAAATTCTCGAAATAGTTCGCACTGTATCGTGTATTTGGTGCATAGTGGACAGCAAATATACTCTTCAGTCTTCTACTCGTACTCACAAGAAAGATATTCTGGATGTAACCCTAAGATCTTCCTATGGGTACTTTAAAACAGATGACTGAAGTAGCTATTCAGATTTTGGAACGTGGCAAAGAAATCAAAAATTTCATCACCAACTTAATGTACACAAAAATAATTGTCCAAAAAGAAACTTTTTCAGATTTAAAATATTTAAGCAAATCTTTTCATATTTTCAGGTATTTTGCCAATTAGAGAATATACTTGAACTAAATCCACTTTTATTTAGGTTGTTTCCTTAAAGAAAAGTATTTTTGACAAAAAAAAAAAAGTACTTTTCCTAAAAAAAATACCGTTCCTTAAAAATATTCTTTTTTTGTAAAATATATTTGCTTCATAAAGTTTAGTTATCAAGCTTCAACGGAAGAATTACAATATAATAGTAAAACCACAGGAACCCAGGAAAAGGATATCAAAATTTCGGACTCAAAAACTCTAATAGCTCAGAAACTTCCCCAGTTAACACTGATTTTGAAACTGCCACACGTCTTCTGCACAATTGAACCGCTGGCCACCAAAGTTTCCCAAGATACCCAGTGAGTCGCTAAGTGCACAAAAACCGACGTTGGAATATAGTAATAGAATTATCGCTATTGAAAGCCTAGATCCTGAATACATCAAATATGTTAATATATGTTAAATTAAAACTTTAAAATCACTTATTTATATGTTAATAAAAGATATTATAGAACAAAACACAAATTTCCATTTGTTCTTATGTGTTACTTAATTGTAGATTATCTGATTAAACGTAGTAAATTAAAAAAAGATTGTCTTACGAGTTTGTTTTTTTTTTTTTTTTTTTTTTTGAAAAAAGAAAACATTCAAATTGAGTACACACGCAAAAAAATATACTCTTTGTTTTCATATATATTTATACCCTCTACCACTATGTGGTTTGGGTATAATGACTTTGTGCTGCTGTTTGTAACTACCAAAAATATTTGGCCTAGACACATCTTTTATTATACCGACCGACTCTGAATCACTTTCTGAGTCGATTTAGAGATGTCCGCCCTTCCGCCGGTCCACCTGTCCATCCGTCTGACCATCTGTGTTTCCATGTAAACCTTGTAATGAAACTACATGTCGCAAATATGAATATATTTTAATGAAATTTTGTACATAAGCCTTTATTGGCCATAGAATGAATGCTGTTGAAATTGGTGAAATTCGGGCCAATGTCAGACCTAGTCCCCATACAAATGACCCCTATGACCCCTGTCATATAGATCTCGGTCAAATTGGGTTGGTTGTGTTTATTACATCCGTTTATCAGTTGTCCAAAAATAAACTCCTTATGGTAATTCTTTGTCACAGCCCCCATATAAAGCTGCTTCCCAATTTTCATTTAAATCTATCAAAAAATCAAATATATCGCATAGATTTTTCTCATATTTGGTTTTATATATTTTTTTTAAATTTAAATGACTTTACCAAATATTGTCAAGATCGATCCATTTTTGGAGCTGGTCCCCATATAAATAAATCATCCGATATGAACCTTTTCATATATGCAGCCAAAAAAATTAATAACAATGCCACTCGAATTTGGTTTATGCTTATTTTCTATATCTAATTGGTTGGACCGAAGAGATAGGGTCTCTAAACCATGGTATAGGGTATCATATAGTCGGTCCAGACCGATTATAATTTTCTTACTTGTTTAATATGTTGTTTTTTTAATATTTTCAACAGGATCCACTTCATATTACCCCGCAGCTCTTTCAATTTCATACGAATACAGGGTGGGCCAAAAGTCATCAGGTGGTTTAAAAATTTAATACCTATTTCGTTTATTTATTTATTTTTTTAATTTTGGCTTTGAGTTCAAAGATTGTCTCAAGCTGGTTCACATATACTCGCTCATTCAAATAACCCCAAATCTGGCGAACGGCTGGTCAATTAATTTCCGAATTTGTGGAAATTATTCGCTCTCAAAAAATTTGCCTGAAAAGTAAAATTGTGTATCGGGCAGTGTGGGTAGTAGCTCCATCCTTCTGAAACCACACCTTAGGTCTGTTTTCAAGACCATGGCGTAAAAAGTGTTCGATCATAAATCGATATCTCTCTACATTTTTCATTTTCTTCATTTTTGAAAACGCCAACTATTGAAATTTAACTGCAAAATTTAGACGTTACCAATTGCACCTTATATGGGAATAACAGCAAATATTTTTTTTCAAAAGCGTCGTAGCGACGTACGAGGTATTCGTGGCTGAGCAGAACGCCTTCTACTAGATGTTTCTGGTGTTTCGTTAGCACTTAAATCTATTCAATATTTTTCTCAGTGCGAATTAAATGTGGTCTACTGGTTCGAGGCAAGTTTCTTATGATGCCATGTTGGTGGTGGCGATCAACTAAGCAACGAATCATTGCTTCAGACGGCGCAATTCTGATGGTAAAATGGCGACAGTATGATCTCTGCATTAAAATAATTGATCGCTAATTTAAATAATAAAATTATATTATTCTGGTTCTTTCTTCGATTGTGAATCTCTCCATTATGTATTTTCCTGATGTTATTTAGATAATCTAAAAAAAAGATATAAAACCCATTGTGACTTTTGGTTCATACTGTACATGTTAAATCTCCATTTGGTATGGCCTCAATTCACTGTGAGACGTGTCATTTCGTGATAACTTTTCAATTTAATCTTCTCGTATATACGTATATGAAAGCGAAAGAATGTATGTTTTTTTTATTTATTTGAAGCTTATAAGAGGCTAATCCACTATCATCCTGAAACTTTATAGTCTTACTGTGTATCTAGAAGGAATTACGCTATAAATAACTTTTAATATTTTTAGTGATCGTGGCTCCTCCCATATAAAGTTGTTATTGAGTGTCATATATCTCGAGTACTATGAGAGAGGTAACTTTGTACATTTGTCCGAGCTCATCTATTATTAATGTGGGTAGTCGGAAAAAAATTGGGCGGTACCTAACGAATGGGCATGGAACCCTCCTTACAAAGTAGATATTAAATTTAACATACCTTCAGTTCTGTAATAGCTAGAACCTTGGAACTTTGTATTAGCCCATAAATTGTTCATGCAAATAGTAGAACACAAAATGAAGGTGAATGGAGCAGTGGACATGGCAGGCCCCATACAAAGTATATTAAATGTTGTATCTGCAGTACTGAGTCTTATGAGCCCATAAATTAGTCATGTGAGTAATCGAAAAAAATGGATATGGTCGGAACAGTGGGCGTGACACCGCCCATACAAAGTAAATATATAATATCATACATCAATTACCAATGTGAGTAGTAGTGGTAAGAATATGGGTGGAATTGCCAAATTCAAAACCTCCAAAACTGAAAATCCCAAAAAACAAAAATCGTCAAAAACACAAATCTTTAAAATCAATAACCAACAAAATTAAAATTGGGAAATCGTAAACCGCCCAAACTCAAAAATTGCTAAATTAAAAATTGCGAATCGGTGCTCCAAATCCAAGGCCAATCGTTAAGTGTCTGCCGGATTCAATTTGGAAAATCCACGTTTGTCTCATGGGCAGCTATATGAAGCTTGGATCAGAGTACGAACGCCGAAGAATTTTATAATTTTTGCAAAAACTGAAAAAACAAAAAATATTTTTTTTCATTGATATAAAAAAAAATATAAAATAAAATATTTTAATTGCACAATACAGACGAAAATACAGCACCACTGAGCAAGTTCACATTGTAAGTGCCATAAGAAAAGCTTTTGAAGAGAAAAAGTACTGCTCTGCACCTTTTATAGACGTCTCGCCAGCCTTCGACCGAGTTTGGCACGACGGACTCTTCTATAAAGTTCAATAGTAGTTACCCCCGAACACGCATAAGTAATGGAGAGCTATATAATTATTAGAAAATTCTCTATAAGAGAGAAAAGCTTTGTGAGCCCTCCACAGACAATCCATGCTGGTGTACCACAAGGTAATATCTTGGGCCCGCTTCTGTACATCATTTACACACCAGACATGCCAACAAATGAAAACACACTTATTTCGACTTTTGCGGATGATACTGCAATTTTAAGCGTACACGAAAACCCCTCAACAGCATCTCTTTTTTACATCTCTTCTTTATGTGGAAGATTAAAGTAAATGAATAAAAGTGTATCAACGTAACTTTACCTAAGAAGGGAGACTTGCTCTCAAATTCGAATTAAGAACCAGCCTATACCTCAACATTCCTTTGCTAAATATCTCGGACTATATCTTGATCGCCGACTTACCTGGAAAAGCCATATAGGCGCTAAATTGACACAAATAAAACTGAAATTAGTCCAATTCACATGGCTAATTGGCAGGAACTCAAAGTTAAGTCTCGATTCTAAGCTCTTGATATATAACTCGATTTTCAAACCCATTTGATGCTATGGTATACAGTTATGGGGACCAGCCTCAGCTTCAAACACAAAACAAGATTTTGAGAATGATTACCGGCGCACCATGGTACGTAAGGAACTCACATTTGCACGGAGACTTAAATGTTCCTCTAGTAAAGTACGAAATCACTAGATATAGTGGAAACTATTTGGAAAAGCTAGAGTCTCACTTAACTTAATCAACAATCGTATCCACCAACGCTTAAGAAGGAGGGAGACTGCTGATCTTATTGGATGAAAAATTTATTGATACATTTTTTTCTTTTTTTTTTATCATTAGAATAAACAATATAGAATAACTGAAATTTTTTCTAGCACTAGCTGGATTTAATATTTAAGTTTTAGTTTTAAGATTTGAATAACTTATTGTTAGTTCACAAACCTATGTGAAGATTCAATAAATAAAGATGAATTACAAAAAAAAAAGAAAAAAAAACAATACAAATGTCGCAGAAAAATTTACTATTAAGACATACATGTGAATGTCTGTTTTGGGAGAAATGCAATTAACGCACAATATTAACATGGGCATAATTAAAAAAAGCAGAACTAAAAAGTAGCGCTGATAGAGTAAAACCGATTTCATATTTAGATTCAGCGCCCTCAAATATTAATAAAATCAGTTCTAAAATACTAAGCCCCCGTTTTTTGATTGCACGTATAATTACACTAGCTAACAAAGATTTTGGACTGGAGTAACCAAATACCTTTCCTGGGCGGGCTGAATTCGAATTTGTAATTGGTTATTCTCTATCACGTCAGGTTTTCGAAATACAAAAAAAAGGTTTAGTTCGTTTTTTACATAAAAAATTTTAAATCAATGAATTTTCAATGAATTTTCAAAAGTAAATAGCGTTATTTGAACGTCGTTGGTATTTTGTTGGTTCGTTTTCACATATTAGTGTTCAGCAATAGTCTCCCAGCATGCATTTGTCCCAAAATCCTTGATAATTTCTTTCAATTTTCAATTCTTGAAAGATTTTCAGGCTGCATATTCTTTCTCCAATAAACATTGTGAAAAATTATCATCATTCAATAGCTTCCTGATTTGAAGCTCAACAAATATGCCTTCTTTGATTTTAGCATATGATATTTTAGAAAAAAACGATAAGAAATATTTAAATGCTGCACCATCTTTTTCCAAAGCCTTGACAAAGTTCTAAAAATGGTCCAATTTTATTGGCAGCGGTGGAAGAAGAACGTCATTTGGATCAATTAATGGTTAATTTGAAATGTTTTGTTTTCCTGGCGAATACTCAGTTCTTATTGGCCACTCTGTTCTGACGTAATCATGACATGTAGCGCCACTATGCCATAGACGAAGGAAACATCACTATTTTGTGGAAGCTTCTTGCATACCAATTAATAAACCAATGACTTGAAACAGATTAATTTACAGATATTTACGATAGTATATACTATATATACGAAGAAATTTAAATCACACACCTTAAAGTCACTACAGGTCTTCGTTGTATTTGAGTGACGCCATAGTTTCAGTCATTTATTCGTAATTTTCCTTTCTATTAATGACATGAGCAATTGGTATGGCTAATCTTTCATTTCCATTATGCAAACGAAGAGCCTTTTAACTGTACTTAGAGCCATCAGTAAATAATCTCCATTCAGTTTTGTCATATGGCTGGTTCATTTTCTGAAATAAACCATCAACAATTCCAAGCTATCTCTATCTCTATCTCTATCTCTATCTCTATCTCTATCTCTATCTCTATCTCTATCTCTATCTCTATCTCTATCTCTATCTCTATCTCTATCTCTATCTCTATCTCTATCTCTATCTCTATCTCTATCTCTATCTCTATCTCTATCTCTATCTCTATCTCTATCTCTATCTCTATCTCTATCTCTATCTCTATCTCTATCTCTATCTCTATCTCTATCTCTATCTCTATCTCTATCTCTATCTCTATCTCTATCTCTATCTCTATCTCTATCTCTATCTCTATCTCTATCTCTATCTCTATCTCTATCTCTATCTCTATCTCTATCTCTATCTCTATCTCTATCTCTATCTCTATCTCTATCTCTATCTCTATCTCTATCTCTATCTCTATCACTATCTCTATCTCTATCTCTATCTCTATATCTATCTCTATAGATTGTTATTTTGTCCCAACTGCTGCATGCGTGAAGCTAGTAATTCTGCGTCATGCTTCGTTAAATGTAAATCCCGCATTAGATTCAGCTCAGCTTGAGTCACTAAATAGCGTTCATCATGAGCGTCTTACAAACTACCACTGCTTGTGAAAGATGCTTCCGCCTCATTGCTCGTTGCGCTGGGAATGACCGATATGGTCATTGGTCATTGAAGTGGTTTGGAAACTGATGGCACATTCGCGTATGTTATATTTTTTCGATTTTTCATATTGAATCCAGCAACTTTTGTTAAACAGAAATTACAATCGGTTTAGTGGTTACTTGACGCTCTCCAAAGTACTGGAATAGAAAAATCGAAATAGATCTTCTTGCTATTTTACCATTGGTATAAAACAGTTCTACAACAATTGCAAAACATTGTCGGTGTCCAAGGTTTGTCAAAGTTTCTGACAGCAAAACCAGAATAATGTAAATATGCATATTTTGATGATTCTGATATTTCATATCCTTTTTGTTCAACCAAAAATTCACCACACACAAAGCAAAAATAGCTTGAATCAGTAACACACAATCTCCCTGGCAAAGCTCAAACGTTACTATTATGAAGATTTAGAATAAATGTGGGCTTCTGTCAATTTAACAATTGTGAAATTGTAGTGTCAGTATTGCCAGCATGCGATAAAAAATTATGGCTCAATTTGTATGCCAGATTCGAATTCAGCGAACCCAGATCAGTCAAAAACATGCTTCGTTTCTGCAATCAATTTTTTTTTTAATTTGTAGACCAGTGTTATAAAAAAAAATACAAAACATTGTTACAAAAAATCTACTTGGGACAATAATTATCAATATAGCCGGTTAGTCTATTGGATTTATTTCTCTATATAATTAATATTGTTAAAATGTGTTAAAATATTTATTTTTTTAATTCTTATTTCTTTTTATAGGATATTTGTCACTATCAACTTTATTTTAAGTTTTATAGGATATTTGTTAAAAGCTGGTGTTATGAAATTAAATCAACTTTCACGTGGTATATAAAACACAGCATTATCTTTGAAGAAAACAAAAAATGTATATAGTACATATATTAGGGCGGGCCAAATTTTTTGTCGATAAGAGCCGCCCCCTAGGATGATTTTATGGACAATTCTAAGCAACTTTGGTGAAGGAACCATACGTCTATCTCAATTTTCGAGTCTCCCACTTTTCAAAAAATGATTTTTTCCTATAACATCATTTTGATCCAAAATTCGAGTTTTTATTCATCGTTATATTATCTTTTTTATGTGTATATGGGGGGGTTTTTGGGGTCGAAAAATTCATTTCTGATCTTTATTTTTACCTACGACCACCGCCAGAGGGCGTTTCATGCATATTTTAACTATTTTTCGTCTATTTTCCGAGAAAAATTATTAGTTTTTCGTTAAAATTGGTCTTTATTTTATTTTTTTCAACAGAAATTCAACCTAAAAAATAAGAACACGTTTAAAAAAAAAAATTATTTAGTGGAAGAAAAGCGAAATAAGTTATTTTTGAAAGTCTCTCTTGCTTTCAAGTCTAGGGTAATTTGCACGGCTTTCTGATGTAACTGCCATAACACTGTGTCGATTTTTTTCTAAAACACGTTTAGAAACGCTATCCAGCAATTGAACATATCTTTCCGTTGCTTGTATGTGTACCGGAATTCTTGGATCAGGCAATGGTGGATCATCGTATTTTAAATATTGTTCCAAATGATCATTCGAATAAGACATCATCTTTATTTATATCAATCATATTCGTACAATCTGTACAACTGAAGTTTATCAAAGGTTTTTGATAAATTCTAAGATGTGCCGGGCCGTACAGATTTCTTCGGTAGTGTACAATTTTCTTGATTGCGATGTTTCGTGTCTCTTTTTTTATCATCAAATAACATCGCTAACAAAATATTTTCGGAATGTGCGTAATATGAATTGTCTTTAATGACATTATTCACAACTCCGCGTAGATTTGTATCCAAATATTGTGCCCAACGAATGAATTTGTAAAATAATACACTACCGAAGACCACCGAATTATAGTACTTGATGTTGAAGTGCATCGGCACATACACTTTCATTATGTATGTTGCCAGAATTTTCAAATTCCTTGATGGATTTTCAAATTCCTTGATGGATTAAATCAGGTGGCATGTTCTCTAGCACGATTATCTCGAATTCATATACAAGCTGAAAAAAAATAAATTAGATGAATTAAATGCAATTTTACCATTTAATAATGGAAAAAATTGTTGAGAAAAATGACAAATGATACATATCGGAAGATTTTCACATGTTTCAGTTTGATTGCCCAACGTTCCGGTTGTTGTTCGTGGTCCAGTGGTCGACGATATGTCCAAATTGTTAAATAAATGACGAAATGGCAGCTCGTTGAAGTCCAGAAGGCAAACAAACCAATGCAGCGGTCTATTCAAATGCAATTCAAATCAACGCAAAATCCAATTTCTTACGCCAGTATTTGTTGGCTCACCATCACAGCATATGCCGATTAATGCATCGAGAGCAATTTCTTTGTCGACGAAGAATGCATTCAATGTCATCAATTTGTGTTCAGCATCTTCATTTTCGACTTTTGTGTAGCATATCAATTGAGAATTTGGTTCCTTAAAAACAACTAGATGTGGTTCTTTCACCATCCGTGGATGCAACTTCTCATCGATTTTTTCCATTGTTAAAGCATCATTTTTTCGGCCGTCAAATGAAAATGCTATCAAATTGGATGCATCATACTGCTTACGCAGCAATTCTTCTTTGCATTTTTTTCTCGACGCCCTTTATTTTTATCCATGATGGTAGGATTGCCATGTGCATCTTTTACGTCAATGTCTTGCATAAGAGATGTTGCGAGTGCTGCTGCAATTCTATCTGACACACTAAATCGGTCACACATCGCAGCGAAGTTCGAAGCATCGTATCTGGCAGTATACGGTCCTCTTATCATTGGCGGAACATCTTGTTGATGTGAACTTGGCTCATCTGTATCAGTACTTGGTTCATATGCTAAATGGGTATCTTCAACACTTGTTGGTATTATTGTTGACGTTGGTGCTGGCTCTTCAACTTCTGGCACGAATTCCGGTATCGTCAATCTTCTGACATTATTTTGATCTCGCATAAACTCTTTCAAATGATCTGGAATCAATCCACATGAGCATAATGCTGGCTTCAAGTCACATTGACATTTGCCGATGTAAAATAATTCTTTTGTAGATTGCACGAACGTTATGAATGTGGCGATTTTTGGATGTTTAGTTTCGATTTGATACTTGTCAATCAATGTACCCAATTTTCTAACAACATTTTTTTTTAGAATTTCAACATTAAGTTGACTCCAAATTTCAATCAATTTGTCTGTACGAATGTTTTATATGAAAACATTTTGTTTTGGAGTTTAGCACGTTCGGCCAAGAAAAAAAACATCTTAAACTATCCTGTTTCGTTGGCAGATTGAGTCCACTCAAATCACAAGATGCACCAAAAACAGCAACATCGTGCGAAGGCAAATGCTTCAAATGACTTTCGGTACTCGTTAATGTTGTTGCGGTTTGCGATGTAGACGGCAATGCATTTGGATCCATTGTATACTTTTACTACATTGTATACTTTTTTACGCGTGAGTGGAGAGACTCTCCATACTATATTGCAGCGTCGTATTGATAAGTATTACTTATGACGTTTCTTAAAACTAGACGTGGAGAGAAGCTCCTTACTATATTACAGAGTTATATTGAAAGGTATTACTTATGGAAGGTATGGTAAAAATTTCATGACTAAATTTGGGCCTCTAATTCGTACCGTGTAACTTATTCAAATATCAAATTTTGATTTGAAACGAAAAACGAAAAAAAAATGTTTTTAATTGACTTACTTAGAATTAAGAACAATAAATGTCAGAGATAAAAAGTCCGCAAAGCAGCAGAAACAATTTTGGTTGAAATTAAAATATGCATTAAACGCCCTCTGGCGGTGGTCGTAGGTAAAAATAAAGATCAGAAATGAATTTCTCGACCCCAAAAACCCCCCATATACACATAAAAAAGATAATATAACGATGAATAAAAAATCGAATTTTGAATCAAAATTATGTTATAGAGAAAAAATCATTTTTTGAAAAGTGGGAGACTCGAAAATCGAGATAGACCTATGGTTCCTTCACCAAAGTTGCTTAGAATTGTCCATAGAATCATCATAGGGGCGGCTCTAATCGAATTTTTCGGCTCCATACAAATTGGCCCGCCCTAATATATATATATGTTTTTAATATTTTTTCAAGTTATACCGCTCATTTAACTTAATTAAAATTTTCATAATGAATCTAGGCACTAAATAATTTTACATCAATACCCGAAGCAATTCGTAACGATAGTCTAAAAGAATTCGGGTTAGATGATTAGAGGGTATTTTTGATACCGTTATTCAAAAGTTTGTTTTATAAAATTAATATAAATTCGTGGCTATAATTTTTTTAACAACGTGAATACTAATTCCATCATAATAAAATATGCAATTATATGAAGCCATAAAAAATTGGTAAAGTATTTCCCTTTTTTGACCATTGCTTTTCAGCAGCATTATATGTATACTGTATATAGGCATGATGTCAAGAACAAATATATCTAACAAAACGACTAAAAGAGAATACAAATTATAATTTTTAAACCATAAAAACTGGCTCAAACAATATCCTTAAGATCGTAAAACAAACAAAAAAGGAAATATACTGTCATCAAAATTCTCATCTTAGGTCTTCATTGTTATAAAAACATAAACTGATTGTACGCGAAGGAAATGTAAGAAAGATTTGCAACAAAAAACGAAAATATAATACATACAAACCCAACAAACATTTACTATTTAAATAATACTTCTGAGGAATGTACCGAAGATATTTGTTATCAATTTCTTGCAGATTATTCAGATTCGTCACTTAATTCTGTGCAAAAAGTATTATCCGTATTGTAGAATAGCTTAATAAAAGATATCGAAATATCTGAAATCTAGTTTTGAACTATATTAATATGGGCTCGAGATATAATGTTATTCTTAAATACTTTTTGGCAATTTTTCTTTTTAAATCAATATTAAATTTCTCAAAATCTTGATTAATGTTTGTTGGGCATATTCATGCATTTAAGTATGTCGTAAAATATAATTGTTTACAGCTAACAACAACAATGTGGTATAAAGCAAAATCCTACAGAAACCAACCAGCCCATACAATACATCTGTCACAAAACTAAAGAGGCTAAAGCTGTAGATAACAAATCCATTTCAGTCAATGATATTCAGAAACAAAAAAGAAGCCGAAAAGCATTACCCAAATTTTGTATGATTGGCATGGAAAATAAACGGTTAAAATTTATATAAACCTGTTCAATATAAAATAAAGCTCGATTGTCCACTATACAGGGCTTGAGACCGCAGGCCACATTTTATACTAAACTTGTTTATATGAATTTTGGTAGACCAAAATCGAATTTTCTTTAAAAAGTACCTTTTCTCACAAAAGTAACATTTCTTAGAAAAGCACATTTTCTTAAAAAAGCTATTTACTTCTAAAAAGTAACTTGTGTTAAAGAAGTACTTTTCCTCAAAAAATTAACTATTCTTCATTTTCTTTTAAAGATAACTTTTCCAATGAAAAAAATAAATTTTCTTAAGAATTACCTTTTCTTAAATGCGTAAATTTTCTGTAAAAAATTCCATTGTTCGAAAAAGAAACTTTTCTTAAAAATGCGTCTTGTTATAAAATATATTTTATTTTTTAATTACCTCTACATAAAATTAAACATTATCTAAAAAAACTTTTTCTTAAGAAAACACCTTTTTTCAAAATAAGAACTTTTCTTGAAAAGCAAGCAAGCAAACCACATGATCTAGTGTCTAATATTGTATAAATTTAAATTAGTTATGGAAATGAATTACTTGTTAGCTTAAGCTAGGTGTAATTTAATAAAACGTACACATTTTTTCTTATTAAATAAAACATTTCACACAAAAAAAAAAAAATTATTACAAAATATGCTTGTAATCTATACTAATATAATAAAGACGTAATGTGTGTTTGTTTGTTTGTTTGTTTGTTTGTTTGTTTGTTTGTTTGTTTGTTTATAGGAGGTAATCTCCGTAACAAGCCATCTGATCTTCCTGAAATTTTCACAGAGTCTTAGTGCGGATACGCGAAATGCTATAGGCTATAATTTTTAAATATTTTTAGCACCTCCCACACAAATTAAATTTTTATTATCACATATACATATACTGAGTGCCAGATAGGGACAGCTATGCAAATTTGTGTGAGGTCACCTATTGTTAATATTAGTTGCTACCCCAGAAATGGGCGGGATCGGATAAGTGAGCGTGGCGCCTCCCATACAAGTAATAGTACAATATTATATATCTCGAGTATTGTGATAGAAAGGGCTTTTTGCAAATTTGTCTGGTGCCACTTATTATTAATGTGTGCAGTCGGACAAAAAATGGGCAGTATCGGACCAATATGCGTGGCACCTGCCATACAAAGTAAATATAAAATGCCATATATCTGGATTACTTTAATATTGAGAGTCTTGGGAGTTTGTGTGAGCCCATAAGTTATTCATGTGATTAGTTAGACAAAAAATTGGCGTGATCGGAGCAGTGGGCATGGCACCGCCCATCCAAAGTAAATATATGATATCATATAACTGGTGTGCTAAAAAAGAAAGCTTTGACACTTTGCACCAGCCTATCAGATCTTAGTATGAGTAGTCGAACAAAAAACTGGCGGGTTCACACCAATGGGCGTGGCACTCCCCATGCAAAGTAACTATTTAATGTCATATGTCTAGAGTACTGTAAAAGAGAGGGATTTCTGGTTTTGCCTGAGCTCATAGGTTCTTTGTGTGATTAGTCGAACAAAAAAATGGGCGTGATCGGAGCAGTGGGCGTAGCACCGCCCATGCAAAGTAGATATCTAATATCATATAACTGGTGTACTATAAAAGCGAAAGACTCCACATTTTGCATGACTCCATCAAATATTAATGTAAGTAGTCCAATAAAAATATAAAATCCTATATAAAAAAAATATAATTTGTCGTGGAAAATACATCGCCAAATTCAAAAATCGCCAAAACCGAAAATCGCGAAAAATAAAAATCGCCCAAAAAATCTTCAAAATCAAAAATGGGCAAAATCAAAAATCACTAAAAAGAAAAATTTCCAAATGATATTCTTAGTTCAAGGCCACTAATTAAGTGTTGCCAGATCTAATTTGGATAATCCATCTACATGTAGCTTGCTCCAGGGTACGAACGGCGAAAAATCTGATAATTGTTGTACCTAATGAAAAAACAAAAAACATTGTATATCAGCAAGCACTGAAATAAAAAAATCTATGCTAATAATCTATATTATTAGGAGGTAATCTCCGTAACTACTCATCTGATCTTCCAAAAATTTTCACAGAGTCTTACTGCGGATATGGGAAGTGCTATATTTTTAAATATTTTTAGCGGGTGTAGCACCTCCCATACAAAGTAAATTTTAAATATCATATATATTAATGTGATACAGAAAGCCTTGAAAATTTGTCTCAGGTCATCTATTATTAACGTGAGTAGTCAGACAAAAAAATGGGCGGGATTGGACAAATGCGCGTGGCGCCCCCACACAAAATTAATATTAAATGTGATATATCTAAATTACTGTATTAGTGAGAGCCTTAGGACTTTGCGTGAGCCCTTTCACAAAGATTCGAGGGGAGGGGGAGGGTGTAGCAAAGCACACCGGATTACATCTAGTTATTATTAAAATCCAAATATGACATTTTTTAATAAAAACAAGTAAGAAAATTATAGTCGGTCTAGACCGACTATACGATACCCTATACCATGCGTTTAGAGACGCTATCTCTTAGGCCCAACTAACTGGACATAGAAAATAAGCAAAAACCAAATTTGAGTGGGATTTTTATTAATTTTTTTGGCTGCAGATATGAAAAAGTTCATATCGGATGCTATATCTATATAGGGACTTGGTCCAAAAAAGGACCGATCCTAATCATGTTTGGTAAAGTCTCTTGTATTTTGCAAAAATGTATACAAATAAAATTTGAGAAGAATCAGTGCAATATTTTTGTTTTTTAATAGATTTAAGTGAAGATCGGGAAGCAGCTCTATATGGGGTCAAAGGGATCATTTTTGGACTACTCATTAATGGATGTAATGAACGCATACAAACCCAATTTGAGTAAGATCTATATGACAATTTGGATCTTATGGCAATTTATGTCGATTTCATATGGGTAATTTGTATGGGGGCTAGGTCTGAACATGGACCGATTCTCACCAATTTCAATAGCGTTCATCCCATGGCCGATGAAAGCTTATGTACCACATTTCATCAAAATACATTCATATTTGCGACCTGCAGTTTGATTACAAGCTTTACATGGACACACAGACGGACGGACGGACGGACGGACGGACGGACGGACATTGTTAAATCAACTCAGAAAGTGATTCTGATTCGATCGGTATAATTAAAGATGGGTCTAGGTCAAATATTTTTGGTTGTTACAAACAGCAGCACAAAGTCATTATACCCAAACCACATAGTGGTATAGGGTATAAAAATAAAAACCCATCTTTCACGCTAAAAGTTAAAAAAATAAAAAGTTCAACTTTGACCTAGAATTCCTTAAAAATTACTCAATCTGTTTTAATTAAATTCAACTAAATATCTACCCACTAGAAAAAGAGTTACTAAAATACTTTGATCGGTTCAAAAGTTACAGATTTTTAGGAAAAGAAAAACAATTTTCAGCCACTGTCGTCGTAGAGCAAAATACAAAGTGGTTTTAATATTCCACTTGGGCGATCCATCCATGTAGTTGGCCGATTTTGGCGGGGAACACAAAATCGCATATATCTCTAAAACTACGCATCACAGAGGAAAATGATTGGCTTTTGTGAATTGGGCTTCAAATATCTTTATTGTTGTCCGTTTAGAAAACCCAAAATTTTGGCTTTATCTTAAAATTCAAGACCGTTGAGCAAAATGAAAAAATTCAAGTTTCTGAAAAATGTCTTTGATAAAAAATACCTCTTCAAGAAAAAGTATCTTTTCTCAAAAACTATTGCAATCATTTTTCAACGGGAGTCTCAGTTGCTTCACAACTAACTAATTTTTATATATAATAATATACCAATCAAAGACCTGTACACATCATTTAAAAATGCAGATAACATATTATGTGGTAGTCCTAGCGGCTCTGAGACAGCCACTTTTATTTTATACTGCTCCTGTTAAAGTTTATGATCTGTAAATATAAACCATTATCGTACATAATACATATACTGCACATGGAATACGGCCTGAATATGTTTAGTACGATAAAGAGATATTGCTTTCACCTGTCCCTGCTTTTCAGTTGTTCTGAAAGTTTGAGTGGTCTAAGTTAAAAAATCGCACTAGAACCTATAAGCAAGCGTGAATACTTAATGAGGCTGATAATTAGTTAATTAAAAAGTTTATTAAATGGTTTCGCTAATATTTGCTTTGTTACACATTATAATCTGTTACACACTTGTATTTCTACTTAGGCATTTGACCAGGTTGTGTTATACCAGCCATGAGGAACTTAACTAATATTAGAGAATTGATAATGCAGTATTAAAATTTTAAGTCAGTATTAATGTGAGTGGCTATGTGTTTTGTAAACATATGAGTTAACCCATTTTCGGCCGCTGTTCGCGTTAACAAAATAAATATTGTAAGTACGTAATTTCTTCAACAATTAATAAAAGAAGTAGAATCAAAACAGAAAACAAAACAAAAAACGCTAATGCAGTTACTCTAGACAACGGTAAACATTGCTGTTTGCAAGCGCGAACGTTGGCTGCTCTTCAATTTATGATCAATGGCTAGAAATAAAATAGTAAAGCAGAGTACGTCACGTGAAACCTTTACCGACATAAATGTAGTTTTACGCTTTAATAATAACTAGCAGACTCCAACGCTCGAAATTCGAGTTCAATTTCTAGGCAGCTTTATTTTTTAACTTAGCCAATTCACAAACCAACACTTGTATGGTTTATTATTATTGCGAATGAAGATAACAAACTCATTAACAAACACATTAACAAATTTAATAAACCACACATAGCATATGTATAATTATACCCTATACCATTTCGTGGTTTGGGTATAATGATTTTTTGCTGCTGTTTGTAACTTCCAAAAATATTTGACCTAGACCCATCTTTTATTATACCGATTGGCTCAGACACATTCTGAGTCGTTTTAGCGATGTCCGTCCGTCCGTCCGTCTGTGTGTCCATGTAAGCCTTGTAATCAAACTACAGGTCGCAAATACGAACATATATTGATGAAATTTGGTATGTAAGCTTTAACCGGCTATAGGATGGACGGTATTGAAATTGGTGAAAATCGGTCCATGTTGAGACCTAGTCCCCATACAAATGACCCTTATGAAATCGACATAAATTGCCATAAGTTCCAAATTATCATATAGATCTTAGTAAAATTGGGTTTGTATTTGTTTATTGTATCCATTAATCAGTAGTCGAAAAATAATCCGTATTGCACAATTCCTACTCATAGGCTCCATATAGAGTGCTTCCCAATCTTCACTTAAATCTATCAAAAAAAAGCAAATATAATGCACAGATTTTTCTCAAATTGGTTTGTGTATATTTTTTTAAAATATAAGTGACTTTACCAAATATGGTTAGGAGCGGTCCATTTTTTGACCTAGTCAACATATAAATATAGCACCCGATATGTCCTTTTCATATCTGCAGGCAAAAAAATTAATAACAATGCCACTCAAATTTGGTTTTTGTTTATTTTCTATATCCAGTTAGTTAGACCGAAGAGATAGGGTTTCTAAACCATAGTATAGGGTATCGCATGGTCGGTCTAGACCGACTGTAATTTTCTTACTTGTTTTATGTATGTGTTAGTAGCAAATTTAAATGCAATCTACTCAAAATAAAGGAAAAAATTAAAAAATCTGTAAATCTGCAAAACGACTAAAGAGAAAGACATTTCAAATAATATACGCTTGGTCAAAATCTGGATGAAACGGTAGAACAAAATATCAGTTACAAGAAATCGCCTAGCCTCTTAATAGTATAGATAATAATGTCGAAAATGTCGAAAACCCCAATCGTCATAGAGTTTACTTTGATAACTTTTGCACGGCCTACTATTTAATGTGTTTACTGAGCGAGAAAAAATTTTGTGCAGCTGGAACTGTCCGCAATAATAAAATGGGAAGAGCACTATTGAAAACAGGAAACCAATTAAACCGTGGTGAATCGGACTAACAATATGAGTAAATAAACAATAATAAGGAAGTAATAATTTGTACCAATTTGGATCATCTTTGTTCTATAATTATAACTTAGGCATGGGTGGTGTTTATTTACATGACAACGCCATTCAAAATTATAGGAAAATATCAGATCTAAAAAATGGTATTGGCCATTGTTTGTTTCACTTTTGAGTTCCTCTCTTGTCAACGCCTGGAAGCTACATTGTTTTGTTGCGAAAGCAAATCAGGAAAGACCTATGGCACAAAAAAATTTTAAACAGCTACAAAAATCTCCAGAATTTTTAAGTCGCAACACGCCAAAGGTGGACTCTGAGCACATTGCTATTGTGCAGCCAGAAGGAAAGTCTAGACATTGTAAATTGAAAGGCTGCCACAAGTCAATTAAATGGATGTGCCCAAAAGTGCAATGTTATGCATCATCATTGCTTTAAAGCGCACCATCAACAATAATTGATGTTTAGTTACTAGAAAAAGTAAAATTTCTAGATTTTCTCTAATATATTTAATGCAACCAAGATTTGAGTAACAATTTATTTTAATGGCAATGTTACATATTGCCATGATAAAGAAATTACATGCCATATAAAATAATATAATTGTAGAGTATTTTAAAGTAATGAATAGATATGTTGAATAGTGGCCACTGTTCGCTCTTGTGAACAGCAAGTTGTTAGGCTCTCAGGAGGGATAGGTAAATTTTAACAACGGTTTTGGACTCAGAAGCCTCAAATTAGCTAAGAACCCAAGTTTCATTCAAATCGGACGACTTTTGGTTAACTGCAGGAAATGAGTTCCTTTATAATTACTAGCAGATTCCAGCGCTCGAAATTCGAGTGCAATTTCTAGGCATCTTTATTTTTCAACTTAGCCAATTCATTATTGTTATTGTGAATGAAGGTAACAAACTCATTAACAAACACATTAAAAAATAAATAATAATTTAATTTAATAATTTAATAAAACACACATAGCATATGTATAATTTTATATATGTGTTAGTAGCAACTTTAAATGCAATTTACTCAAAATAAAGGAAAAATTTTAAAAATCTGTAAATCTGCAAAATGGCTAAAAAGAAATACCTTTCAAATAATAGACGTTTGGTCAAAATCGGGAGAAAACGGCAAAACAAAACATCGGTCACAAGAAATCGAATAGCCTATTAATATTATAGTTTATGCTTAGAAGATATATGGATTGGTTAGACAGGTTTGAGTAGAGATTATTCAAGTAATAAATAATGCTAAGAATAAGTAAATGTGAGAAAAAAACTTGAAAAAAAATAAACCAGGCTTTTCACAACAAAGAGGTACAACTGAAAATATCTTAGAATCTTACAAAATAAACTTTTAGCAAAAAATAAATAAAAAGTCTTAACTGTTATCAAATACAGCTAAACACTAATGTTTGTTGTGGTTAAGTTATATAACATTTGTGCCTACGTGAGTAAGGTTGACAGCATAAAAAAACTGTTTTTTTTTTTAATGTATTGAGAGGTGAGGAAACTGACAAAATTATAACGGAAATTACGCAAATTATAAGAAGAAATTTGTTTGTAACAATAAAATGTTTAACAGCTGAACGATTTCAGCAAAGTTTTTAAGGAATGACGTTAGCATTTGACAAAGGAAAAAGTCATATTTGGTCAAAACATATTACGGTTATGTCATCGAATTAACAAAACTATATGACATGGGTAAAGAATAGAGTTCAGTATAAGTTTTTCGTATTTCACAACAAAAAGAAAGACTCGTGAGAAAATGATTTCGGCTAAATGATTGCAATGATTTTTGAGAAATCATATAATTATAGAAAAGATTCAGCAACTTTTTTTTCCAGTTAGTTGTCCAAGTTAAGTGAAGGAATACAAAACTAATTTGTATAAAATGGTTTAGAAATTTACACAAAGCTGAAAACAGCTTATATAATGTAACTAAGGAACTTCGTAGTTTTTTAGAGGCTCCCAAGGGTTATATTTTCTATTCAAATTCAGGCATTATAGTAACACGTAATAAGTGCAATCAATTTCGATATATTCAAAATACCTTGATGGCGGTAGGCAGTCAGTTATTAGCTTATAAAAAAATAATGACAAATGATTTTTATGGTTCTAATGTAGTTGTCAAACTACTAAACTATTTATCAGTATGAACTGACAGTTTACTGTTGGGATTATAATTTTATATAGTATTAATTTATCTACACAAAAAGTCCTGTCAACGATTACAATCGTAGAATAAATTCTAATTGTCCATAAAATAACATAAATAACTCAAACATTCGAATAAATAAGAAAATTTTCCATATATGAGTAGACATACACACATACAACAACACGCACTCACGTTTCCTCCATCTAAACCCAACAAACATGTTCACTTAATGGTAGACATATTCTTCGATGTACTCACATAATCACTTATACTTAAGAACTTCCATATGATTCTGGCAATAATTATACACAATAGCTGTCAAGCACAAAATTAATTCAATTTCATGTATTACTTTTCTGCTTTAGTCATGTAAAAAAGCGTCACCAACTAACTGTACAGAACTGTCCCACTTACTTTTAAACACTATAAAATATATTATGATGCTCTTCTTTGACAAAACTCATATCGGTTCGGTCTAACGTCTATTTCGGTTTGATCTAACGTCCTTTGGCAGTGACGAAGTTTTTGGTCATCTCACTCGGGACAGCATGTCTCGCATTTTCAATTTCATCAAAAAAAGGATTTGCATTTTCGATATGTATTTTTATTAAAAAGTAACGGTGTAATCAAAACGAAGTACATATTTCAATATGATACAAATTCAGATAGTACACGAGCCCTAACCACTACCAATTCGTACACCAAGAATTTTTTGACTGTTTAGCTGTACTAGTGTGTGAATTTTGAAATACTATATATTTTAGGACTTAATTGCATCAAATCTGGACTGGTTCCTTACATGGTGAAATTTCAAAAAAATAAACGTTTGAAAAGTACTTTCTGATTTCCAGAATGCAGTGAAATGCATCATCTTATATATTAAAAGAATTTATAAATAAACTTTACATTCAAAATTTTTTGCAATATTTTTCTTCTCTCAAACCTCTATAACTAGAGTTCTAATTAACGTAGGCTGTTGACATAGGTCTAAGAACACTCAGTGGATCACGCTCCTTCTTTTGAGCTGCTTAAATTCGTTGGGTTTGATGAAAGTTATGCGTGGAGAATCAACTTTACTTTTACTGTACCTTAACTTCTCTTGGCATATTTTGACATTACTGTACATTAACTTCTCTTGGCAAATTTTGGTATTATACATATTATAAAAATTAATATAATGTAATGTAATGCTGCGGAGCAGCAGGGGTCCTCTAGTTATGTATGAAGAAAATTGGATCTATGCCTACAAACTCGAGCCAAAATCGGTAACAGATTAAGATCATGTTGAAAGTTTTCTTCGAATATTATGGTACATTCTGATTTACTTCCACTGGGTCAAACTGTTAACCAAGAGTATTACTTGAGTGTTATGCGTCATTTGCATGGACCTATTCACACAAAGAGGAACACAAGTGGATAGATTTTTTTTTTTTGCCTCACAATGCATTGGTGCTTCAAAAGCATTTCGCACAAATTTGATTGATATGAGTATCATTTAACAAATACTATTCAATAAAATGAAAAGATTACTATGCGTATACCGTTTTGAATCGATTGAGGAGACAAAAGTAGAATCGCTACGCACAGAAATCAACTATAAAGACAAAGAGGATTGGAAAACCAATAGAATAAATTGTTTCATTTTATAACAAAGGTCACCTTTATTACACTGCATAAATATGCATAAAGTTCACAATATGTGTATCCTCCTTAACGAAAGGAAAAGAGTTGGTTATGTTATTCTTACTTTCTAAAGCCAACAAAAAAACCTCAGAGTAAACAAACTTAAATAGAATTACCAGAACACAAGAGACAATTTAATAGAAAAAGGCTTGTACGTAATAAAAGTCAAAACGAACACTCTTTTCCATAATCATTTCGAAAAAAAATATGAGTATGCTCATTTTTGTAGAATTATTAAGTTTCCGTAGAAATATAATTCGAAAAGTTTTATAAAAAAGCCATGCAATATCATAAATTGTTAAGTGAGGAAAAAAAACTTGATTAAACCAATTTTTATGAGTATAAATCACAGACTAATTATTTTTTGTGAATATGAAATTAAATGTTAATGTAGAGAAAAATTATCCGCAATTACTTTTGGTTACGGATAATTTTGAAACAGAGAATTGAGTTAATTAAAAGAACGGCAAAATTTTAGTAACAAATAACAATGAAATGTCCTCCTCTCGTAGTGTAAACCGAATTTAAAAGTTTTGAAAAACCACCAAATTACGAATTTACTATAAAACAAATTTTGGGTTCCATCGCGTACTTTAAAAATTTTACATTTTCAATTTTTACCTTTTATTCCAGAGTTAACAAACATTTTTTAAAAACTCTTATCGGAAGGTTTTTAAATATTCATTTGATACTTTATATACCTTATTTGATATACGTTATATATATGGGTCAATTTCAATAAAAACGTACACGAATATTTTATTTTTTTTACTTAAAAATTTTTTTAAGTTTTTCTGATAGAGTACTCGATTTACGGGAAGATTGTGTAAGAATACGAAGTCGCTTTTAGGCTCTGTAAAAAATCATTATTGTTACCGCCCTACCTAATCGCTAGTGTACATCACAAATTATCGATCATCGTTACGGTATTTTACTATTGTTTGTCGCTTGACTGTCAGCCATAAATGTTGCATTCTATATTTTATATTTCCACGCGGTATTTATACCCTATACCACTATGTGGTTTGGGTATAATGACTTTGTGCTGCTGTTTGTAACAACCAAAAATATCTGACCTACACTCATCTTTAATTATACCGATCGAATCAGAATCACTATCTGATTCGATTTAACGATGTCCGTCCGTCCGTCTGTGTGTCCATGTAAAACTTGTAATCAAACTGTAGGTCGCAAATATGAATATATTTTGATGAAATTTGGTATATAAGCTTCAATCGCCATGGGATGAACGCTATTGAAACTCGTGAGAATCGGTCCATGTTCAGACCTAGCCCTCATACAAATAACCCCTATGAAATCGACATAAATTGCCATAAGTTCCAAATTATCATATAGATCTCAGTCAAATTGGGTTTGTATGTGTTTATTACATCCATTAATCAGTAGTTCAAAAATACTCCCTACAGGAAAATTCTTAGTCATAGGCCCCATATAGAGCTGCTTCCCGATCTTCACTTAAATCTATCAAAAAACAAAAATATTGCACAGATTTTTCTCAAATTCGGTTTGTATATATTTTTTCAAAGTATAAGTGACTTTACCAAATATAGTCAGGATCGGTCCATTTTTCGACCTAGTCCCCATTTAAATATAGTATCCGATAATGAACTTTTTGATATCTGCAGCAAAAAAAAAATTAATAAAAATGTCACTCAAATTTGGTTTAGGCATATTTGCTATATCCAATTAGTTGGACTGAATAGATAGGGTCTCTTAACCATGGTATAGAGTATCGTATAGTCGGGCTAGACCGACTATAATTTTCTTACTTGTTTTTAATAAGAGTTTCTACTATATTATTATTATTATTATTATTATTATTATTATTATTATTATTATTATTATTATTATTATTATTATTATTATTATTATTATTATTATTATTATTATTATTATTATTATTATTATTATTATTATTATTATTATTATTATTATTATTATTATTATTATTATTATTATTATTATTATTATTATTATTATTATTATTATTATTATTATTATTATTATTATTATTATTATTATTATTATTATTATTATTATTATTATTATTATTATTATTATTATTATTATTATTATTATTATTATTATTATTATTATTATTATTATTATTATTATTATTATTATTATTATTATTATTATTATTATTATTATTATTATTATTATTATTATTATTATTATTATTATTATTATTATTATTATTATTATTATTATTATTATTATTATTATTATTATTATTATTATTATTATTATTATTATTATTATTATTATTATTATTATTATTATTATTATTATTATTATTATTATTATTATTATTATTATTATTATTATTATTATTATTATTATTATTATTATTATTATTATTATTATTATTATTATTATTATTATTATTATTATTATTATTATTATTATTATTATTATTATTATTATTATTATTATTATTATTATTATTATTATTATTATTATTATTATTATTATTATTATTATTATTATTATTATTATTATTATTATTATTATTATTATTATTATTATTATTATTATTATTATTATTATTATTATTATTATTATTATTATTATTATTATTATTATTATTATTATTATTATTATTATTATTATTATTATTATTATTATTATTATTATTATTATTATTATTATTATTATTATTATTATTATTATTATTATTATTATTATTATTATTATTATTATTATTATTATTATTATTATTATTATTATTATTATTATTATTATTATTATTATTATTATTATTATTATTATTATTATTATTATTATTATTATTATTATTATTATTATTATTATTATTATTATTATTATTATTATTATTATTATTATTATTATTATTATTATTATTATTATTATTATTATTATTATTATTATTATTATTATTATTATTATTATTATTATTATTATTATTATTATTATTATTATTATTATTATTATTATTATTATTATTATTATTATTATTATTATTATTATTATTATTATTATTATTATTATTATTATTATTATTATTATTATTATTATTATTATTATTATTATTATTATTATTATTATTATTATTATTATTATTATTATTATTATTATTATTATTATTATTATTATTATTATTATTATTATTATTATTATTATTATTATTATTATTATTATTATTATTATTATTATTATTATTATTATTATTATTATTATTATTATTATTATTATTATTATTATTATTATTATTATTATTATTATTATTATTATTATTATTATTATTATTATTATTATTATTATTATTATTATTATTATTATTATTATTATTATTATTATTATTATTATTATTATTATTATTATTATTATTATTATTATTATTATTATTATTATTATTATTATTATTATTATTATTATTATTATTATTATTATTATTATTATTATTATTATTATTATTATTATTATTATTATTATTATTATTATTATTATTATTATTATTATTATTATTATTATTATTATTATTATTATTATTATTATTATTATTATTATTATTATTATTATTATTATTATTATTATTATTATTATTATTATTATTATTATTATTATTATTATTATTATTATTATTATTATTATTATTATTATTATTATTATTATTATTATTATTATTATTATTATTATTATTATTATTATTATTATTATTATTATTATTATTATTATTATTATTATTATTATTATTATTATTATTATTATTATTATTATTATTATTATTATTATTATTATTATTATTATTATTATTATTATTATTATTATTATTATTATTATTATTATTATTATTATTATTATTATTATTATTATTATTATTATTATTATTATTATTATTATTATTATTATTATTATTATTATTATTATTATTATTATTATTATTATTATTATTATTATTATTATTATTATTATTATTATTATTATTATTATTATTATTATTATTATTATTATTATTATTATTATTATTATTATTATTATTATTATTATTATTATTATTATTATTATTATTATTATTATTATTATTATTATTATTATTATTATTATTATTATTATTATTATTATTATTATTATTATTATTATTATTATTATTATTATTATTATTATTATTATTATTATTATTATTATTATTATTATTATTATTATTATTATTATTATTATTATTATTATTATTATTATTATTATTATTATTATTATTATTATTATTATTATTATTATTATTATTATTATTATTATTATTATTATTATTATTATTATTATTATTATTATTATTATTATTATTATTATTATTATTATTATTATTATTATTATTATTATTATTATTATTATTATTATTATTATTATTATTATTATTATTATTATTATTATTATTATTATTATTATTATTATTATTATTATTATTATTATTATTATTATTATTATTATTATTATTATTATTATTATTATTATTATTATTATTATTATTATTATTATTATTATTATTATTATTATTATTATTATTATTATTATTATTATTATTATTATTATTATTATTATTATTATTATTATTATTATTATTATTATTATTATTATTATTATTATTATTATTATTATTATTATTATTATTATTATTATTATTATTATTATTATTATTATTATTATTATTATTATTATTATTATTATTATTATTATTATTATTATTATTATTATTATTATTATTATTATTATTATTATTATTATTATTATTATTATTATTATTATTATTATTATTATTATTATTATTATTATTATTATTATTATTATTATTATTATTATTATTATTATTATTATTATTATTATTATTATTATTATTATTATTATTATTATTATTATTATTATTATTATTATTATTATTATTATTATTATTATTATTATTATTATTATTATTATTATTATTATTATTATTATTATTATTATTATTATTACTAGCTGTTTTTACCCGGTCTTGCCCGGGATAAAAAGGCCTTCGACCTGAAAAATGGTTCACTCTGCTTACCAGGCGCTGAGTACTTAGTTCCCAATTAACAAATTCCCCAATAAAATGAACTTTCTCAACAAAAATTTGTATGGGCAGTAAATTCATTTTTTGTTTCAATTAAAAATTTTTAGATTTTTTAATTTTAAGTTTTTTATAAGATGCTGCAGCAAAAATGCTTCAAAAATAAGCTGCGAAACCGCTTTAAGTTTTTTTTTTCCGTTTATTTATAAACATCAAATATAATGGATTGGTTCGCAAATTAAAGGAATCAGAACTTTTAAAACTTCATTCAAATTCAAGTTTCAGAAATGAAAGACTAATGCGACGTATAATATTGTGTCGCAATGTTTCTTTAAGCAACTGCTTATAGTAAATGTGTGGCCTATTTTGATCATCAGGTAATTATTTCACATTCGTAGATAAAATTTATCATACGTCATTTCACTAAGCTGTGTTTCGCGAGCGAGTCGCGTCCGCTTCCGCGCGTTTGGCAGCCACACCCGTGCTAAATGTATTTTTCAGATCATTGCGATATTTTAGCTGAGCGGTGTTCCGCGAGCGCGTCGCGTCTGCATCCGTCGCGTCCGCGCGCTTCGCGCCGCTTCCTTGCAGCTACTACTCGTGCTGCCGCTTAGTTCTCGTTTACTTATTTTAATCCCTATTTTAGCCTATTTTTTTAATCGCCGAAACATATTTTTCAGATCATTGCGATATTTTAGCTGAGCTGTGTTCCGCGAGCGCGTCGCTCGGTAGCCACACCACTGCTGCCGCGGAGTTGTTGTCAACTTATTTTTATTTCCAAATTATATTTTTCAGATCATTCCGATATTTTAGCTAAGCTGTGTTCCGCGACCGCGTCGCGTCTGCGCGTACCGAAATGATGCTATTGAAAAGAATACAGATTTTAAATATGTTAATTGCAAGACACATATTGAGAGCAGTATGGGGTATTTGTTCATTTCTTTTGGAGAGCTTTTTTTAAACATTTGGGGCACTTGTTCATCGTGAAGCTATTCCCAAATTTTTCGGGGAATAAGTTAATTTTTTTTTTTTGGGAATTTCCTCATTGGCGCCTCAGCCTGCTTACCCTTACAACTAACTATGTTTATTCATGGATTATTTTGTGTGTATGATGTCTAAAAGTTACGAATATTAGTTATTTTCGAGCTTTGGGATATACACATTTCTGGTTTTTCCTTCTTGTGCATATACGAAAATATTCTGCTGGCTCCCAGCTCTAGAACAGACAACATGTAATTGTCTATGAGAAAAACAGGGAGATTCTAAGTTGATACCTTCTACCGTAAGAGATTGTCCTCTTATGTGCATTATGTTAAGAAAAAGCTTATGTCGGCCGCTGGATTTCTAGACGCACTTGAGAAGATTCGGGCATTTCCGCTTCTCTTCACAAAGCTTGTCTTGATCTTTTGGCATCAAGACGTTATTGGGTTTGCTCAGGCGTTTCAGCATTTCTCGACTCAGATTGTCTAACTCGTTGAGACTCGATACGAATTTGGGTCTGATCGGATTCTCTAGAGTTCCATTTAGTCTAGTACGGCCTATATGCTATGCTTTTATGTGCAAGTCGCAATTGCAAACAGTTTTTTTACACCTTTACAACTCACTTATACAGTGAAAACGATGAAATGGAAATATTTGTAATAAGTTGCTTTCCAATGTAGTTAAAAAGGCGAAATGGAAATACTTGTATGAACTAACCTCATCGGAGTAATCCTACGTGGTAGTCAACCTGCACCTGTTCAACGATGAAATAAATCTGCTTAAATTTTGGGGTGTTACAAATCATATAGTTAAAAAAGTATTGTTTTATTAATATTCAAATGAAACAATCTATTTAAGAATGTGTATATAAATTGATGTTGTTTTATTAACAGTTCAAATTGAAGTAAGGAAAAAATGAAAAATATTTATAACTACAAATTCAATGAACAATATGTTTCTGATTTAACAATACAAAAATAATAAAGTTGTAAACAGTATTTCAAATAAAGTATATAACAACAAAAAGCAAGACGGGAATATTTGTAATATGTTGATTTACAACATTTATTTCAAACTGGTGTAAACTCAAGAGTAGTAAGTAAAGAGATTTATCCGCAAAGTTTTAGGGAAGTCCATTGAAACATTAAAATATGTTAACAAACACGAAAAGCGTATAGAGAAAATTAAAAAAAGTGGACGTGGCCGATAGAAATATACGATGACCTTGCCTGGGATATGAGAATAATGTACAGTAAATTCGAGCGAAACCCTAAAAAATGTAAGAAAGTGGGCGTAAAAGGAGGCGTGCCTAGTACACCAAATTTCAGAGAAATTCGTTGAAAAGTTAAAATTTGTGTAATGAACAATTGTATCAAAAAGCATAAAATGAATTTTCATAAAAAGTGGGCGTAAAAGCAAGCGTGGCCGATAAGAAGCATACACTGACCTTACCTGGGGTACAGAGATCGTGTGCACCCAATTTTAGAGAAATTCGTCAACAAATCAAAATTTTTGTATGGCGTGCAAATGTACCAAAAAAACAGAAAATGAATTGTATATAAAAAGTGGGCGTAAAAATAGGCATGGCCGATAATAAACATATGGTAACCTTGCCTAGAGACAGAGATCTTGTATACCAAATCTTAGAGAAATCTGTTTTAAAAAAAAAATTTGTATAGCCACCAAATATACAAAAAAACAGAAAAGAAATTTTATATAAAAAGTGGGCGAAAAAGTAGGCTTGGCTGATAGGAAGCATACGGTGCCCTACCCTAGAGTACAGAAATTGTATGTACCAAATTTCAGAGCAATCCGTTAACAAATAAAAATTTCTATAGCGGTAAAACAAACAAACAAACAGAAAACAAGTAAGAAAATTATAGTCGGTCTAGACCGACTATACGATACCCTATACCAGCGTTTAGAAACCCTATCTCTTAGGCCCAACTAACTGGACATTGAAAATAAGCAAAAACCAAATTTGAGTGGGATTTTTATTAATTTTTTTGGCTGCAGATATGAAAAAGTTCATATCGGATGCTATATCTATAAAGGGACTAGGTCCAAAAATGGACCGATCCTGATCATGTTTGGTAAAGTCTCTTGTATTTTGCAAAAATATGTAGAAACAAAATTTGAGAAGAATCAGTGCAATATTTTTGTTTTTTAATAGATTTAAGTGAAGATCGGGAAGCAGCTCCATATGGGGTCAAAGGGATCATTTTTGGACTACTCATTAGTGGATGTAATGAACGCATACAAACCCAATTTGAGTAAGATCTATATGACAATTTGGATCTTATGGCAATTTATGTCGATTTCATATGGGTAATTTGTATTGGGGCTAGGTCTGAACATGGACCGATTCTCACCAATTTCAATAGCGTTCATCCCATAGCCGATAGAAGCTTATATTCCAAATTTCATCAAAATATATTCATATTTGCGACCTGCAGTTTGATTACAAGCTTTACATGGACACACAGACAGACGGACGGACGGACGGACATTGTTAAATCAACTCAGAAAGTGATTCTGATTCGATCGGTATAATTAAAGATAGGTCTAGGTCAAATATTTTTGGTTGTTACAAACAGCAGCACAAAGTCATTATACCCAAACCACATAGTGGTATAGGGTATAATGAATTTTACGGATTATATAAACATGGATTTTTGATCTAAAAATTAATATATTGATTATTATTGGTCAAGAAGTTTTTACTATAGAGTGACGGCGTGTGATGTTTCTTCAAGATGTGATTAGTTTTTCCTATTACTGGATAAAACGTAGCATTAATTAATTTAAATCATTTTAGCCTTTAGCCCCAGCCTTTAACCTTTAGAATGCTAATATCTACTTTACGCTAACTTGCAAAGACACACTGTAAAAATTACGTTTATAAAAATTGTTGCGGAACTTTATTTCAAAATGCTGTAACTTATTTTCCAGTAAACACTAAATATGAGAAATTTAATACAACAAACAAAAATTTAATCATTAAATTGAAGTTATTGTTGTAAAAGTTGTTTTACATATTTACTTTTGTATATAACACACATTAAAATAAATAACCACCAAAGTTTATACATTTTAATTGCAAACGCATTTAATACCACATATTCTGCATTTGTTATTAAATACTTACATATAAACTAATACACAAAATAAGTAAAAAAAAAAATATATATGGCAGTATATACAGACTATATGATACCATATACCATTCGAGTCAAGAAAGGGAATTAGATCCAATATAGCTAATGAACTCAGCTATATGGACAAGAAGCATAAACTAAAATTTGAGTTTCAGTGTTATTCATTTGGCCTTCACATATGAAAAAGTTCATAAATGTTACTGGTTTTATATCGGTACTAGTTGGAAAAACGGGACGACATAGTTTATATTTGTATTACTTATTGTTGGGTGCTAGAAATACGCATGATAATCTAGACCTCACGGTACTCTAAGTCGATTTCATAAGAGTTATTTTTATGTAGGCTACGTCTAAATATGTATCGAGTTTGACCAGTATCACCATGGCCAATATAAAATTTTATACCAAGAATCATCTTATATCTGCGAACTGTATTTTGATTATGAGATTTACATGGACACACATGCAACATCGTTTAATCTATTCAATAAGTAATGGAGAATCGCTAGGTACACTATAATGTTGGTCTACGTCAAATATTTTTAGTAGTTACAAACATCAACACAAACTCATTATACCTTTACGATATAGTAATAGTAATGAATATAAATAAAATGTTTTTGTTGGCTAAGTTGATTATTTGTGCAAATGTAAATTTGGTGGCGACTTTGAAACCAAATTTATTAGCTTGGTAGTATGTAACCCTGAAAAAATTTATATTGTTATAGGTCTAGGCGATATATATGATACGCTACGTAATGAGTTTCTGTAATGGCACTTCGGTCCAAATAGTTGATTCCCAATTATTATGTATTGTTTATATGTGCGAATCTACTTTATATGGGAACTATGATAAAAACGGCCCGATATGCACTAAGAAATTGAATGTAAGCCATCATAACTTGCAACAAAAAATAATATGGATTAGAAATTAAAAAGAGATGCATATAAAAACTCCTTTTTGAATAAAAATTTATTGTATTTATACTAAAAATCAAACATAAAAGTGCAAACTCAATTGATTGGGCTAATCTTATGCAATCAGGAAAGAATACACACAGAAAACAGATTCATTGTGGCTACCGAATTTATTACCAACCGAATTGCGATAATGCTAATAACCGATTTACAGGTTCACGATGATTACAATTCTATTGCCTTAACAGTAAATACTTTATTATTATAGAAGATTGGCAGATGATATGAAATTTCTATTGATACAATCAAAAATACAGTTGTTCCACTTAAGACCAATTCGGTTGGCAAATATTTTTTCTGTGTGTACGTATTCAAAAATGTAGAAACTTTTCACAGCAAAAGTAACCAAATAATACGTCGCTCAACTTAAAAAATGAGATTTCGTATGCAGAATATATAATTTTAAAATCGGATTTTAAAATGGTTCTTTTGAAATCCTTCATGCATTCCTAATAATATTTTCAAAAATCATAGTTGTCCTTCTTTTTGGAAAAAGTAAGAAAATCAGCAGTTTGTACCTAAAACTTCAATTTCTTAGAATAATTTTCGTTACTGATTGGTAATATGCATGCACTCACATACTAATTAGACCAACTTTAATACAATTTAGAAGAGACATTTGTATGGGGGCTAGGTCTGCATTTACAGCAAATTTCAGCAATTGCATAGCGATTAGTTTATGATTAGACCCCAGTCGACTCTGAATCGCTTTCCTTAATTTAACATATTAAATGAGATTCAGTAATGCAAATTACATATATTAGACATGAATTTCCGCATATCTTATCCGAATATTAACGTTCGCAGCAGATTTCATTGCGGTATTTTATTTAAAAAACCGCAATACACGCATTTTAAATATTTTGTCGATAATTTGCTATATTTTTAAATGCCAACATTTATATTTTTAGATAAATAAAATATGTCTAAATTTTCTTTTTTATAGTAATCGTTCACTTTTTTGCTGCTGCTAATTTAAATTAAACTACAAACAAAAACTAAGCAGAACATTTTCAACATTAAAAAGTATCATACAAAAGGCATTTTTGCTAAATAACAGCATATAGAAGCACTTCTTCTTAGAAGGTTTGAAGACCCTTACCTTGTCTCCTTTGAAGTTGATTGGAAGTCGAACACAAAAAAGCAAAGATAGCTAAATAGGGAAACTTACCATGAGAAAAGAGAAAGTGAAAAGAAAAAAAATATTGGTTACCTCTTTATTCCTTAGCCGCCCGTAACCTATCGTTCAACTTATATTTAACGAACATCACACAATTAACCCTAATCGTGAATTAGGAAAATAATTCAATATTCTATGTGACTGTGACTGTCCACTAAAATGGTGGCCTAAAATGGTGAAGAAAAGTACCCGAACATATCACGAATGGCCAAGAGATTGCTTTGTATCCCAGCAACTTCAGCAGAATCAGAGCGGTGCTTTTCTATAGCTGGTAGTGTAGTAGTTCGCCGCCTCCATAATTTTCCATGGAATAGTTTGAAATTTGAAGAATGCAATGTCATCAAGCTTCAAAATATACAAACTTTTAGCAAGTCGCGAACGAAAATTTTTTGTAAAATTACATCAAACTTGAAAGAAAAGCAAATTTTAACACATATGTATGGAAATTGGCTGATGTTTTACGAGCAGAATTTCGGCAACAACACAACTACTGACGAAAATCTTTAAAATTTTAAGAACGTTATGTCCTCTTATATGTGTGCTATTTTAGAATTTATAAATTTGTAGCAAGTGTTCTTTAAATATGTTTTGAGAAAAAAATTTTAATAACTGATCTTTTTCGAGTAGTAGTTCGCCCACCCCCACACCATTCATCCCAGTGTTCCAATATTTTAGGAAAATAATGTGTTACTATAATGGACTACGATTTGTATTAATTTTTGCCATATACTTTTGAAAAATTTTTTGTAAATCAATGTCAAATTCCATGGAGTGAATGCTTTCATTCATTTGTATGGAAAGTGGTCGAGCTTTTTCGAGTAGTAAATAGTTTGTCCACCCACAATTATTGCCGGTAAGATTTGAAGTACTCTCCTTGCATTTTTAAATCTAAAAAATATAACTTTGGGCTATGTCATTATAAAAAATTTTCAGTTAAATTATTTCAAACATGAAATAAGAGCAAATTTTCACACTTTGGTATAGGAGGAGTCTGATCCTTTTCGAGTAGTAGTTCGTCCGAACCACAATTTTGGTCATATTACTTTTAAATTCGGTACACGTAATGAACTCACATTTCCAACTTTAAAAACCATAGATTTTCTGTAAATCGATGTAAAACTTGCATGGAGTGAATTTGTTCATATATTTGTATGGAAAGTGGTCGAGCTTTTTCGAGCAGTAATTCGCCAATGGCACAATTATTGTCGGAATACTTCGGAATTTTAAGAAGATTATCTTGATATATTTGCAACTACAATAACAAAAAAAATTTAGCAAATCGTGAACGAAATTTAAAGTTACCTCAAACTTGAAATAAGAGCAAATTTTCACACATTTGCATAGAAAGTGGCTGAAATTTTTCGAGTAGTTGTTCGCCGAGAGCTCAATTTTAATCGGAATAGCTTAATTTTTTAAAAGATTCATCTGTGAATAAGGTCAATTGCAAGCAGTAAAAGGAAAAAATAATTTTTTTTTATTTTTCGTCGAGTAGTAGTTCCTCCCAAGGTTCAGAAAATACACACATGAAACACACAATGTTCTGTTCAAAAGCAGCCAACACATATCTTTATTTTCATATCAATTATGTGCGTTTCTAAATTTTCTACGGTGCCCAACACAACCATGACTGTGTTCGTTTTAATATTTCGTTATTTACACGAACATTTTTGTATCACATACTTTTTGTTTCAATCACACATAAAGCACACATTTCTGAGTGTTGCTTTATTTGAAGTTCATGTTCTGCTACGTGTACTGAAAAAACAAACAAAACATGTACAATAAACAGGTTCGAGTTCAGTTATATTTTAAGTCGTGTTGTGGCTCGTGTAGTAAGAAAAAACAGAACATGTACAATAAACAGGTTCGAGTTCAGTTATATTTTAAGTCGTGTTTAAAATATAACTGAACTCGAACCTGTTTATTGTACATGTTGTGTTTTTTCTTACTACACGAGCCACAACACGACTTAAAATATAACTGAACTCGAACCTGTTTATTGTACATGTTTTGTTTGTTTTTTCAGTACACGTACCAGAACATGAACTTCAAATAAAGCAACACTCAAAAATGTGTGCTTTATGTGTGATTTAAACAAAAAGTACCTGATAGAAAAATGTTCGTGTAAATAACGAAATAGTAAAACGAACACAGTCATGGTTGTGTTGGGCACCGAAGAAAATTTAAAAACAAACATAATTGATATGAAAATAAAAATATGTGCGTGTTGGTCTAAGTTATGTTTGTTTACATATATGTACGAGTTTTTTATTCAGTGTGTGTTTTTTTCTGAACTCTGGTTCCTCCAAGCTTCAGCTTTTGGCGGAATACTTTGAAATTCGAAAGACGTGTTCTCTTTGTATGTACTGCTCTAACGAGTATAATTTTTTGTTGAGTCATTATGGAAAATTTTCTGGACAATATCATCAAACTTCAAATAAGAGCATATTTTCACACGTTTGTATAGAGGGTGGTCAATATCAGTCGAGCAGTGCTATACCGACGCCACAATTTTTGTCCGAGTGGCTTAAATTTTTTTATGAGTAATCAATGAATATTAATGTGGCCCTTCAATGTATGGGCAAATTTAAAACTCAACTATTCCAAACACGCAGGTCATTTTTGTGTGAGGTCAGGAGAAAAAAAATGTGTACAAAAATTTGGGCTCGATCGGTTGAAAATCCGCGTGCCGCACGAGGGTTAAAGTTCGTGAGAACGAGCAAAATTTATAAAAAGAAGCTCATAACTACTCAGGGGTCACCACTATGGAGGTAAAAAGTATGAGCAACCCCCATTATTTTTGTATCCCCAATATTTCTCTAGAACAAACTTACCCCCTATCTCCAACCTTTAAGGGTGTACCCATACAAAAAAATAAAAAATTACAGGAAAATGTACCAAAATAGAAAAACAAAATATATGAGCATTTCAACGAGAATTATTCCTATGGTCTCTGATTTTGATAAAATTTGGTGACTGTGCTTGGAATCGAACGCATATATCCAAAACATTTTTTATTTTTTTTTTTTTTAAACTGTGGCAACCCCGAAGCTTTGAAGTATTGTAAAATTAGTTGTTAGGACATCATTCAGAAAGCAATAACTTTTGTTGTGTAAGAGAGATTTAAAAAATTCTTTTTGCGTAAAAATAGCGAGAGTTTTGGGGTTCTGATATTTTATAAAATAAAATATATAAAATTAAAAAAAATATATTTGTAATATATGCGTTCGATTCCAAACATACTCACCAAATTTTATCAAAATCGGAGAACATTGAAGTAAAATGGAAATGTTCATATACAATTATTGCAATAAAATAAAATGGTTTATTGATGCTATTTATTTATGTATAACATAATTATTAATGCTCTAAATTAAATTACTTTTGCCAAAACTCTGATATTTTTTGCGATAATCACTGACAACTTGAATTAAATATTGCTTCTCCTCTTCGTTCCTTCACAATATTTTATTGCAGTCCTCCATCATTTTCACACCTCTCTCGGCGGTGTCGTTTACAACGTGAATTTCGTCGACAATTTCCAACTTCAACTTCTTCTGTGGATACATTTTTGGTAAAAGAGATGCAGTTTTCGATGCATATTCTCCATATTTTGTAGAATTGACATTTTCTTTGCAGTTTAAAACATTCAAGATCGTTCCCAATCTTTTCACGATTTGATTGTCAATTCCAGTGATTCTAGTTACTGTCTCATCATTTTCAAAAAATCTCATAGAAGTGTTTCCATCGTTTGAGTTACCATATCCGTGCTTGGGACAGTCTACTTTTAGTCCAACTTGTTTAAAAAAAGCATCCTGTATTTGCTTCTTTCTGATCTTTTCCTTATCCTTTATTGATGTATTTTCATCGAAGTTTTCCTCCACTTGTGGTAGAGTATACGCCAGTTTTAGCAAGAACTCCATACTCCTTATCCTTGCGTGCAATGATGACATTCCATATTCGTAATTCTCCTCGTTTGTAGAATCGTTTAAATTACCAAAGTTTGCAAATCGGGCATGACAATGTTGAGGTTGTTCCTGTCAGTTCGTTTACGACTTTTCCGTCAACCATGATCAGGTGGAACGCGTTATTGCATTCAATATATTTTCCTTCTCCAATTTGCAGCTTTGTAGGCTTAATCTTGCTTATTTGTTCTTCAATGTCCTTCACCGTGGTCCTTATGAGTTGTGCCGATTCCCTTGCAAACTGAAACATTATTGGTCGGCAATAATGCACTGATGACGAACGTGGATTTTTCCAGTGTAGGGAAACATCAGATTTTAGCCGCAAAGGAACAACAGATGCCATAAACATATTTCCGTCCGATATTGTAGCGTCATCGGAAGATATCCTTTGCTTATAAACGCTTTGTCCGGATGATCCATCGCGCCCCATTTGCAGATCAATGTCAGTTTCTCAGGAAGAAGTTTCACCTCAATTTCAGGAAGACTCTCCAACAACCATTTTGCTGTATGACCCATGAGTTCCTGCAGATTTGCTTTCACAGAGACTTCCGTAAACTCCGTATGCAGTGGTCGTGAATTTATTTTGGCTTGCGTAATATGCTTGTATCCTGATAAAACGTCAGCCCCGTGTCGCATCAACGATGCCCGTAGTATCTCATATTTTTGGAAAGTTGTAAGTCCATAAACAAGGCCAAGGCTTCTTCGGAACCATACTTTTTAATGTGTGCGTTTGTGGGCGTGGGAATGCTTTCCTTAATCCTTTTTAGTCGCAGTGGGCTTGCATCAGCAACAGATTTTGTAATCTGCGACCTAACTCTTTCCCTATCCTTTGTATATTTAATAGACAGCGCGTCCGATAAATGCTTCGTGGTCAAGTCATTGGTGGCATCGGCAAGTTTCCTCTTTCTTGTGAAAATTGAACACCCCTCAATAATTTTTTTTGGCCTTCCTTTTGCTCCTCTGGTTGATGTGGTGGGTTTATCTACTGCCAATATATCCATGATGGTGTCTTCATTAAGCCAGTCCTCGTATTTGGAGTTGAAGTTCTGAATGGTTCGATTAGATTTCACCCATTTTGCCTTAATATTTGCATATATCAGATAAAAATTATCTATATATATAAAATTCATTTTCTGTTTGTTTGTTTGTTTGTTTGTTTGACCGCTATACAAATTTATATTTTTCAACGGATTTTCCTGAAATTCTGTACACACGATCTCTGTACGCCAGGAAAGGTCGCCATATACTTTTTACTGGCCACGCCTACTTTTACGCCCACTTTTTATGTAAAATCCATTTTCTGTTTTATTCATATTTGTTCACTATACAAATTTTATTTTATCTTTATTCTCTGAAATTCGGTACATACGATCCCTGTACTCCAGCTAAGGTCGCCATGTGCTTTTTATCAACCACGCCTACTTTAACGCCCACTTTTTGTATACAATTCATTTTCTGTTTTTTGGTATATTTGTTCGCTATACAAATTTTTATTTTTCAACGCATTTCTCTGAAATTTGGTACACACGATCTTTGTACCCCAGACCAGGTCACCGTGTGAATCTTGCGGCCACACCTACTTCTACGCCCACTTTTTGTGTACAATTCGTTTTCTGTTTTTTGGTATATTTGTTTGCTGTAGTAGCTGCAAGGAAGCGACGCGCGGCGCGCGGACGCGGACGCGACGGATGCGGACGCGACGCGCTCGCGGAACACAGCTCAGCTAAAACATCTTAATGACCTGAAAAATATATCTTGGCGATTAAAATAAGTTGACAACAACTGCGCGGCAGAACAGGTATGGCCGCCAAACGTGCGGAAACGGCGCGCGGCGAACGAACGCGGACGCGACGTGCTCTCGGAACACAGCTCAGCTAAAATATCGCAATGCTCTAAAAAATATGTTTTAGGAATTCAAATAAGTTAATGATAACTAAGCGACAGTACGGGTAGTACCTGCGAGGAAGCGGCGCGAGGCGCGCGGAGCGCGGACGCGACGGATGCGGATGCGACGCGCTCGCGGAACACAGCTCAGCTAAAATATCGCAATGATCTGAAAAATATGTTTTAGGAATTAAAATAAGTTAACGAGAACTAAGCGGAGGCACGGGTAGTAGCTGCGAGGAAGCGGCGCGAGGCGCGCGGACGCGACGCGTTCGCGGAACACAGCTCAGCTAAAATATCGACCGCGGACTCGGACGCGACGGATGCGCACGCGACGCGCTTTCGGAACACAGGTCAGCTAAAATATCGCAATGCCCAAAAAAAATGTTTTAGGAATTAAAATAAGTTAACGAGAACTAAGCGGATGTACGGGTAGTAGCTGTGAGGAAGCGGCGCGAGGCGCGCTCGCGGAACACAGCTCAGCTAAAATATCGCAATGATCTGAAAAATATATTTTGGCGATTAAAATAAGTTGACAGCAACTGCGCGGCAGCACGGGTGTGGCTGCCAAACACGCGTCGCGCGACCGCTAACTCGGACGCGGCGGATGAGCACGCGACGCGCTCTCGGAACACAGCTTAACTAAATTTTCGCAATGCTCTAAAAAATATGTTTTAGGAATTAAAATAAGTTAACGAGAACTAAGCGGCAGCACGGGTAGTAGCTGCGAGGAAGCGGCGCGAGGCGCGACGGATGCGGACGCGAGCGCTCGCGGAACACAGCTTACCAAAAATATCGCAATGATCTGAAAAATATTTTTTGGCGATTAAAATAAGTTGACAACGACTGCGCGGCAGCACGGGTCTGGCTGCCAAACGCGCGGAAGCGAACGCGACTCGCTCGCGGAACACAGCTTAGTGAAATGTCGTATGATAAATTTTATCTACGTATGTGAAATAATTACCTGTTGATCAAAATAGGCAACACATATACTATAAGCAGTTGCTTAAAGAAACCTTGCGACACATTATTAAACGTCGCATTAGTCTTTAATTTCTGAAGCTTGAATTTGACGTCTCTGCTCAATGATGATCACTTATTGAATGAATTAATTGAATTTTTAAAAGTTTTGATTCCTTTAATTTGCGGCCCATTCCGTTTTATTTGATGTTTATAAATAAACTGAAAAAAAAAAACTTTAAGCAGTTTCGCACCTTATTTTTGAAGCATTTTTGCTGCAGCATCTTATAAAAAACTTATAAATTAAAAAACCAAAAACTTTTTAATTGAAATAAAAAATGAATTTACTGCCCATACAAATTTTTGGGAGAGAGTTCATTTTATTGGGGAATTTGTTAATTGGGTACTAAGTACTCAGCGCCCGGTAAGCATAGTGAACCATTTTTCAAGTCAAAGGCCTTTTCATCCCGGGCAAGACCGGGTAAAAACAGCTAGTTTTTTATAATTTCGCTTCTCTCAATATTTCCGTATAAGCTATCAAGTTGTTCTAAAGCAGCTTCCGTGAAAAACTTTGGTGTTTTTGACCTTCTAAACAGTTCAAATAATTTTAAATTGTTCAACGCCATGTTTTCAGTACTTAAATTGTTTAACGCCATGGTTTCAGTACTTGTTGCGCCAACTTTCAGTCGTAGACTAATCCAGGCATTATGCTTACTTTGCAATATATAGGCTTATGCTACCATGCCTAAATATTTACCTGTTCCCTGCATACATATGGATTTAGGTTGAATTATGCAATTTTGATATTATGCTCGTGTCTAAATAAGATGTGTGCCTACCTGGAGGGACCATAAGTCAATATTGTTCTTGACCATTTGTACTCCAAAGTAATTTTTAAGTGAGTTGCGTACCTGCGAATTTCAATGAGTAGTTTTTTGTGCATCCTGTGTCTGTAACAGAATATTGGGAGTAGACTTTGGCAGAGGCTCACAGGTAGACACCCGACTTAAAATGCAATTTTCAAACTATTAGATCAAATTACTGTCAGTCAAAACATGTAAGGGATGCACGCCATACAATTTCTGCAACCATGTCTTTTTAACCTCTTTTACCTCTAGAAGCCAAACGGGCACGTACGGGCAGATAAAACCTTTTGAATTATGTAAAGAAATAATCAAAGAACATGTTTTGCAAATATAGAAAAAATATGGATTTTTTTATTATCCGTCAAAGTTGAAAAATAGTAAAAAAACGGATAGTTTTAAATACTGATTTACCAGGAGAAACACAAAGCAAACAGTTAATTTTTTTTATCATTATACATTTAATAGATACATCAATCAATACAAATAAAAAATAAGGTGATTCGTTACCTCTTTTTCGTGATATTACACCTGAAATCGCAACAAATTGACTAAAAATTGTGTGTTTTTTTGAAAACCGAATGTCGGTCAACTTTGAACGGTTATATCTTCTAAACTAAAAACGTGATATTATTAAGAGTAGCATATTTGAAATCGCTGAAAAGTTTCCTATAACATGGGTTTATTCAAAACTTCATCGGCGCACATGAAGATTTTGATTTTTGCAACCTCGTTTGCTCTATGGGCGCCACTGTGCGTCGTGGCCACGTTTCCGACGGATATCGTAAAAATTCATGCGGCAAGTTGAAGCGTTGGAAAAAGTTTTTAGTTTTTGAGGTTATGAAAGCGCTCAAGTTATCGACAAAAATTGTTCATTTACTTCTGCAAATTTAACCACAATTTTTTTCTTACTACTGATAGGGCCTTCAACATCTTCAGAGCTACCAGAGGAACCACAATCATCATCTTCTTCTCCAGTTTCTTCATCAGTATGTTTTTATAGTTGGACTACCCTTTCTTTTATTTCACGGCTTTCTTCTCCGTCCTTTATGTACATAATAGCCAACACTTTTCGTTTTATGTCACACGAAACATCTGAATCAAAAAAGGCTGGATCTATAGCCTCCTCCGCTAGATACCACAAATGTCTGATAAACTTTGTTACCATTATTTTTGACAATTTCTCACCTAAGTCTGCATATAAGTGAAGAGCTTTCAAAAAGTTCAAGTCCTGAATCGGCGCTTTGACAGCTTCAGTACAGTTATACTTTTACGTACAAACGAACAATAAATATACAGCCATCTCGAATTCCATCCAATTGTGACTTTGACTGTTTAAATTGGTCTCTGAGCATAAATATTTTCAACGAGTAGATTGCCTTGGACATCCATCGTGCGTGGTGAATGGGTATGAGTTGCTTAAACTTATATTCGCCCAAATCGCCGCCAAGGAATAAAACAACCAATTCCAATAGTTCCTTATAGTCGTTGCGACGTTGTATTTTCTGTTGCTTGGCCATGCAAAATGTAATGATGTCATCTGCAGTTATTAATTTCGAAACAACGATTTCATCGCTTACTCCAGTTTCAAATGACTTTTGAGTAACATTTTCCCAATTTAGCGGGAAACGCCGAAACAGGCCAACATCTGATGCAGAAGTGTTTCCAATTTTTTCTTCGAAAACTGCTCTTAGCACCAATTGGTATATGTGATGCCGACACTGTAGATACATCAAATCTCTCTCTAATAACTGTTCAAGTAAAATTGCAGCTCCTCCGAATTCACCAATGTTTGACGATGTCGTATCAAAAGACATTGCTTGAACTCGATTCGAAATCTTCCATTCTACCAGTAGGTATTGAACAGCCGCTGCAATGTTTTTACCTTTTCCACAATCTAGTTTTGGAATGCTTAATATTTGTTCCATTTCTCCATTAGTAACAATAACTGGAAGGCGATCAATCTTATTCTTTCCTGTAATGTCTTCCAGTATTTTGCCATCCCAATGCACTACAAAAAATGCTGCTTTCTTTAACTGTAATGGAAAAATATTTATATTAATATTGAAAATAAATAGGTATAGAAGAGTAATATTACATATAAGTTCTCCTTTACAAAACCAGCTATTTTTTGTCGATTTGCATTACGGTATCTTTGAACTGACAAGCGATTCAATACCAAATTTGATACGTTGTGGCCACGCCCTTCAGCTGCAGTCATTAAATGCATTGCATTTCGGTCTTATATCATGCATTTGTCCAAAGCAGAAACGATCCGTTCATTGATAAATGACTGTGTTCCTCTTTTTACAATTTTCCAAGTCGACGGTAGAGCGTCCACTTCTCATTCCGTTCCACCATCGCCACCATTGTCTGACGATTCGGTAGATGATATTACTTGCACTGTAGTGGAATAAATATTGAGTACAAATAATAAAATTGTGCGTCTTCTGCAATTTACAATAAGGTATAAGGTTGATAAGGTATTAATTTCAGTAGTCGCTCTCATATTCGCCGTTGTTCTTTTGTCGCTCCTCGTTCAATTTTACTTTTTTCAATGCCAACTAGAGCCATGTCATGCCAATCATGCTGCCTAGGCGGTCGTTTTTCCTCTGCGCAAGCAATAACTCTATATCCTCCGGTATTGTAATCGTTGTAAGTGCATTAATATGGGCAATAACGAAGAGGTCGTCTAATTCTTCGACAAACTTTTCTTCTTTTACCTTATGAGCCGGTCCTCCTCTTGTTGCGCTCTTGTTTAATTTCCTCCAATCCTGGTACAATTTGTCAATTTGTTTTATGATGGCAGATTTGTCTCGCGTCGGAATTCACGCCTTATCCCAGAAAACGAGCACTTCGTTTGCAGCCATTGTTATACTTTTTCGCACTTCCAATTTTAGTGTACGAGTGTTAAAAAAAAATACACCAAGAACTTCTTTCTTAGACGACAATTTTGATGCCAACAGCTGCGGAATAACATTTTCAATCAAATAAATGCTGGGTTGTTGCGATTTCAAATTACTTTTTTTCATACATGATGCCATTGAAAATCAAATGCTCACCTGCTATTTTTTTTTAATGTAGTTTTTATCTTTTAGTTTTAAATGTTTTATTTTCCTTTTACTTCACTTTTTTATTTCACTTTTTGCTGGGTTGCTTTTAGTATGAATTGAAATGATGAATTATTCACTATCACAACACATAAGAAAGTTTAAACTAACACTGCTTAGCTTTAATTTTCCGCTCACAGGTTGTATGTTTTAATTGCAAATGTCAGAGAACAACTAGAAGGTCAATACGTGTACATAAAAAAAACGCATCTAACATAAACAAAAAATTTAAACAATAATTCGGGGATTCCACAAACTAAAAAAGTATAACAATAAACTTAGCGATAATTCAAAGTTTCGGGGTTGCCACAGTTTTCAAAAAAAAATAAAAAATAAAAAATGTTTTGGAAATATGCGTTCGATTCCAAACACACTCACCAAATTTTATCAAAATCGGAGACCATAGAAATAATTCTCGTTGAAACGCTCATATATTTTGTTTTTCTATTTTGGTGCATTTTCGTGCAATTTTTTTGTTTTTTTTTTTGTATGGGGTTGAAGACAGAGGGTACGTTTGATTTAGAGAAATATTGGGGATACAAAAATAATGGGGGTAGCTCATACATTTTACCTCCGTAGGGATGACCCCTAAGCTTCTTTTTATAAATTTTGTTCATTCTCACGAACTCTAACCCTCGTGCGGCACGCGAATTTTAAACCGATCGAGCCCAAATTGTTGTCAAATTTTTTTTTCTCCCAATCTTACACAAAAATGACCTGCTTGTTTGGAAAATCGAAAAAACAATAAGGGTCACCTTAATGAATATAGTCAATAACAAGCAGTGAAAAAATTTGATATTTTTTACACTTTATGCAAAATTTTCGATTTTTTCGAGTAGTTATTCTCACATGCCAACATTTTTGTCTAAATGCTTTGAAATTTTAAAAACATATCCTCTTCACATATTCAGATTAAAATGCTAAAAGTGTTTTCCAAGTGTTCTTGAATATATTTTTGTAAAAATGCATCAAACATATACGAAGAACATATTTTCATACATTTGGGTGGAACGTGGATGATCCTTTTCGAGTAGTAGTTAGCCCACTCCATAGTTTTTATCAGAATGCTTCAATATTTCAGGAGACTATTCTACCAATACAACTGACTTCAAAATATGTAAAATCATACCACATATTTTTGGAAATTTTTTTCCAAATGACGTCAAACATCTATGAAATTGATATTATCATACATTTGCATGGAAAGTCGTCGAGCTTTTTCGAGTAGTAGTTTGCCCACGCCAGTGAGACACTCCAACTCAAGTTAAAATTAATGATGATATTCCTGGCATCTATACGATTCTAAAAAGTATACATTTGTTATACCAAATACCTACATTTAACTTTTTGCATGCTTTCAAACATGAAAAATGTTAATTTTTACTACTCGAGCTACTCGTTAAGCTCGAATAGGTCAGTAACTACTCGAGCAGCTCGAGCAATGGGGAGCCCTGTTGTAAACTACTATTCAATAGGACTAACCTTGGTGCGAATTTCATTCCGATCGGAAGACATCGGTTTCAATAGTTAAGTCGCTTGATATGAAACCCCCCATATATTAAGCCCCAAAAATATGTTTGATTTTGATACTGCTTAAAATTAAATATAATCTTAACAGAAAGTGACAAAAGTTGTAAACTAATCACATAAGAAAAGTAATTTCAATATTTTATTTGAAATTACATCAAATTATAAGGTCACAATGAAACAAAATGAAGAGGAAATATTTTTCGTATGTTAGTAATGATAAATTATGTTATTAACAATTTATCATTATTATTTATTTCAAATATTTTATAAGTTTTTATTTTGCCTTCTTTAGCTATTAAATTTTGTTGTAAGGAGTTTTTATCTGTTAATAAAGAAAAATTAACAGAAATTACAGTCAATATTACGCTTCTGTTAAATCTTTTTAATGTTATCTATATACTAAAAAAAATTATGAAAACTAAAGTCAGTCCGTATGGCCGTTCTATTCGGCCGATTTCCTTCATTTTTTTTTTTTTTTTAATGAAAGTTATTTAGACACAGATATGTCATCAATCATTGAAATTTACTCAACTCCCACCTTACTCTAGTTATACTCAAACACAATGCTACCCTGTACATTTCTTATGGGACACATTCACTCAAGCAATTCGAATTCTCATACCTCCTCTTCGAATGAATGGATCTTGAATGTTTCACTCTGAGAACACTTAGTGGATCAAGCTCTTTCTTTTGAGCTATTACCTGTTTAAATTCGTTGAGTTTGAGGAAAGTTATGCGTGCACAACCAACTTTACATTCAATTTTTTCAAGATTTTTTCAAAATTTTCCTTCACTCAAACCTCTATAACCAGAGTTCTAATTAACGTAGGCTGTTGACACAAGTCCAAAAACACTCAATCGATCAACCTCTTTCGTTTTGAGCTATTAACTGTTTAAATTTGTTGAGTTTAAGGAAAGTTATGCGTGCACATTACAATAATTGCATAACACATACCCTGTGTTGAATTGTGAATTGCCAAAAATTTTAATACCTTTAGGTGGCATACAAGGTGTCCTTTATTTCTGTGTGTTCAACAAATATTTATAATGAAACAAACTTAATGATTTAAATAGATTAAAAACATTGCAAGAAATAAATTGAATGATAAAAAAAGTTTCCTAGAATATGCACTCGAATTTGGAGGGCTGCACTCTACTAGTAAATTATTATTTTATAATTGACTCACCACATTTTATATTCACTGGACCACTGCAGGCCTGAAGTCGAAGGGTTATTTTGGTTAATCATTTGAAAAAAAATACAGTGTGCGATAAAACATATGCACGAGCTTGTGGTTTACACAATATGGCTTAATAACAATGACAAACACATTTGGGTTTCTAATTATTTTAGTTATTTATAAAATAAACTAACTAAATTTACTAAAACAAAATAAAAACAAATAAAATTTGTTTTCAAATATAAAAAATTTCATATTAAATCTTTAATATAGTTGTTTTTTACGCGACAAAACAATATCACTTGCCATATCAAAACGTTAATCTTATTGTATTTAAACCATCCGTTCACGCATTTAGTCGTATTTCGTTGTCATGTGTCTAAGTGAAATTTCCTCCTCTGCATGTGGCAGCATTACACTTTTTAGAATATCCTTATACATTAAACTATCCACTACGCCATATATTTTCTGAGTTGGTCCGATCCCATGACCAAAACATCTCTTCCTCCATGTTTTAAGTTGCCTTGAGCATACCGATGATTAAGACGTTGTGTTTTAGGTCTGCGTACTAGCTTAAATCCATCAGGATTTTTTAAATTAAATTTCGACTCTTCAGAGAAAAGTACGGTCTTCCATTGGGTTGTACTCCAGTTTATGTGTTTTTGCAAACTCCATTCTAGGTAGTCTATTTTTGGCGGAAATAAATGGTTTTTTGCACTTCGGTATAGTTTTAACTCACCTTCAACAATTCGTTTTTGAATGGATGTCATTGAAACATTTACTTGCAATTGGTTTGCAACAGAACTTGCTAATATAAAGGGTTTACTTTTTATTAATCTCATGTGTGGGAGTCAATAAGCCTGAGTACAGAAACGGCTAATAATGTGTGATATCACCCTATGATTTATTCCAAATTTGTTTGCTTTTGTTTTGTCGCGATCAAACGGCGTTGTTGTAAATGTAATATTATTTCTTTCTGTTTTTTATTTCATTTTTATTTTATATTATGTCTTGTGTTATTAATAATGCTCTATCTTCATTATAAATAAATAAAAAAATGCAAAACCAATGAGTTTTTTTATGTAATTAAGCTATATGCTAGTAAGCACAAGCTCGTGCATATGTTTTGTCGCACACTGTATATCAGTCATTATCGCAAATATAACAAGTAAGAAAATTATAGTCGGTCTAGACCGACTAAACGATACCCTATACCAAGCGTTTAGAGACCCTATATCTCGGGCCCAACTAACTGGATATAGAAAATAAGCAAAAAGCAAATTTGAGTGGAATTTTTTTAATTTTTTCGGCTGCAGATAAGAAAAAGTTCATATCGGATGATATATCTATACGGGGACTAGGTCCAAAAATGGACCGATCCTGATCATGGTTGGTAAAGTCTCTTTTATTTTGCAAAAATATATACAAACAAAATTTGAGAAGAATCAGTGCAATATTTTTGTTTTTTAATAGATTTAAGTGAAGATCATGATTGGGGCCAAAGGGATCACTTTTGGACTCCTCATTAATGGATGTAATGAACGCATACAAACCCAATTTGAATAAGATCTATATGACAATTTGGATCTCATGGAAATTTATGTCGATTTCATAGGGGTAATTTGTATGGGGGCTAAGTCTGAACATGGACCGATTCTCACCAATTTCAATAGCGTTCATCCCATTGCCGATAAAAGCTTACATACCAAATTTCATCAAAATATATTCGTATTTGCGACCTGCAGTTTGATTACAAAGTTTACATGGACACACAGACGGACGGACGGACGGCCGGACGGACGGACATTGTTAAATCAACTCAGAAAGTGATTCTGATTCGATCGGTATAATTAAAGATGGGTCTAGGTCAAATATTTTTGGTTGTTACAAACAGCAGCACAAAGTCATTATACCCAAACCACATAGTGGTATAGGGTATAAAAATTTAGGGTATTGGTACGCCAATTATTCTTTCTGTCTTTAATACACTTGGAGTATGGCACTTGACTACATTGCCAATTAAAATTCTGCTGTTAAAATATTGTAAATGCCTATGTTTTAAATCTGCATCATAAGATCAAAGGAATATAAAAAGAAATAAATAAATAAGTAACGCCCAAAATGTAGTCAAGGGTTTTTAGATTCAAACTTCTAAATTGTAGTTTAATATTTCACCTGGATTTAACAAAAACCTTAACAATCCAACAACAATAAAATTAAATTTATTGGAAGGTAAAACAAAATATTTTCAAACCCTCTAGGAAATTTGTGTTCAGTAGCTCAAACTTAAATTTTTAGTAATAGATAGCAATAAGAAGTGATTGTGATCAATTGCATGCATCCTACATCTTTCGTTTTAAATATTACAAAAATTTTCATATCTATAAATTATATTTTGTTAGGAATCTGTACAGGAATAAACAATGTTTTTTTTTTTTGTTGTTTACATAAGTAGTTTTAACTGTCCATTTTTCAGTGCTCAAAATTGCAAAAAAGATATTCCTACAAGATATATCATGATATATGCAAATATGTATTGTATAAATAATTTATAAATGTCAATAACGCAAAAATTATCATCAATAAAATTTATGCACTCATAAATTTTAAAACCAATATCCTGATGTTTACATAAGTAGAATTTTACAGAGGGACACAACACATTTAAACAAATACAGTCAGACACACTTAACCATACATTATGAGTATATTTATAGTGAAGGCAGAACATAACCAGTCGGCATTTGGAAGATTGTTTTAACAAAAATCCAAAAATTCTCCCAGCTTAAAAATATGAATTGAAAGTGAGTCAAATATGAAAAACGCGAGTAGGATACCATTTTCTCCCGACAAAATACCGGAATATGATTATTTTTTCATAAAATGCTGGCTGGGTATACTGGTATAACATCACATACCGAATTGTTAAAAGGTAACGAGGCCGTGTGCGTATTTATACTACCTTGCCACCTAAATATGGACGATAATGCTTCTTAGTAAATTTTTAACATTGCGATCGACATATCCTCTCTTTAGTTAAAAAGAGACGACTCATTGTTATTTTCAGTTATATAAATTAAACTGCTGGAAGTATTTTAGTTTAAAAAGAATTAATTGTTGTGCGCTGATGGCGACACAACATTCGTCTTTATTGGTTATTCAAAATTTAGAAGCAATCATATTCTTAAAACCACCCTATTTTATATCAACAGGTTTGCTGATCACGCCATTGAGGTATTTTGTTGTCATTCTTTCTGCAATTGTATTATTGTAAAATGAGCTATTTTATACGTTGGCCCGTGCAATGCCGTTCAATGTTGTTGGTGGGAATTTACTACCTTACAGAATTTCTGTGTTTTGGTAATCACGCCGGATGACGCATGCAACGGTATTGTTCCGAAATAACTGTTTTGTTCGATTTACATAAAACGCAACGTCAGCTTGTGAAATAATTTTGGTATTTCTTTATGTGTGGTGTTGTTATCAGCGAAATATTTATTTTAAATATATTTTAATATATTTTGTATTAATTTATATACGTAGCAATTGCCCGAATTACACTTCGGCTTTAGGCGAGATTTAAGCAAGCAAACATAAAAATATTCTAAGTAAAATTTCACGTCTATCGGACTTTATCCTTACTGCTCCCCAATGATCACTTCCTTGATCATAGATGAGAAAGTTTTATTAACGACATCAATAATACCATTTTAACTGCAGACGAAAAGGAGCCATTTATTTGTATACTATAAATATCGCAATAACTGAAAATTGTTTCAACGAAAATTGCAAAATGTGAAATTTTATAAACATCAATAAATAAACTAAAGTTGAATTAAAGTTTCAAATATATTATTTTTACATCTATATAAACGGATCCCCATTAGAGCCAAAGTTATATAAATACGATAGTAAAAAATGCCCTAATAATGTCATTTCAACCAACTCACTATGCTAAAATAATAGACCCTTGTACTTTTTTTTGATTTCTTTCAGTTGTTATATCGCAAAATATACCAATCCTGATCATATTCGACAAAATCAAATATTTTTTTGCATAAACATCCACAAACCAAATTTGAGAAATATCTGTACAATATTTCAGCTTTCTGACAGATATATGTGAATATGAGAGCAATAAATAAGCGTCTTATTTCGGACATTTCTTTCCTTTGTTGTAAAGACAATGTATACTATACCGTGAAAAAGTGCTACCAACAATGATACTACCTCCAACATATTTGATGGTATTTTTATTTTTTTTTTTTTTTTTTTTGTAACGATCAAGAATATCTTTTTTTGTTTTGCTCGTTTGACAAAGCGAAAACTTTCGGAACTAAGAAAATATATGTTTATCTCAATGTTTCACAATATATTTATAAAATTTACAATTCATCAGTTCTGAAAGTACCTACATATAAAACAGAAAACGAGCTTTCTTGTTTTTTTTTTAGTTAATAAGAAAACCTTTCGCGCAAGTCTCCCAGTATATTATATATAAGATTATATTATATTATAAGATATATAATTATATATAAGATTGAATAGAATGAAACAGAAAGCTAAATTTTTTAAAATAAATTTTTGAAATATATAGTACGATTTTTTAAACTGTAAATACAGATAAGAATAATAAATAAAAGATAGCATTAAAAATCTAGCTTGTTCGAAAAAACTGCTTCAGCTGGTCCGGAAAATCAATTTTAATGGGTTCATCACTTTCGTGCTTTTTAACATATACAATCCCACGTAGTGTATAAGCTGCTGATAAACAATCATCTTTTTTTAGGCCTGCTGCAGTTTTAAAAATTCTATGATTGTGCGGGGTTAAATTTTCATTTATATAAAAAGGCTCACTACTTTCGTAGCCTGCATCACATAAACGTAGAGGTGATTTATTTTTGCGACGATATGCTGTAGCGACTTTAAGGAACATGTTTTTTTTATATGGAGAATCCAATCTTATAATAATAGACGGATCATTTACGTCTCGTATGCTTTTAAAATGTTTAACACGAAATATTGATTTGTAAATAGGCACTGCTATGTTTAATGTGCCACAGATATTTTCAAAAATATACTGCAAGTTTTTTCATAGTATGGTATACCTGTAATCCTAATGTCAGAAGCTATTACGGAATTCTCATGTGTTAATATTTTTAGCCTTAAATTTTGCACATCAGTGTTTAGCTGATTAATATCGTTGTTCACTGTCTCTAACGCAATTACTCTTTCATTTAATTGATTTATCTCTTTTTTCACATCATTTAATATTTCATTTTTTAGAACACTAAATTTATTTTCTATTTCAGCTATTAGGCTACTCTTATTGTTTTCAGTCATTGTTTTTATTATTTCTGATTGCTCTTTTATGTACTCATTTTGTTTGGTAAATTTGCTGTCCAGCCAATTCTACAAGCGACTGCGGTTTGTTGTATCATTTGAGTTTGAAAAAACCAGTTCTGAGAAAACGTTTGTTGATGAATCACTTAAATCTGCTTCAGGTTCATTTCTCTTTGATCTACGTGGACTCATGTTTTTTATTGTTGAGAGTTCAGGATAACTTGCTGTTGTTATTACTATTATGTTTTTTAATGTTCTTAGTTTGTTATTTGTGTTTTTTTTTTTTTTGTTCTGTTTTCTTATCACACTTTTTTGTGAATTTTTGTTACAAAGCATATATTGTTTGATAAATGTTGACTATTTAAATTGGATATTTTCTTTTCAGTTTTTATCGGAACTAATAAATGTTGTTTAATAATTTTAGTGTATTTTGAATCGGTGCGAAAAATTCTTTGATTAGGTATAAGTTTAGATAATGATGTATTTTATAATTCAAAGAAAACTGAATTATTTGAGGAGTTAAGAAAAAACACGTCCGATTGCTACTAGATGATGATGATAAAGAATAAACTCTCAAAAGAATAAACTCTCTCCACGAAAATTTGTATGGGATTGCGAAATCGCTTATATTTATACCCTATACCACTATGTGGTTTAGGTATAATGACTTTGTGCTGCTGTTTGTAACTACCAAAAATATTTGACCTAGACCTTTTATTATACCGATCGAATCAGAATCACTTTCTGAGTCAATTTAACTATATCCGTCCATCCATCCGCCCGCCCGTCTGTGTGTCCATGTAAACCTTGTAATCAAACTGCAGGCAAATATGAATTTATTTTAACGACATTTGGTGTATAAGCTTTCGTCTACCATTAGATGAGCGCTATTGAAATCGACATAATTTGCCATAAGATCCAAATTGTCGTATAGATCTTAGTCAAATTGGATTTGCATGTGTCTATTACACCCATTAATAAGTAGTCCAAAAAAAAAAACCTAAGGGACAACTCTTAGTCATAGGCCCCATATAGAGATGCTTCCCGATCTTCACTTAAATCTATAAAAAACTAAAATATTGCACTGATTCATCTCAAATTTTGTTTGTATATATTTTTGCAAAATACAAGAGACTTTACCAACCATGGTCACGATCGGTCCATTTTTGGTCCTAGTCCCCATATAGATATAGCATCCGATATGAACTTTTTCATATATGCAGCCAAAAAAAAAGCTTATTTTCTAGAGCCAATTAGTTGGGCCTTAGAGATAGGGTGTCGTATAGTTGGTCTAGACCGACTATAATTTTCTTACTTGTTTTTTTAAACTGTATTTATTTTGCAAACATCAAATATAATGGAATCGTCTGAAAATTAAAGGAATCAGAACTTTTAAAAATTGAATTACTTCATTCAATAAGTGCTCATCATTGAGCAGAGACGTCAAACTTATGGAAGTTTAAAAATGGAAAATGAATGCGACGTTCAAAATTGTGCCGCAAATTTGCTTTAAGCAATTGCTGGTAGTATGTGTATAGTAATTGTTGCTCATATATACGTACATAAAATTTATCGTAAGACTTTTAACTGAGATCCCGCGAGCGAGTCGTGTCCGCGTCCACGCGTTTGGTAGCCGTATTAGCGCTGGCGTGCAGTTGTCAATTTATTTTAATCGCCAAAATATATTTTTAATATCATTCCTAAATTTTAACTGAGCTGTGTTCCGAAAGCGCGTCGCGTCCGCTCGCAGCTTCCACACGTTTGTTGTCGTCAACATATTTTAATCGCCAAAATATTTGTTTCAGATCATTCCGATATTTCAGTTAAATTGTTCCGCGAGCGCATCGCGGCGCATCATGTCGCGTACGCGTCCACGCACCGAAATGATGCTATTGAAAAGAATACAGATTTTTAATACGTTTTTTGCAGGACAGCTATTGAGAGCAGTATGTGGAATTTGTTAATTTCTTTTGGGAACCATTTTTTTTTTTTAATTTGGGGAATTTGTTCATCTTGAAGTAATAAGTTAATTTTGTTTGTGAATGTGTTCATTTGGGACTAAGTACTAAGCGCCTCCTTACCATTGAAACTAACAATGTTTATGCGTGGATTATTTTGAGTGTATGACGTCTAAAAGTTGTGAATTTTAGTTATTCTAGAGCTCTGGGATATACAACATTTCTGGTCTTTCATTCTGGTGCATATACGAAAAGATTGTGCTGGCTCCTAACTCTGGAGCAGGCGACATATAATTGTCTATGAGAAAAGCAGGGAAATTCTAAGTTGATACCAGCTACCGTAATAGATTGTAATCTTATGAACGTTATGTTAGGAAAAACTTTTTGTATCTCTCGCAATGAAGGAACCAACTTACAAAAGTATTCCTGTAGGGATATTACAGTCGTTTCAGGAGATTCACATTCCCTGGGCTCAGCTTGTCTTATCCGTTGGGTCTCAAGACATTGTTGAGTCGTTTCAAGAGTTTCACATTCTATCGACTCAGCTTGCCTTGAGTAGATTCAGGCATTTCAGTTTCTCTTAACAAAGCTTGTCTTGATCTTTGGGCTTCAGGACGTTATTGGGTTTGCACAATTGCAAATAAATAGTCCTTTTTGCACCTTTACCACTCACTTATATAGTGAAAAAGATGAAATGGAAATATTTGTAACAGGTTGCTTTCCAAAAGTCGAGACGGAAATAAATGTAATACTTTATTTTTCAATGAAGTTAAAAAAGCGAGATGGAAATATTTGTATGAATTAACCTCTGGAGTAATCTTACAGCGATAGTCAACCTGAATCTGTTCACCCATAAAATAAATCTGCACTAATTTTGGGGTGTTACAACTCAGATAGTAAAAAAGGCAAGACGGGAATATATGTATTATGTTGATTTACAACATTTATATCAAAATGGTGTAAACCCAAGAGCAGTACGTAGGGAGATTTATGCACAAAATTTTAGGAAGTCTTTTGAAAAAACACCAAACACCAAAAGCATATATAGAAATTTAAAAAAGTAGGCGTGGTAGATAAAAAATATGACGACCTTGCCTGGGATATGAGAATAATGTGCAGTAAAATCGAGCGACACCCGTTTAAAAATTTTAAAAAGTGGGCGTAAAAGTAGGCGTGGGTGGTAAGAAGCATCTGCCGACCTTCACTATAGTACAGAGACCATGCGAACCAAATATCCGAGAAGTCCGTTGAAAAATAAAAATTTGTATAGCGAACAAATATACCAAAAAACAGAAAGTTAATTGTGTATAAAAAGTGGTCGCAAAAGTAGGTGTGGCTAGTAAGAAGCATACGGCGACCTTCCCTGGGGTACAGAGATCGTGTGCATTAAATTTCAGAGAAAGCCGTTGAAAAATAAAAATTTGTGTAGCGGTCAAACAAACAAACAGAAAATGAATTTTATATATATAGATTATCTTCATCATTTATTCGCTCAGAATTAGTTTTCGGAAAAATGAAAGTGTAGTGCTGTGGCAATACTGGTATTCCGTTGTCCAAGAGTTTCCCTAAATGGTTTTATTCGGGTGCACTTCTCTGATTACACAGTGCAACAGCCATTCTGCTAGTGAGAAATTCCAAGTCAGAGTGATAGTACTAGGACAGTATACTAAAACTTAATTTCTTTAGAACTAAACAACTATTGACGATTTTGCATTTCATTCTTCAGCAACATTTAAGCTAAGACTTATCATTATATGAATGCTTAAACGCATTAAATTAATAAGTACCTATAATATTAATAGGCTAGGTGATTTATTGTGACTGATGTTTTGTTCTACTGTTTTATCCCAATTTTGACCAAGCGTACATTATTTGAAAGGTATTTCTTTTTAGCCGATTTGCAGATTTACAGATTTTTAAATTTTTTACTTATTTTGAGTAAATTACATTTAAAGTTGCTACTAACACATACATAAAGTTATACAATGCTATTTGTGTGTTTATTAAATTTGTTAATGTGTTTGTAATAAAAAAGAGTCTGTTTTTTGTGTTGATTTGTGAATTGGCTATAATTGATTAGCATATTTTAGAGTCTTTATTTAATGCAAAAATAAAATTTCCTAGAATAAGTGCTCGAGTTTCGAGGGCTGGAATCTGATATTAATATAATTACGAGTGAGAATTATCATATTATCACTCATACGTCTAAAGTATTAACATAATCAATTATATTAATAAGAATTGCTATAAGGCGTATAAGTAATAATATAACAATAAGCCTTAGCTACAATTTTGCTGAAAAAATTAATGAAAAATCATCAATGGTTCTTGAGTAATAGTTGAAAAACTAAGCAAATAAACATCAAGAAAAAAATACGGAAGGTCATATTGTTTGTTTTGAGAACACCAAACCCTACACCAAACCCTACACCAAACTATATTGGCCTAGTACTTTCACCCTGACTTGGCATTTCTCACTGTGGTTAGGAACCCTTTTGTTCTCTGTTAAAAATAGCAAAACATCTAGACCAGAACTAAGCGATGTGGAATGCTCGAAATTCAATTTACAAGTGAAGATAAAAAAATATTAGACAATTATATCAAAGCATAAGAGAAAGTATACAAAAATATTAATACGCACATGTAGGTATGTATGAGTAAAGCTTGGAGATGTTGCTTTGTTATTTAAATGGGGTTACCATTTCAACACTTACCCCCAGATAATGACTCCGAAAGTATGCCAAAGTGTTGTTTGAATACCTCACAGTGAATGCTCGAGTTTTCACTTTACTTTGGAATTATATGTATTTCATCTTTAAAAAAGTTAAAAATTTTTTGTGTTCTAATAAAATGATAAACTTGCTATCTGCTATTAAGTTTGAAAAAATTTATAAAAAATTATGAACAAATTCTAGATATCACCGCCCTATTAAAGAATGGCTTTTATTTTGACCAACTATTATTTGTTGTTTTTTTTTTTTTTTTACTATCGTGTTTAAGCCATGAATAACAAATTCCAAAAAATACCAAGTATTTATACTGAAGCCAATAATAAAAGTAACGGTATGAAATTTTTTAAAGTAAAATGGAAACAAATTTATATTATTCTAGTAACCGTCTTCCCTATTGCATATAACTTTGTATAGACAATTACCTTTAATCAGATCTTCAGACTACAGTATTGGTTCATAATCTCCAGACAAATTTGATAAATCTACTAAAGGATAATTTTCCATGCATATTGAGAAAGTTATTGAAAGAAGCATTAAAGCAGATAATAATTGAAATTTAAAAATAAAAAAATTTGAACAAAAAAATATGTACTTATTTTTGTGTGCACTTACTTACTACGTAGTAGCATCTGGGAGATTATAAATGATTGAATGCAATTTAAGCATCATTTATGAGTCGTATATTTTGTAAGTTACATACACATATAGACTCATATATATCATCCGTTCATACATTTTGAACATTGCCATAGTATTAATAGAGCATAAAATCAAATACATACATACGTTATATTCGTGTCAGTTTCTCTTTAACAAAATTTCATATGAATAGTTTTGGAGACTCCTTGGAAAAAAAGGTCCGCATTCACTTAAATCTATAAATTTTCTAAAGTAAAGTTGGATTAATATTTTGATGCTTCAGATTATTCTTATTTTCATCAGCCATAAGCAGTTGTCCAAACAAGTTTGGATACAAAAAAATAATAAAACAAAAAAAAAGGATTCATAACTTTTATTATTTTTAATGTTACTTGTAATATTAGCCTAAGAAAATCGCTTAAAAATTTGAAATTACCTATAATTGAATTACTAGTTACCAACATTTAAATTTAGTACTCGTTGCAAGAAATATCGAAACTTACATTCAGCCGTTTCAATTTTTTTAAACCGAGGTATTAAAAAATTGAACAGCAAATTCATAGGTCACTTACAATTTTGAATTTCAACGAGATACATCGCTTGAATATTGTTAAACAAATTCTAAAAGAATTTAAAGTATTAAACATCAGCCTTTTTTCCTTAGAAAGGCAATTCCAACAAGGTGAGCATCCCAAATTCCCCACACATTTAAAGTTAAATAAAAGAAACTAATTTTCCCTTTTTTTCTTTTATTTCCCATAACCCCAATTATAATTACTCCTAATCGAGTAATTATAAAAAAATCTCTTTTAGATTGGCCCCCCATCTAATTGTTACATCTTCAGTCCAAAGAGATTTTTAATATTGTTAACCCAAAACAATACAGCAGTATTGTGAAAAATTTACAAAGAAACAAGGAAGATACTATTAAATGGTCTAGACTGATTGTATCCAAGTAATTGGATGTAGAAAATATGCACAAACCAAATATGAGTGGCATTGTTAAAAATTTCTTGCCAGCCATTATGAAAAAATTCATATCCAAAGCTATTTTTATATGGGTACTAGGTCGAGCAATGAACCGATCATATCCATATTTTCTAAAGTGGCTGTTTTTTATTTTTTTAAGATTTAAATGAAGACCAGAAATTGGCACTATATGGGGGCCAAATTTGATCGAGATATATATGATAACTTGGATCTTATTGCAATTTATTTCCATCTCATAGGTCAAATATCTTTGGTTGAAAGAAACATCAGCACGAAGTACTTATACCCTAACCACATAATGGTATATGGATAAGACTAAATCGACAAAACTGGTCAGATGACGAAATACAGAGTGTCTGCTGTAAAATGAAATCATAGAATCGGACTATACATATATCGATCATTTATCATTTAATCTTTAAAAATTGCAATTCAGTTATTGCAGTTATTTTAACGTCATTATCTGCTTTTCCTTTTATACTTTTATGAGTATTATATTATGATATGCTAAAATTGAATTTTCCATTGCAAAATGGATACCTACGAATGGAGTGTGTATACATATATAAGTGTGCATGAAAAGTTCTAAAATAAATGGCATAAAAAATATCATTAAGGTCAGTTATTAAGATGTGCAGTAGGGCGGTTCATAAAATAATAAATTGGATTTTGTAATGGGCCAACCGCAATTTATATTAACCACCATGAAAAAATAACGCATGATTTTTTTCAAAATTTTTAAGAAAGATTTAGGGGTCGCTACCGGATCCAAAACATTGGAATTTTTGATAAAAATCGTCGCCTCTATTGCTTTTTTCATATGTATGTATAAAAAAAATATATATATATATATATATTTTTATGATCACTTTTATTGAATGATATTTGTAAAACAGAACGTATAAAACTTTTTTCTGAATCGTTTTCTGAAACGATTTAGCAACTCTTGTCCGTCCGTCCGTCTGTTCTTACAGGAAACATGATGAAAATTTTAAAACATTGAATACTAGATATCTGTTTACAGTTGTCTTTAAAATTAAGAAAATTATTTTAAAAAAAATGCTGCAAGCGCATCCCCTTCCAATCCCCTCCCCAACCCTCCTTTAAATTTTGTATATATGTTTTTCGGTCTCTATTTATACAATGGTACTAAAACCCCTCGAATAAAAGTTTAGCAAGCATATTTTTGTATATAAAAAGATTATTTAAGATTTATTAAAATATAATCGTTTAGAAATCCTATATTAAAAATCTTTAGTTGTATTTATTCATTACAAATGTATAACGAAAGTAAAAACAAATATTAATCAATTAAAAAAAAAAAAAAAAGATGCAGTCCATTTATGAAACTTGTTCTGATAGACATAAAATATTTATATTTTACCTTTAAATATTAAGCATATTAAGCTATTTAAAATAATTATTTGAGCAAAGTTGATTTATTTGAGTCTGGGTAATTTTATCTATATTCTTTCACCAATCACAATAAATACTGCTTTTGCTCTTCATTGTTGGTATGTAGTTTATTATATTCTTCCATCAGTGCCAATCCTCGTTCTGCTATATCGTTAACAACTCTCATAGAACGAGCTATGCCTCTATTATTTATGTAATCCTCATCTTCTTCCCACGATTCAACGTTTTTCTTTATGAAATTGGATGAAATGCCGGTTTTGCTAAAAAATCTTAAAGTATTTTTGGAAACAAAGTCTTCTAGTTGTTTGTTAGTTATTAGGCTGGCGTCTAATGTTATTCTTTTCGACGGGTTCTCAGGTCCTTCAACATCTAAAGCGTCCACCGTTTTCTTTTTTGTATCAACAGAAACTTGGTCGTCAAAAAAAGCAATTGCGACGAACTCTTCTGATAAATGCAAAGATGACCAATTAATTTTTTAACGGCTACAGTTCCAATTAACGCATTTACTTCATCATAATTTTGTAGGTCCTTTAATAGCTGTATATTATTTCTTGGAGCATAAGTCGCTGAAGGGGCTACAAACTAATATTTGACGTAAATTGTAACAACAAATATACAACAAATATATTGATTCTGCTTCACTTGCATTAAGCCTGAATTCATTTCTAAATAAATAAATCTTCAAACAATAAATGGCTTTGGCCATCCATCTTGCTTGGTGAAGACCTCCAGGTGCTCTGAAAGAAATTCCATTTTCGGGAACACCTCCTAGAAATATTAGAGTTAGCTTCAATAGCTCTTTGTATTCGTCTCGAGGCTGAAACTGTTTTAACTGGGTTTGAACGAAAGAAATTATCTTATCTGTAATATATGTCACTGGTTTTAAAACAAAAAGATCAGAAATTTCCGACTAAAAGTTTTTCCGATTAATTTTGCTCCAGGCCAACTTAAATTTTTTAAAGATCAATGTTTCAGGCCCGGTTTAAGTACCAAGTGCCTGGCGAAACACAGCTTCAAGCATTACTTCCAGAATTTGATGACGACCGCCAGCCAAAGCATATTTTTATCCATCTTTTGTTCTAACAAAATACATGCACCATTTCTTTTTCCAGTATTTGTTGCAGTTGCGTCAAAGCTCATGCATTTGATTTTTTCGCTTAGGTTCCATTCTAGTAAGGTGTCAAAAACTGCCGACGCAGCTGCAACACCTGTTCCAGCAGATAATTTTGGGACTGCAAGCAGCTCATCAATTCCCATTCCATATACCAGGATTAGAAGACGTTCAACGATTTTATTTCCGCTGATATTTTCTATTATTTTTCCATCCCAGTGAATTGTGAGTGGAACGACAGGCTTAAACTTACTTTTTAATGACTCGGCCATGCTTTCTCGGAAGTCAATTCGCTGTCGACGAATAGAAGAAGTGCTTATATTATAGTTTGAAGGATCGCCACCAATGTGTTTAACTGTTTCTGTCAAAACTATAGCTGCCTTTCGGTTACTTAGCTTTGCAACGTCAAGACTCACAGCTAAATTTTCATTTAAAATTTTCTTTCTGCCTCTGTATATCTTTTTCTTTTCCGCTGGTTCAGAAGCTTTTAAAGTAGATAAAGTTTGGTCATCATCACTTAACGAAGACGATAGTTCAATTCGACCCCTCTTATGAATACGATTGATAGACTTGCTCTCACGCTCCAGCATTTTTTCTTTTTGCGAATCTCTTTTATATGGGACCATTTTCCGTATTTAGCATTCCTTCTTAAAAATGTTGAGTCTACATTACCTATTTTTCCATGCCGACTGACCTTTCGCTGAGCATTTAAAAAATCTTTATCCTCCTGTTTTACAATTATGTTTAAGGCCTTAGCGTGAGCAATATCGAAAAGACCTTCCAAACTAGTTTTAGTTCTGTTGCGCGTAGCCGATGTTGTGGAACTTGAAGCCATTATAAAAAATTATCCACAAGTTGGTCTAATAAAGTAGAAGTATATGTTGTTACACTATTTTATATATTGTTTTAAATATATATGTTTTTTTATAACTCACCAGCTTACTTGCTACTTGGGGAAATTATATGGGTCTAAATCTTGCGTGATCTTGAATAAAATTATTATTTTCAAATTTATTGTATAAAAATTATATCTTTTCTTAAATTTGAATTTAAATTTACAAACGGAAGGACAGACGGACAAATGTTTTTAAATGATCTCAGAAAAAGATTCTGAAAACAAATTGTGCTCTATTTATTTAAAAAGCCTTACGCAATAACGGTGTACATAATTTGTTTTGTTTTATTATTTTTAAGACACACATACATGGAATAAATTTTAAAGACAGCAATTTTTCTCAAAACCACTGAAGTTTGGGGTCTGGTAGCGACCCCTAAATATTGATGAAAAAAATTTAAAAAAATCATGTGCTATTTTTTCACTGTGCTTAACATATATTCGGGTTGGCCGACAAAAAAATCGACAAAACAAAAAAAAGTGTCATATATGAACCAGCCTAATGTGCAGCTTTCGACACTAAATGAGAAATGCAAATAATGAAATGACTTATTAAATGCAAACTGAAATTTCTACATATCTATAGGATAGCTATAGATAGCAAGACCGAATATTGGATACCCATACCACGTGCTTCGAGAGAGAGAGTCTGGGATCCAACTCTGCTGATGCTTTTATTAGTATTGATATTAAAAAATATAAAAAAAATTCAAAAGTGACTTATTTACACGGGGACAAGGTCAAAAAGTAGACCGATCATGAACGTATTTAGGAAAATCACTTCTCTCAAAAAAATTGTATATAAACAAAATTTGAAAAAATCTGAGCGATGCTTTTTTTTATAAATTTAAATGACGGATCACACTATGTATGAGAACTGCAACAAAAAATAGTCGTATAGGGTTTTTTAGACTAGTGATTATTGGGTACAACAAATTTGGTTATGAACATGCACCGATTTTCACTCATTTCAATAGCCTTCCTCTTATTACCAACAAAAGCTCACATATCCAACTTCATCCAAATACTTCATCAAAAAACTACTTCAAAAAACTTCACCATATTTGCAACCTGTAATTTAAATTCAAAGTATACATGGTCACACAGACAGATAATTAAAAATTTTATAAATCACTAGCTGTTTTTACCCGGTCTTGCCCGGGCTGAAAAGGCCTTTGACTTGAAAAATGGTTCACTATGCTTACCGGGCGCTGAGTACTTAGTCCCCAATTAACAAATTCCCCAATAAAATGAACTCTCTCCCAAAAATTTGTATGGGCAGTAAATTCATTTTTTATTTCAATTAAAAAGTTTTTGGTTTTTTAATTTATAAGTTTTTTATAAGATGCTGCAGCAAAAATGCTTCAAAAATAAGGTGCGAAACCGCTTAAAGTTTTTTTTTTCAGTTTATTTATAAACATCAAATAAAACGGAATGGGCCGCAAATTAAAGGAATCAAAACTTTTAAAAATTCAATTAATTCATTCAATAAGTGATCATCATTGAGCAGAGACGTCAAATTCAAGTTTCAGAAATTAAAGACTAATGCGACGTTTAATATTGTGTCGCAAGGTTTCTTTAAGCAACTGCTTATAGTATATGTGTTGCCTATTTTGATCAACAGGTAATTATTTCACATACGTAGATAAAATTTATCATACGACATTTCACTAAGCTGTGTTCCGCGAGCGAGTCGCGTTCGCTTCCGCGCGTTTGGCAGCCAGACCCGTGCTGCCGCGCAGTCGTTGTCAACTTATTTTAATCGCCAAAAAATATTTTTCAGATCATTGCGATATTTTTGGTAAGCTGTGTTCCGCGAGCGCTCGCGTCCGCATCCGTCGCGTCCGCGTCCGCGCGCCTCGCGCCGCTTCCTCGGCGATATTTTAGCTGACCTGTGTTCCGAAAGCGCGTCGCGTGCGCATCCGTCGCGTCCGAGTCCGCGGTCGATATTTTAGCTGAGCTGTGTTCCGCGAACGCGTCGCGTCCGCGCGCCTCGCGCTGCTTCCTCGCAGCTACAACCCGTGCCTCCGCTTAGTTCTCGTTAACTTATTTTAATTCCTAAAACATATTTTTCAGATCATTGCGATATTTTAGCTGAGCTGTGTTCCGCGAGCGCGTCGCATCCGCATCCGTCGCGTCCGCGCTCCGCGCGCCTCGCGCCGCTTCCTCGCAGGTACTACCCGTACTGCCGCTTAGTTATCGTTAACTTATTTGAATTCCTAAAACATCTTTTTTAGAGCATTGCGATATTTTAGCTGAGCTGTGTTCCGAGAGCACGTCGCGTCCGCGTTCGTTCGCCGCGCGCCGTTTCCGCACGTTTGGCGGCCATACCTGTGCTGCCGCGCAGTTGTTGTCAACTTATTTTAATCGCCAAGATATATTTTTCAGGTCATTAAGATGTTTTAGCTGAGCTGTGTTCCGCGAGCGCGTCGCGTCCGCATCCGTCGCGTCCGTGTCCGCGCGCCGCGCGTCGCTTCCTTGCAGCTACTACAGCAAACAAATATACCAAAAAACAGAAAACGAATTGTACACAAAAAGTGGGCGTAGAAGTAGGTGTGGCCGCAAGATTCACACGGTGACCTTGTCTGGGGTACAAAGATCGTGTGTACCAAATTTCAGAGAAATGCGTTGAAAAATAAAAATTTGTATAGCGAACAAATATACCAAAAAACAGAAAATGAATTGTATACAAAAAGTGGGCGTTAAAGTAGGCGTGGTTGATAAAAAGCACATGGCGACCTTAGCTGGAGTACAGGGATCGTGTGTACCGAATTTCAGAGAATAAAGATAAAATAAAATTTGTATAGTGAACAAATATGAATAAAACAGAAAATGGATTTTACATAAAAAGTGGGCGTATAAGTAGGCGTGGCCAGTAAAAAGTATATGGCGACCTTTCCTGGCGTACAGAGATCGTGTGTACAGAATTTCAGGAAAATCCGTTGAAAAATATAAATTTGTATAGCGGTCAAACAAACAAACAAACAAACAAACAAACAAACAAACAGAAAATGAATTTTATATATATAGATTATTCATGCCCGTATAATTTTAATTAAAAGTTTATTGATGTTCTCCTCGTTTTCTTTCTTCCCATTAAAAGTATATTAAAAAGTTTCCCTATAACGTTAATTATTAAAATTATTGGCCATATTTTATTTTCTACCTTAAATTTGTTCTATAATATCGCAGTTATCGTATATATTATTAAGTAAGTTCTAATAAAAGTTTTCCTTTTGACGCAATTTCAATTCGAAACCAGTTTCAAACTATTTTTTATAAAATCGTCGAAAGGTTGTTGCAGATTTTCGATACTAATATTTATATCTGCAATAATAAACTAGTTCTGAACACCTTAATCTGTTAAACATTATCCTAAATGTCAAACTTTAGTTTTACTTATGTCAATTCGAATGGTCAAATAAATTTTTTTCAAGTTTCAACTATCACGTTTGAGATTTTTTATAGCATTGAGTCTTTAAAAGCTTGAAATAAATAATACGTGTCATTTATCTAGCGCATGGAAATATAAATTTAAAGCTTTTATATATATTTCAGAATAAAAAGGAAATTATTTAAAGTGGCTAGTGGCAGCATAAAAGCAAAGTGGATTTATAAAACATTTCGTGAAGTTTATTGAGCTCATTAAAAAAAAGTCGTTAAGTATATAACCTTTCATCAAAATGCAGAAAGGAAAATTACAGAGAGCTAAAACTGAGCCATGAAATAAGAGCACCAACAGTTTTAGAAGAATCTGCAATAAAAAAAAAGTTATTTCTACAAAAAAAAAATTTCGAAATAAAAAAAAATAAGACAGTCCAGCTATCCTGCCTCTTAAAATATTAATTATCAACTTATTACATTTTTCATTTTTTCGACTTATAAACTACAAAAATACATATACGTATAGTATATCCTTCTCAGTTTGTATATTGCTAGCCCCAGAATATCACAGTCGCTAAGTATCGCAAGTATACAAGTTTTATATTTAATAGCATCATTTATCAATACAAAATCAACATGAAACGCTCTTGGGTAGAAGTTGTGCCACAGAAATTAGTTTGTATATTATTTAGGTTTTTTTATATTAAAAAGAAAACAATACAATATACTTAGTATATAAGAAATATTGAGTTTTTAATGTTTTTAAAAATAATGACAAGTAAAGCCATTCATTTAGGAACATATTTGTTTCATTTTTCTTAAATATGCTTAAAATTTGTTCCACATTTCAGGAAGGTTCATACAAAGTTTAAGCACAAAGCATAAATATGCAAAATAAAAATAGTAAAAAAAAACACCCTAAATAATAACAAATTCCTTTGAAATTGACAAATACGTTTTGGGAAAAGTTTTTTAAAAGAAATTTGTTCAAAGAACATGCAGAAAATGCTTCTTGTGTATTTGTTGTGTTTTATTTGGTAATGACTGGATATAAATATAACATATCTGCTTAAGGAGAATGACTTATGAGTAACTAAAATAAGGCATGAAGCTATGGATTTTATTTGTTGTTTAATGGAAATTCAAATCATAGTGTGACTGTTCAAAATAGTTGAACATGTTTAACATATTATCGAGTATTTATATATACTACCAGATTCCAGCGCTCGAAATTCGAATGCAATTTCTAGGCAGCTTTATTTCTCAACTTAGCCACTTCACAAACCAACATGGCTTTCTCAAATCTCGCTCTACAATCACCAACGTTCTGGAACTCACTACAATTATAAAAAAGACGGACTTAAAGATCGTATGCAAACTGATGTAGTTCACACCGACTTTAGTAAAGCCTTTGATAAGGTGAATCATGATTTACTGTTATACACGCTGAATTTAATGGGTTTCAGTAATTCTTTAGTTTTCTGGTTAAAATGTTAACGAACAGATTTCAGCAGGTTAAATTTAGAAACTCTGTCTCTAAAAACATCGAAGTGTTTTCTTGTGTTCCACAAGGAAGTCATCTTGGTCCAGTACTTTTTACTTTATTTATCAATGATCTCCCTTCTGTTATTCAACACTCTAAAATTCTCTTACTATTTTCCTCTCCTCAAAATTACTTTCCACATTTTTTGCTGCAATCCGATTTAAATAATTTTTGTAGATGGTGCAATGTAAACCTTATGGAGCTCAATATAAAAAAATGCAAGCATATGTCCTTTTACAAATGTAATAATCTACACACTACTTATTTTGTGAATGAAAGTGAATTGGAATCCGTTGATACACTTTTATATCTTTGTATTTTATTAGACTTTAAACTTTCGTCCGCATACATCTTCAGTAATAAACAAGTAAGCAAATTATAGTCGGTCTAGCCAGACTATACGATACCCTATACCATGGTTAAGAGACCCATGAGAGAGTCGGTCTAGCCAGACTATACGATACCCTATACCATGGTTAAGAGACCCTATCTCTTCAGTCCAACTAATTGGATATAGCAAATATGCATAAACCAAATTTGAGTGGTTTTTTTATTAATTTTTTTTTCGCTGCAGATATGAAAAAGTTCATATCGGATACTATATTTAAATGGGGACTAGATCGAAAAATGGCCCGATCCAGACCATAATTGGTAAAGTCGCATATACTTTGAAAAATTATACAAACCAAATTTGAGAAAAATCTGTGCAATATTTTTTTTTTTTGATATATTTAAGTGAAAATCGGGAAGCAGCTCTATATGGGGCCTATGACTAAGAATTTTCCTGTAGGGAGTATTTTTGAACTACTGATTAATGGATCTAATAAACACATACAAACCCAATTTGACTGAGATCTATATGATAATTTGGAACTTATGGCAATTTATGTCGATTTCATAGGGGTTACTTGTATGGGGGCTAGGTTTTAACAAGGACTGATTCTCACCAATTTCAATAGCGATGAAAGCTTAAATACCAAATTTCATCGAATTATATTCATATTTGCGTCCTGCAGTTTGATTACAAGCTTTACATGGACACACAGACGGGCGGACGGACGGTCGGTATAATTAAAGATGGGTCTAGGACGAATATTTTTGGTTGTTACAAACAGCAGCACAAAGTCATTATACCCAAACCACATAGTGGTATAGGGTATAAAAAAGCTTATGGCTTTCTTGGATTTATGAAGCGATGGAGTAACGAATTTTCTGATCCATATATAACCAAACAGCTATGTACATCCCTGGTTCGTACCATCCTAAAATATGGTTCTATAGTATCTATAATATGGGATTCGTGTTTCATTATTCGTATAAATTTCGTCGAATCTGTCCAGAAACAATTTCTTTTATTCTTTCTACGTGGACTTGCTTGGAACTCCCGTGCCTTACCCTCTTATGAATCCAGACTTGATCTAATCAAGACACTGAAAAGTCATAGAACAATGCTTAGTATTTCCTTTCTACTCAATTTATTCCATGGCAGCATTGACTCCAATTACTTTTTAAGTAGAACTCAAATTAATATACCATCGAGACCTACAAGAAACTTTAAGCTCTTAATATTAATTATTTTCGATTCAACTATGTTAATAATGATCCATTTCGCCGGTTGTGAGAGCAATTTAATGGAATTTACCACATCATAGATTTGTCCGAAAATAAGGAATCTTTGAAACGTAAAATTATTCTCTATCTAAATAATTAAATCGTCATTATTTTATTTGTTATATGTATTTTATACACTAAATATGAGAGGGTGCCTTAACGCCGAGTGCCATAAAGTCGAATAGGCCTTAAGTCCCATTCAATGGGACATAAAGTCAAATTTTTTAATATTGAGACGTAAAGCCGAATCGGCTTTATGGCTCAAAGTAAATATTAAAATTCGACTTTATGTCTCATTTCGGTGAGATTTTAGTTAACGTGGCTTAGGTTGGTGTCTCTGCTAACAAATATTCAAAATAAAATACAGGGCTACATTTTTTAAACACATAGGCTTATTATTATTAAAACGAAAACTTATTTTTCCTTTTTCAATGAAAATTAGGAATTTTCCATTTTACAGAATGTTTTAAATGAAAATTAGGGATTTTCCCTTTTACAGAATGTCTTAAATGAAAATTACGGATTTTCCCTTTCACAGAATGTTTTCAATGAAAATTAGGAATTTTCTCTTTTACAGAATGTTTTTCCTTTTACAAACTGATAAAGAAAAAATGAATTAGCAATAATTTAATATCATCATAATAATATAACATTATAATTAGATGAACTAAACTAAGTTTTTAATAACATGTGTCAACCTGTATTATTACTTTATAAAAGTGCATTTGGCAATGTCATTGATCAATTCATATTACATACATATACGTTAATAGTTTAATAGTGATACACGTGTTGTAATATTTGTATTATAAAAAAAATGCCATTAGGATTGCTAATTTTCTGTAAAAGGGAAAATCCCTAATTTTTAATTAAAACATTCTGTAAAAGGAAAAATCCCTAATTTTCATTTAAATCATTTTCTGTTGTATATTTTCTGTTGTTTGGATTTGTATTTAATTTTGTAACAAAAAAGAAACAACAATAAAAATAAATAAAAAACAAAAAAAAAAACAAAAAAACAAAACAAAAAAAATTAATATATTTGTATAATAAAAAACAAAAAAATTTATGGTACTTTTGCTTAATCAAAAAAATTGACTTTAAGTCTCATTTGCTTTTTAAAATTTGACTTTAAGTCTCAATCGATACAAATCGAAAATCGGCTTTATGTCTCAATTTTGAAAATTTGACTTTATGTCCGATTGAGTGGGCCTTAAGGTCTATTCGACTTTATGACACTCGGTGTTAAGGCACCCTCTCACTAAATATGTTAGTCTGTAATTACATATCTAATTCCATAGATTTCAAATAAATAAATAAATAAAAAAACACAACGTAACAAACTCATTAGCAAACACATTAAAAAATTCAATAAAACACACATAGCATATTTATAATTTTATGTATTTGTTAGTAGCAACTTTAAATGCAATTTACTCAAAATAAAGGGAAACATTTTAAAATCTGTAATTCTACAAAACGGCGAAAAAGAAAAACCTTTCAAATAATATACGTTTGGACAAAATCGGGATAAAACGGTAGAACAGAATATCGGTTACAAGAAATCGCCTAGCCTATTAATTTTATAGATTTCGTAAAGAATAATATGTTTTCGGCATGTATTTATAAAAATCTAACAAAGTCATAAATTTTGTAATTTTTGAGTGCTTAAATGTTTTAGATTTAGTTTAAAGAAAACATCAGTGTTGAATGAACATTGACGAGAAGCTTAAAACTTTTCAGAATAATAAATATCAATAATTATTGACAAATTATTTAGTAGGTCTCAATTTAAATAAATGCAGTTCATACAGGTTAATATTTCAGACTAATTAAAGATTTTATAATTTAATTTTTTTATACCCTCCATACAACTGCGCAGGCGGTATATGATTCCATTTAAATCGCATCAAAAAACGATAGCGACGTCCATCTGTCCATCTATCCATTTTTCTGTCAGTCTGTCTGTACAAATCACGCTCTTTCATAAAAATATATAGATATCTGTTTTTGGTCTCATATACTCAAAGGACTTTTTATACCCTATACCACCATGTGGTTTGGGTATAATGACTTTGTGCTGCCAAAAATATTTGACCTAGACCCATATTTTATTATACCGATCGACTCAGAATCACTTTCTGATTCAGAATCGCTTTCTGAGTAGATTTAGCGATGTCCGACCGTCCGTCCGTCCATCCGTCTGTGTGTCCATGTAAACTTTGTAATCAAACTAGAGGTAGCAAATATGAATATATTTGGTACATAAGCGTTTATCGGCTACATGATGAACGGTGTTGAAACTGGTGAAATTCGGTCCATGTTCAGACCTAGTCCCCATACAAATGACTCCTATGAAATCCACATCCAAATTATCATATAGATCTTAGTCAAACTGGGTTTGTATGTGCTTATTATATCCATTAATCAGAATATCCGAAAATAATCCCTATAGAATATTTCTTAGTAATAGGCCCCATATAGAGCTGCTTCCCGATCTTCACTTAAATCTATTAAAAACAAAAATATTGCACAGAATTTTCTCAAATTTACTTTGTATTGTTTTTTTCAAAATATAAGTGGCTTTACGAAATATGCTAAGGATCGGTCCATATTTCGGCCTAGTCCCCATATACAAATAACACCCGATATGAACTTTTTCATATCTGCAGCCAAAAAAAATAATAACAACGCCGGGGTCTAGGGCTTTGACTCTGGCTTGGTCTTTGTAAAGTCCTTGTCGAATAAGAAAATTCATTGTTTTCCTAGCAGTTCCACTTGACCTTAGTTCATTGTCGGTTTTATTGACATTTAATGTTTCTATTTTTTTAATGATTTCATCGTGTTTTCCTGGAAGCTGAAGCATGTTCATCCTCCTTCTTTCCAGATTCATTTACAGTTTTTATATCCTTCGGATTTGAGGTATTTTCAACCTCCATATTTTTATTACTGTTTGTTTTTTGTTTGTTTGGTATGTTCATTTTTATTTTTGGTCCCACGAGTAGTCAGGGAAAGGTTCTGTCCACCACGCCTGGCCCTGCCTACACGATCGGTCCAATTTTTAAGCACATTATCGATTGTCTGCAGCTGTATTTCCCCAATGGCTTCACGAATATTGTCCTTTTGAAGCGTCAATTGTCTCCCACACATAATAGTCCAACGGTGTCAAAACGCAGCTCCGAGGTGGCCAAACGACATCAGCTCTGCGGCTGATAATGCGATCTTCAAAAACAGGGCGCAAAACATCGTTCAACATGGCCCGATAACGATCGCCATTGACTGTAACGGCCAATCCTTGGTCATTTTCGAAGAAAATGGCCCAATTATGCCTCTGGACCAAAATCCGCACCAAACAGTGACTCGTTTTGGGTGTATCGGCTTTTCAATGTATGCGTGTGGGTTTTCTGTGCCCCAAATGCGAAAATTTTGCTTGTTTACATACCCGCCAAGATCAAAATGAGCTTCATCTGAAAAGATGATTTTTTTTTGGCAAAATGGTGCCATACCAAGGTCTTTACGCAAAATTCGTTTCAATGATGCCTCCGAAATGTTCAATTCTTGAGAAGGACAGTGAATTGACGTTGATGGCGCTTCATGCACACTTTCTGCCACGGCAGCAATATTCTCGGGTGTACGCACTGTTTTTGGCTTTTCACGCTTTGGTTTATCGATGATAAACCACGAACATACGCAGCTGACGGTGCTTCTCTTCTTCCAAAATCCGTACGCAATTTTCGCACACATTCTGCAACATTACCATGATTTTCAAAGTAATGTCGCAATATTTCCCAGCGTTGTTCAAGCGTATACACAACCATATTCGTTCAGCGGAAGGATAAAACTAAGGATAAGCTAAGTGATACCATCCACGAAATAAGCACTAGTTAACGTTAGATGGCGGACCCTTTAGAAATAAAAAAACAAAATTTCCAATTCATTAATATATGAGATAACAGTTCCCAAATTATATTTTATTAAATCTTACCTTTTGTACAAAAGCGATAATGCACGAAGTTAAGGTTTTTATCGAAGTCACAATTCTCAGTATTTCGTCATACAGCCAAAAAAGACTTGACTAATTATTATTTGTAAATGATGAAAGAGAGTGATAAACAATGTTTACAGGCACCGTTAACGGTTCTACTAGTTAGAATATGTGTAAAAACTCTAACAAAAAAGTTAAAAAGTGGAGTTAAATAAATTTTAGCAAGTTATTAACCCAAAAAGGGGTCACCATTTAAAAATTTTATAAATTGAAGAATATATACAAAATTAAGTATTTGTATTGAAACACTAACTACGTATAATATAGAGGACATGATCATGAATTGGAGAGTTTCACAGGACACCTCATTTTTGGATCACAAAGACATTCTTTTTGAAATAAAGTTAGGGTTAGTACAAAATATCTGGTACAGATCCCCGAAGGCCACAGATTGGGGCAGATATAGTTCTGAACCTGAGGCAAAGAAAAGATCTTCTAGGTTACCAATGGCAGAAACGTAGATCTGGATGCAGCGGTTGACAAATTGACACTCTAGATACCTATAAGGACATCTGTCCACTGAAGAGCAAGAGCACCGTCACGAACGTCGGATGGCAAAATAAAGTGCTTGAAGAACTTTGGAAGGTAGTTAGGTAGGAATTTAATATGGCTAAAGGTAATAGTGACTGGTCACGCTACAGAACTGCCCTTACTAAATATAACAAGGAGGTAAAGATATCGAAGGGATTATCCTGGAAAACCTTCTGCGGAGAATTGAAGGAAATGAGCAGATCCAATCTAAGACTATTATGTGGGGCACTCACAGGGCACTACGCGTATAACTACATCCTATATAAAATACATTTGGCGGAAGATAAATGTGCAGATACTGCCTGGAGGACGATGAAGCCATGGAACATATATTGGCAAAATGAACAGCGTTTGCATATCCAAGATACAAAACATTTGGCGAATCTGAAATTAAGGAAGAAACATACAAATCATTGGCGGTGAAAGACATAATCAAGTTCCTAAATGCTGTAATGGATTAGGATAAACAAGAAACGTAACAATACTGAAAGAGAGTGCACAATAGATCTAATTGGTCGCAGTGCAGGAGGAGATAACACTCAACCCATAGACATCCTTAATCGTAAATCGTAAGCATCTAGAAGGTGTGGCATTTTGTTGAAACATTTATTGTATAGGCTGGATAATTATCAATCAAATGCCTTTTAACTTTGATTCTCTCAATCGGTTCAAAAGTTATTTTTTTTTTCAACGAAAAAACTTAGATGGGGACACTGTGCGACTATGAGATACCCTAAGTATAGAGAAAGGGTCTTTTTACCTGTATATATAAAAAGATTAATATCGGACGCTACAGTTATATGGGGACTTGGCCGGAAAATGGACCGATCTTGACCATATTTGGTAAAGTCACTTATTTTTTTTGCAAAAGCATATACAAACTAAATTTGAGAAAAATATGTACAATATTTTTGTTTTCTGTAGAGTTAAGTGAATATCGGGCAGCAGCTTTATATGGAGGCTATAACTTAGAATTACCGTACAGGATTTTTTTTTTAGACACCTGACAAATGGGTGTAATATATACACACTAACCTTATTTGACCGGGATTTATATATTTTAATTTGAATCCTATGGCAACTTAAATCGATCTCATAGGGATCATTTGTATACATGCTTTCTACCAATTACAACAGAATTCGTCCTAAGGCCAATAAAACCTTCTGAACCAAATTTCAATAAAATATATTCATATTTGCGACCTCTAAATCGATTCAGAAAGTGACTCTGAGTCGATCGGTATTATAAAAAACCTATCTTTAAATATGTTTAGTAGGGGAAGAGGTTGGGTTGTGGCCATATTAGGATTTCGGCTTATAACTTTTCACCAAGTGCAATTATTATTATTTATGGGTATCCATGGAAAGCTAGAAATCTTGGCTTACTGCTGGTGAAGGAACTAAATGAATTTCGTCAAATGGAAATTTTTTTTTTCTAAATTTTGTGAAGTGGCCATTTTTGGGGCAAATTTTTTTTGGTTGGGTTGTGGCCAACCTTGGAAAATCTGGTAAAAATAGGAAAATATCAAGAAAAACCACTACGAATATAGAAAAACATAAAGTTTATTTATTTTCAAAGCCTTCATTGGCAAAGTCTTAATTGAGAAAAACTAAAAACTAAATAAAAAATAATAATGATAAATAAATGGCATTATTCGTCTTCCGACTCAAAAATTTTCGCATTTGAAGCAGCTGGCTCGTGTGCCAGCACACTTCAAATGAACGGGATGTGGTGAAAATTTTTTTTGGTGTCAACAAATTGGTTGCAATCGATATTTACTCACAAAGTATAATAAATTTACTGAATAAAAATGCATTGCACTCAGATTTTTGATTGATTCACTTCGATTTCTAACTCTATTATTATTGGTCTTTTTCAAGCACAGAAAAATAAATTTGTTCCCAGCACAAAGCAGACGTGTCTGCCCGTTTCGGTACTCGGTACAAAAATAACGTGCTGCCATGACACACAAATGACTTTTGCTGGGGTGGCCACAACCGAACCATGGCCACAACCCAACCTCTTCACCTAGTCATAAACAGCAGCACAAATTCATTATACCCTGAACACATAGTGTTATAGGATATAAATAGTGGAAAGCTTTTGTGTTGCTACTCGTTGAGGTGTGAGGATCATCCTTTTAGTAGGATTTGTTCTGTTTTCAATAAACTTTACAAAGTGATCGATTTTTCATCTAATGTCATCAATTGCCAACCAAAAAAAGGAAAACAGTACCCCAAAAACCTGTTCATTTGTTTTAATGTCAAATTAAAATTTTTTATATATTTGAAGAAAATTTATTTTAATGGAAGCATTTATTGGAATTCGATTATTTAATGGAATTCTATAACACAACAGGCAGTATTAATCTATAGTCCAAAATTATGCAACCCGATTAAATCCTGTATAACATGTAATAATACAAATTATTGGTCATAACTATCTAAACTAAAACTATCTATACAAAATGAAGGAAGATTTCAATCGTGATCATAAAGCATTTTACAACTTTGTTAATTCAAAAAGAAAAACTACTGGTTATCCATCTGTAATGAAATTTAACGATAACGAATCTAGTGATGATACTATAATAAGTAATATGTTTGCAGACTTTTTTGCTAGTACATATTCTGTTGCTCAATATTGTTTCAACAGCTATTCATATCCAATAAACACAAATCAAGCTATATCTTTTCCCCTAATTGATAAGGCAGAACTTGTTAATAGCCTGAAGAAATTTAAAGTTTCATTTACTCATGGACCTGATGGAGTACCTAGTTCTATACTCAATTATTGTGTTACTTCCTTGGCAACACCACTGACTCTGTTGTTTAATGCGTCAATAAAAAACGGTTATTTTCCAAAATTTTGGAGAGCTTCTTACATCATTCCATTATATAAATCTGGAAATAGATCGGATGTTTCTAATTACCGTGGTATTGCTAAACTTAGTCCAATCCCTAAGCTTTTCGAGAAATTTATTACAGATTTTTTGTGCTATCAACCCTCGTCAATTTTGTCACCATTTCAACATGGATTTCGGAAAGGATGCTCTACCGTTACAAACGTGATTCATTTTACGACAATAATTAACGATGGTTTTGTCAAGAAAAAACAAACAGATGCAGTATATACCGATTTTAGTAAAGCTTTCGATAAAGTAAACCATAACCTTCTACTGATCAAATTGGATTTATTAGGTTTGACACCATTAAGCCTTAAATGGATAAAATCATATCTTTCTGAGAGAACACAACGTGTGTTGTATAATAATATGTCATCTAAAGATATTACTGTGACTTCTGGTGTTTCTCAAGGCAGCCATCTTGGACCAATTCTTTTCTCCCTTTTCATCAATGATCTTCCAAAAGTGATAAATTTTTGCAACGTTTTAATGTACGCTGATGATGTTAAAATTTTTCTAAGTTACTGTCAACATAATGATCATATTCATCTTCAATCAGATCTCAACAATTTCTTTTCGTGGTGTAACCTTAACATAATGGAACTAAATTTGAAAAAATGTAAATGTATGCGTTTTTCCAAAAATAATGTTTTTCCTGCTAACTGCTTTTTGGGTGGATATCAGCTTGAGCTTGTTGATACTTTTCTGGATTTAGGGATTCTACTTGATCCTAAATTAAACTTTGTATTTCACGTCACCATGACAGTTAATAAAGCTAGAGGTACACTCTCCTTTATTAAAAGATGGGCAAAATAATTTATTGATCCTTACATAACCAAACAACTTTTTACATCTCTTGTAAGCCATATTTTAGAATATGGGTCAATAATATGGGATCCCTTCTATAACATTCATATTCAACGAATCGAGTCTGTACAGAAACAATTTCTACTCTTTTGCTTACGTGGCTTACCTTGGAATTCTGCAATTAATCTACCTTCATACGTTGATCGACTTAAATTAATAAAATTACCTACTTTGGAAAGCCGTAGGACTATGCTAAAAGTAACATTTATGATCAACCTAATTAATGGTGAAATCTGTTCTGACTTTCTTGTCAACGATATAACTTTTAATGTTCCTCAACGAGATCACGCCATTTCCAACCACTCTTTGTTAAATCTTTTCAAACCAACTATGTTCTAGCTGATCCTTTTAGAAGAATCTGTGGTGATTATAATAACCTTTATCAATTAATTGATTTTTCGTTGAACACTGATGTAATTAAGCATAATATCATTATTTTCTTAAATTCCTAACTATTTGTTTTTATTTTTAAATCATTTAACTGTTTCAATATATGTACATATGTAATTATATCATTTATACAGGTCTGTAAGGATTTATTCCATTGACCTAATCTATATCTATATATATAAAATTCATTTTCTGTTTGTTTGTTTGTTTGTTTGTTTGTTTGTTTGTTTGACCGCTATACAAATTTTTATTTTTCAACGGATTTTCCTGAAATTTTGTACACACGATCTCTATACCCCAGGAAAGGTCACCATATACTTTTCACTGGCCACGCCTACTTTCACGCCCACTTTTTATGTAAAATTCATTTTCTGTTTTATTCATATTTGTTCACTGTATAAATTTTTATTTATTAACAGATTTCTCTGACATTCGGTACACACGATCCCTGTACTCCAGCTAAGGACACTTTTTATCGACCACGCCTACTTTTACGCCCACTTTTTATATAGAATTCCTTTTCTGCTTTTTGGTATATTTGTTCGCTATAAAAAAATTTTATTTTTCAACGCATTTCTCTCAAATTTGGTAGACACGATATTTGTACCCCAGGCCAGGTCACCGAGTGATTCTTTCGGCCACACCTACTTTTACGCCCACTTTTTGTATACAATTCATTTTCTGTTTTTTGGTATATTTGTTTGCTATACAAATTTTTATTTTTCAACGGAATTCTCTGAAATTTGGTACACACGATCTCTGTACTCCAGTAAAGGTCGCCATATGCTTCGAGCCGGCCACGCCTACTTTAACGCCCACTTTTTCTATACAATTCATTTTGTTTTTTGGTATATTTGTTCCCTATACAAATTTTTTTTCGACCGATTTCTCTGAAACTTGGTACACACAAACTCTCTGCTCCAAGGAAGGTCGACATATTCTTAGTACCGGTTACGCCTACTGTTACGCCCACTTTTTGTATACAATTCATATTCTGTTTTTTGGTACATTTGTTCGCTACACAATTTTTTTTAAACGGATTTCTCTGAAATTTTCTACACACGATCTCTGTACCCCAGAGAGGTCGCCATATGATTCTTGCCGGCCACGCCTACTTCTACGCCCACTTTTTATACAAAAATAATTTTCCGTTTTTTGGTATATTTGTTCACTACAGAAATTTTTATTTTTCTATGGATCTAAAATTTGGTCACACGATCTCTATACTACAGGGAAGGCCACCATATGCTTCTTACAGGCAACGCCTACTTTGCGCCAACTTCTATGTATATAAAACTTATTTTTTTCCTTTTATTTGTTTCTTTATTTGATTGATATACAAACTTCTATTTTTCAATGGCTTTCTCCGAAATTTAGTAAATATTCCAGGGAAGGTCGCCATATGATTTTTACCGACCGCGCCTACTTTTACGCCCAATTTTCATATAAAATTCATATTTTGTTGTGTGGTATATTTCTTCGCTATACAAATTTGTACTTTTCAACGGATTTCTCTGAAATTTGGTTTACACGGAAATAAGTACACGGTGAACAAATTCCCCAAACTTAAAAAAAAGGCACCAAAAGAAATGAACAAATTCCCCATTTTTTTTTTTTATCGAAAGAAAAAATGAACTTACTCCCCAAATTAATTCTTAAATTTTTACATATTTTTATTTAATCAATTTTGTTAAATATTTATTTTAGTGAACATTTGCATACCGCTCTCAATATATGTCTTAAAATAAATGCATTTAAAATGAGTATTGTTTTCAATAGCATCATTTCGTTGCGCGGAAGCTACGCGCACGGGGAATACAGCTTAGCTAGAATATCGGAATGATCTGAAAAATATATTTTGACAATTAAAATAAGTTGGCAACAGCTGCGCGGCAGCACAGGTGTGGTTGCCAAATGCGCGTAAGCGGCGCACGGCGCGCGACCGCGGACTCGGACGTGACGGATGCGGATGCGACGCGCTCTCGGAACACAGCTCAGCTAAAATATCGCAATGCTCTAAAAAATATGTTTTAGGAATTAAATTAAGTAAACGAGAACTAAGCGGAGGCACGGGTAGTAGCTGCGAGGAAGCGGCGCGAGGCGCGCGGACGCGGACGCGACGGATGCGGACGGGACGCGCTCGCGGAAACAGCTCAGCTAAAATATCGCAATGATCTGAAAAATATATTTTGGCGATTAAAATAAGTTGACAACAACTGCGCGGCAGCACGAGTGTGGCTGCAAAACGCGCGGAGGCGGCGCGCGGTGCGCGACCGCGCACTCGGACACGACGGATGCGGACGCGACGCACTCTCGGAACACAGCTCAGCTAAAATATCGCAATGCTCTAAAAAATATGTTTTAGGAATTAAACAAAGTTAACGAGAACTAAGCGGCAGAACGGGTAGTAGCTGCGAGGTAGCGGCGCGAGGCGCGCGGACGCGGACGCGACGAGCTCGTGGAACATAGCTCAGCAAAAATATCGCAATGATCTGAAAAATATATTTTGGCGATTAAAATAAGTTGACAACAACTGCGCGGCAGCACGGGTCTGGCTGCCAAACGCGCGGAATCGGGCGTGACTCGCTCTCGGAACACAGCTAAGTGAAATGTCGTATGATAAATTTTATCTGCGTATGTGAAATAATTACCTGTTGATCAAAATAGGCCACACATATACTATAAGCAGTTGCTTAAAGAAACCTTGCGACACAATATTAAACGTTGCATTAGTCTTTCATTTCTGAAACTTGAATTTGACATCTCTGCTCAACGATGATCACTTATTGAATGAAGTAATTCAATTTTTAAAAGTTTTGATTCCTTTAATTTGCGAACCATTCCGTTATATTTGATGTTTATACATAAACTGAAAAAAAAACTTAAAGCGATTTCGCAACTTATTTTTGAAGCATTTTTGCTGCAGCATCTTATAAAAAACATCTAAATTAAAAAATCAAAAAATGTTTAATTGAAATAAAAAATGAATTTACTGCCCATACAAATTTTTGTGTAGAAAGTTAATTTTATTGGGGAATTTGTTAATTGGGGACTAAGTACTCAGCGCCTGCTAGGCATAGTGAACCATTTTTCAAGTCAAAGGCCTTTTTATCCCGGGCAAGACCGGGTAAAAACAGCTAGTAAATAAATAAATAAATAACAATAACTTTTTCAATTACAACTCATAGTATTAAATGCGGTTGTGCCGAATCTTTGATATCCTCCATCCATGTTCCAAACATATTATTATAACCAAGATTGTTAGCACTTAGAGACAAAAATGCTATATTTCACATAATCATGGCAAAATTTTTTGCAATGATGTTTAAAACTAATAAGATTATTACAAAAATGTTAATTAATGCAATCAGCATAAATGTAAACACAAGCCATCAAAAAGGTGTATGCATCGATGTGCATGTGTTCGGTTGTCTATAAACCGAGTTTACGATGAATATTTTAAGCCTAAGAAGTACGACCTTCTCGACCTATTGCAGACAGAAAAGTGCCATCAACAGACAGACAGACGGACTGAAATCGCTAAATCGGTTTCTCCTTTTATAAGGATTAAAAACCTATATAGCTTGTGGGGTTTCCGGAATTTATTTCGATGAGTTACAAATGGGTTAGCTAACTGATATGTACCCTCTTCATAGTGTGTGGTGGGAATAAAAACATATTTTAAATAAAAAGTATTTCATAATAAAAAGTTAATTGATTCACTATTAATATGTCACCAGTACTACTGACCGCTTATACCCCAAACAATGCTCTCTGCTATAGACATTTAACATGTTCTTGAGACAGAGAATCCACTAGTACCTTTGGGACTATTGACCAGGTGGTTCTTATGGCAGCAAATTCAGACACTGGAATCAGATAGTCACTACTACACCTTAATAATTCCAGTCTACATGTTTGGTGCTTTTTATTAGGTTACGACTACTAATATTGGGAAGGTTATAAGTTCAAACAGGTGCATAAATTTTTATAAAACTAAATGTTTTATTGAAGACAAAAATTATGTTACTAAATAAAAAAAGGTACTGGTTTTTCTTCTGTCGTTGAAACGCTGCTCTTAATATTTTACCCCATGATTCGATAAAAGCTAGAATAAGATCTGGGTATAGAAAAACAAAGAAATTGTAAAAAAATAACGTTTAATAAATGTTTTACCCATTATAGCAGTAAACACATTGCCCTAGACACGTAATAGCTTATTGCCGAAAAATCCATCAACACTGAAATCCATAATTATTACTTGTAGGTTGCGTTCAGCAATACTGCCGATAAGTAACTTAACCATTTCTATCAAATATAAACCAGAAATTTAAAATTGGTCATTGATATCACTATCCATCAATTTTTCCTCGTTTTTAATTTTAAGAATGCCCATTGTATTTATGGCAACTTCGTTTTTGGCCACTATGCAATCTAATAAAATTTTTTGTTCCGCCAAATACTATCTACAGAGTTATATTGCTTTTGAGCAGCATCTGGAAAAATATGCATACAGTTTCTCAGAAAACCTGGGGTCGAATCGTCGCATTCGTTATCGAAATTTTTCGATCGGAATTATTTTTTTATTTTCCAAAATATAATACTAAGAGTAATTTTATTTTATCACAGCTAACGAGTTATGTTCCATAGTTAATAGTGAAAGTTAAACGAGGTCTGACGATTGTCCGTCTTCTTTAAATAATAAACCAAAATATGGTATTTCGGTCGATTATATTCGATATCGAAGGCGACGATTTGCCCCCTGGCCATTTCTAAACGAATCTTTATACAAATTAAATTTTTTTAACAGTTCTTCACAGCCATTACCCATGGTTAACTTAAAAAAAAAATAAAATACTTATGCATGTTATCAGTACAGCATATAATGCTAAAATGAAAAATACCTTGTTGAGGAACATACTTTAGTTTTCCTTTGAAATGTTGGGCATGATCGTTCGACATTTTTCTGGAAGGCAGCTCTGTAGAATTGAAATTTTTTCGAAATTAAAAATGTTCTTTATCACCTAAAAGTAGTTATTATTATACATTCGTATACGTTTACTTATTTATTTATTTACCTTTTTGATTCACTTTTCTTTTATTTTATAAGAAAATTTAATTATTTGAGCATCCACGTGTATTTTCAACGAAACTAAATGAAACGATTAAAAATCAAGAAGAAGCACACCTTTTCAGCTGACAAAAAGAACTTCTTTACCTATAAAAGGCAAACTAAAATTTGGTGACAATGTCACCAAAAAAATCACCCAAAATAGTCGACAATAGTAATGACTTGGAGAAAAAAGACCACAGGCTTTCTTCTTTCTAAAATTCTAAGTGATTACAACTTCTAAAAATGTTGTTGCATTAACTTAATTATTCCTTAGAGGATATTGCAAAATGTAAATTTTTAATCATCCTAATAGGATGTATTATTCCAAGGAAATTTGCGACCATTTTAAATGGGGAAAGAAATATGAAAATGTATTTGGGCATTCGTTTTTTTTTAATGAAAGATATTTATATATTTTTTCGGGCTTTAATCATTAAAGAAAAATAAATAAGTAAATAATAAATGAATTAATTGTAAACATTATTTTTTATATTTTAATATTTATTCATGTATTTTGAAAAGCAGCACTTCCTGAGAAGTGGTGAATACCAAGCAAAAAACATTTTTTTTTAATATCCAAATGTCTACATCAAACTAAAGGCACAAGATCTTTACTTCACTAATCTAACAAAATAAATAAATTATTTTTAGAAATGATACTACTATAGCCATAGCTGTGTCGCTTGTTCTCAACATTTTTTAATTATCATATTAGTTGTAATCTGGTAACATGTTTTTCTCCAATTGATGCATTCCAAAATGGCCGACTTAAAGTTCTAAGATGGTAGAGACATCAGCGGTGGGTTTTTTACCAAAGAAATTGCAAAACCTCAACTAACAGCTACACAACTAACTCCAAGGGACCGCTAAAATGTGTCATAATAACGAGATTTTCGTTGTAATGGAAATTGTTTGTAATAAAACTAATGGCAATTCATTTTTTTTTTTCATGAATGAATGTTTGTCGCTTATGGATTCCATAAACTCTATGAGAAATCCTGAATTTCCATTTATTTCTGTACAATATCACAACCGTAACATACCTGTGACAACCATGACAACATTTTAATATTTTTTTCCTAAGGGACCAAGAGAGAAAAATTTTTGTATACCACTCTAAATAGTAAAATATATATCTGTTGTGACAATTAAATTTTGGTTCATTTCCGTATTTTCTTAAGGGGTGTCACAACCGTAACAGTTAGTGAATTAGTGAAGGTTCCATAATTGTACATTTAGGTGAGAGCTAAACCCGAACAATTTTTCGTAATGTTTTCATAGGCATTATTTTTGGACTACTGATTAATGAATATAATAAACACATACAAATCCAATTTGACTGAGATCTATATTATAATTTGGATCTTATGGCAATTTATGTCGATTTCATAGTCGTCATTTGTAAGGGGACTAGGTCTGAACCGAATTTCACCAATTTCAATAGCATTCATCCTATGGCCGATAAAAGCTTATAAACCAAATTTTATCAAAATATATTTATATATGCGACCAGTAGTTTGATTACAAGGTTTACATAGACACACAGACGGACAGACGGGCGCACGGACATCGCTAAATAGACTCGGAAAGTGATTCTGAGTCGATTGGTATAATAAAAGATGGGTCTAGGTCAAATATTTTTGGTAGTTTACAATAGCAGCTCAAAGTCATTATACCCAAACCACATAGTGGTATAGCGTATAAAAAGTTATTTTTCTCGAAAGCACGATTTTCAACTTAGGCGGTTAATGCTTGTGACCACAGATATATCAATTTTTTTTAGATCAGTATGTTTTTATTAATATCTTTTTGAAAAATATTGTTAGAGAAATGTGGTTTTCACGTAAATTTAAGATTTTGAATATCACAAATCGTTCTCACGTTGACTTAAGCGGTTATCGAATGTGACCAGAGATATCATTTTGTCTTATGCATAGTTAGTATTAGAACTTTAAATTAACATCTCTACATTGTACTTCGGTTTACTAAAGGTGAAAATATTCCAAAACCTTTGTTTCGCAGTCTTTTACTGAGCTCTTTAACGCATCATTCTGTACCGCAACATCCATGTATTTAGACTAATCTATGATAGGCCAATGCAATTTAAATTATTTTTAAATTTCTTGATCTCTTTTGAAATTATATAATTTATTGCTTTGTTAAATTATGATTCGAAATATCACGATATCATTTCCAGTTCCTTCTACAAATATTTCGTATATGAATCATAGGTGTTATATACATGTTGTGGCAGGGTTGGAGTTTTGACTTGGTAAGTTTTACTATGGATACCATGATTTATTATTGGCATGTCATGTTTAACAGCGCAGAAAAATATATAATCTAGAAAATATCCAAAATTTTTGGTTGAACTAATATAATCGAAATTATTTCATCCTTAATGAGCCCTTTCAAAAACATATTAGGTATCTAACGTTGTATTACAGATAAAATTTTATTGGTTAAATAGTTTTTAAAAGTCTGTTCATTACAGTCAAACTTTACTATTTTTCTTTTTAAATTATATTCGTCTATACGACTGTGCGTATTTATGTCTGTGTATCTCTACGTTGTCTTTTCTTTTTGTATTTTGTAAAGAAAGTTGTAGAAATGAAATGTTAATCATTTCCAATTTCACAACAAGGCCGCCTAAATGGCATTTATTGTTTTCCATTGTATTTGAAAAGCTATTGTCGCTATAACATCAACACGAATGCTTCATCAAAAACCCATTAGTTGTAAAAGTTTTAAAAACTCTATATTCTTTAGAAATCCAATACAAAGGCCAAACATTATTTTGTTTGTACGGGTTATCTTTAACATTGGCCGAGACGGGGGGACGATATTGATTCTAGAAGTATTGTTAAAGAGTTGCTTTACACATTTAATTATTAATTATTCAATTTGAGTTTATGGAATTGATTTTTGCTATAAAAACAAAATAAAATAAATAAAGTTAATAACTACTGAATATTAGAGTAAAGTTGAATGTTTCAAACTACCTGTTACGTTCAATTTAATGAAATATAAATCATAGCAATCAATTATTTCATTAAATGTGAATGTTAATGGGAAGTATAATTATTTCAAAATATTTATTTGAGGGGTTTATACAGCTATTAGTTTATTGACAAGAAACGTGTCATGGGGGGAACCCGCATATTGAAATAAAACTTAACAATTTTATTGAACATGAAAAAATAAGTAACCAAATTCGTTTAGCTGCCCAATCCCAAGTAATAAAAGGAACCAACACAAACTGTTTTAATATACTCAAAATTGTTCACGTTTGATCCGTCTACAAATTGTATGTAGTGTGGCATATAATTGGGAAAGAGAACATTGAAGCCCAGAATGTGATATGCAAATAAAGATGCTAAGCTTAGTTTCTGTTCAAAACCTATTAGTTTTTGTTTTGTTTCTCAACGAATGTATTAAGAACACTTTTGTGATAATTCTGTATTTCCTTTGGATGATTTCTGTATAGTGTTACGTATCCTTGAACAGAGCTTTAAAAACTCTTTTTTTAAACTCATTTACACAAAAACTATATTGATTCAATTTTTCTTCTTCTCACAAACATTAAAGAATTGAGACCTGTGGTAACTACATTTTATGCACAGGGCTACCACTATCGAACATAAGAGGTCTCTTCGAAAAAAAAACACAAACTAGCTGCCATATCAAAAAGCTGAAATACGTTACACATGTAACATATGTGAATTTTGACTTGCGTGGTTTTACTGAATAAAATGTTAAAATCATTAAAGAAGAACGTTTTATTTTTATAATTATTTATACATGTGCTTGGGCAGCTATTTATAACCGATGCCTCTATGTGCTGAGGATACAATGAGTTTGTAGCGATATTTGTAATTACAAAAACTAGCTGTATCACTCTTTATTTTGATTATGTCTTGAAACCAAACATTTGAATCCCGATGATACGGTCCTCGTGCGATGCTTTCAAATCGGCAAACACGCCTCATAATGGTCGATCTACTCGGGGGGAGTACCGCCAAAGTCCCGCCTAAATTTCTTTCGAACAGAAATGTCGAACTGCAAAGCATGGTACCATTGTACTATTAAAACCCTATTGTCGATTTCCAAACTTTCAGCCTCCCTAACAAAAAAAAACTAAAACGATTACACGAACAGAAAAAAAGTTATTACGTTTTGTTTTCGTAGCACGATCCGCGTGCCACCCTGTATTATTTCAAAATATAAAAAATAACCGGAATTATAACCCCAATGGAGGCCGGGTCCTAAGAAAAAACGTTTCGTGAAAAAAGAGCTTTATCGGCTATTATTAACACAAATACCCTACGCCATGTGTTTAGAGCAAGGGTCTTAGGTCCAACTAATTGGAAAATAGCATAAGCCAAATTTTAGTGGCATTGTTATTCATTTTTTTTTTTTTTTTGCCTGCAGATATGAAAAAGTACATATCGGAATATATATTTATTTGGGGACTAGTTCGAAAACTTGTCCGATCCTGACCAAATTTGGAAAAAAAAATACTTATTTTTTATAAAAACATATACAGACCAAATTTGGGAAAGATCTCTTAAAAATTTTTATTTTTTGATGGATTTAACTGAAGTTACGGAAGCAGATTTATATGAAGCATACGACTAAGAATTGTCCTACAGAGTTTAATTTTGGACCGTTACCTCAAGGGTGTAATAAACACACACAAACTATATGATATTTCGATTTTATTGCAATTAAATTCGATCTCCTAAGGGAAATTTGTATGGAGATTAGATCTCAACATGCACTGCTTTTCACCAATTTCAATAGCATCCTTCCTGTGGCGAATCAAAGCTTATATACCAAATTTCATCAAAAGTACTATCTGTAGTGTAATAAGAAGGTTTAGCTGGACACTGCAGACAGGTGGACTTATAAATGGATATCGACGCAGAAAGTGATTCTGGGTCGATCGGTCTAATAAAGGATGGTTCTACGTCTATGATTTTTGGTAGGTACTAACTAACTAATTGTACGCTGACCACATATTGGTATAGGGTCTTAAACAAATGGAAAAATCGTGCAACGTGAATGGACGTTAGAAAATTAAAGATAGAGGTTATGTTTTTTATAAAGTAAGTTTAAATTCAATTGGTGTTATGAAAGATATTTCTTAAAAATCAATTATATTTTAGGCTAAAACAAAGCCCGCAATTGATATGCTTCCAATGAAAAAGCGTTTGTTATGGCCACAGGAAAGACATTCTCTTGACACTATTGTTTTTAGTGATGAATCTAATTTTTCGTATGCGTTGGTCATGCCGGAAAAAAGGTGATTCGTAAAATCGTGAGGGCATATAATAAAGACTGCATAAAGCGCACTGTTAAGTTTCTAGCTAGTCTTATGGTATGTAGATGGACGTTCTCAAAGGGTATCGGTCAGCTTCACTTAATTAATGGAAACATAAATATCGAAAAAAAATATTAATATATTTCAAGACAATCTTATTCCATTAGTGCCACAGCCAGCGGACAGCGGTGATGAAGCGTCTTCCAATACAGCAAGCCCACAAAAGAAATGCCTCCCATCAACTGGAGTTGATGTTCTAGATTGTGGTCATATTATATAATGAACTATTGATTAATAGAAATTTTTAAAAGCATTCTGTTATAATATATGCACACATTTTATTAATGGTTGTGGTATAGTCGATATTATTTTATATAAAAAGTCTAGCCTAGAATTTTGTTTTATTAAAAAGAAAATGCTAAGGGAACCAAAATAGAGACAATTGTGTATTTTCTTTATAATTTATTATGGGTCTTTTTATTATACCCTATACCACTATTTGGTTTGGGTATAATGACTTTGCGCTGCTGTTTGTAACAACCAAAAATATTTGACCTACACCCATCTTTAATTATACCGATCGAATCAGAATCACTATCTGATTCGATTTAACTATGTCCGTCCGTCCGTCCGTCTGTGTGTCCATGTAAAGCTTGTAATCAAACTGCAGGTCGAAAATATGAATATATTTTGACGAAATTTGGTATTTGGTCTTTTATCGGCCATGGGATGAACGCTATTGAAATTGGTGAGAATCGGTCCATTTTCAGACCTAGCCCCCATACAAATGACCCCTATGAAATCAACATATATTGCCATAAGATCCAACTTATCATACAAATCTTAGTCAAATTGGGTTTGTATGTATATATTACATCCATTATTCAGTAGTCCAAAAAATATTCCTATTGAACAACTCTTAGTCATAGGCCCCATATTGAGCTGCTTCCCGATATTCACTTAAATCTATCAAAAACAAAAATATTGCACTGATTCTTCTCAAATTTTGTTTGTATATATTTTTGCAATATACAAGAGACTTTACCATACATGGTCAGGATCGGTCCATTTTTGGGCCTAGTCCCCATACAGATATAGCATCCGATATGAACTTTTTCATGTCTGCAGCCGAAAAAATTAATAAAAATCCCACTCAAATTTCGTTTATGCTTATTTTCTATATCCAGTTAGTTGGGCCTGAGAGATAGAGTCTCTAAACGCATGGTATAGGGTATCGTATAGTCGGTCTAGACCGACTATAATTTTCTTACTTGTTTTAGATGGAGCGCTAAAAATATATGAAATTCAGCTATTACAAATGTTTTTACTAAAATTAATACACTTCAAATATAAAATATTTTATTTTCGTATAAAAACAATACTGCGGCCTGGAGTTGGAAAAATATAAATTTTTCTTTGAAAATGAGCATATGTATATTTCCTTTTATTGATAGAAAAAGTATTATCAGTTACAAACTTATCTCCAATGTACAAATAACATATAACTTTATTTAAAACTAGATGTAACCCGGTGTGCTTCGCTACACCCTCCCCCTGCCCCACCCCCCTACGAATCGTTATGAGAGGGCTCACGCAAAGTCCCAAGGCTCTCAATAATACAGTAGTTCAGATATATTACATTTAACATTAAGTTTGTGTAGGGGTGCCACTCGCATTTGTCCAATCCCGCCCATTTTTTTGTCTGACTACTCACGTTAAGAACAGATGACCTGAACCAAATTTGCAAAGGTTTCTCTATCATATGAATATATATGATATTCAAAGTTTACTTTGTATGGGAGGTGCCACGCCCGCTAAAAATATTTAAAAAATTACAGCCTGTAGCACTCCCATATCCGCTGTAAGACGCTATGAAAATTTCAGGAAGGTCAGATGGGTAATTACGGAGATTACCTCCTACAAACAAACAAACAAACAAACACATATTACCTCTTTATTATGTTAGTATAGATTATTAGCATAGATTTTTTTATTCGAATACTTGCTGATATACAATGGTACAACAATTATCAGATTTTTCGGCGTTCCTACCCTGGAGCAAGGTACATGTAGCTCCCATTAGAAGAAGATGGATTATCAAAATTAGATCTGGCAACACTTAACAATTGGCATTGAACTTAGAATATCATTTGACAATTTTTCTTATTAGCGATTTTTGATTTTGCCCATTTTTGATTTTGAAGATTTTTTGGATTATTTTTTTTTCGCAATTTTCGGTTTTGGCGAATTTTTGATTTTGGCGATATATTTTCCACGACAAATCACATAGATAACCAATGTACTTGTCAAAAGACTGTTGCTTTCGTAGTACTTTATATTATTTACATAGGAGGTGCCACACCCACTAATCCCATCCCGCCCAATTTTTATTGGACTACTCACATTAATATCTGATGGACTCGTGCAAAATGTCGGGTCTTTCCCTTTTATAGTACACCAGTTATATGATATTAGATATCTACTTTGCATGGGCAGTGCTACGACCACAGCTACGATCACGTCCATTTTTTTGTTCGACTAATCATACGAAGAATCTATGGCCTCATGCAAAGCCACAAAGCCCTCTCTTTTACAGTACTCTAGATATATGACATTAAATAGCTACTTTGCATGGGGAGTGTCAGGCCAATTTTTTATCCGACTACTCATACTAAGATCTGATGGTGTCGTGCAAAGTGTCAAAGCTTCCCTTTTTTAGTACACCAGTTATATGATATCATATATTTACTTTGTATGGGCGGTGCCACGCCCACTGCTCCGATCACGCCCATTTTTTTGTCTAACTAATCACATGAATAACTTTTGGGCTCACACAAAGTCCCAAGATTATCACTATAACAGTACTCCAGACATATGGCATTTTATATTTAATTTGTGTGGCAGGTACAACGCCTATTAATAATAGGTGACACCAGACAAATTTGAAAAGCTCTCTCTATCACAGCACTCGAGATATATAATATTGAACTATTACTTGTATGGGAGGTACCACGCCCACTTATGCGATCCCGCCCATTTCCGGCGTAGCTACTAATATTAACAATAGCTGACCTCACACAAATTTGCAAAGCTCTCCCTATCATAGTACCCAATATATGTATATGATAATTAAAATTTACTTTGTGCGGGAGGTGCCACGCCCACCAAAAATATTTAAAAAATTATAGCCTATAGCACTTCCCATATCCGCAGTAAGACTCTGTGAAAATTTCAGGAAGATCAGATGGGTAGTTACGGAGATTGCCTCCTACAAACAAACAAACAAACACACATTACCTCTTTATAATATTAGTATGATAAATAATAATATATTTCTTTCAAATATAAATCAGGCACTTTTTATCGCTAAACCTTTTTAGGGCACTATTTTCTCTTTTTGTTTATATAAAACTGGAACATTTTATCACTAAAGCTTTTTAGGGTACTATTTTTCGCTTTTTGTTTAACATCGCTGCAGTGCACGCATCTTGAGCATATGAGTTTTTTAAGCATTGGTATAGCACCGGCTAAAGATTTGAAATCGAAAATAAAAGATTTACAAAAAATCAATATTAATTGATTGCTTTCTTCGAATATCAACTCACTCAAGAATTTTTCTTGACCATATGGGGTCGTTTTCTTTTAAATTCTCGTTAAATCGGTCCAATAAGAAGGCATAATATTTGCCATTTACTGTTTTTCCCTCTTGAAGGTAAGCAATGTGGATTATCCCGCGTGCATCCTTTTTTCCATAAAAAAAAAAAACGAGGTTGTATGTTTTGAACAGCTGTTAAATGCAAAGTAAATGACGGAACTTGCTCAAAATTTTACAGCAGTCTATTAACATGCGGTACTTGATGGGAGCGGCATTTCGTTTCACATAACTACGAGGGAAGTTCGAAAAGTCACTGACTTATTGATCCGCCCTCGTAGTAAGAAAAACGGTTATTTATAAAAATTATCGAAATAATATCAATAATTTTAGATAGCTTATATGGATTGTTATTTGGTCAAAAAAAATACAGCTATTATTCATAGGGGAACTTGTATGCCGTAAGTGCCCCTCTGTGGCTTCCTTCATTTTACACAAAACAAATTATCCAGCCTTGAAAGATGCTAAAAGAACTGAATTACATATTGAATAAGCGGGGGGCGAACATGTCAAATAAAGCCATCTTGAGAGGTGACAAATTAATTTTAATGATTAAATAAAAATCTTGAATTTTATTGACTATCTAGTGGAGAGATAAATATAAATCAATATCAGACATATACATAAAGTAAAGTAATAAATTTAAAGTTTACTTTCGATTTAAATTTCTTTTATGTCTGACATAATATTTCATTATAAGAAAACCGTACATAATATGCCTTCTGCTGCTCGCTTATCAACATTCTCTCCTGTTGTACACAAAAGTAAAAAGAAAAAAATTAAGTCAGATGTAAAATATTATGTCATTGTCACAAGCAGCACATTGCAATGCATTAATAAAGTTTTTTATAACTTTTCTTTGCTATAACTTTTAAGAGGAAATTATAAAAAAGTGACAAAATTTAACACAAGAGTTGTTATAAATAGAATTTCTTTTAAGACAATTCAAGGTTATAATATTCAAGAGCCTTAAATTATTGATTTGTTAAAATACTAAGCAAATATTAGTATTTGAATTCAACACCTTACATATATTTTAAAGCAGACAAACATTATAAGGAAAGCAGTGACAAATAACAAAAAAATAAGAAAATTATAGTCGATAGAGACCAACTATACGATACACTATATCATACGCTTAGAGACCCTGTCTCTTAGGGCCAACTAATTAGTAATTAGTTATAGAAAATAAGCAATTGAATGGCATTGATATTAATTTTTTTGCCTTCGGAAATGAAAAAGCTCTTATCGGATGCTATATTAACATGGGGACTAGGTCAAGAAATGGACTGAGAGAGACTCGATTTTTAGTATGGTCACTTAATTTTTGCTAAAACATATACAAACCAAATTTGAGGAAACCCTGTGCAAAAAAAATTATGGATTTTAGTGAAGATCGGGAATCAACTTTATATCGGAGCTATTACTAGGAACTGTCCTATAGGGTTTATTTTTGGACAACTGATAAATGGATCTAATCAATATACACAAACCCAATCTGAGCGAGATCTATTTAATAATTTGGATATTAAGGCAATTTAAGTCGATTTCATAGGGGTTATATGTATTGGAACTAGGTCTGAATTTGAACCGCCTTACCAAAGGTTTTTATTTACATCGTTTACCAATACCCACCGGGGTGACCCTGCACTTCTATGCATATGTTTATGAGCAATGAAGACTGGATTATCACATAAAGCGAATAATTTTTGTTGCTGTTTAACTTATGAGCGGTTACAGCTTGCAAAAGACGATAATTGTATACACAGCGGAGGAGCTGAAGATTCTGCTGCGGAACAAGAGCCCTGCGAGTTTGAGGTAAACAATGAATGTGAGTGTGATGATAATAACACCGTACAACACTACTTTTAACACATGAACAAGACCTAATACACGTGAAACTAGAGGCCCTCTGGAGTAAAACTGCGTTTACAGTTTGTCATTCCCTCATCATTTGTCCTTTTTAGAGGACTTTAAAGTTTTAAAGGACATTTAAATAGAAAAAAAATATATATATATTTCTACTCATCCCACGATGCTGAGATAAAAAGCAAATGAAAGAGGAGACTCTCCTCAATTTTGCAAAAATATTTGTTTTGTTATATCAGGACAAAAGGACCTTATTGAAGTCCTTTCAAAATTTTGTCCTTTAATATCCTTGAGAATTTCCAGCCATTTCATCCAGAAAAAATATATGTTAATGACATTAATGTACGCCAACACGTTGCTGAATTTCATTTTACTCACTTTGTTAGTTTAGTGTAGAAATAATTTTAACTTCTACTATACAAAAAAAAAATTTATATGTAACTCCCTAATATTAACCAATTTTCTTTAAATAAAATCTAACACATGAACAAATGGATATATATATAAAACTGGACCCCCGGTGAATTAATAGTATTTTTAGCATTTTTTTAGTATTTTTTTTAATATTAAACAAGTACAAAAGTAAAATTCGACTTGGCCGAAAAATTTGGATATTAGCATTCTTCTCAGGTAAACCGTATACATTTCTGTTGGCGCTTATGAATAGTATTGGTATTGCGACAAAGTGTCCAACAATACTCTGCCAACATATGGGAAGTATTTTTTCCTTTAAACCGATTTTCAATTGTGGCGAGATCCTGGTGAAATCGTTTACCATGCTCGTCACTAAAATCACCCAAATTGCTTGGGAAAAAATAATTTTTGACTATCCAAAAAATGTATTTTGAGTGACATGTTGACACGCATTTCACCAAAACTACGGACCATTTTACGGACAATCTCCTTGTAATTTTCTGATTTGTTGTTGCCCAAAAAATTTGTTGTTACATCCTTGAAGCAATCCCACGCTTTTTTTTTCACTGTTGTAAGAAAATTCGGAAACTCCTTACAATTCATCAATTTCTTTAATTGTGGTCCGTTAAGTACACCTAAAAAAATAAGTATTTTTAGCTTTAGAGTTTACACATACTAATTTATAATTTACCAGCATCAATTTTGGCATTGCTTAATTTTGGGAAAATCGTCTTAAGGTGTATCATGGCTTTTCTCCTTCACTAGCTAGAGCGCGAATAAAATTTCGAATAAGCCCCAATTTGATATGAAGGGGTGGAAGAATAATCTTCGACGAAGGCACTAGAGGCATGTGATCAATGCTATTTTCTCCAAGCTTATAGGTTATGCGGGGCTGCCATTCGTGATCAGTATAGCGTAATTCACGATATCTACCTTCCCAGAGACACAAGAAACATTGATGCTTTGAAAATCCTTTTTTAAGCCCTGCTATAATAGCAACCACTTTGAGATCACAACATATCACCCATCCATGGAGGTCATAATTAATTAATTTAAGAATATTGCTCATGTTTGCATATGTTTCCTTTACATCGGTAGCATAAACGATAGGCAGTGACGGAAAGGCGTTACCGTTGTGTAGTAAAACGCCTTTAAGACTCTTCACAGAACCATCTATAAAGAGGCGATGATTTCAAAAAGATTTTCAATATCTACTGCATACGTAATCCCAGTTTGATCGTCAACTTTAAAGCATTCATCAAAAGACACTTGTTTTGAGCGCTTTCGGGAAGAAGTTACGCGAAAATCTTCAGAAACTAGTCTCCATTGTTGTAAACGGGATGCCAAAATTTCGGAATTGCTTTTAGTTACACCTATATCACGCACGAGATCATCAAAATCGGCCTGTGTTATAAAATGAGGAGGAGCAAAGCCGACCTCGCTGTTTGTCGGTTGATATTCCGAGATATATTCAATATCATTGTTGGCGCACAATGAGTGCTCTTCAACGGCATCTGGAATTTGCTCTTCAGATGGAGCGGTTGGGTGTGTTCTACAACGTAACACAGCTGGCTTCACTGCAACACAACTATGGTATTGGATTTTAAGTCGCAATTTGTATTTTATCTTTTTGGTACGCGGCTGCGATTGGCAAAAGTAGCACGATTCCGAAGCATGTTCACTTCGATTCAACCAAATCACTGGGTAAACATATTTCATCGGATGCTGTTGTCGGTTAACGGAATTCGAACCTAGTATACCACGATAACAATAGCCGCACACAACTTCAGGCTGATACCATAATTTTGGTACAAAATTAATTAAAAAATATTGTTCGTAACATTCCACAAAGGTTTTTGTAATTTTTCGCGATTTTTTATACGCTACAAATAGTCCGCAGACAACACAAAATTTATTGCGATTGGGGCACTCCATAGTCACTTTCAGTTTTATTCACTTGTTCTTATTTTATAATTTTTCACGTTGAAAAACCAAAAAAAATACTATTTATTTGCATAAATGTAGAAACACAATAAGGCAGCAGCTGTTGTCATTTTTGGCTTTCTTTTACTTTTTCTTCTTTCTTCACTTTTAATTTCTTTGCGTCAAAATGTTATTTGTTTACAAAATGTTATTTGTTTACAAAATGAACTGAACTGAAACGAAATGTTATGAAAGTATGGTAACATTTTTGTGAGAATGAGTGTCTAAAAATGAGAGCATAAGAAAAACTGCCCTCAAAATAAAATCGATTCTATCTCACTGCTGTGCTGCTCGGCAGTTATTTTATGTCAAATCATATGGAAAAAGCTGCTAAGCCCCAATTGTGTTTCTACATTAATAGTTTTAGAACTGATAATTGTTTTGTGGCCTGCTTAATAAATCAGAAATTTGACGTCTTTCTCAGTATCGTAGGTAAAACATAAGTATTTAAACAAATTTTAAAACTTCGATGTCCTTTGTAATTTAAAAGCGCTCTTAAAGGGAGACCGGATCACCGAATGAAAAACTGTGAACGTACAATTAATTCACCGGGGGTCCAAGTTTATGTATATATCCATTTGTTCTTGTGTTAGATTTTATTTAAAGAAAATTGGTTAATATTAGGGAGTTACATATAATTTTTTTTTTTTTTTTTGTATAGTAGAAGTCAAAATTATTTCTACACTAAACTAACAAAGTGAGTAGAATGAAATTCAGCAACGTGTTGGCGTACATTAATGTCCTTAACATATATTTTTTCTGGATGAAATGGCTGGAAATTCTCAAGGATATTAAAGGACAAAATTTTGAAAGGACTTCAATAAGGTCCTTTTGACGTGATATAACAAAACAAATATTTTTGCAAAATTGAGGAGAGTCTCCTCTTTCATTTGCTTTTTATCTCAGCATCGTAGGATGAGTAGAAATATATATATATATTTTTTTTCTATTTAAATGTCCTTTAAAACTTTAAAGTCCTCTAAAAAGGACAAATGATGAGGGAATGACAAACTGTAAACGCAGTTTTACTCCAGAGGGCCTCTAGTTTCACGTGTATTAGGTCTTGTTCATGTGTTAAAAAAAAAATTAAAATTTGTCTTACGGTGTAATGAGTCGAATAATAAAATCCCGACGTCGTCGTGTGCAAATAATTCGCATTATGAGACCAAAGACGCTAAATGGTACAAGAAGGCGCCGAATATAAATGGCCGAGGATCGATCAACATTCACGGACAAATTTATAGGGGCTCTAATCCAATCACTAAAAATATGTCCAGGGTTGACACATTCAACTGCATTTGCAGTGCTGCCATTAGAAATTTAATTAAATGATTTTTAAACAAAAAAGCCGAGGCTGTATACAACAAATGGAATTCTGAAAACACCGATAAGCAACAATGTATATCGGCAGTTTTTGCCATTTTGCTGGTAATGGGCGGCCAAGATTCTTGTCAAGAGCCCTAGCAGATCTTTGAAAAAAAATGCATATCCACTGTACCGTGCAACTATGTCGCGTAACAGATTTGCTGATATTTTACGATTCCTTGGCTTTGACTGGCATGCTACAAGAGTGGCTCCGTTAGTCTCCTAGGTCCCACCCAAGAACAAATCAGATGTTTTGTCTACCATGCACAATGACAACACAATTTCTGGTCCACAAAATAAACTAGAAATAATTCCATATTACAACTGGACTAAGGGTGGTGTGAACAAAATGAGTATTCCACAAAACGAGTAACGTTGCGCTGGCCGCTAGCACTGTTTTTTAATATTTTGGATACGGCAGCCCTCGCTTCATTCATAATATATAACAAAATTATTGCAGAAAAATCTGTAAAGCGATCGCAGCGAAAGCAGTTCCTTTAGCGCCTAGGTGAAGAACTATGTCATCCTCTAATATTGCCAAGATCGAAAATGCCACAATTCATTTGAAGATTTTCAATCAGAAAAAATTATAAAGTTAAAGAACTGATAAAGAGCCCATTTGTGCAGAGCAAAGTGTCAGTCAAACTAAATGTGAAAAATGCCACCAATGGTCATCAACGTGATTGAATGAAATATTATAATTACAGAAGTGAATAAATTACAACTGAAAAACTGTTAAAAAATTATTCTTTATGTTAAAATTTTTGGATTTGCTTAAAGGGTCGCCCGGGTGGGAATTGGTAACGCATGAAATAAAATTGAAAAAAATTAACACAAATTTCCAAAAAATTAAAAATGTAATGTATAATGTTTTGCAAAATTCTAAAGAACTCAACAATTTGTTCTGTGAGTCGAAATTTCCCCTAGAACAGATCAAAATTAACCCAGTTATTAAAGCAATAAAACCAAAATGGTCAAGCGGGTGGGCAAGGCGACGGTTATATATTTGTATTTTGATTACAAAGTTTACATGAACACACAAACGGATGGACGGCCATCGCTAAATCGACTCCGAAAGTGAACCTAAATCGATCGGTATAGGTCTGGGTAAAATATTTTTGGTAAGTACAAACATCAGCATAGTCAGTATACCCTGATCACATAGCGGTATAGTGTATAAAAAATACTTGTAAAGAAACAAAGTATTTTTTTACATTCTCACATAATATGATTAAATATAAAGAAGCTTTTCAGCACTTGCCTTTCTGGCTTTTGTGAAATTTCGCGCGAAAGTTCTGCTTTACAAAACCAGAAAATATAGGTTGCAAAAACAGATATTCGATAGCTTTAAATTTATATCCAAATTTATTGATACAGGTAAATTAAACAACAATTCGGAAAGCACCAACCGAATTAAAGTGCAATTCTATTCACCAAATGAATTCGTAAAAAAAAATTTAGATTTTTTTATTGAACTGAAATTACAAGAAAGATAATTTTTATAGTTCTAATTACCTATGAACTTGGGCATCTTTCCGGAAACCCTGCCATCAGGATTTTTATAGAGGTTTCTGTCACTTGTTTGGGACAAGTAGTCCAACTCGATTTGAAATCTTTTGCATTTAAGATCACTTTTTCGTGCTCTTCAACTTCCTTTTCACAGGAGCAAATATCTGTGAAAAGGACAATCGGAGGTTTTACTTTCCGAATTGGTGTAAACTTTATCAACTGTATTTTCGACTTTATCAACAATAATTTGTTAACAGCAAATCAATATAACAAAATTGTAATGAAATATTTGCTGTTTAGACATCAAAAATGTAGTTATACTCAAATCAAAATTCGGTAACTAACTTCATTGTAATTCGGTTGGCAATAAATTTACGTTCTGTGTGTTAGTTAGCTGCAATGTTAAGCATTTCAAAAGGTGCTATATATCGAACATTGCCCGAAAGTTTGGAGTTCAAAAAGCTGGCCTTAAGATGGGTTCCACGTTTACTCACAATAGAACAAAGGCAGTGTCGTGGGAATGTTTCAACAGAATGTTTAACGATGTTTCATCGCATCAAAGCTGAAATTTTGCATCGATTCGTAACAATGGATAAGGCATGGGTACACTACTTCACACCCTAGATAAAGGTACATTTTAAATAGTGGACTAAACATTCTAATAGTGGATAATCGTGTAAAAAGCGTTATAGTTCCACCTGTAGGCAAGGTTATGGCCTCTGTTTGGGATGCACGGGGAATAAGTTATATTGATCTTCTTCTAAAAGAAAAAGTAATCAACACCCTGTATTATGCTAACTTATTACAGTTTCGAAGTGATGAAATTAAGTAAAAAAGGCCGCATTTATCGAAAAAGAAACTGTTGTTTCATCAGGACAATGCACCAGTTCACACACTTACTATTGCAATGCTTAATCACGCACATTATACACACTTTTTTATTATCTAGTTCCCCCAGATTATTTTCTATTTGTGACACTGTGATGTCTGATTTTTTATTTTAATTCTGTGCGCGGAGGGGTGTGGCGAAATAAAATTTTAATATTGTATCACTAATGGCATCTATATATATAAACAATTTTCAGGAAATCTTCAGAATAGCCTGGCGAAACAAACATTAAAAATAAAATAGAAAATTTCGAAATTAACACAATTATTTTTTACCCAAAAATTTTAGGTGAGCCTACATTTATTTCGGTCAGTGTACCTTTGATATAGCTAACCTAGAAGTTCATTTAATTTGTCGTTTCTAAGGAAATAAAATCAACTTTATGACAAATGGATTTATTTAATTTGTAGCAAACGTCTAAGGTCACAATCATATAATTTTTACTTTGTAAAAGTATATCTCAAAAGTGATACTTTTAATTGTTTTATAAAAGTTCAAAGAGAAGTACACAATTTAGTACAAATGAGTAAATTTTAAATTTTTATTATAAGTTTTTTTTCAATGCAAAATTTACGTTAGTTCATTCTTTTATAAAAAAAAACTTGTTGAAGTTCTATTGAAACTAGATTTTACAATACTTGGCTTCTATAAGTTGCAAAACGAAATGATTAACTAAATATTCCATTATATTGTAGTGTTTTATTTATATATCATTCATTACACTTGCCACAAGTGTAAAGAGGGTAATCAGCAACAACAAATGATATTTTTTTTTTTATATTAAAATATTGACTTTTGATAATTAATTTTGACCTTTCGCAAATAAAATTTAGGCACATATAGTTGCAAATGATATTTCAGTACTTCTTAATTATGATTTTGTTTATAGTTAAAGGTCAACTAGTTTAGAAGAGAAACAAAATTGTGCTCACTGAGTTTTATATAAATTTTCCACTTTTCGCAGGGAAATATTTTATTAACTGTTAGAGGTAGGGAATAAAAATTACATTTACCAAAACTCAACTTATGGCAAATTTTATTAAATTCGAAGATGATATGGCCGAAAATGCTTATTTCTTCATTGATTACAAACAGAACTACCATTTTTCTTATAAAAGTAACCATCGAAATGCTATTTCGCATATGCTTTGTCTGTTTATTTATATGTATATTGGGAGAGGAATTTTTAAAAAAATTTTCATCAACTTACTGACTTAGATAGTCGGGCTCTGAAACTGTTACCATTTACCGAAAGTGGATGACAATATATTATTTTTTAATCCTTACTACGATCTAAGCATATTTATATTTGTTTTACATTCAAGTTATAAAAAAAGTTTAATAAAAAAAACTTCTGCCCAATAGATATAATCGTTTAGAAATTCAAATATTGAATATTGACCGGCAGCATACGGGGTAGACACTCTGGTGTTTATACTTAAAACTACAGTATATTTTAAGTATGAGCACACCAATGTCAACTGAGTTTAACATCGTTGAGAAATATAAAAACTTATAAAAAGAGTTGGCTTGTAGTGGGCTCTATAATCAGAAATTAATATACCTGATTCCAACCCCTACATAAACTTAGAAATTCTGTTCCATTAACAAATTTCCTTATTGTTTTCCAGCTTATCTCCCTAAGACCAGTTAGGTTGGGTTTGATGTTGTTGGATATATATCTGACCCTTGTCCTCGCAAATTCAGGACAGTAATAATGGTACTGTTCCTGGGTCGAGTGAGGATACCAATTATCATAGTAAGTTCCCTTCTAGTAAGACTCAGGATTTCCATAGTTTTCAAAGTATTTTGAGTGCCCCATAATATATTCGTGACCTCAGCCATATCAGAATCCTCCCAAAATTATACATGCTAACTATTCTCCCAGTACGCTAGTTTCAGTTTGAGATACTTTCCCGGGAATAGCCTTTCCTGGCAAGTTCCTCAGCAATATCGTTTTCCCTTATACTACTGTGTCAAGTGATCCAAATAATTTCAAGTCTGCCTCGTCTGTAGAAGGTTGCAATTTCCTCCTTACACTTCAGGATTTCCATTGATCTAATTTTGTCCGAGGATATCGCCCTGATAGCCGCTAGACTTAAGGATTCTAATACCGGTATTACCTTCGATTGAATACCGAAATACAGCTTGCAGCAGTACCGGTATCCATTTTTTTAGCATATAAAATGCCACATATATATACGTAAAAATAATCGTTTTGAATTTTTATAATTCATCTTGGTAGGCGTGAAAATAATAGTTTGTGACTTTAACGTCGTTTGTCGTTTAGAATTTTTATAATTCATCTTAGTAGACGTCAAAATATATAAATATCATGTAGTAATGGTAGCAATATGATTTCTCTATTATTTGTTTTTTTTTATGAATGTCAGAAATTCTTGTCTCGTCAATCTGTATATACATTCTTGCGACAGAAAGTGGAATTTAATTATATAATAATGTTATAGCTAGATTATACTGCAGCAAATAATAAACTATTGCACAATTCAACATTTTCTGCAAAAATGTCATTCTCAAAAATTTCATGCATTGCTATGTGATGACAACTCAAACAAGGTGTTATGCCATGTCATGCCAACTCAAACATACTGTCTTAGCATGTTATTGCAACTTAGCTAAGCTGTTGTACGTTGTTGTTGTCAATACCATGTCTTTTAATGTTTTTTCTGCAGCATGTTTTTCACAGCCTCGTATCAAAATATTGATTATTCATTATTATTTTTTAAATAAAGATCCTAAATCAAATAAATAATTGATTAAAAATGTTCAAATTGAAAAAAACTTTTATTTCGAAAGTATACTTTATTTTTATAATCAATATAAAACAAACAAAACATTTTTAAATCCAACTAAGGATAATTGAAAAAAATATTTTTCAGTTTTTATTTTTTTCCAATAATATGTTTACGGTTATTTTTCTGCTTTATTCATCATTTGAATTCATAGTCACAAATATTTTGAAAAAATATATACAAACCAAATTTGAGAAAAAACACTGTGCAACATTTTTATATATTGATATATTTAAGTGAAAATCGGGAAGCAGCTTTATATCAGTTTTAGAAAACTGATAAATGGATGTAATAAACACACACAAACCCAGTTTGACTGAGATCAATATGATAATTTGGATCTTATGGCAATTTATGTCGATTTCATAGGGCTCATTTGTACGGGGACTAGGTCTGAACATAGACCGAATTTCACCAGTTTCAATAGCGTTCATCCTATGGCCGAGAAAAGCTTATATACCAAATTTCACTAAAATATATTCATATTTGCGACCTGTAGTTTGATTACAGAATTTACATGAACACACAGACGGACAGTAAAGAAATGTCACATGTGTAGCATGTGTTGACATGTTAATTTTCCATGTTCATTTGTGTAAAATCACTGTAAAAACTATGCATAGATTTGATTTGAATTTATTCGATAGTGTCTATATATGCCATTGTCAAACATGTATGAGCGGCATAGCATGAATTAACATTTGCATGATGTGACACATGTCGCATGTTGTATAGTTCAACAATTGCAGGTCTTTAGTAAATAATAATACATATCAAGTGTATTAATTTTGGGCTTATCGTTTTATAAACAAAAGCCTCAAAAAGGTAAATATGCTTTTCATTTATGTTTAATCTATATCTATATCTATATCTATATATATAAAATTCATTTTCTGTTTGTTTGTTTGTTTGTTTGTTTGTTTGTTTGTTTGACCGCTATACAAATTTTTATTTTTCAACGGATTTTCCTGAAATTTTGTACACACGATCTCTATACCCCAGGAAAGGTCGCCATATACTTTTTACCGGCCACGCCTACTTTTACGCCCACTTTTTATGTAAAATTCATTTTCTGTTTTATTCATATTTGTTCACTATACAAATTTTTATTTCTTAACAGATTTCCCTGAAATTCGGTACACACGATCCCTGTGCTCCAGCTAAGGTCGCCATATACTTTTTATCGACCACGCCTACTTTTACGCCCATTTTTTTATACACAATTCATTTTCTGCTTTTTGGTATATTTGTTCGCTATACAAATTTTTATTTTTCAACGCATTTCTCTGAAATTTGGTACACACGATCTTTGTACCCCAGGCCAGGTCACCGGGTGATTCTTGCAGCCACACCTACTTTTACGCCCACTTTTTGTATACAATTCGTTTTCTGCTTTTTGGTATATTTGTTTGCTATACAAATTTTTGTTTTTCAACGGAATTCTCTGAAATTTGGTACACACGACCTCTGTACTCCACCAAAGGTCGCCATATGCTTCGTACCGGCCACGCCTACTTTAACGCCCACTTTTTGTATACAATTCATTTTGTTTTTTGGTATATGTGTTCGCTATACAAATTTTTATTTTTCAACCGATTTCTCTGAAATTTGGTAAACACGATCTCTCTCCTCCAGGGAAAGTCGACATATTCTTCGTACCGGTCACGCCTACTATTACGCCCACTTTTTGTATACAATTCATATTCTGTTTTTTGGTACATTTGTTCGCTACACATTTTTTTTTAACGGATTTCACTGAAATTTGCTACACACGATCTCTGTACTCCAGAGAGGTCGCCACATGATTCTTGCCGGTCACGCCTACTTCTACGCCCGCTTTTTATACAAAATTAATTTTCTGTTTTTTGTATATATGTTCACTATAGAAATTTTTATTTTTCAAGGAATGTATAAAATTTGGTCACACGATCTGTATACTGCAGGGAAGATCACCATATGCTTCTTACAGGCCACGCCTACTTTGCGCCAACTTCTATGTATATAAAACTTTTTTTTTCCTTTTATTTGTTTCTTTATTTGATTGCTATAAAAACTTTTATTTTTCAATGGCTTACTTCGAAATTTAGTACATATTCCAGGGAAGGTCGCTATATGATTTTTACCGACCACGCCTACTTTTACGCCCAATTTTCTTATAAAATTCATATTTTGTTGTGTGGTATATTTCTTCCCTATACAAATTTGTACTTTTCAATGGATTTCTCTGAAATTTGGGTTACACGGAAATAACTACACGGTGAACAAATTCCCCAAATTTAAAAAAAAGGTACCCAAAAGAAATGAACAAATTCCCCATTTTTTTTAATCGAAATTAAAAATGTACTTACTCCCCAAATTCATTCTTAAATTTTTACATATTTTTATTTAATGAATTTTGTTAAACATTTATTTTAGTAAACATTTGCATACTGCTCTCAATATATAGTATGTCCAACAATAAATGCATTTAAAATGAGTATTCTTTTCAAAATAAGTTGGCAACAGCTGCGCGGCAGCACAGGTGTGTTTGCCAAACGCGCGGAAGCGGCGCGCGGCGTGCGACCGCGGACTCGGACGCGACGGGTGCGGACGCGACGCGCTCTCGGAACACAGCTCAGCTAAAATATCGCAATGCTCTAAAAAATATGTTTTAGGAATTAAAATAAGTTAACGAGAACTAAGCGGAGGCATGGGTAGTAGCTGCGAGGAAGCGGCGCGAGGCGCGCGGACGCGACGCACTCGCGGAACACAGCTCAGCTAAAATATCGCAATGATCTGAAAAATATATTTTGGCGATTAAAATAAGTTTACAGCAACTGCTCGGCAGCACGGGTGTGGCTGCCAAACGCGCGGCGCGCGACCGCTGACTCGTACGCGACGGATGCGCACGCGACGCGCTCTCGGAACACAGCTCAGCTAAAATATCGCAATGCTCTAAAAAATATGTTTTAGGAATTAAAATAAGTTAACGAGAACTAAGCGGCAGCACGGGTAGTAGCTGCGAGGAAGCGGCGCGAGGCGCGAGGCGCACGGACGCGGACGCGACGGATGCGGACGCGACGCGCTCGCGGAACACAGCTTACCAAAAATATCGCAATGATCTGAAAAATATATTTTGGCGATTAAAATAAGTTGACAACAACTGCGCGGCAGCACGGGTCTGGCTGCCAAACGCGCGGAAGTGGACGCGACTCGCTCGCGGAACACAGCTTAGTGAAATGTCGTATGATAAATTTTATCTACGTATGTGAAATAATTACCTGTTGATCAGAATAGGCCACACATATACTATAAGCAGTTGCTTAAAGAAACCTTGCGACACAATATTAAACGTCGCATTAGTCTTTCATTTCTGAAACTTGAATTTGACGTCTCTGCTCAATTATGATCACCTATTGAATGAATTAATTCAATTTTTAAAAGTTTTGATTCCTTTAATTTGCGGCCCATTCCGTTATTATATTTCATGTTTATAAATAAACTGAAAAAAAAAACTTAAAGCGGTTTCGCACCTTATTTTTGAAGCATTTTTTTTCTTATAAAAAACTTCTAAATTAAAAAACCAAAAACTTTTTAATTGAAATAAAAAATGAATTTACTGCCCATACAAATTTTTGGGGAGAAAGTTCATTTTATTAGGGAATTTGTTAATTGGGGACTAAGTACTCAGCGCCTGGTAAGCATAGTGAACCATTTTTCAAGTCAAAGGCCTTTTCATCCCGGGCAAGACCGGGTAAAAACAGCTAGTATGTATATAAAATTCATTTTCTGTTTGTTTGTTTGTTTGTTTGTTTGTTTGACCGCTATACAAATTTTTATTTTTCAACGGATTTTCCTGAAATTTTGTACACACGATCTCTATACACCCGGAAAGGTCGCCATATACTTTTTACCGGCCACGCCTACTTTTACGCCCACTTTTTATGTAAAATTCATTTTCTGTTTTATTCATATTTGTTCACTATACAAATTTTTATTTGTTAACAGATTTCTCCGAAATTCGGTACACACGATCCCTGTACTCCAGCTAAGGTCGCCATATACTTTTTTATCGACCACGCCTACTTTTACGCCCACTTTTTATATACAATTCATTTTCTGCTTTTTGGTATATTTGTTCGGTATACAAATTTTTATTTTTCAACGCATTTCTCTGTAATTTGGTACACACGATCTTTGTACCTCAGGCCAGGTCACCGGGTGATTCTTGCGGCCACACCTACTTTTACGCCCACTTTTTGTTTACAATTCGTTTTCTGTTTTTTGGTATATTTGTTTGCTATACAAATTTTTGTTTTTCAACGGAATTCTCTGATATATGGTACACACGATCTCTCTCCTCCAGGGAAAGTCGACATATTCTTCGTACCGGTCACGCCTACTATTACACCCACTTTTTGTATACAATTCATATTCTGTTTTTTGGTACATTTGTTCGCTACACAATTTTTTTTAACGGATTTCTCTGAAATTTGCTACACACGATCTCTGTACTCCAGAGAGGTCGCCATATGATTCTTGCCGGTCACGCCTACTTCTACGCCCGCTTTTTATACAAAATTAATTTTCTGTTTTTTGTATATTTGTTCACTATAGAAATTTTTATTTTTCAAGGGATGTCTAAAATTTGGTCACACGATCTCTATACTACAGGGAAGGTCACCATATGCTTCTTACAGGCCACGCCTACTTTGCGCCAACTTCTATGTATATAAAACTTATTTTTTCCTTTTATTTGTTTCTTTATTTGATTGCTATAAAAACTTTTATTTTTCAATGGCTTTCTTCGAAATTTAGTACATATTCCAGGGAAGGTCGCTATATGATTTTTACCGACCTTTACGCCCAATTTTCTTATAAAATTCATATCTTGTTGTGTGGTATATTTCTTCCCTATACAAATTTGTACTTTTCAATGGATTTCTCTGAAATTTGGGTTACATGGAAATAACTACATGGTGAACAAATTCCCCAAACTTAAAAAAAGATACCCAAAAGAAATGAACAAATTCCCCATTTATTTTTAATCGAAATACAAAATAAACTTACTCTCCAAATTTATTCTTAAATTTTTACATATTTTTATTTAATGAATTTTGTTAAATATTTATTTTAGTAAACATTTGCATACTGCTCTCAATATATGTCCAACAATAAATGCATTTAAAATGAGTATTCTTTTCAAAATAAGTTGGCAACAGCTGCGCGGCAGCACAGGTGTGGTTGCCAAACGCGCGGAAGCGGCGCGCGGCGTGCGACCGCGGACTCGGACGCGACGGGTGCGGAAGCGATGCGCTCTCGGAACACAGCTCAGCTAAAATATCGCAATGATCTAAATAAAATATGTTTTAGGAATTAAAATAAGTTAACGAGAGCTAAGCGGCAGCACGGGTAGTAGCTGCGAGGAAGCGGCGCGCGGACGCGGACGCGACGGATGCGGACGCGACGCGCTCACGGAACACAGTTTACCAAAAATATCGCAATGATCTGAAAAATATATTTTGGCGATTAAAATAAGTTGACAACAACTGCGCGGCAGCACGGGTCTGGCTGCCAAACGCGCGGAAGCGGACGCGACTCGCTCGCGGAACACAGCCAAGTGAAATGTCGTATGATAAATTTTATCTGCGTATGTGAAATAATTACCTGTTGATCAAAATAGGCCACACATATACTATAAGCAGTTGCTTAAAGAAACCTTGCGACACAATATTAAACGATTCATTAGTCTTTCCTTTCTGAAACTTGAATTTGACATCTCTGCTCAACGATGATCACTTATTGAATGAAGTAATTCAATTTTTAAAAGTTTTGATTCTTTTAATTTGCGAACCATTCCGTTATATTTGATGTTTATAAATAAACTGAAAAAAAAAAACTTAAAGCGGTTTCGCACCTTATTTTTGAAGCATTTTTGCTGCAGCATCTTATAAAAAACTTCTAAATTAAAAAACCAAAAACTTTTTAATTGAAATAAAAAATGAATTTACTGCCCATACAAATTTTTGGGGAGAAAGTTCATTTTATTGGGGAATTTGTTAATTGGGGACTAAGTACTCAGCGCCTGGTAAGCATAGTGAACCATTTTTCAAGTCAAAGGCCTTTTCATCAGGGCAAGACCGGGTAAAAACAGCTAGTTGAAAATAAAATAAAATATTTTAAGCCATGGACATGGACAACCCTATTTTTGAAAAATATTGAACGAAGTGGAAAATGGTAGGTGTAATAAATGCATGAAAATAATTAAAGTCTGTGGTGGAAGCACAAGTGGGATGCACACACATCTCAAAACGAACCATGGAATAGATTTGTTAAAGTCAAAAAGATGTGTTTTGTGTTTATGAATAAAAATGTTTGAAGAATTACAAACTATTTTAAAACTGAAGAAGATAATACATTGCCTGCTGTTTTAGCTCGATGGTTAAAGATGGTTTACCTTTTAGAATTTTTTGTACTTCCATTGATTTCAGACGAGCATTAGCAGCAAGAGGACTTGGTGAAATTCCTATATCGGCAACTTCTCTTCAATCAATGGTAATAAATTACTGCAAAAAATTAGAATGCAGGTGAAAAATGAACTGTTTTCTAGGAAAATTCAGCATTACATTCAATGAATGGACGCCAATCATATTTATATTAACATAAATGTCCATTCTGACAAAAGCTTCTGGAATCTTGGGTTGAGTCATATTTCAGAGTCTATGCCAGCAGATAAATGCATTGAGCATTGAGCAACAGGATCACGGTATTTCACTACATGAAGACATTATTGCGCTAACAAGGGATGGCGCTTCTATAATGAAAAAAGTGGGTATGCTTGTGAATGCAGATCATCAACAATGTCTGGTACATGGTATACAACTAGTGGTTATTAGCGTGCTATATCAGCAGAATATATCTGATAAACGAGAATTATTTCCCTGCAAAAATGACACAGATAACGAATACGAAACTGATAGCGAAGATGCTGATGGTGCTGATGGTATGCTATTAGTTTAAGAGAATGAATGTAAGATGAACATCCCTAACAGAACATTAATTCTGGAATATATGCATTAATTATAAAGATTCGGGGTGTAGTTAAAATGTTTCGCCATTCGCCAACAAAAATGATGCAACATTACAAAAATATATTAAGTAAGAATTTGGTAAAAAGCTGCTGTTGATATTAGATTCTAAAACTCGTTGCAACAGTTTATTAGCTACACTAGAAAGATTTTATGTGGTGAAAGATTGCGTTAGAAAAGCTCTTATTGCTATAAATATTAATTCTTGTATTCTGGAAGATGAATTCTAGCTCTCTCAACAATAATATCAGCTTTAACCCCTACTAAGGTTGCAGTTGAAAGTTTGTGCTGCGCAGATTATAATCTCTATCAAGCAGATATTACCTTAAAATTCATGTTGGAAATTACATTAAAATGCAGAATTTTTGAAAGGTGTACACATTTTTCAGATGTATTACACTATTTGTACAATCCATCCAACCATGGACACGACAATTACAGAATATTTAAACAAATAAGCAAAACAGCCATAATACAAATAATTGTTAAGTTGGTTGAACGTTTGGGATATCAAACCAAAAATATAGACGGAGCAGTGGCAGTGGCTGATAAATTCGTCGATAGAGCTGGTAAATATTGAACCAGAAACTCCTATTCAGGATAAATTGTAAGAGAATTAAGCAAAGTCGCAGAAAATTATGTTGGAAAAAATTCAACAAAATAAGCGCGATAATGAGATAAATTCGAAAAAATCAGCTAAGGATCTCACCAAAGTTGTTCGAAGGGAAATCACATATTTCGAGTCTCAAAACATAAAAGGAAGATCTTTGCAAAATGTGTATAATTTCCTTATGACCGTTCGTCCTACAAGTGTGCAGATTCCACTCGTGCGTTTTCTGCAGCAGGATTACTCTGCACGAAAATAACGCCTTTCAGATGAAAGCATCGATAATTTATATCAATTAGAGTTTATTTTCGACCTTTCTACTATATATTACTATGATTTTTTTTTAGAAATCAATCTAACGGGCTTTTTAAGGTCCTGTTTCAAAATCAAATAAGAGATTATTTATTTTTTTCCATCCGACGTTTCGTTGGGATTTTTCCAACTTCTTCAGGGATCTTTATTTAATCTGGCAACAATATTAATATGCAAAAGAATACCCATTAGTACTATAATAACACAACTCAACATTATTAATAAATAAACTTACAAATAATCTTTCGTCAATTTCACATTTAACACATTTAGTTTTTACGACATAAACAATACGACATAAAAAACACAAAATTGTATAAATAAATGTAAAAATAATTTGAAAACTAAAATATCACAGTTTAAATTTCCTAATGCTAGTTATCACAATACTAAACTATAATTTGCATTCGTTTTATCTTTATCCTCCTTTGTATTTATTGCACAATTAAGCTTTTGTTGAACTCTTAGACTTTCAAGATTATACCTTTTCTTCTCTCTTTGTCTAATATTTTTACGCTTTCTAGATCAGCTAAGTGTCCAGTATCGAAATGTTTTTATGTTTTCTGCGATCATATTTTAATTCACAAACAGAAGGAATTGAAAAAATAGGGTACTTTACCTGTGTATTAATTACTGTATATATTTAATTTTTAATTGTTTTGTTTTATTTTTATTATAGAACTATTTTTTATTTTTTTAATGACTATATTAAATAAACAATGAATTGGATTGAATACCATAATATAATGGGAAAAATTAACTTATTCTTGATGCTTTGCATTTAGATATTTTTATTCCATAAATAATACCGAAAATACCGGTAATATCGGTATCGGGATTTCCCTTATGCCGAAATACCGAGAGGCTTTCGGTATTGGAATCACTAGCTAGACTGTCAGTAAATACTTTTTCGTTTCCGGTATTGGCATTTCCAGTCCAGTATCACGACCACCTCAACATGAAAGACTGAGTTGTGGTCCCGTTCTTATCATAGAAACTTATACCACTTCCACCATATAGACTAGAAAGATCCGTATAGTACTTTGACCTGGAAGTTGCCATTTATCCAACTTTCTCTGTCTAGTATACGCATAGCCTCCTGTTACCCTTAATCGTAGTATGGTCAGAGCTGCCTCACATTTAATTATAATCTCGATTGGGTGTATAGTTTCTAAAGCGCTCATAGATGTTGTCGGTATTGCGCCACTGGTTCCTATGCAGTAGAGGCGCTGATTTATCTGGAGAGGTTAAGTGTAGCACTTCCGTCTCTTGATGTCCATATGACTACGGATGCGGAAATTAGAATGGGTCTAGCGATGCTTGTATATAGCCAATGTGTCATCCTCGTGTTTAAACCAATTTCGAACCTATAGCTCTCCTACATGTGGCCCATATACGGTGAGCTTTCACATCTCTGCACTCGATACGGTTCCTCCAAGTGCACCAAGAGTAGAAGTGCGTTCTTCCCCGCAGTTAGCCAGACACTGTATGTACGTATGAACGCAAAAGAAAGTTTATCATATTAGTGGTGGGCATTGTGTAGTGTGCATGTTAAACAAGAGCTTTAATTGCGTAAAAAAGTGATAAGAATCAGAAAAAAGTTAGTATACAGAAATAATAGCTAATCGTAACAATTGTCGGAAAGCAAAATTTTTGGCTTAGGACACACGTTCTTATTAATCAAATCGGGAATCCTTGGGACGAACGCTGATAAAAGAATGTATTTCTCTGGAAAGGTTAAAAAAATGTAAACAGCAAACTGTTAAGTTTGACAACTCTTTCACAAGTCACAAACTAATGACTCGTTCGTGATAACCAAATCATTGATGAATATCAAGGAAATGCGAAAAAGGCCTCGCAGAATATATGACTTTAGTTTTGATACGAACAACTCTATACTCGCTGTGGGTTGGAAAGATAATGCTGTAAGTCTTTGCTATTTTGTCTATCGATTATACTTTCTTCACTTATTTCCATCTTTTTAGGTCGTTACGTTATTATGAAATTTCCTAAGCAATACACTAATGGCCCGCGCGATGAGGTATGATCAAAAAAAAACGAAAAATGGTTACAATTGATCAGACTCATTTGGTCAGTCCTTATAACCATCGCATGGAAGGTGGAGACTTTTTGACAACGCGATCAATAACTATCGAATTAGCCGCGGCTATGGTAAATGCATGGAAATTACATTGCCTTTTTCGAACTCCGAATGAAGGTATGCGAATCGATTATGATTAAATGCGATTAGCACCATCCGGGTAAAGTTTCGTCCTCAGGCAATGCATCGTGGTCATTGGAAAACTCGTTGTCCGCAATGTGGTGGCAAAAGTGAATGCGGCCGCTTGAAGTGCAAGACGAACTTACATCTCCCTCCTTGCTTTCTGTATTTTCACAATGACAGACAAAATGACATTTCTAATTCCAAGCCTCAGTAATTTGTTTTTTTATATACGTTGTCGTTTCTGAATAAAATAGGAAACACTCCGATTTTCATACACTTTTTATTCACCTCACACAAAAATTTCATACAGTAAAAAATTATATTTTAAGTACACACTAAGGCCTGTCGGGTATTTAGATACCCATTTTCAATTGATCTGTCATAATGACTAATTGAGTTAACATATCCCGGGTTGTCGAAAGGAAGTTTGAGAAAGGACACCTTAAACCTCCTGGGAATGATGCGCGTTATTTGCTTTTCCCATTTTCTAAAAATTCACAACGCTTTTCTCAAGCATATTCTGAACAAAAAAAAACGCGATTTTAAACGATAAAATACTCGATGTAAGCTACGGAAAATATTTCTGTTAATTTTTTTTTATATCGTTCCATCCTTCCCCTTAATAATAAAACATCGATTATGGTGATATCTTATCGGCAGTTTATCGGCACACATTTGTACCAATTGTTGGGTTCCCATCAGGTCCATTTTCCTCAGGGTTTCAGACTGCTAATGTGTTTTCGATAAGAATTTCTTAATTTTCGAGACATCATTAACGCTAGCAACTGATTGGCTATTCGAATCTTTTTTTTTAACATCTGCGTTTGTCGTGGTAATCATCCCAGTATTTTATTGCTTTATTTTTTATTTATTTAGATATTTATTATAATTAAAATTAAAAAAAATCTGAAGCCTAAAGCACTAGCAACTCAGGCTATTAGCTTAAGTATTATTTGTTCTTTACTTCGAGCCCTATTGAATAGCCTTTGGACGTCCGTCCCAAATTTTATCAATTTCCCCGTAAGCCAGGGTTTATACCGGCGAGATCTACTTTCCCGGAGTAGAGAACATTCCTTGTCTACTTCCGATAAGGCTTTTCATTAAGGAATGTTTGAGGAGTACCTCTTCATTTCTCAGGAATGTTTGAGGAGTAGTAAGACGAGCTTATAAATTTTTAAATTGATGGGTTCAGGTGGTGGTTGTGCTAGTGCAAATAAAATGTATCGATGTATAGATTTTTCAAAAAAAATTAAATGTCCAAAACCGCTTTCCTTAATCTGTTAACAGAGGTTGCCATGTTCCCAGTATTACCAGTAAAAAGAAAATTTTCATTTAGGAATTCAATTAACACATCCCGTCTTTTCTGCAGTTTGAACTAACCACGCTATATGGTAAAAGATCGCATCACAACTTAAGAGAATTTCCTTACTTGTTATTTTAGCTGTACCGTGTCTTCTGGTTCCAAAATCGGTGGAGGTGTCGGTATTGGTGAATGCGGTGATAGAAAAACTGATGCCAATATTACCGATTGGCTTCCGTGCAGCAGAACGGTAGCATCTGCCGTGGACAAGTCTGGAGAGAAGAGAAAGTTAAAGATTTTGTGACAAATAACACAACTTCTCGGTCGAGTCACGGTTTGAGTATAAAAAGAGTGGTAATTAGGATCAGTTAGTCTACCAACTTTATCATTGAGTGTGCCAAGTTTCTGTGTAAATATGCTATGTAACTTACCTTTTCGGCATTTTTCATCAGGGTGTAGCCGTTTTGCTCCAATTGCTTCGTCGAACGCGGTCATGAAGCGGAACCGTTGAATAAAACAACACGTTGTCGTACTCGTATAGTGCGTTCAAAAGAAAACATTGATACTGTTGCCTAGAGTTTGCTAGAACAACCAAGCAGTGCTATGATTCGAACTTTGCATAAAGCTTTTTGAGCCAAGGGTCATTTTTCTGGCGAATATCATGTTCATCTCGGTAGTTACGTGTACAATACAAAACTATCAATATGGGTCACCGAAAATCTACAGATGACTGCTGAAAAGTTAATGCATGGTGTGTATGGTTTGGTTTTGGGCCGGCGGTATCATCGGGCTATTTTTCTTCGAAGAAGCGGAAGGAAAATGCGTTGCATTGAACGGCGAGCGCTATAGTTTAATGATAGTTAATTATTCTGGCCTACTTTCAATGATATGGATCTGTAGAACATTTGGTTTCAACGATAAGGCGGTAGGTGACACATGAAACTTGAAACAATATTTTGCGTGGTGAGGCTACGAGTTGACCCCGTTGGACTATTACTTGTGTGATATGTTAAGAATTAGTGTTACGCTAATCAGCTAGTGACGATATAGGCACAAATTTCGGACTACTCCAAGGTCGGACGAGGTAGTAATTTGAATAAAACAGTATTCCATTATTACTCACAAAGTTTATACTTTCGAATAAAGAAAACCCGAATCAAATAAAATAAATTATGGGTGTTCAATTTATAACAAAATTAAAATGCAAAACAATAGAATAAAGGGAAATCGAACATATTCGATTTGAGATTTTAAAAATTCGCAATTTTAAACAAAAAGAAACAAGAAAGAAAATTATAGTCGGTCTAGACCGAACATACGATAACCTATACCATGGTTTAGAAACCCTATCTCTTCGGTCCAACTAACTGGATGTAAAAAATTAGCAAAAACCAAATTTGAGTTGCATTGTTATTAATTTGTTTGGATGCAGATATGAAAAAGTTCATATCGAGTGCTATATATATCTGTGGACTAGGTCAAAAAATGGACCGATCCTGACCATATTTGGTGAAGTCACTTATATTTTAAAAATATAAACAAACCAAATTTGAGAAAAATCTATGCAATATTTTTGTTTTTTTGATAGATTTAAGTGAAGATCGGGAAGCATCTCTATATGGGGCCTATGACTAAGAATTGTCCAATAGGAATTATTTTTGGAATACTGATTAATGGATACAATAAGCACATACAAATCCAGTTTTAATAAGATCTATATGATAATTTGGACCTAATGGCAATTTATGTCGATTTTATAGGGGTCATTTGTATGGGGACTAGGTCTGAACATGGACCGATTTTCACCAATTTCAATAGCGTTTGTCCTATGGCCGATACAAAATTTCATCAAAATATTTTCATATTTGCGACCTGAAGTTTGATTACAAGGTTTACATGGACACACAGATGGACGGACGGACATCGATAAATCGACTCAGATGGTGACTCTGAGTCGATCGGTATGATAAAAGATGGGTCTAGCACAAAGCCATTATACCCAAACCACATAGTGGTATAGGGTATAAAAATTAAGCTAATAAAAATCGAATGACAAAAGCTCCAAAAAATTTCAATTGGAATACCCTTTAAATAATGTATGTTATTACAATATTACTTATTTCGAGTAAAGCGGCATGCCATTAAGAAAACCTGCCTACAAATTACATACAGCTTTAACAAGAACAGAAACATCAGCTTCCCATTCTAAATAGATTCCTGCTAATGCCTTAATATTATCACACTATAGATTTATTCAGCAAGTCCATGCATTGTTCCTACTAACTCTGTGAGGCTTTAAATTCAAGCTGCCTGGTTTTTTGCACTACCGATATTTAGTACTCTAAATATATGTCTCCACTGAATATATAAGCTCTAAATACAGAAGACAAATTTTTGCATTTTCCATAGCAACTATCATGGAAAACATACATTGTTAACTCGACAATTAAAAAGTGCTATTTAATAAATCACTAGTATATGTGTTAAAAATAAAAAAGCAGAAAAATATTTACACTACAACAAAACAGAACATTTTTAAAAACAATAAAAAATATTGTTATAAAAAAGTGTTATAAAAAAGTGTTATAAAAAAGTGTTGGCATTAACAAAAACAAGCACTGATGAATATATTTCAAAAAACTAAAAGTTTGCTTTACAAATAGAAAAACTAAATATAGAAAAAAAAAATATTTTGCTGTCGAGCTACTTAAACTACCAAAACATTTTGTGGCATTTCCTCACCACATTTTTGTTTTAGCACGCAAAAATTCTTGCCATAATTTTAAGTAGTAAAGACAAAACTTAAACATTTTTTCCACATACTTACTACTTTTTATACGAAGGAAAAACTGGCACATAAAAATTTAAAAAAAAAATTTACCACAAAAGGTATTTAAGCTATGTTTCTTTTTTATATTTTCAAGCTTACAAAAGACATATACATGCAGATGCATGTATGCATACGAGTACGTTATTTTTTTCTAATTTTTTTTACCTCTTAGTATCTGCACAGTAGAAAGAAGAGTTATTTGTACGCGATTGAATTTATTATATTATATTATTTATTTAAAAACTACTTGAACCGACAAACGATGTTTTGCCATACAACTTATTTCTAGTGAATGTTTTTGTTGTTAATTATGATGATATGTATGATGCCGCCCATTTTGCACATAACTTTTGACACTCATCATTCGTGAGCTCCCACCTAGTTCCAAGAAGGTCAGGTTTTTATACTCCAGATAATTCTTTTTGGTATGGGAGGTGCCACGCCCACTACCCGAACCCCACAAATTTTGTTACAACCACTAGCCATCATAGTCCTGTAGATATATGATAATATGTATTTACCATGTATGGGAGGTGCCACGCCCACTTGATGTATAAAAAAAAATGTATAGCCTTTTTTACTTTCCCGATACCAACTTACAGACTGTGAAAATTTCAAGAAAATCGGTCCTATGATTTAGCCACCTATTAATATCAAACCCACAAACAAACCCATGAACAAATTTTCATTTTTATATATGAGTAGCTGAGATTCAAAACTCGTTCGTTACAAAAACTAAAAAAACGAGATGACAATTGATTCTGATAGTCCTTTTGGCGCTTTATAAGAAAAAATATACTGACTGTCTCAATGCATGTCCTTTCCCATGTTTTTTGTGACCAAAAATTGCAGTTAGTAGCAAAACTGGTTTATTCCATATACCAGTTATTATCAAAACTATCTCATTGCTTGTTTTCTAGCAAAGGTCGTTGGTTAAATGTTTGAAGTGCGAGTTTCCAAAACAATATTTTTATTAGTTTTTACTATACTCATACTATACTCATTGTTACTTTATTATTATTATTTTAATCAAAATATCCGAGGTCTATATTTCGTTAGCTATTTCCAAAACTTTCAATATTTACACTTCTAAATAATATTTGCAATATCAATATCAAACCCTACATAAATTTTATGTAATAAAAACTTACTTGTTCTTTAAGTTTTATATCCTTAAGTAAAATAATTCTTCTTCATTTTGTGTATTTGCTCCTTTTAGAGCAAATAAAAAAAGGAAAGTTAATAAAAACATTTGGAAAAAGGAAGTTGCTACATCAGATAGGTACGTTAGATTCATGATTTATAATAATTTTGCAAACTGTATAATTTAGACATATATTTAATTCGGTGTCTGTTACATTTTTTAGGCATAAATCGAAAGGGTTTCCATCAATGCCTACTTGCAATCATTTAAAAAAGGATTTTTATGCTCACAGCTAAACCCTGAGGACGCAAGGCGCTAAACCATTCTTTAAACAAGGAAAGAAAATCTATGAGATTATTCCAGAAATACTTCCCATCAATGTTGCGATTTAACCTGAAAAGAAACCCTTTTATCATACCGCTTTGGAGCAAATTGGAAACATAATAAAGAATTGCAATTCTATGTTTCCGTCTTGGACAACTACAATGTTGATGATGAAGGGCATCTTGTTTCTTAAACTTTTTAAAACAAACTTTTAATTCGTTTGTTTCTTAAACTTTTTAAAACAAACTTTTAATTCATTTACCATCAGTTTCCATAATTTTAACAAATTAATATAATTTTTAAGATAAAGTGGAGTTGAGTGATTAATTTTACTGGTGGGCTATAGTGTGCTACAAAACTCGATCACGATCCCATATGGAATGTAGCAAAACTCGTTTGTTTCGCAAATTCGTAGGAAAACTCGTTCCTTACAAATTGTAATATGTACATTATTTTTCTATATTTCAGTAAGTTTAGATTTTTCATCTGTTGAGATTAATAAGGATTGGCATAACATTGAAGAATTAACAGCTAATTGGTTAATCTAATTTGGTAATTTAAATAGCCGCAACAAGTTTTTTGCTTTTTCCCAAAATTTGGTTAATATGTAATGAACGAGTTTTGCATCTCAGCTACTCATATATAAGTTTTTGTTATTTATTTTTTAATTTTGTAGTATACAATAAATTTATTATTAATTATATGTCGTTTGAAGTGATAAAATAATACATATTAAAACTGTGTTAATAAAAATTTGTTTAATACCGTTAATATTGTGTAACAAAAATACAAAGATCACGTGCGATGTGATGCATATTCAAGCAAAAATCTATTGAAGCATGTAATGTGATACTTGCGATGATATAATGAAAACGAAAATTGGTTGGAACAATCCAGAAATATTTTCTTTTAAGTTTCAAATGATTCAAAACATATTAATTTTTGCTATTTTTTTAAAATCACTTTTGAGGAAATTATGTTTAACGTTTCTGGTTAATGGTTAATGGTTTCTCTTTTTAAGCCCTTTTTACTGGCATATAAGTATTGAATAGAGTTTAAAAAAGGTATTTATATGATCACAAAAAACGACACACGACCATGTTAAAAAAATATATTCAATCTTTTTCGATAATTTTCTGTACATTTTGATTATGTAGTCATAGAAATAAAATTATTGTGAGTAATACTGCCCATTTTTTGGCAAAGCGTTTTATTATCGCACATATGATTTTTATTCGGGAAATATCATCTAACACACGAAAGCTGAAATATGTACTCACAAAAACAGTACCACTGGTATTATATAATTACATTATGATTCTACCCTACTCTATAGATATTTTTAACACTCATTGACTTTATAACTACACCTTCATTTCGTTACTACTATTATTGCACCTCTGCTAATCTGTTCATATTTCATACTTACTCTTCATACCTTTCTTCTTATTATTTACTTATGTTTAAGAGATCTAGCTCTAAGTTCTTTCTTTTTTTCTTGCTTAGCTTAAGTTCAGTTTGTATCGAATTGTCACAAGAAAAACAATAAAGACGCGAACACATAACTATATGTAAATTTTAATTTATAATGCAAAAACAAACGACGACATTAGGTTTTCACAAAATCTGGGGCATGATCGTGCATGTCTTATAGTATGTTGGATAGGGCTTGGAAATATCTTTGATATGATGTTGAACTTATATATGCTTTTTACTACCTAAATATGAGGTTGTACAGTTACACTGTACAACAGTGCGAAAATCCCGTACGGTTTCAGGATGATTTTCCATGATTTCGATGCCGCTGAATACGCATTTTAATTCACTTTTTCTGGTAAAGTTAAGTTTTTACCACAGGGTCGCAAGTCCTGGCCCATACTGTTACCTGAATCGATAGGGAGGGTCGTGGATGGTTAATATAAATTACCGAAGCTTATTACTTTTTTACAGGAAAACGGTTTCCTTCTCGAACCATCCCCTGCGGACCATCCTTATTTTAGTTAGATAGAACATGTTTTTTATATTTTTATAACATACTAGCTGTTTTTACCCGGTCTTGCCCGGGATAAAAAGGCCTTTGACTTGAAAAATGGTTCACTATGCTTACCAGGAGCTGAGTACTTAAAAATTTGTATGGGCAGTAAATTAATTTTTTTATTTCAATTCAAAATTTTTTGATTTTTTAATTTAGAAGTTTTTAAGATGCTGTAGCAAAAATGCTTCAAAAATAAGTTGCGAAACCGCTTTAAGTATTTTTTAAGTTTATTTATAAACATCAAATATAACGGAATCGTTTGCAAATTAAAGGAATCAGAACTTTTAAAATTTGAATTACTTCATTCAATAAATGATCATCATTGAGCAGAGACGTCAAATTCAAATTTCAGAAATGAAATACTAATGCGACGTTTAATATTGTGTCGCAAGGTTTCTTTAAGCAACTGCTTATAGTATATGTGTGTCCTATTTTGATCAACAGGTAATTATTTCACATACGTAGATAAAATTTATCATATGACATTTCACTAAGCTGTGTTCCGCGAGCGAGTCGCGCCCGATTCCTTGCGTTTGGCAGCCAGACCCGTGCTGCCGTGCGGTTGTTGTCTAATTATTTTAATCGACAAAATATATTTTTCAGATCATTGCGATATTTTTGCTGAGCTGTGTTCCGCGAGCGCGTCGCGTCCGCATCCGTCGCGTCCGCGTCCGCGCGCCTCGCGCCGCTTCCTCGCAGCTACTACCCGTTCTGCCGCTTAGTTCTCGTTAACTTATTTTAATTCCTAAAACATATTTTTTGGAGCATTGCGATATTTTAGCTGGGCTGTGTTCCGAGAGTGCATCGCGTTCGCATCCGTCGCGTCCGAGTCCGCGGTGGCGCACTGCGCGCCGATCCGCGCGTTTGGCAGCTACACCCGTGCAGCCGCGCAGTTGTTGTCAACTTATATATTTTTCAGATCATTGCGATATTTTAGCTGAGCTGTGTTCCGCGAGCTCGTCGCGTTCGCATCCGTCGCGTCCGAGTCCGAGTCCTGTGCTGCCGCGCAGCTGTTGCCAACTTATTTTAATTGTCAAAATATATTTTTCAGATCATTCCGATATTCCAGCTAAGCTATATTCCCCGTGATATTGAAAAGAAAACTCATTTTAAATGCATTTATTGTAGGACATATATTGAGAGCAGTATGCAAATGTTTACTAAAATAAATATTTAACAAAATTCGTTAAATAAATATATGTAAAAATTTCTTTCGATTAAAAAAAAATGGGGAATTTGTTCATTTCTTTTGGGTGCCTTTTTTTAAGTTTGGGGAATTTGTTTACCGTGAAGTTATTTCCGTGTAAACCAAATTTCAGAGAAATCCGTTGAAAAGTACAAATTTGTATAGGAAAGAAATATACCACACAACAAAATGTGAATTTTATATGAAAATTGGGCGTAAAAGTAAGCGTGGACGGTAAAATTCATAAGGCGGCCTTCCCTGGAATATGTACTATATTTCGGAGAAAGTCATTGAAAAATAAAAGTTTGTATAGCAATCAAATAAAGAAACAAATAAAAGGAAAAAAATAAGTTTTATATACATAGAAGTTGGCGCAAAGTAGGCGTGGCCTGTAAGAAGCGTATGGTGACCTTCCCTGTAGTATAGAGATCGTGTGACCAAATTTTAGATATCCCTCGAAAAATAAAAATTTCTATAGTGAAAGAATATACCAAAAAACAGAAAATTAATTTTGTATAAAAAGCGGGCGTAGAAGTAGGCGTGGCCGGCAAGAATCATATGGCTATCTCTATGGAGTACAGATATCGTGTGTAGAAAATTTCAGAGAAATCGGTTGAAAAATAAAAATTAGTATAGCGAACAACTATACCAAAAAACAAAATGAATTGTGTACAAAAAGTAGGCGTTAAATTAGGCGTGGCCGGTACGGACCATATGGCGACCTTTCCTGGAGTACAGAGATCGTGTGCACCAAATTTCAGAGAATTCCGTTGAAAAATAAAAATTTGTGTAGCGAACAAATATACCAAAAAACAGGAAACGAATTGTATACAAAAAGTGGGCGCAGAAGTAGGCGTGGCCGGTAAGAATCATATGGCGACCTTTCCTGGAGTATGGAGATCGTGTGTAGCAAAATTCAGAGAAATCCGTTGGAAAATAATAATTTGTATAGCGAACAAATATACCAAAAAGCAGAAAATGAATTGTATATAAAAAGTGGGCGTAAAAGTGGGCGTGGTCGATAAAAAGTATATGGTGACCTTAGCTGGAGTACAGGGATCGTGTGTACCGAATTTCAGAGAAATCTGTTCACAAATAAAAATTTGTATAGTGAACGAATATGAATAAAACAGAAAATAAATTTTACATAAAAAGTGGGCGTAAAAGTAGGCGTGGCTGGTAAAAAGTATATGGCGACCTTTCCTGGGGTATAGAGATCGTGTGTACAAAATTTCAGGAAAATCCGTTGAAAAATAAAAATTTGTATAGCGGTCAAACAAACAAACAAACAAACAAACAAACAAACAGAAAATGAATTTTATATATATAGATCTGGTTAACTTCCTTTATTAGTTTTTTGGTCAAATTTAATAGTTTTCTTGTAGTTTATTTATTTGAGTTAATTTTGACCTAAAGTTTTAATGTAAATAAAAGATTTTTATTACATATTTTATGCCAACGTTTCGTCAATATTTATTGTTGACTTCATCAGGGTTTTCTTTTCTTTGAGTTTCTCTTCAAAATAATTTTTCACAATAGAATCTAATTCATCAAACTTAGAAAGAGTTATTCAAAAGAATTTTGATAAATTAAACATATAAATTGGTTCGATTTTGTAAAATCAAATTTTAAAAACAAGGTTCTAGTTATTTTACTCTTTTAAATGATTTTTGGCTTTGTTTTTTATAATCCTTGGTTAACATTAAAATCTTTTAGATTTTTCTAACTAATCTAAATTATCTGCTACGGTATAAAATAAAGTTGAAAGAAAAAATTAAAATTGTTCTCCTTTAAAAGCATTTAAAAACAATTCTTTACACCTAATTTATCGAGATTATTTCTTAGTCGAAAATTACCATTTAAAATAAATATTTAAAATTGTTTGATCGAAAAACAATGTTAAAACCCTCCACAAAAGTGAGCAGTTTGGCACTTCATTTGCTATAGTTAGACAAAAATCTGCATCCCATAAAATTTATATATTTGTCTATGCAAATCACGATCACGCTTTCAAGAGGCCAACTGGGTTGCTAGGTTTTAGTGAAAATTATTCAGTAACAGTCAGAAATCGGTATACAGTCATCAAAATCGGTATAATAGGTCCCGAGATATCAACTAAAAAGTTGCTATCGTTGTTATTCTAACTTTTGTATTCTTTACTATGTCTGAACTTGTTGTTGCTTTTGTGGTGGTTATGTTTATAGAATTTGCTTTATGAGTGTGTATGTATCTCGCAGATTTACGCCTGATGCGCTTTCCAATAAAAAATATTTCAGTAAATTAAAAAAATAACTAACATAACTTTCAAAAATATGATATTTCGGGCCAACTTTTGTTTACCTAAAAACTGCTTACAAATATAAAAGAATGTATTAAAATCATAATATCTCCACCGATTAAAGAGTGCGCACATCAATGTGTTTAAGGTCTTTTTCTTTAACTACCAGTGCTAAATACGTTATTTTGTAAGAAAATTCCATATTTTTTCAAAACTGTTTCACAAAAATGTTAAACATTAAATAACTAATGGATTTTTTGTATAAAAAAGTTACTGAGATGATATATATATATTAGAGCGGGTCGATTTAAAAATCGCCCAAGTGACAAGGAAAATCGTATTCTAGGGATCAAAATAAGATACTTTGCCCGAGGAACCATACCTCTAAAATGAATTCTGATGTCCCAACTTTTGACGTGCCTGTCTATCTGTCTCACTTTGACCCATTTAGAGTGCCCCAATCGAGTCCAAATATATGACACTCATACGTATACGTATCTTCTACTCTGCTAATAAATAATCATACGCCTTGACTATGTTATGTCATTCAAAAAGATCGATCGGATGAGGGTAAATAACTTTTAGATCACTCCGTGACTATGCGTGACTCTGCGTGACTACCCCAAAATTAATCTGTAGTCACAACAAGACTATGGGGGAAATAGGTTATGCCAGACAGACAGAGTTTTTTATTTTGATCCCTAGAATATGATTTTCCTTGTCACTTGAGCGATTTTTTTGCCTCCCTAAGAATCGACCCGCCCTGAATCCTGTGCTCTTGCAGAAATTTCCTCACAGATTGGGAAATTAAACAGTTAGAATTGTCTACTATAATATGCGGATTGGTCCCGGCAGCAATAGGCTTTTTTGGAGGTTCAGGACAGGTGGACTCCCTTCTTATTATAGCATTGAATAAAACGCGATAACTTGAAAAATACGGTTCGCCGCAAAAGGGTTTATTATAAATCGCAGCAAAAATATTTTACATTGGCTTCTTATGAAGAACTTAGGGTTCTTAATAGTTTTTCTGCTCTAATAGTAGAAAAATAAGTAAGAGAATTATAGTCAGTCTAGGCCGAGTAAAGAAAGGGCATTAACTCTAACTAACTGAATATAGAAGATAAGCATAAAACTAATTTGAATGACATTTTTATCAATTTGTTTGGCTTCAGATATGAAAAAGATCATATTATATCCTATGTTTATATAATGTTTATATAATGTTTATATGTTGACCATAGTTGGCAAAGCCACTTATATTTTGCAAAAAAATAATCGACCAATATTGTAAAAAATCTGTAGAAATTTTTTGTTTTTTGATGGATTTAAGTGGAGATCGGAAAGCAGCTCTATATGAGGGCGATAACTACTTATTAATGGGTGTCATAAACACACACGAACCAAATTCGACCGAGATCAGTATGATAATTTGGATCTTATCGATGTTTATAATTTATTTCGTCATATGGCCGACAAAACCTTATACACCATAATGTATCAAAATATATTCATATTCGACAAGACAAGACATGGACAGACAGACGGACATATACCATTAAATCGACATAGGTCTAAGTCAAATATTTTTGGTAGTTAGAATCATCAGCGCAAACACTATATACCCTGGCCATATAGTGGTGTAAGTTATAATAGTGAAATTTTTCACATACATTTTAACTCCTTCTATAAGAAACCACTACTTGTATATAAAAATAATAAATAAGATATAAAAAATACTGACCAGTAAAGAAAAGCAATTAAAATGGTATTAGAATTTAAACGCTATGTATCGACGAGTGTCATAAAATGGTTACCATACCCAACATTGATAATAATATTGAGCTCAAGATTCAGGTAACAACATTAGTTATCACGCAGACTATCTGTAATTACTGTAATAAGCAATAATTTGAATATAGACATTTTGATAGAGCAGATCTGAATAAGTAAGAAATAAGGCGTTTAAGTATAAATAATTAATAAGTTAGTATAATTTATTAAACTGATAATTTAAATTAAACATATGACTACGCGTCGTTGTTACGTATTTTATATAAATTTCATAATTTTGAAATAAAACCGTACAAACATATCGTCACCTAAAATGCAAAAGGCCGTAACCAATTTTTTTTGTTTTTTACACGAGAAGCAGGAAATATCATAAAATAAAAAATACTTAAAACTTAAAATCCAAATTTTAGAAACAAGCTTAAGAACAAATACGAATTTATTTATGAAAAAAAATTATTGGAGAACAGTAGTTTTTTAAGTAAAAGGCCGTAACTACAATACATGCATTTTAAGTAACGATATGAACAATGTTCATGTTTATTTAACATGTACTATATGTGTCTCAACTAACGAATGTGTAACAATTGCAAGCATTTGAAGAAATATTACTCATACGTTTCATATATGATGATACCCAGGAGCAGTAGTTTAAAAGTGCCAAATTAATTATTTTCGGTATTATCAGCTACCTGACACCTAAATATCTTTTGCAAAAATGTCACAGATACTTACGTATATCTCTCCAGTACGTACTGCAACCATCCGGACTATTCAAGTAAAACTTTTTATGCACCTTGTTACAGTTTATAATCATATCATTTTTTATTCCAGCGCTTTCGGAAAGCAGTTTTTCTGCCTTTTTCAATATCGAGTAAGTAACAATCGCGGGGAATATTTAAAATATGACTAATATGAAATAAGCAAAAAATTATCTATTCTAACGAACAAAACTAAAAGTAAGAAACAAAAGTTAACTTAATCGTTAGCTGAGTAATAGGTTTTTTTAATACTGCGTTCATATACTGTGCAACATTTTCAAGGTCTTTATCTAGGGTGAGAAATTCAAAGACAGAGTGAAAGCATTAGTCCATTATAATTAAGCATTTAAAGGCTTTGGCGTTCTCGGACCAATTTGCATAATTTTTTTGTTATAACTCAAGAACCATTGATGGCTTCTCATATCATTATAGCTAATTGTAGCAACTATTTTTCTTAATATAGCCATGTTGAAAATAGAAAACTAAAAGTTACATTTAATATTAAAAATATCACTTATACGTATAGATCACTTCCGCTTTTTTGATTTTTAGTTATTTATTTATTTATTCACTTTATGTACAGTCCGGGGCCAATAATGTGTTAATGATTGTGGGATATGTAATTACAATGGCATTGTAAACTAAATTATATTACATTAATAATAGATACTTACAATACTTATGAATATATTATTTCTTATAATTTTTAATAAGATATTTAAATACTTAAATAACACGAACAATTTAAAGTAAAATTATAAAATTAGGGATAAATTTAAGTCAGTTCAAACACACAATCATAAATAGTTTATTAAAATATCTTTAAACATCAGTAATGAGTGACAAAAATGTCTATCACTATAAGTAAGAACCGTATTCCATAACCTACCAACACGAGCTGTAAAAAGGCTGTAATAGTATTAAGCTCCGCACTCTACATGAACTCATAAAATTAATCCTCTCTACAATATAATTAGGCGCTCGTACTTTAAACGTCTTATAAAAAAGTAAGTAAGTATAAAGTCTCAAAATTCATTCCTAAATACTCTATCAAATACGGGGTTACATGTGCCCGATATCCCAAACCATATACATAACGGATCATTCTGTGCAAACAAAGTTTAATCTTATATAAATTCTCCCTGGATGTTCCACTGTAAATTTCGATACCATACAAAACTAATGGCATTATCAAGGCATGTCCTAATTCTTCTCTTATAAAAAATGACAATTAAATATAATTGAATAGAGTCTTTTCAGAATCAAAGAAATTTTGCTTATTATGAAGTTAGTATGATAATTGAAAGAAATGTTATGGTCACTTTGAAAACCTAGGGTTTTGTAATGATCCACATCGACAATTTGTTCGTCCCCTATCTTTAAGGTAATCACCAATGGATATTTACCAAAAAACATGACTTTCGTTTTCGATGGACTGCGATTCAAAAATTTTAATCAGACCATTTAGAAATTCTCAACAATTCATTATTCATTTGACCCACGAAATTAGAAATATCATTGAAATGTGATACCCCAATTAATTGTACATCGTCAACAAAAACGTGGGCGACACTAAAACGACAGCAATTAAATATGTCATTCATATAAAGTGTAAAAAAGGGGCCCTAAAATTGATCCCTGAGGGATTCCCCTATGTCTCACAAGCTGCGCCGACCCTACGTCCCCACACTGTACAAATTGCGACCGATCATAAAGTTCTACAATTTATTAGCTAAAACCATGTGACTAAAGGCATCGAAAGCTTTGCTTTCTACCTATAATCCCTCAAACCATTTCTGTCATATCCGTAATTAAAGTCGTCGTATTACATCCTGCTCTGTAACCTGACTGATAATCTGATATCATTCTCTTAGATTCCAAATATTCACTCATCTGATCCCTCATACTAATTTCCATTACCTTCGAAAATACAGAAAGTATACCTATAGGTCTGAAGTTCGCAATAGATGAAGCATTACGAATTTTAGGAATGGGTATGACCCTGGCGGTTTTCCAAATTTTTGGAAAGTTTGATGTCATGAGGATAACATTAATAACTTGTAACAAATGTCCAGCTATCACCGAAAGAATTGTCAGTAGAAAACGTAATGATACTCCATTCGGTCCGATAGAATTTGACTTAATGCAATGGATTGTACGTAACAGCTGTATCTCATCTATACATTGAAAAGAAAAATTTTCCCCAAGAGCGCTATCAAACAAACACTGAGGTTCATTCAATATGGGTGGTAGAAAAGAGGACGCATTAGATTCCTCCACATCAATGATGGTAGATGGGGGAAATCTCCAGTTACACCCTGACTACGCAGTTTAATCCACATTTGAGATTGCGAATAATCTTCGAACCTTTTCGCAGCACTTCGATATCTGTGTTTTCTTATTATTGACTTAAGTCTATTTCTATAATGACAATATACAGTCCAGTTGCTATCACATCGATTTTCACAAAAAGCTCTATATTCAAAATCCCGCCTTTGTTTATATACCCTTATTTCATCATTGTCGAACCAGTTATCAGCTCTATTCCGAAACACACGCATAGGCACATAAGCATCATAGGGATCATAAATTATTGAACTCAATATCTCCGCTAAGCTATCAGAATTCGAAGATTCATATAGAATTGAATAATCAATGGATTGTAAATGACTTAAACACCTAATCAAATCTAATCCATTATAATCCCTGTATCTCAATTTTCTTGAACATTCAAATATGCTCATAAGCCGAAAAGTTTCCGCCAGGGAGATAGATTACTCCTACTAGTACTCTTTTAGAGTACCTTCATCCCTCACAGTTACCTTCATCCCTAAGTTCGTGGATAAATTTCGATTTTAGGTTTTCAGAAATATATAACGCCACACCTCCACCCTTCTAGCCACTCTGTCATTTCTGTAGATTTTAAATCCATCAATGGAAACAGCACTATCCAAAATAAAATCACGATACCAAGTCTCAGATACTCCAAGAACATCTATACCAGAACTCTGTACGATATGTCTTAGCTCATATAATTTTGTGGCATGCCATCTAGGAGATAAGCTCTGTGCATTTATAAACCCGTTACTTGGTCACTTCGACCTTCAAAGTGTGTTATCACTGACCACTGGATCTAAGTTATCTAACCTTAAATCCCTCTAAAATTATTCGTATTAAATTTACTGAATCATGCTCTATACTGTGGAAATTTTAAATTTTTACGTAAGTATTAAAATTCAATGTAAAAATAAAGTTTAAAAAATAATTAGATGTACAAAAAGATACATAATAATATGGAAATATTTTATAATAAAAAGATTTATAATAAGCAAGCTTAAAAAATAAATAATTAAAATATCAAGTAACTTAAAGAATAAGTAATATAAATTCTAATGAAATATTATAGTAAATTGACAATATATATATTATTATAACAATTTACAATATGCACAAGCAGTCTATCGGCAAATGATAACCAGTATTCCAAAAATTATTTGTTATATACAAAAAAGTGAAACTAAAAATAAATAAATAAGAAGTCCACTTGTATCGTACATATGTATATGCCTCCTCTTTTCGGCAGCAGATAAAAAAAGTTTTAAATAATACTAATCGCTGCAAGATTCGTAGTTTCTTCCGTACCATCCTTTTTAGTTATTATGCCTCTTGGGTCATCAGCATATACGATTTTGTATTTTTTTTATATTCCCATCTATCAAAAGCTTACGGCACAAGTATTGAAGCTATGATTCTACAGTAGTTGCATGATCATTTACGTGTACTCTCGATTCTATATAGGGTTCATTCCTTACATTATTTAATTAATAATGTACAATATTTAATTAAGAAACCGATTTCAGATTTCAAGATAAAATTGTCGCTGAAGAATGAAATTGCTAATCATCAATGGTTCTTCAAAAAAAAAAAAAACTGAAGCAACTAAACGTTAAGATAAGGATAGGATATAAAACGTAGTGTAAGAAATCCCTATAAGGAACATGCATACAGGGAACTAATAGTCGCATTCGTTATCGAAATTTTTCGATCGAAATTATTTTTTTATTTTCCAAAATAAAATACTAAGAATAATTTTACTCTGTCAAAATTAACAAATTATGACCCCTAGTTAAGAGTAAAAGTGAAACGAGGTCTGACGTTTGTTCGTCTTCTTTAAATAATAAACCAAAATATGGAATTTTGATTGATTTTACTTGATATCGAATACGGCGATAGATTTAGATTTTGAAGAAATATAAATTGAGGAAACAAAAAAAAACATATGACCCCCACTGACTTTTCATCAAACTTCTCTATAAGAAAAAGTTATCACGAAGTACAACCAATCGGTCTAATATCAAGCTATCTGTTATTTAGCACCCAACTAAAATGTTACTCACAAAACCATATTTCGGGATAACACGTAAAATGAGGCTGATGAAATAAACACTTTTGCAATCCCCATGCCAGATTTTATTAACGCCTCTTCTTTAAAAAAAAATACTACAGTGTAAGTGTTTAACAACATCTACTCTCAAAAAGGTCATAAGGAGTGTTATTAGCACGTTTTATTGTAGCTTTTACATAAAGCTGCAATTAAGAATTTGGAATCCTGATTGGTAAACAACATATGTAAACAAGAATTAACCTTCATGTGGCAGAAGTGTTCCATGTATAGTAGGTTTCACAAAAAATATTTTTTTAGTCTTTTAGATTAACTATCGATTTCATATGTACACTTTGCCAGTAATTTTTATATTATTTTTCTCTCTCTTAATATGACGGGAGATAGGTTGGTTTCAAATGAGAGTTGCTGGCGGAATTAATTTTAAGTTTTAATTTTTCGAGTTATGAAGGTTTTAATCAAAATTGTCTCTAAACTAATATTTTTAACCGCGAATAATTTTCTTAAGTAGGTTAGTACCCTTCATAAATTATTTGTCCAGATTTTTGAAAATAAATCAAGGGAAAAAGTAAGAAAATATTATGTTTCAAAACTTCTTTTTTAGAAAAAATCTATTTCAATGACCCCATACCGACCTCCAAAAAATCTGAGAAAATTCTGAAAAATCTCTTGGGCTATCTGAGCACATATATCGCTTCAAGATTGGCAAAAAAAATAAACAAAAAACTTGTAACGCCCTAATGTTCAGTACACATTATATAGATGTCCGCATATGGACTTCATATTGCTTATCAAGAAACAATTACGAACTACTGTGTTAAGTTCAAGAATTCTATACACAAGTGATGTTTTTATGCACATGCACCTTTCATTTTCTCTTTCAACAGTCATACGCACTCTGTTTAACAATATTTCTATAGTTTCTCCCAAAGGGGCTATGTAAGTCCTTGTTTTTACACACAAAAAAAAATTTTGTTATGCCCAGTGATTTTCCATGTAGTTTCCTAAATTTTTTTACTATACATTTAAATTGAGACTCTAAAGGGAAAGAACTAATAATCAGCATGCCGCACAACCAACTTCACAGTTGGAAACACTTGGTTTTTGTTTGTTTTCGAATGAAAAGCAGTCAGGTGTATGTACGAGTATGTAAGTATGCAGTCAAGATACTGTGAATGTGTGGTTTTAAAGTTAGTAAATTAAAAGTTTTCAAAGCAAACATAACTTTTATTTAAAAAAAATATCGAGGAAACTGGTATAATTACATATTTTTACAGAAAATAGAGAAGCTAAGTGTGAACGCTACAATTATTTGATTGAATGACAGAATAGCCAAATTGGTGAACAATCTGCACATAGTTGAGAAAAAAAAACAACAGTTGTGAAGTTATTTCCCCATCGAAGAAAGTTTTTTGTTTTTTTTTTTAATTAAAATTGTAGCCACTACATAAGGGGCGATATCTTTTAACATATCAACAACAACTACATTATTAAGAATGCTGTGCTCGACAATCCAGTGAAACAAAATATTTGAGATACGCAAGGTATGAATTCTGGCCAAAATGTATCAAATATTTACTTGATAGGGCAGTTCTTGAATCCGATGCCCCGACGATGGCCATTTTTGCCTCAACTACGCACATTAATAACTAATGAATTGACTCAAGATATCAAGATATTTGCGAGGTAAATATATGATTTTTTTCTTTTCTGATCAGCTGTTCAGTGCAAAAATTTAATAGTATGAGAATTCTCTGGATATGTAAAGAGCTGAATTTTTAATTTTCATTTGAGTAAACTGTAGTATACATTTTTTTGCAGACTATAATTTTTCCATCAATTTAAATGAGAATGTAGCACCAAATTTGACGAAGACATTGAATTTTGGTAGTTTATTGTAATATTTCTTCAACTTAAAGAAAATATTTATATGAAGAATATGTCCGTATATGTATATTGCACCTGTCATACGGAAGGTATACATATGTTTTTAGCGTGGAAGAAGATGTTGAATCACAGTTTTTTCGATTTTTTTCATATTTGCCCCATAGCTGCTATATATATACCAAAACTTTGAAGGAAAACCTTTCCAACCAATTCAAAGGCATCCTCAAACATGCCAAACTTTCTGTGTCACACACATATATTAGGACGTATATAAGGATTGTTCTCAAATTCATATAAAGATGCGAGCACAAAAAATTCAAGGCTGGCCAATATTAATGTATTTGTTTGCAAATAACGGTAACCTATTCATCTCTTCTTTTGACAGCTTAAACTTTTATTACAGGGCACACAATTTAACAGCATTCTGTTTTAATTTCAATTACACATTATAAAAGTGCAAAATTTTAGCGAGCAAAAAAGTAGCACGTAAGGAATTTACAGTAAAAGTTATTTTTTATTGATTTCCCACTACAAGTTTCTTACAAAATATGTACAACACTAAATATGCATAGATTTGAAACAGTTGCCAGCTATTATTAAAGCGTTAGGGGAAGGGAAATCCGTGAGTGAAATTAGACAGCTTTTTAGTGAAATGATATCTACTGTAATCCGCATTGCATCACGATTTCACATGAGAAGTTGTGTAACCGCACGTGAAGATCATCAGATAATCAAATTTGTCAAAGACGACCCACGAAAATTAGTCAAAGACGACAAAGTGGACGTTGTCAGTTTCGCAAATGAATATATTGCTGAAAATATTTGAGTTCACGCTGCACGCCGAATATGAAGCAAATTTGCTTGCTAGGGGACCGCTTAATATACCTCTCATTAAAAACGTCAATAGGGGGAGCGCCTTGATTTTTCTAAATGGTATCAGCATTGATCAGGCGAACAGTATGCCAATGTCCGGCGGGGCGACAAAAACATATTTAACTTATTTGATATCGAGGAAATAAATTTCATGCGTAGACCACCTTAAAAAAGGTATTCTCCTAGATATCAGTTATCGATAATCAAACATGGCGGAGCATCAGTTATGGTGTGGGTTAAGAAGCGATATGTTTTAAATGGAATCATTCATTATATGCTATATAGCGAAGTCCTTGGTGGTCGTATGTAAATAAGAAAAAAAACGTTGTTTGTAGTTTTACAATTAAATTAAGATTACTTTAATTTTCAAATGGCCCTGCTTATATATAACTTATGAAAAGATCTATAGAAGTCTAGAACTAAAGAGAATTTACTACAGTTCTCTTAATGATTTATAAAACTAGGAGACATTTATTAACATACTCTCAATAATCTCTATCTATGGATTAATATTTTATTCATTTGGGTGTGGCTTCACTCACCATACGTTTGTCATTACTAGTGCCATTTATTCTCATTTCAATTATTGTCAAGCAAAAAATGCGAGCGCCGTTGAATCGCGCCGTTGAATTTAGCAATACCCAAAGTACATTGTATGTATGCATGTTTGGTTACACCTGTTATACGTTTGTATTCTACGTCATGAATGCATTATATTCCGATCCCAAAAAAATCGTACAGCTGTGTGTAATACGAGTTGTATGATTTTTAAAGCATTATGTGGTGTTTTTGAATTGAATTGTATTGTATTCTTATAAAATTTTTTTTAATTGATTTTGGTGGTAGAATTTTTGAATATGTTCTACTTTGATCTGGTTCCTTTTAATTTTATTCTTGTTTATTTTCGTGTTACTCAGTGTATGCTATGAAATTTGATCTAATTGCCTTTTGAAAACAAAAATGTGTAATTTGATTTAGTATAAGTGTGTTTTATAAAATTTTGTTTAATTGTTTGTGCAACAGAAAAAGTTTATACTTTGCTAAAAGAACAATTTTGTAATATGATTCCATACAATAAAAAAAAATTAAAACGCTTAATTTTGTTGAAATATGAATTAGTTCACATAGTAAAATTTTTAATTTTCAATTCTAAATTATCTTTACCTCATCATATCCATTTCACGTATTTTTGTTTATTATTGTATACATATGTATATCAATGTTTGTGTTAAAATTCTTTATTATATTTTTTTGAATTTTTGCATGATTTTTTCTTTATCGCTAATTCTTAAAGTTATGTTTCCATCATCTATATTAGTTACTTTGTATGGCCAAATTTTATTTTGTTTACATTTTTATTGTAGAAATTGTTATATGGAACGTGATATGGAGTTCCATAATTTCACTTACTTTACATTATGATGAGAAACGATTTCTAGATTTTCTAATTTCATGATTGTTGTTTTTAATATCCAATATCCTAGTTGTCATTTTATTAATTTTCTTATTATCCATGAATTCCCATTTCTATTCAACTTACAAAATAAAATTTAGTTTTCTACAAGAAAAATACCTTAGTATTATGTATTATCGCCAAATATTTATTGTCGTTTGTTATATTCTAAGGTCTTTCCTATTTCAAAATGACTTGAGCATAGTGTGTTCTGATATAATTTAATTAATTTTGTTCTTTTTTTATTATCTATGATATTTCGAGGATTGGTATATAATATAATTCTTTCTTTCTTTCCAATATTTTGACATTCTTCGAATGTCATCATCGGGGAATATCTAAAAAACAATTTAAGAAAACATATCTTTCGTAACATTTATATAATTACATAATAAGCACCAAACACAGCAAATGTTATAAAAATTATATTAAGTGTAAACACAGTAAGTATATACAATAATAACAAAATAGAATACATCAAAACCCACTAGATCATCTTAAATAATATTTATAAATATGCACACACAAACTTACATTTAATGTTTACATAAAAACCATTAACACTGTTGACATCTCGTCCTCTATTGCACTGAATATACTTAAAACTATTTATTGCATTAAACCCTTTCTTTTGTTTATTAAATAACGGTAGCTCTGAGCACAATTTTCCACATCAGCCTTACAGTTAATTCTCTTCGTTGTTGGTATGTTTATAATATGTAGGAAATAAATTTTCTATATCTCCGTTTTCAATTTTTAAATTTTTTTTTTATTTTTTTATATATTGTTTTAGTATATATCTGAGTTGTTACATAATTCATATGCTTTTTCTTTATGTCTTGTTTTCTTTTTCTTGTATATTAAAATATTATCTTCTAGTAAACATGTCTTTTTTATTATATATATTTCCTTATAATCTAATATATTGTATGGAGTTTTAAGATTTTATCTGTAAAATTTTCCTTATGCTATAGGTTATATTATAATTCCGAATCCCTCCTATAAATAGGCCCATACCAATATTATTTTGAATATTTTATTTTATTTCATAATTATTTGTTTTATATTTAGTTTTTATTTCCAAAATAATAAATTTTTTTTCGTAGTTCCTTTCCTAAAATATTTACTAATTTGCACATTTTCTTTCCATTAACATTCTTTCCAATTCCGTAGTCGAAGGTTTCAATATGACTTCATTCCTATAACTTCCCACAGTTTGGCTAACCATTCCACTTTTACTTCTAATGTAGCTTTATCTACCTTATTTTTCTTTTTCTTCATCCGCTGATTGAAAACTTCTAACCCATTGCAAAAATAGTCCTCATTTTACAATCTAAGGATTTCTTTGTCTAATCTGTCTAACATATCTTCTTCTTCTTCAACCTCATTTGGATTGTCCTTATTTTCCGACATTTTCATTCTATTTTGAAAAACACTCTATTTTCATAAAATTATATTATTTTCTTTTTCTTCCGTTTGTTTTTTCTATCTTCATTTACAAGTGGATTTTTCTTATTTTCAGGTGTTTTTTTTTTTTTTTTTTTTTGTTCTTAAAAATTTTGTTATCATTCAATAAAAAAATATTAATTTCTTAATTCATATACATGTATGTAGGTATGCAAATATTTAATTTTCATACAATTTATATAAAAAATTTTAGTTTTCAATATTAATTCATATATATTTTGTTCTTTAATTTAAATTTACATATACATTTTTATTTATATAAAAAAAATATGTATTTTTCATTTCAATATGCATATATAAAATATTCTCTTTTCTAAAGTTACATTTATTTTCACATATTTTGTGCTTTTCTGTAATTTTTTTTTTTTTTTTAATTTTACACATATTTATTTAAAGAGAGAGAAACAATTTTCTATTTTTTTAAATATTTTTGCAATTATACGCGTACCAATTGTCTGCGAATTTATTTTTTCACATATGTTACAAGTTATCTCACAATAACTATTATTGTTGCAATAGTACAAAGTAAAATTACGACCTATGCTAATACTTACAGCCGTTGGAGTTGTTGGTTGTACCGTTGCGGCTACAACCTCATATATTTTTGTCTGCATACCTCCCATTATATATTTAAAATATTTCTTTGAAATTATTTTTCTATTCACATATAATTTTATGTATAAAATTTTGTTTGAATTAATTTCTATTTAATACAATTTTTTAATTGTATTATTTTTATACCCTATACCACTATGTGGTTTGGGTATAATGACTTTGTGCTGCTGTTTGTAACAACCAAAAATATTTGACCTACACCCATCTTTAATTATACCGATCGAATCAGAATCACTATCTGATACGATTTAACGATGTCCGTCCGTCCGTACGTCCGTCCGTCCGTCCGTCTGTGTGTCCATGTAAATCTTTTAATCAAACTGCAGGTCGCAAATATGAATATATTTTGATGAAATTTTGCATTTGATCTTCTATCGGCCATGGGATGAACGCTGTTGAAATTGGTGAGAATCGGTCCATGTTCAGACCTAGCCCCCATACAAATGACCCTTATGAAACCAACATATATTGCCATAAGATTCAAATTATCATACAAATCTTAGTCAAATTGGGTTTGTATGTATATATTATATCCAATAATCAGTAGTCCAAAAATGATCCCTATTGGACAACTCTTAGTCATAGGCCCCATATAGAGCTGCTTCCCGATCTTAACTTAAATCTATCAAAAAAGAAAAATATTGCACTGATTCTTCTCAAATTTTGTTTGTATATATTTTTGCAAAATACAAGAGACTTTACCAAATATGGTCAGGATCGGTCCATTTTTGGGCCAAGTCCCCATATAGATATAGCATCCGATATGAACTTTTATCTGAACATATCTGCAGCCGAAAAAATTAATAAAAATCCCACTCAGATTTGTTTAATTCTTATTTTCTATATCCAGTTAGTTGGGCCTGAGAGATAGGGTCTCTAAACACATGGTATAGGGTATCGTATAGTCGGTCTATACCGACTATAATTTTCTTACTTGTTTATTTATATTCTAAGATTTTTTTGTAGTTTTTTTTTTTTTTTTTTGTCTGCTTTATAATTTTTATTTCACGTTTTAAAATAACTATTTCTGCTTCCAATTGTAATCTTCTTTCTTTTTCTACTTCATATGTGTGCTGGTGTCCTTTTACTGCTAGTTGTTTTCTTCTTTTGGCTAACGCACCTCCTCTTGATTTAATACGTTTGGTAGTGGAAAAATTTCTAGAACTGGTTCCGCTTCTTTAGTCTTCTTGATGACATTTAAAATATCCGGTTTGCTGTCGTAATAATCAAATTAAAAAATTATATTTGGTGCATAACTATTACTATCCAATTAATATATTTTTTTATTGTTTTATTATAAAAATAATTTTTGGCATGCCTATTATTTTTTTAATGATTTTTTTAAAAATTGGATTTTTATTGTTGAATCAATTTTTCGAGACTAATTATAATATTTTTTTTATGGACACTGTTTTCAATCAATTTTTTGATTAAAATCACTATATGACGTTATTGCTTTATTCTTGTTTTTTGTTCATACAAAAATTAAAAATAACTCACAAAAGTGTTTAAAATAAACGATTATTAAATATAAATTTTTTTTTTTTTTTGTTTAAAACATAATATCATAAATGAAGAACAGATAAAGTAAAGTGAAATGTAAAAACAAAAGCGAAGTTTTAAATTTTAAACTCTTCACTGTCTTACATGCTGGTATTTAAATTACATTTTATAAATATTCTAAAAATTGGTCTACCAAATGTTGCAAGTAGTTATTCAAAATATGCCTGTTTACAAATATAACAAGTAAGAAAATTATAGTCGGTCTAGACCGACTATACGATACCCTATACCATGCGTTTAGAAACCCTATCTCTTAGGCCCAACTAACTGGACATTGAAAATAAGCAAAAACCAAATTTGAGTGGGATTTTTATTAATTTTTTTGGCTGCAGATATGAAAAAGTTCATATCGGATGCTATATCTATAAAGGGACTAGGTCCAAAAATGGACCGATCTTGATCATGTTTGGTAAAGTCTCTTGTATTTTACAAAAATATGTACAAACAAAATTTGAGAAGAATCAGTGCAATATTTTTGTTTTTTAATAGATTTAAGTGAAGATCGGGAAGCAGCTCTATATGGGGTCAAAGGTATCATTTTTGGCCTACTCATTAGTGGATGTAATGAACGCATACAAACCCAATTTGAGTAAGATCTATATGACAATTTGGATCTTATGGCAATTTATGTCGATTTCATATGGGTAATTTGTATGGGGGCTAGGTCTGAACATGGACCGATTCTCACCAATTTCAACAGCGTTCATTCCATGGCCGATAAAAGCTTACATACCAAATTTTATCAAAATATATTCAGATTTGCGACCTGCAGTTTGATTACAAGCTTTACATGGACACACAGACGGACGGACGGACGGACGGACATTGTTAAATCAACTCAGAAAGTGATTCTGATTCGATCGGTATAATTAAAGATAGGTCTAGGTCAAATATTTTTGGTTGTTACAAACAGCAGCACAAAGTCATTATACCCAAACCACATAGTGGTATAGGGTATAAAAAGCAATTATGGCCAATATTTTAAAATTTCTAATTATAGAATCTGTTTTTATTTGTTAGATTTATAGTCATTTTTCAGACATATTGTAATTGCTACTGTAATTAATATTAATTTTGTTTAAATGGTGCGTGGTAAAGAAGAAGAAAGCATATATTTCAAAAATTCATAACTGCACTGTATTCTTAATCGGACCGGTTGCTAGCATTTCAGCCTTCATTTCATCAGCGATTTATTGAACATTGTGATAATTGTTATGTTTTTAATTGAATAGATTATTTCTATATGAACATTTTTTCTACTTAGGGCGGCCGTGAGGTTTGAACCATGAACCTTCACATACCCTCGTACTTGTACTTTTTGGTCAGCGCTTTAACACACTCACTTAAAGTCAGGCCTACGAGCAGTGTGGTTAGATTCTGTTTTCTACCATACAGCTTTTCTTTGTACTAATTTCAGAAGATACAACTCTGTCCAAACAAACAATCGTTATTTTTGAATTTTTTGAATATTTACACTTCTAATTTCCACTATTCTCAGTTTTCGTAAGAGTTGTCATATGTGATGTACGGTTTTGTACATACCTACATATGCACTTTACATATATTTGAGATGGCGTATTGAAGCGAAGAAATTTTTTTTGTTTGTTAGATTTATAGTTATTTTTCAGACATATTGTAATTACTACTGTAATTAATATTATTTTTGTTTATGACAACTCTTACGAAAGCTGAGAATAGTGGAAATTAGAAGTGTAAATATTCAAAAAATTCAAAAATAACGATTGTTTGTTTGGACAGAGTTGTATCTTCTGAAATTAGTACAAAATAAAGCTGTATGGTAGAAAACAGAATCTAACCACACTGCTCGTAGGCCTGACTTTAGGTGAGTGTGTTAAAGCGCTGACCAAAAAGTGGAAGTACGAGTGTATGTGAAGGTTCATGGTTCAAACCTCACGGCCGCCCTAAGTAGAAAAAATTTTCATATAGAAACAATCTATTCAATTAAAAACATAACAATTATCACAATGTTCAATAAATCGCTGATGAAGGCTGAAATGCCAGAAACCGGTCCGATTAAGTATACAGTGCAGTTATGAATTTTTGAAATATATGCTTTCTTCTTCTTTCTTCCACTTAGGGATAGGAGGAACATGTAGAAGTTTGTCATTCCTTTTATATTTACCTTTAATAAAAGTTTTTTTTTTAGTATTTCTTATATTGTGGAGCGTATTCAAAGGTTTGGCGCAACAAATTATAGAATTCTTGCATATTTGCGCTCAAATCGGTGTACAAGGCAATAGCTAATTTAGTTTATGTTTCAATTGATTAAGTGAAGCTTCATTGTAAAATAAAAAAAAAATTGTAATTACAAAAAAAATTGTATTTACAAAAAAAATTTTAAAACTTAAAAAATGGGTCGCTAAAGTCAAAAATAAATTATAACAGCGTAATTAAGATGAGCAATTTTTAATTTATTTCTTACGTGTAACTATTAAAAAAAAATTTTAAATATTCATCAAAAAATAATAGTTATCAGCAGGAAATATTTTCATTATCATTTCAGAAAAATAATATTACTTACAAAATAACAATTATGAATTAAGAAAAAACATAAAAATTATCTTGCAATAATTATGACTGAAAGAATTCGTCATAACACGTATAATAATTAAGTCATCGGTTTTTCCACTCAATATATGTGGTTTACAAAGGCTGAACAACTTATCCTCGTGTATACTAAGTTTTGCGATCTGTTTATGGATATTAGATGCACATTGAAGTAAAACCCAATGTCATAAAAGAACAGCGAGAAGCAGATACTTATCATTTGTGTGCGCTTCGGTAGAAGTCCCACACAATGATAAGATCACACACGAAGATAAAAGGGTAGCCTAGACTAGTTCTAAGTTTTTCATGTTTAGTTCTTAAGGTTTATTTTTGTAAACTAATTTTAGTGTCATACAAGCCCAATTTGTAGTTATTGTTATTAAATAACCAAAAAAATGTTATTAATTTTACTTATATAGACGTAGCAACTTAAACTGGTTTACTACATCAAAATTGTGTGTATTGTGGCAACCAATCTCTAAGAATTGTAAAACCAACACCAAAGTCATAAAACTATGAAAAAATTAATAAAATAAAATACACAAAAATAATTAAGGTTTCTTATTATTCGAAATTTATTTGCCATTACTTTTTTTTTCTCCAATAAGGCGGTACATTACAATAAATATAAAAAAAAGGTTTTAGCAAACACAAAAAGTCTAACTATATATTTTACGAACAGAAAGGGGTTGGTTTTCCAAGTCTTGTGGGCCCAAAAGTTAGCCTACGGCTAAAAAAAAAAACAGCAAAAAAACATGACTGACTATACGATTTCATATACCTACCCTACCTCTTAGGCCAAACTAGTTGGATATAGACAATCAGCATAAACTAAATTTGAATATGAAAACATTCATATCGCATGCTCTATTTATATGGGTTTACTAGGTTGCAAAATGGAGCATTCCTGACTATACTTGGTAAGGTCACTTATTTTTTACAAAAATATATAAACAACAAATTTGAGAAAAATCTGTGCAATATTTTTGTATTTTGATAGATTTAAGTGAAGATCGGGAAGCAGTTTTATATGAGGGCTATGAAGAAGAATTGCCCTACAGGGTATATTTTTGGACTACTTCTTAATGGGAGTATTAAACACACACAAACCTAATTTGACCAAGATCTATAAGACAATTTGGATTTGATGACAATTTATTTATTGAAATTGTAACCAGTCGAGTAAGATATAATATCTCTTAAATTTAGGACTGAAAAAACTTATAATGGCACATAAAATTTTCTTAATAACATATTATAATATAAAACAAGTAAGAAAATTATAGTCGGTCTAGACCGACTATACGATACCCTATACCATGTGTTTAGAGACCCTATCTCTCAGGCCCAACTAACTGGATATAGAAAATAAGAATTAAACAAATTTGAGTGGGATTTTTATTAATTTTTTCGGCTGCAGATATGTTCAGATAAAAGTTCATATCGGATGCTATATCTATATGGGGACTTGGCCCAAAAATGGACCGATCCTGACCATATTTGGTAAAGTCTCTTGTATTTTGCAAAAATATATACAAACAAAATTTGAGAAGAATCAGTGCAATATTTTTCTTTTTTGATAGATTTAAGTTAAGATCGGGAAGCAGCTCTATATGGGGCCTATGACTAAGAGTTGTCCAATAGGGATCATTTTTGGACTACTGATTATTGGATATAATATATACATACAAACCCAATTTGACTAAGATTTGTATGATAATTTGAATCTTATGGCAATATATGTTGGTTTCATAAGGGTCATTTGTATGGGGGCTAGGTCTGAACACGGACCGATTCTCACCAATTTCAATATTATAATATAAACATATTATAATATAACATATTATAATATAACATATCTATATATATAAAATTCATTTTCTGTTTGTTTGTTTGTTTGTTTGACCGCTATACAAATTTGTATTTTTCAACGGATTTTCCTGAAATTTTGTACACACCATCTCTATACCACAGGAAAGGTCGCCATATACTTTTTACCAGCCACGCCTGCATTTACGCCCACTTTTTATGTAAAATTCATTTTCTGTTTTATTCATATTTGTTCACTATACAAATTTTTATTTGTTAACAGATTTCTCTGAAATTCGGTACACACTATCCCTGTACTCCAGCTAAGGTCGCCATATACTTTTTATCGACCACGCCTTCTTTTACGCCCACTTTTTATATACAATTCATTTTCTGCTTTTTGGTATATCTGTTCGGTATACAAATTTTTATTTTTCAACGCATTTCTCTGAAATTTGGTACACACGATCTTTGTATCTCAGGCCAGGTCACCGGGTGATTCTTACGGCCACACCTACTTTTACGCCCACATTTTGTAATACAATTCGTTTTCTGTTTTTTTGATATATTTGTTTGCATTCTCTGAAATTTGGTACACACGACCTCTGTACTCCATCTAAGGTCGCCATATGCTTCGTACCGGCCACGCCTACTTTAACGCCCACTTTTTGTATACAATTCATTTTGTTTTTTGGTATATTTGTTCGCTATACAAATTTTTATTTTTCAACCGATTTCTCTGAAATTCGGTACACACGACATATTCATCGTATACAGTCGACATATTCTTCGTACCGGTCACGCCTACTATTACGCCCACTTTTTGTATACAATTCATATTCTGTTTTTTGGTACATTTGTTTGCTACACAATTTTTTTTAACGGATTTCTCTGAAATTTGCTACACACGATCTCTGTACTCCAGAGAGGTCGCCATATGATTCTTGCCGGTCACGCCTACCTCTACGCCCGCTTTTTATACAAAATTAATTTTCTGTTTTTTATATTTGTTCACCATAATTTTTATTTTTCAAGGGATGTCTAAAATTTTTCACACGATCTCTATACTACAGGGAAGGTCACCATAAGCTTCTTACAGGCCACGCCTACTTTGCGCCAACTTCTATGTATATAAAACTTATTTTTTCCTTTTGTTTGTTTCTTTATTTGATTGCTATATAAACTTTTATTTTTCAATGGCTTTCTTCGAAATTTAGTACATATTCCAGGGAAGGTCGCTATATGATTTTTACCGACAACGCCTACTTTTACGCCCAATTTTCTTATAAAATTCATATTTTGTTGTGTGGTATATTTCTTCCCTATACAAATTTGTACTTTTCAATGGATTTCTCTGAAATTTGGGTTACACGGAAATAACTACACGGTGAACAAATTCCCCAAACTTAAAAAAAGGTACCCAAAAGAAATGAACAAATTCCCCATTTATTTTACTCCCCAAATTCATTCTTAAATTTTTACATATTTTTATTTAATGAATTTTGTTAAATATTTATTTTAGTAAACATTTGTATACTGCTCTCAATATATGTCTTACAATAAATGCATTTAAAATGAGTATTCTTTTCAAAATAAGTTGGCAACAGCTGCGCGGCAGCACAGGTGTGGTTGCCAAACGCGCGGAAGCGGCGCGCTGCGTGCGACCGCGGACTCGGACGCGATGGGTGCGGACGCGACGCGCTCTCGGAACACAGCTCAGCTAAAATATCGCAATGCTCTAAAAAATATGTTTTAGGAATTAAAATAAGTTAACGAGAACTAAGCGGAGGCGCGGGTAGTAGCTGCGAGGAAGCGGCGCGAGGCGCGCGGACGCGGACGCGACGGATGCGGACGCGACGCGATCGCGGGACACAGCTTACCAAAAATATCGCAATGATCTGAAAAATATATTTTGGCGATTAAAATAAGTTGACAGCAACTGCGCGGCAGCACGGGTGTGGCTAAAAACGCGCGGCGCGCGACCGCTGACTCGGACGCGACGGATGTGCACGCGACGCGCTCTCGGAACACAGCTCAGCTAAAATATTGCAATGCTCTAAAAAATATGTTTTAGGAATTAGAGTAAGTTAACGAGAACTAAGCGGCAGCACGGGTAGTAGCAGCGAGGAAGCGGCGCGAGGCGCGCGGACGCGGACGCGACGGATGCGTACGCGACGTGATCGCGGGACACAGCTTACCAAAAATATCGCAATGATCTGAAAAATATATTTTGGCGATTAAAATAAGTTGACAACAACTGCGCGGCAGCATGGGTCTAGCTGCCAAACGCGCGGAAGCGGACGCGACTCGCTCGCGGAACACAGCTTAGTGAAATGTCGTATGATAAATTTTGTCTACGTATGTGAAATAATTACCTGTTGATCAAAATAGGCCACACATATACTATAAGCAGTTGCTTAAAGAAACCTTGCGACACAATATTAAACGTCGCATTAGTCTTTCATTTCTGAAACTTGTATTTGACGTCTCTGCTCAATGATCACTTATTGAATGAATTAATTCAATTTTTAAAAGCTTTGATTCCTCTAATTTGCGGCCCATTCCGTTATATTTGATGTTTATAAATAAACTGAAAAAAAAAACTTAAAGCGGTTTCGCACCTTATTTTTGAAGCATTTTTGCTGCAGCATCTTATAAAAAACTTCTAAATTAAAGAACCAAAAACTTTTTAATTGAAATAAAAAATGAATTTACTGCCTATACAAATTTTTGGGGAGAAAGTTCATTTTATTGGGGAATTTGTTAATTGGGGACTAAGTACTCAGCGCCTGGTAAGCATAGTGAACCATTTTTCAAGTCAAAGGCCTTTTCATTCCGGGCAAGACCGGGTAAAAACAGCTAGTTATAATATAAAAATATAAATAACTATAATTAAATATCATAACAAAAATATATAAATGTGTGTAAAAAATATCTATATATAACGAAAATAATCTAACCCATACAAACAAAGTTTTTATTAAAACTCTTTCTTTCCGTGACTGTGCGTGATTTTGCGTAACAATTTTATAATTAATCTTTATCCACAGCAAGTACATCGACCAAGATTCAGATTGTTTGGATGAGGGGAAATCCGTTTTAAATCTCTCAGTGACTGTGCGTGACCATGCATGACTGTGCGTGACTAAGTAAATGTTAATCTTTTTTTCACAAAACAAGTGTAAGAACCAAGTTCCAGATCGATCGGATGTGGGAAAATGACACTTAGATCACTCCGTGTCTGTGCGTGACTATGCGTGACTACCAAAATTAATCCGTCGTCACAACAAGAATATGGTTCAAGTTTCAGATCAATTGGATAAGGGGAATGGGGTTGATCCACGACAGACAGAGAGACCGACAGAGGGTATGAGTTAAATGAAAGACTTTTAAAAAAACAACATTCAAATTTCAATAATTTAAAAATAAAGAATGATAATATCAAAAAAAAATTAAAAATTATAATCCTCCAAAATAACTAAAAATTTATTTTTTAAGTTGTATTGCGTTGCTAATATTTTGTATATAATGGGGTAATTGGTTCCAGAGACGGATTGCATATATAAAAACTGGCGCTCTGTGAACAGATATTGGTGGCGAATTTGAATTATTCTTATACCTCTATTGGATCGTGCAAGGAACATTTTTTGGAACAAGCAGATTGGATGTCTTGTATAAACAATTATACGCAAAAATGTAAGACCTGCATTTTAGAAGATTGTCAAATGGTATTCCAAAAAGTTTTTTTCGAAAAGAGAGACACCCTATTATATCTTTTTAAACCAAAAACATATTTTGTAATATTATTGTATGTAGCTGTTAACTTACGTTTATCGGATGAATCACAGCCAGCAAATAATTCACAACCATATAAAAGCGTAGCTTTCAAATACGTTTGGGCTAAGAGCATCCGGATCTTTACTGGTGTAAAATGTTGCAATATTAATTCGGTCTAACCACGAAAGTTTCTTATTAAAAACAAGTAAGAAATTTATAGTCGGTCTAGACCGATTATACGATACCCTATACCATGCCTTTACAGACCCTATCTCTCAGGCCCAACTAACTGGATATAAAAAAATAAACATAAACAAAATTTGAGTGGGATTTTTATTACTTTTTTTGGCTGCTAACTAGATATAGAAAATAGACATAAACAAAATTTGAGTGGCATTGTTATTAATATTTGTGGCTGCAGATATGAAAAAAGTTCTTATCGGGTGCTATATTTATGTGGGGACCAGTTCGTAAAATTAACCGATCCAGACCATATTTGGTAAAGTCACTTTGAAAAAATATATTCAAACCGAATTTGACAAAAATCTGTGCAATATTTTTGTTTTTCGATAGATTTATGTGAAGATCGGGAAGCAGCTCTATATGGGGCCTATGACTAATAATTGTCTTATAGGAATTTTTTTGGGATACTGATTAATGGATATAATTGACTGAAATCCATATGATAATTTGACTAAGATCCATATGATAATTTGCATCTTATAACAATTTATGTCGATTTCATTGGGTTTATTTGTATGGGGACTAGGTCTGAACATGGACCGATTTTCACCAAAACCATTAGCGTTCACCTAAGGCCGATAAAAGCTTATGCACCAAATTTTATCTAAATATATTCATAGTTGCGACCTATAGTCTGATTACAAGGTTTATATGGACATTCAGACGGACAGATGGACGGGCATCGCTAAATCGACTCAGAAAGTGATTCTGAGTCGATCGGTATACTAAAAGATGGGTCTATATCAATATTCTTGGTAGTTACAAACAGCAGCACAAAGTCATTATACCCGAATCACATAGTATTATAGGGTATGAAAATAATAATAACAATCATATAGTTCTCTGAAAAGTGAGACAACTTTATAAGAAGCAATTACATTTAAGAGTAAGGAATGAATTACTCAGATGTCTACACTGAACCAACGCCGATTTGTATATAAACGTTCACATAAATTTTTCACATATTACTACTTCCATGAAACTATATAAAGTTTTACTAGAAACTTTTGAATACTGTGAGTGGTCATTTTTAATTAAATTTATAACTTCAACAAAACAAATAGTAAATGTTCACCATGAAAAGAGAAAAAGTTAAAGCAATTTCGTATGACAAAACAGGACAAACACTGACTTTTGTGTAGTCACAAAAATAAATTTCTTCATATTTTTATGACAATATTGTTGGAAAACAAACAAAACTTTAGCTAACTTAAATAAATGTAAAGTAGAAACAATATCGAATTGCATTTGTCACATAAAACAAAAATACTAAAAAAATGCTGCATAAGTATCAAAATATAGTTGACTGAGTTTACATTAGCAAGCAAAATCTTTAATGCAAGAAATGTAGAAATAGGAAAAACAAAATATAAACATTAAAAAGATAAACTCATTAAATAAAATGTTTGCTGATTTAAATAAAATATGTAATAATTTATACTAGTTAAATTTTTGTGAAGATAAAATTCATAGAATTTAAAGTACTCACTGGCAGTTTGTTTACTCTTCCTCAGATTTACATTTATCAAAGTTCAACATCTTTCATTTGATCGACATTGTTCAACATTTTATGTCTTTTCTAGGAAATTAAATATTATATTTTTTTACAGCAAATTTAATGTTCTTTCACCGTAATGAGCTGAGATGAAATAGAGTGAATCCGTCATGGGTTTACTTAAAGGAAATCAATCACGCTTCTAGCAACCTTTCTCTGTAGATGTGTGCATTACTAGCTCATATTGAAGAAGACATTTCGCCGCATTAACATAAAGCCTGCCAGATAAGTGATTTCGAACAAAAATTTATAACGCCAATACAAGTTTAACAAGTAAGAACATTATAGTCGGCCTAGACCGACTATACGATACCATATACCATGCGTTTAGAGACCCTATCTCTCAGGCCCAACTAACTGGATAGAGAAAATAAGCATAAATCAAATTTGAGAGGGATTTATATTAATTTTTTTGGCTGCAGATATGAAAAAGTTCATATCGGATGATATATCTATATGGAACTAAGCCCAAAAATGGACCGATCCTGATCATGTTTGGCAAAGTCTCTTGTATTTTGCAAAAATATATACAAACAAAATTTGAGAAGAATCAGTGCAATGTTTTTGTTTTTTGATAGATTTAGGTGAAGATCGGGAAGCAGCTTTATATGGGGCCTATGACTAAGAGTTGTCCCATAGGGATGATTTTTGGACTACTGATTAATGGATGTAATAAACACATACAAACCCAATTTGACTGAGATCTATATGATAATGTGGATCTTATGGCAATTTATGTTGATTTCATAGGGATCATTTGTATGGGGGCTAGGTCTGAACATGGACCGTTTCTCACCAATTTCAACAGCGTTCATCTTATGGCTGAAACAAGCTTACATGCCAAATTTCATCAAAATATATTCATATTTGCGACCTGCAGTTTGATTACAAACTTTACATGGACACACAGACGGACGGACGGACGGACATCGTTAAATGGAATCAGATAGTGATTCTGATTCGATCGGTATAATAAAAGATGGGTCAAGGTCAAATATTTTTGGTAGTTACAAACAGCAGCACAAAGTCATTATACCCAAACCACATAGTGGTATAGGGTATAAAAATGTGTTTTCTTCCTTCAAAATGAATATAACATCGAGAATCAGGAATGGTGCTGAAGTTTGCTTTTACTTACATTTAGTAATTTATAACAAAGCATCAATTTTTCTTTCCTACAAATTCATACAACTTCCTTATCTAGTTTTCATGATTTTCTTCTCTGAGACTTTTGATTCAGTTGATTTCTTTCGGGTTATTAAGATATTGCGCCCCCTTGCACTTTCTCCCAATATCTTTCGTGGATGTAGGAATACCTCTGGTTTTGGTAATAAGTTCAACAATCTTCTTTTATAGGTTCTAGTATCATAATTTATTTCTTGTTGTTATTCCTTGCATCTTCGATATAGATAGGATTTTAAAAAATCATTCTGGAACATAATCAAATTACTCTTTGTAAGAAAAAATATTGTCATAAACAAAATGTAAAGACATTTTTGTAAAAATTAGTTTTAACTGAAAACAAGTTCTAAGATAGTTCTCTTTCTTTTGGTTGTATTTTAAATTCAAAAACTGCCCCTTAACCTTTTTTGAGCTCTTTAAGCGATTTCCTTAGAATTTTTAAAGGTTATAAAACACAAATTTTTTGCTCTCGTGCTCTATTTTCGCAAAATTGTTGATAAAGCATGAGTTTCTGTTATATTTCGCTTACATTACAAAAATTGGTATCTTTCTTTCATTAGAAAAATATATACAAGATCTTAAACCGAACAACAAATAACTAATTATTCCAATACAGATCAACAATACGTAACATTAACAGACAACACATGAGGTACAATGCATTTGTGTAATCTGTTAAGATTTCATATGCCATTACAGTTCCATCTAGAGGAAAATGGCAAAAACAAAGAGCTGTTCACGTTACAAGACTTGTAGTTGATCTGGCTATGTTAATGTAGAGAAAGCTAAAAATTGGAAAAGCTCAGCTTGTTCGTACAAACTCTCGTATATAAAAAGAAAAACATTTCTCATGTTCTTTTTTTCAAATGTTGAGTTAAATAGTTGACTAACCATGAGTTGAAGTAAGAGGCAGAAGGATGCTGAAGATGAACAAGCCGCTTTGTTCGAAAGTAGCTACTCCATCTAGCGCTGTCTTCAATTTTTTCCAATACTTCTCTTACATTACAAAAATTAGTATCTTTCTTTCATTAGAAAAATATATACATGATCTTAAATCGAACAATAAATGACTAATTAAAACTTTAATGTTAATTTCGTCATGTTTTATTTCCCACTACGTAATCTATTCTCTTACATAATCATATCTGATATGAATTTAATAAACATGCAAAAGAGTTGATGTCAGACTAATTTTGGCCCTGAGACCATTTTAATAAACTCAATAGAGCATCGCATAATCGATAAATCAAATATTCTCATACCCATTCTCACATATTTTATTTGCTTTTATATTAACTTTGCTATAGCGAAAAAACTATTACCTTAGCTTATAACTTTTAATTAATAGAAACTATATGAAACGTATAATAAAACATTTATAAAAAATATACCGCAACTTAAAAATTTATATAAATAAATATAAACATATGCTTTTATTATATTTATTTCTATATTTATTTACTAGATGTAACCCGGTGTGCTTCGCTACCCCTCCCCCCGAATCGTATTGAAAGGGCTCACACAAAGTCCCAAGGCTCTCACTATTACATTAATGCAGATATATCACATTTAATATTAAGTTTGTATGGGGGTGCCACGGGCATTTGTCCAATACCGCCCATTTTTTTTTTGTCTGACTACCCACGTTAATAATAGATGACCTGAGACAAATTTGCAAAGCTCACTCTATCATGGTACTTAATATATATGATATTAAAAATATGATATTAAAAATTTGTATGGGAGGTGTCACGCCCACTAAAAATATTTAAAAACAATACAGCGTGTCATACTTCCCATATCCGCAGTAAGGCTTTGTGAAAATTTCAGGATGATCAGATGAGCAGTTACGGAGATTACCTACTACAAACAAACAAACAAACACACATTACTTCTTTATTTATGCTAGAATAGATTGTTAGTATAGATTTTTTATTTTAATACTTGCTGATATACAATGTTTTTTGTTTTTTTCATTCAGTACAACAATTATCAGATTTTTCGGAGTTCCTACCCTGGAGCAAGGTACATGTAGCTGCCCATGAGAAGAACATGGATTTTACAAATTATATCTGGCAATACTTTACTATTGGCCTTACTCTTAAAATATCATTCGGCAATTTTTCTTTTTAGCGATTTTTGAATTTGCCCATTTTTGATTTTGAAGATTTTTGTTTTTTGGGCGATTTTTATTTTTCGCGCTTTTGGGTTTGGCGATTTTTGATTTTGGCAATATATTTTCCACGACAAATCACATTGATAACTAATGTACTTGTCAAAAGACTGTCGCTTTCGTAGTACTTCATAATTTTTATATAGGAGGTGCCACTCCCACTAATCCCATCCCGCCCAATTTTTATTGGACTACTCACGTTAATACCTTATGGACTCCTGCAAAATGTCGAGTTTTTCCCTTTTATAGTACACCAGTTATATGATATTAGATACCTACTTTGCATGGGCGGTGCGACGTCCACTGTTTCGATCACGCCCATTTTTTTGTTCGACTAATCATACAAAGAACCTATGGGCTCACGCAAATCCTCAAAGCTCTATTTTTAACAGTACTCCAGATATATGACATTAAATAGTTGCTTTGCGTGGGGAGCTCCATGCCCATTGGTGTGAACCCGCCAATTTTTTGTCCAACTAAAAATTGCAAAGCTTCCCTTTTTTAGTACACCACTTATATGATATCATATATTTAATTTGTATGGGCGGTGCCATGCCCACTGCTCCGATCACGCCCATTTTTTGTCGAACTAATCACATGAATTAGTTATGGGCTCACGTAAAGTCCCGAGACTCTCACAATTTCAGTACTCTAGATATATGACATTTTATATTTACTTTGTATTGCAGGTGCCACACCTATTGATCCGACACTGACCATTTTTTGTCGACTACTCACATTAATAATAGGTGGCATCAGACAAATTTGAAAAGCTCTCTCTATCACAGCACTCGAGATATATAATATTGAACAATTACTTACATGGGAAGTACCACGCCCACTTATCCGATCCCGCCCATTTCTGGCTTAGTTACTAATATTAATAATAGGTGACGTCACACAAATTTGCAAAGCTCTCCCTGTCATAGTACTCAATATGATATTAAAAATTTACTTTGTGTGGGAGGTGACACGCCCGCTAAAAATATTAAAAAATTGTAGCCTATAGCACTTCCCATATCCGCAGTAAGACTCTGTGAAAATTTCAGGAAGATCAGATGGCTAGTTACGGAGATTACCTCCTACAAACAAACAAACAAACAAACACACATTACCTCTTTATTATATTAGTATAGATAAAAGTCTATGGAATTAATACTTTCAGACTATTTAAAGGTACAAATTGTATAAAAAAATAAAAATACAATATGGAACAAGTAAGAAAATTATAGTCGGTCTAGACCGACCATACGATACCCTATATCACGGTTTAAAAACCCTATCTCTTCGGTCCAACTAACTGGATATAGAAAATAAGCAAAAACCAAATTTGAGTGGCATTGTTATTAATTATTTTGGCTGCACATATGAAAAAGTTCATATCGGGTGCTATATTTATATGTGGACTAGGTCAAAAAATGGACCGATAATGACCATATTTGGTAAAGTCACTTATATTTTGAAAAAATATACACAAACCAAATTTGAGAAAAATCTGCGCAATATTTTTGTTTTTTTGATAGATTTAAGAATTGTCCAATAGGGATCTCCTTTTAATTTGCAAGTGAGGTATTCCTATTTTCTTTAAATTTTCAATTTTGACTTTAACATTAGCTTTAAATCTCCAGCGACAGATGCCTATTCACAATTTATTCGTTTTAAATCACAAACAAAAGAAATGCCTTCAGGACCAAGGAAGGTTGAAATAGTGGCTCAATACACAGTGCATAAATAGAAAGCTGATGCGTTTTATTCAATGATTAAAAAAGAAGAGATTCCATCTATCCTAAATCTCAAATTTGACTGCCAAAAAAACCAAAAATTATTGCCGTGTATCCTGGACCAATTTGCACATTATAGCAGACAACTCTATCTGCTTAATTTCACAATATGTGAAGGAAATCCTACAAGTTCACGGAATACAGTATCACTGTAAGCATATACATGGACTGAAAACGAAAGATCCCAAGGATCGAATAAAACTTCCATTTTATACTGCCACTTAAAAAATAAAAACTTGTCAGATATTCAGGAGAAAAAACTCTTCTCTGATGGCTACGTAGGCCAAAATAAGAATATAACTGTTTTGGGAATGTTGTGCAAGCTATTGTCTGAATCACGATGTTGCAAAAAAAGATACTACAACTTATCCTGTAGTAGGGCATTTATTCATTCCTCCCTATAGGATTTTCAGAAGGATTGCAAAAAATTCTAAAAAACGATACGATAATAAAGCCAAGCGAATATTAGAATTTGTTTAAAGAATTCTGTACACCACGGAAAGTTGGGAGCGAAGTTCCTATATATGACTGGAAAACTGCTGTAGCTGCTGTGCTGAAATCACGAAGTCAGCTACATTTCCAATTTAAACCTTCAAAGCGAATGGTTATAGAAAATATAGTGAAAAGAAGGATGACTCTGCAATTAGAGGTTAATTACAGAACCCATTCTTGCAACCCTAAAACATTATTTAAACGAGGAAAGAAAATCTATGAGATTATTCTCATAGAGAAAAGAGAAAAGATGCTAGAACCCTTTTACCATACCACTTTGGAGAAAATTGGAAACATAATTAAGATTTGCAATTTTATGTTTCGGTCTTGGACAATACCAATGTTGATGGTGACGTGGAGAAAAATAATGAGGAGTATATTGAAGATGAATTTTTTTCATTATCTCTTTAAAATTATTTGTTTCTTAAACTTTTTAAAATAAGCTGTTAATGCATTTTCCATCAGTTTCCGCAATTTCAAAAAATTAATATAATTTTTAAAATATAGTGCAGTTGAATAATTAATTTTACTAGTGGGCTATAGTCTGATACAAAACTATCTCGATCCCATACAGAATCTAGCAAAATTCGTTTGTTTCGAAAATCGGTAGCAAAGCTCGTTCATTACAAATTTTAATACATTAATTTTCTATATTTCAGTAAATTTACAGTTTTCGTCTGTTGGGATTTAATCAAGAATGGCCGAACATTGAAGAATTAACAGAATTCAACTAATTTGAATAATTTAATTAGCCGCAAATTTTTCTTAAAATTTGGTTAATGTGTAACGAACGAGTTTTGTAACTGTTCTTGTTGTTGTTATTATGATCGTTGTGTTTCCAGTATTTGCTTGATAAGTGTGGATGTAACGTATGTGCATGTATGAGTAGGATAATATTGCCACATTTGTTTAACGTTATCTCGAAATATACACAAAGAATTGTCAATATGAAAGAAAAACAATGGTAATAGAATAAAAATGCACATTATTATTAATAATAATAAATATTTATAAATTTTTATAAAAATAAAAATCTTTTTTGCAACACTTTATAAAGTAGCAGATTTGCTTTTAAGAACTCTACATTGTGACACACAGAATAATGACATACTTAGTAGAAGTTATTTCATTTGAAATCATTTCCAGTTTTGCTATTAAAAACGTTTTATGTACAATTTATTATGTTTTGCTGAATTCAATATATATTTTTTTTGTAGATCAAAAACGTTTTGCATTTTAAATATGTTTCCAATTAAATATGTATGTTTAAAGGTTGCTCTTCAATATTTGTCAGATTATAATATTTGTATTATAAAATCATCGTGAATCTAACAAAGCTTAAGAAAATGTATTAAATAATTATTTCCCCCTAGATTTAACAAAAAAAAAAATCATGTGAGTCCGATCACAAGGGAGATGTGTAAACATCTAATAATTAAAGAAAACATCAACATCATATTTTCCAGTGCATAAAAAATAAGTCGATTATGCTGTTTTCTGAAATTCTATTGATGTTTTCTGAAATGCAATCGATGTTTTCTGAAATTCAATTGATGTTTTCTGATACACAATTAATGTTTTCAGCAATTCAAATGATGCTTTTTGAAATTCTATTGACGTTTTCTGAAATACAATTAATGTTCTCAGCAATTCAAATAATGCTTTTTGAAATTCTATTGATGTTTTCTGAAATTTAATTGATGTTTTCTGAAACTCGAATGATGTTTTTTGAAATTATATTGATGTTTTCTGAAATTCTATTTATGTTTTCTGAAATTCAAATTATGTTTTCTGAAACTCGAATGATGTTTTCTGAAATTCTATTTATGTTTTCTGAAATTCAAATGATGTTTTCTGAAATACAATTGATGTTTTCTGAAATACAATTGATTTTTTCTGAAATTCTATTGATGTTTTCTGAAATTCTATTTATGTTTTCTGAAATTCAAATGATGTTTTCTGAAATACAATTGATGTTTTCTGAAATACAATTGATGTTTTCTGAAATTCTATTGATGTTTTCTGAAATTTAATTGATGTTTTCTGAAACTCGAATGACGTTTTTTGAAATTATATTGATGTTTTCTGAAATTCTATTTATGTTTTCTGAAATTCAAATTATGTTTTCTGAAACTCGAATGATGTTTTCTGAAATTCTATTTATGTTTTCTGAAATTCAATTGATGTTTTCTGAAATACAATTGATGTTTTCTGAAATACAATTGATGTTTTCTGAAATTATATTGATGGTTTCTGAAATACAATTAATGTTTTCTGAAATTCTATTGATGTTTTCTGAAATTCAATTGATGTTTTCTGAAACTCAAATGATGTTTTCTGAAATTATATTGATGTTTTCTGAAATTCTGTTTATGTTTTCTGAAATTCAAGTGATGTTTTCTGAAATTCTTTTGATGTTTTCTGAAATTCAGTTGATGTTTTCTGAAATTATATTGATGGTTTCTGAAATACAATTGATGTTTTCTGAAATACAATTGATGTTTTTTGAAAGACAATTGGAAAATATTTAGAAAAGAACATATCATAATTTTTTCACAAATATAATCAGATAAAGTCACACCGATTTACACTTCAGCTCACACCGATGTGTTACGCTGTTTTTGCGATTGTATTGTGAAATACAAATTTACCCCCCTGCGCGTATAGGTGTTTACACATCAAAAATATTCAAAGGCTAGAGTTCTTATTAAATGATGAACTCATCTATAATATTAATAGGCTAGGCGATTTCTTGTGACCGATGTTTTGTTCCACCGTTTTAGCCCAATTTTGATCAAACTATATTATTTGAAAGGTATTTCTTTTTAGCCGTTTTGTAGATTTACAGATTTTTAAATTTTTTCCTTTATTTTGAGTAAATTGCATTTATATTTGCTACTAACACATACATAAAATTATTCAATGCTATTTGTGTGTTTATTAAATTTGTTAACGTGTTTGTAATAAAAATGAATTTGTTTTTTTTTTTTGTGTTGATTTGTGAATTGGCTTTAATTGATTAGCATACCTTTAGGGTCTTCATTTAATGAAAAAATAAAATTTCCTAGAATTTGCATTCGAATTTCGAGGGCTGGAATCTGCTTGTTTAAATTATTAGAAGAAATCTAAACTATTCAATTTTCTATATGAAGAAAAAATAGTGTTTAAATAAAACACAATATAATCATTTTTGCAAACATTAACCAGAATGTAAAATGTTATAAAAAAAATTTAATTTAAATTTACGAATTTTTGCAAACATTAACCAGAATCTAAAATATTATAAAAAAAATTTAATTTAAATTTACGAATTGTTCTATACTATTTTCAGCAGTTCACTTCATTTGAAAGCTCTGGTATCCCTGGTTTAACAATCTGGCTACAAAGTTAACATCTGTTTTATTTTTTGAAGTTGGCAACTCGAAATCAGATGTTTGTATAAATTTGTATGATTTTGTGAGATTTGTGAGATTTTTTGAGTGGTAGCAAGCGATAGTTATTGTGTTTATTAATTAAATATAAAAATAATAAAAGTGAAATTTATTAAAATAGAATGTTACAAACAATAAAAAAAAAAGTGTTAAAAACACGAGTTACTTAGGTTTGTCTCTCCTACCACAATTCCAATTTCGAATGCATTGGGTAATTGCCCATGAACAGTTTCTCTTAAAAATATTTTTTCACCAATACAATCATAAGTCACACAGCGTTATCTCCTTCAGCTCACACCGATATAAGTTACGCTGTTTTTGTGATTGTATTGTGAAATAGAAATTTACCCCCCTGCGCGTATAGATGTTTACACATCAAAAATCTGACAACCCTTTCTTTACAGCAGTATACGCATATATTATTTGACTCTCATGTTATTATTAGTAACAAATTCAGGATTTTATCATTTATTATTTATATGTTATTTAAGAAAATGCCTTAAAGCATAAAGATATAAGATAAAAAGGAGTGAAATTGAGAAGTGCTTGACATACATCAAATGTAATAAGAGGGTGACCATTGATTGAAGAGTGTTGATTCATTATACCCTATACCACTATGTGGTTTGGGTATAATGACTTTGTGCTGCTGTTTGTAACTACCAAAAATATTTGACCTAGACGCATCTTTTATTATACCGATCGACTCAGAATCACTATCTGATTCGATTTAACGATGTCCGTCCGTCCGTCCGTCTGTGTGTCCATGTAAAGCTTGTAATCAAACTGCAGGTCGCAAATATGACCACAGGATGAACTCTATTGAAATTGGTGAGAATCGGTCCATGTTTAGACCTAGCCCCCATACAAATGACCCCGTATGAAATCAACATAAAATGCCGTAAGATCCAAATTATCATATAAATCTTTGTCAAATTAGGTTTGTATGTGTTTATTACATCCATTAATCAGTAGTCCAAAAATGTCATTAGCCATAGGCCCCATATAGAACTGCTTCCCGATCTTCACCTAAATCTATCAAAAAACAAAAATATTGCACTGATTCTTCTCAAATTTTGTTTGTACATATATTTGCAAAACACAAGAGACTTTACCAAACATGGTCACGATCGGTCCATTTCTTCATATCTGCAGCCAAAAAAAAATAATAAAAATCCCACTCAAATTTGATTTATGCTTATTTTCTAAATCCAGTTAGTTGGGCCTGAGAGATAGGGTCTCTAAACGCATGGTATAGGGTATCGTATAGTCGGTCTAGACCAACTATAATTTTCTTACTTGTTTTTTAATTGAAATTATATGGAGGCTTCCAAAAAATATAATTTTTTTTATAGTTCTAATTACCGCTTATAAGCTTATGGACCTTTTCCAGGAAAACCTTTCCATTAGAGATTTTATAGTGGTCTCTGTCACTTCCTTGGAACAGGTGGTCCATCTCCGTTTAAAATCTTATACAGTTGTGACCAACTTCTTTGTGCTCTTCAACCCTCTATTCACAAGAGCCTAATATCTCTTCAATGGCTTAAGCTCCAGGAGGTTTAGAGGATTAGCCTCCCACACTATGGTTCTTGTACTACTCAAAAGTTTTCTTACCGTAGAGACAGAATGGCAAGCTGACGATATGTTGATACATTGTGTTGGCTTACTAAAGCAAGTAGTCTTCTTCCCATATACTGCATAATATAAATTTGATGTTTATAAAGCCCACTGTAAAAAATGGCTAAATCAGTTTTTGCTGCATCTGTATAACTTTCTCTGGAAAAATATCTTCGACACTTCCTTGAGCATTAGCAAAATAAAATTTTGACCCTGAAGTAACCAAACATCTACCGCTACATACGTTTCGCCATCCATTGTACAGCAGGTGTATTTTTTGATGAATCATGATTTCATTTGCCGTGCTGTGTTTCGGGCCTCTAAATTTTTTGTAAAGGAATCCTGTTCTGTTTTCAAACCCAGACTGGCTTTAACTTTTCGCACCAAATATTCCGGGCATTTCTACCGGATGTGCTGGGAGCTCCTTCTAACATTAAGTGGACCTTTCTTTGCGAACCATGCCTCCTATAAATGGTTAAATTCTCCCGATAGTTTCTAATAACTCAACTTTTTGTAGGACTAAGTGAGATTTTGTTATATTTCTATATTTCTAATTTTAGCACGTACATACTTGCATTTCATCACTTATTTAAAGGAAACTGTTATTAAGCATAATAGTGACCGACGAATTGTTATACCCTATACCACTATGTGGTTTGGGCATAATGACTTTGTGCTGCTGTTTGTAACTACCAAAAATATTTGACCTCGACCCATCTTTTATTATACACATCGACTCAGAATCACTTTCTGAGTCCATGTAAACATTCTAATCAAACTACGGATCGCAAATATGAATATATTTTGATGAAATTTGGTACATAAGTTTCTATCGGCCATAAGATGAACACTGTTGAAATCGGTGAAATTCAGTCCATGTTCAGACCTAGTCCCCATACAAATGACCCCTATGAAATCGACATAAATTGCCATCGGATCCAAATTATCATATAGATCTCAGTCAAATTATGTTTGTACGAATTTATTATATCTATTAATTAGTATTCCAAAAATAATCCCTATTGAACAATTCTCAGTTGTAGGCCCGATATAGAGCTGCTTCGCGATCTTCATTTAAATCTATCAAAAAACAAAAATATTGCACAGATTTTTCTCAAATTTGGTTTGTATATATTTTTTTCAAAATCTAAGTGACTTTACCAAATTTGGCTCGGTCCATTTTCGACCTAGTCCCCATATAAATATAGCACCCGATATGAACTTTTTCATATCTGTAGCCAAAAAAAAATAGTAACAATGCCACTCAAATTTGGTTTATGTGTATTTTCTATATCCAATTAGTTGGACCGAAGAGATAGGATCTCTAAACCATGGTATAGGGTATGCATAGTCGGTCTTGACCGACTTTAATTTTCTTACTTGTTTAAAGATAACATGATCAAAAAAAATACTAATGCTTGGGAAAAAAGTTAAGGGGAAAAACGTGTACAAATATCAATCAAATTGATATACAAATTTTTTGGATAGCTTTCATAATATCTGATCTTGAAAGTAATCGAACAGTCGGTTTGTTTCGATGTTATTTATGTACATAATTGTTCTCCTTTAATTGTTTTGATATTTACTTTTTCTTCAAATTAGTTTGGAAAAGGAGGGATAGAAAAATTTTATGAAATGTTCAGTAGTGTATATAGACAAGCTAATATTTTAATAATAAGGGTTACAGATATAGGGGTTTTATTAGTAAACTCAATATTGATTGAATTGACCTATCAGCTAATGACAGTGAATAATTGTTCTTGCTAGACCTGCAGTATTAAGTAACTTGGGAATTTCCTCAGCCTCATCATTATTTCTTCATTTACGGTGCTAATTTTTAAGTCACGACGAATGTCGGCATTTCTAACGTACCATGGAGCCTTAACAATACTCCTTAAAACTTTATTCTGGATTTTTGTATTTGTTGTATGATGGAATTATTGCACATCCCCAAACTTGGATTCGATAGGTTCAGACTGGTTTCAGTAGATGCTTGTACAGCATAATTTGTTGTGTATTTTGCCGTATTTTAGTTCTAGTTCATCTTTTTTTCTTTTTTCTTAAAAATAATAAAATTTTGCATCTAACGTAATACCATGATATTTGCCATAGCTTAAAATGTCAAAAACAAGTGGTATGTAATTTGATTGTTTGTTTGTGAAGTTAATGTGTGATGACTTAGAGCTATTCAACTTCATGCCTCATATTTGAACCTCATCTAATACTGTTATTCGGTTACAATTAAGTTGTTCCGTGCTGTTTATAAATTGCATAGAACCCAAAGGCATCTGTATTAAATTGAAAACCATAACCAACAGTGGTAGTTATATTAAGTTTAGTACACAGGTGGATGGTATCAAAATTCAGCACATTTGAATTTAACACTCTTATTACACGGGTGCTCTAGAACTGGGTTTTGACAAAAAGAATTTCCCACTAAAAGGGGTTTGAGAACAGCATATCTTATATATTAAAAGAATTTATGAATAAACTTTGCATTCAAGATTTTTTTCAATATTTTTCTTCTCTCAAACCTCTATAACTAGAGTTCTAATTAACGTAGGCTGTTGGCATAGGTCTAAGAACACTCAGTGGATCAAGCTCCTTCTTTTGAGCTATTAACAGCTTAAATTCGTTGGGTTTGAGGAAAGTTATGCGTGGAGAATCAACTTTACTTTTACTCTACGTTAACTTATCTTGGCATATTTTGGCACTACTGTACGTTAACTTCTCTTGGCAAATTCGTTGGTTTTGAGGAAAGTTATGCGTGGACAATCAACTTTACTTCTACTGTACGTTAACATCTCTTGGCATATTTTGGCATTACTGTACGTTAACTTCTCTTGGCAAATTTTGGTATTATATTATAAAAATTAATATAATATAATATAATGCTGCGGAGCACCAGAGGTCCTCTAGTTTAGGACGAATTTAAAAGCTATAACCATTTAAGTACTTTGGTTTATAAAAATTGGGCACCATTTGAAATCTCTTATAAAAATAACTACAAAAATTAATATTTTTTAACAAATCAAAATTAAAAATAATACTGAAAAAGCAAGCAATTTTCAATTAAATAAACACAATTAAAAAAATTTTTGTTAGGTAAAATATATTCCTCGTAAATGAAATCTACATGAAATGGTCGTCCAAATCTCAAATTAAACCAACTATTAAACCCCCCCATTTAAACTTATTTATTAAATGGATAAAAACATTTTTACATTTTTTCATTTATTTTTATACCTTATACCACTATGTGGTTTGGGTATAATGACTTTGTGCTGCTGTTTGTAACAACCAAAAATATTTGACCTACACCCATCCTTAATTATACCGATCGAATCAGAATCACTGTCTGATTCGATTTAACGATGTCCGTCCGTCCGTCCGTCTGTGTCCATGTAAAGTTTGTAATCAAACTGCAGGTCGCAAATAAGAATATATTTTGATGAAATTTAGTATTTGATCTTTTATCGGCCATGGGATGAACGCTATTGAAATTGGTGAGAATCGGTCCATGTTCAGACCTAGCCCCCATACAAATGACCCCTATGAAATCAACATATATTGCCATAAGATCCAAATTATCATACAAATCTTAGTCAAATTGGGTTTGTATGTATATATTACATCCATTAATCAGTAGTCCAAAAAGCAGTCTTAGTCACAGGCCCCATATAGAGCTGCTTCCCGATATTCACTTAAATCTATCAAAAAACAAAAATATTGCACTGATTCCTCTCAAATTTTGTTTGCATATATTTTTGCAAAATACAAGAGACTTTACCAGACATGGTCAGGATCGGTTCATTTTTGGGCCTAGTCCCCATATAGATAGAGCATCCGATATGAACTTTTTCATATCTGCAGCCGAAAAAATTAATAAAAATCCCACTCAAATTTGGTTTATGCGTATTTTCTATATCCAGTTAGTTGGGCCTGAGAGATAGGGTCTCTAAACGCATGGTATAGGGTATCATATAGTCGGTCTAGACCGACTATAATTTTCTTACTTGTTTATTTTATTTTATTTTATTTTATTTTATTTTATTTTATTTTATTTTACTTTATTTTAAATACACTGTACATATAATAAAGTTTAAATATTATTCGAATTATACTCACAAACTGCACTTTGTCCATTTTCCGTAATGTGGATCACTAGTTGTTCGTTTAGACCTGTTCCAAACCATCTTGAAGTCTGAGTGAATAGTTTCGGAAGCCTGTTCACTCCAATGTCCTAATCCGGTGTCTGCTTTTGTACAAAAATCCAGTATATGGTGAAATACTGCATGTACTTTGGGGGTTACTGACAATTTTTGGTTAGTCAGTGAACAAAGTTGAAGGTAATTATTTTTAAATATTTCAATATGTTGCGCTGCATTTTCGTCTAATTTTTTACCAAAATATGAGCTTACCACAATACTGAAACTATTGAAAACCTCAGCAAAGAGTAAAAACTTAAATGACACATTTTTTAAGAGTTTTCTTGAAGAATGACCATTAAAAGTTCCACCATGCATTAACTCTTTTTGAACTTTACAAAACTTAGACCATTCAAGTGAGATTTCTGGAAACATTCTTTCCAAACACTTAAAGACTTTATTGACTACACCTAACAATAGGTGCAGCTCGGGTGATGGAAATTTGTTCAAAACTAATGTTTCGTCTAGCCCAGATGTAATTGAATTGTTTACACAATTTTTTAAATATTTGGCATCTTCTTGATGCATACCACTTTCACACCAGCCTTCATAATTTTTGCGTATGCTTCCAAACGTACTTAGTCTTCCACACATTTATAAGCGATTTTTTGCACTTCGTACCAACAACAAGGAAAGGTGGATGCGTGGCTTATTAGACCCAAAACTATATTATCCAATTTTAAATCGTTTGCAAATACTGTATTATTTGTTAAAGTTGGGCTTGATAAATTTAGCTTTTCAAATGGAATTGCCATATTTTCATAATTTTCCTGGACATCGGGAGCAATCGCTAAAACAAACACCCTTTTAACGCCAGTAGCAAGAAACTCTGATTTTGATTGATTTTTAGTATCTTTATAAATATTTAAACATATTTTTAAAAAAACCTCCACTGCCATCAGCACCAACTTTAAAGTGAAGAACTTTTGATAGCATCTTTCTTTCTTTATTTTGTTTATAAATCGTAAAAGGATTTACTACAATATGCAACAGAAGTTGGGAGTTTTATAATTCCGAGCTTTTTGTCTTTTTTTAAAAAATCAAAAGCTTCGCATTTAAAATATTCGTCAAATATATGACTTTTTATACCCTATACCACTATGTGGTTTGGGTATAATGACTTTGTGCTGCTGTTTGTAACAACCAAAAATATTTGACCTAGACCCATCTTTAATTATACCGATCGAATCAGAATCACTTTCTGAGTTGATTTAACAATGTCCGTCCGTCCGTCCGTCCGTCCGTCCGTCCGTCTGTGTGTCCATGTAAACCTTGTAATCAAACTGCAGGTCGCAAATATGAATATATTTTGATGAAATTTGGTATATAAGCTTTTATCGGCCATGGGATGAACTTGGTGAGAATCCGTCCATGTTCAGACCTAGCCCCCATACAAATTACCCATATGAAATCGACATAAATTGCCATAAGATCCAAATTGTCATATAGATCTTACTCAAATTGGGTTTGTATGCGTTCATTACATCCACTAATGAGTAGTCCAAAAATGATCCCTTTGACCCCATATAGAGCTGCTTCCCGATCTTCACCCAAATCTATTAAAAAACAAAAATATTGCACTGATTCTTCTCAAATTTTGTTTGTACCAATTTTTGCAAAATACAAGAGACTTTATCAAACATGATCAGGATCGGTCCATTTTTGGACCTAGTCGCTTTATAGATATAGCATCCGATATGAACTTTTTCATATATGCAGCCAAAAAAATTAATAAAAATCCCACTCAAATTTGGTTTTTGCTTATTTTCAATGTCCAGTTAGTTGGGCCTAAGAGATAGGGTTTCTAAACGCATGGTATAGGGTATCGTATAGAATTTTCAGAAGTGCTAGCAAGAGAGACTTTTAGAGTTTTCCACGATTATTCTCTAAAGATACTTTAATGAGGTTTTGCTAGCTAAAGCTTTTTCTGTTACGTTTTAGAGGTTATTTGTTCCAGCAATTTTGCTCCAGTCATACTTAGAACGTTTATACATCTAGTTTGTTTATTGCATTTGTGGGATTTTGGAGTTGCTGTAAGTTTTTGCGAAGCTCTTCCCACTTTCTGTTTGACGGACGACGATTTAATTTTAACTTAAAATCTGTACACTGTACATTTGTGCAAATGTAACACATGCAACCTTTACCTCTGATAGATGGCTTTTTTTTTTTTTTTTTTGTCAAAACCCAATTCTAGACCACCTGTGATTAATACTCAAGATGGTTTTTTTCACTAACATATACTAAGCATTTCACAAAAATAAATAAAAATTTCTTTAATTTTGTATATATTCGTTTATTTTACAATATCCGCATAAGAAACGTCGATGTTCGTTTATGTAAGTCAGGCGTTTTCTTCAGTGCTCATATAAATACGAATATATTGAAAAGATTTTAATCTTGTCCATATTCTCAAATTTACTGTAATAAATAACTTTAAAGAAAATAGTAACATTTAGTAGCATCATAAATCTCACCGTAATTTTTAAATACAAAATATTGTATCCCTTTTCATTCATCTGAAAAAATAGCATTAATCTCTCAATCATTACAACTATTTAAAATTAAATATGCAAAATTTTCAAAGCATATTTATTTCATTTTTTTTTTCATTATGGTTTAAAAAGTTTTCTATGACCTCTCGTATAAATAAGTGTTTTTCATCTTGCTGGCAATTACAACAATTTTATATTGCTTTTGAAAACTCTTACACTTACAAAGGCAAACAAGGTAAATACACTAAATGTGTATGTGTATGTGTATTAGGGTGGCCCTTCATTATATGGAGGGAAAAAAAGTGTTCGAATTTAAAGTCTCAACCCCAGAAATATGTGAATAGCAAAACAACTAAGAAATACAAAGTTTTGGGTCAATAAAAAAATATTTTGAGGTACCTCAAGGCGACTGTAAATATCAAGTGTATTTTTCAGATTTTACGCAAATGAATGAATTACATGAATCGATTTCAGTTCTAAATTATTTCTTTAAAAAACTGTACAACTTCAATATCGAATAAAAACTCTGGGTCGTGAAATTTGACAGAAATTTTTTCAACTTTAAGAAATTAGTTAAAGCCATAATTTTTTACTTCTCACTATACCTAGCAGCATTCAGACATGAAGTATTGTTTTACTATCACGTTTTTAACCAATTGCGAAATGAGACCAAGGATTAAAAATTTTGTTGATAAAATTTTGAAAGTTTAAAAAAAATTTCATAAACAAAATTCCAAAAAATGGACCTGGCACTTCAGAGTTTTGTTAAATATATGTTAAGAATTAACTGTGTGAATTTTTAAGTAAATTCCTTTGCCAGAATTTTTTTTACAAAGAATTTTTTTTGTGGATTTCGAGAAAAATTAGTTTTTTGTGAAATATTCAGTAAATGTACTCTTTCTAAATAATTAGTGTAAAAAATTCTAATTTTAAATGTTATATTTTATTTTAATAGCCTAGGGTTTCGGAAAAAAATTATATGACCCCTTTATCCCTTTTGGACTTGTGGTCACATATGACCCCAAGCTAATAAAAAAATACAAACATTGTGTAAGTGCTGTTCAATTTTTAGATGTGACGCTTAAAATATAATAATCAAATGTACAGGTCTTTCATGCTAAGAATTTGCAACAAATCAAACAACGTTAACCCATTTCTTGCGGATGCCAAACTTTGAATTATTGCTTATTGTAAAAAATTAATTGTTGTAGTAAACTAAATGAAACCATTACTATGGGTTGGGGAATAAAATTTGGTTATTGTTTTTTACCGATTTTTATGATTTCCTGATTATGATGATTTTATAATTTGACGTCATTAAGCCATTTGGAATTGGCGCCACAAATGACCCCAAGCTAGTATAGGACGTGTGAGACAAAAATTCAAATATTTTGCAAATACTGCTGAATTTTGGATCATTTTAACCCTAGAAGCATATAAAGGTAAGTTTTCGTACAATGCTTCACGTCTGAGTGCTTCTAGGTATAGTGGCCAAAAAAAATGATGGCTTTAATTAATTTCTTAAAGTTGAAAAAAATTCCGTCCCGTTTTTTTTTTTTGGCACCAAAATGGTCTGGGGCATTTGCTATTTCTTGGCGAGTTTTAATTCGATATTGAAGTTGTATAGCTTTTTGAAGAGATAATTTAATACTGAAACCGAAAAAGGTAACAACTTGTCGAAAATATTAAACTGTAGAATGAAATTTTCGTAAAATCTGAAAATAAGTCATATTTTCCCCATATAAACGCTCTCAAAATTTTCAGTTGCGCTGCGTTACCTCTAAATTTTCTTTGATTGACCCAAAACTTTGTGTTTCTTAGCTTTTTTGCTATTCGCATATTTCTATAGAGACCGAGGGATTGAACACTCTTTTTAAAGGCCACCCCAATGTGTATGTCCTGTCGTAAACTTTTGACCATAACATGATATTTTTCCTGCTTTTCATTTTCCCATTAATATCCTTCAACAACTTTATTTTTTTACCTAAGCAAAGAAAATTTATGGCAAAAGTTTTTTTTTTAAATATATTCAGTTCTCTTTCTGGCTTGCTTTTTTCAATTCGCAACAGTATTAATTAAAATTTCATGTACATACAATCCGGATTTAATTATGTTTTTAGGGCAAATAGTTGAAGCATTAAAACGAGTGAAGTGTTGGAAAAAGGTAAATAAACATAATTTTCATTACTAATTAAATTTGAACTTGTAATATTGATTTCAACCCGCATAATGTTCGTATGTTTCGTATGTTTTTGAAGTATATGAGCAATTCCAAACCAAGTCGTATAATGCTTGTTAAAAAATATACTTTGTGGATCACGAGTTTGCAGAAGCAAAAAAGTTAAAATGTAAAAATAAACATTTGCATCTAAAAATTTGTAGAAATTTTAAAGACTGATGCGTAAATCTTCAAATTGAAGTATGATATAAATTTCTAATGAAAGTTTAATATTAACACCAGAGTATAACAAAAATTCCAAGATATTGTGAAATTACTATCCCAGTAGAGTAAAACCGCCAAAGACTTCGGCGTTCTCATGCCAAACTTTTTTATGACCTTTTATATTTTTTCCTTATCTTGATATTTATTTGGTTAGTTTTTGAACTATAAGTCAAGAACCATTGACGATTTCTCATTTGATTCTTCAGTTATTTGCTCCTGCAAATCAAGGTGGACTAAAATTATTTAAAAAATAATACTTTCTTCCACTTTTTTGATCAATTTTTTAAATAACTTAACATATTCATGCAAAGTTTACAAAAAAAGGATAAGTACGTGTTGATAAAAATGTGCTATTTAAATAAAGTTTTGTATGTTAAATTTTTTTAAAATTCGAGTCAAATGGCATTACCGCTGTGAATTTAAAAAAAAGACATTAAAACAACAAACAATTTAATAGTAAAACAAACATTAACAAATAATCGTATCTCAATGGAAAATCAGCTGGTATGTAATGTCTGTTGCTGTCTATCTGGTAGTAGTTCGAATACCAAGCAAATAAAAAATTAACAAATAAACATTTATAAACTATTTCTAAACTTTGTTTTTAAATATCAGTTGTGCTAAACCAAATTGCAGAAATAAGGCCGATGATCCAGAGGTCTGCTGTTGGCTTCGTACTGCTATAATTCATATTGATTTGGACCCACGGACGGCTGATAATCTTCGTGAGGATAAGAGATTCCGTTGGTGCTGTAAGAAATGTATAATTTATTACGTAGAATTTTGTTTTTATTTTAACACGTGTATTGAACTAGAAGACATAAAATATGACTTAAAATGTCTTACAAACAAATTTTTAAATTTAAAAAAAAATTATTGGAAAAAATGCTTTGTCCTCTCAAGAGGAAAAAAATATCTGCTGCAGTAAACTCTCAAATTATAATTATAGTAACACCACTAATAATATCGTCGACAGTAATTCAAACAATATACAATACCTTGCACTTTCTATTTCAACGTTGTTTAATGCCCCTATTGCCCAATCTCAATTAACTGAAGAGCCACATATAACTACTCGTATTTCACTTGATCCTGGTTTTATGCCTGTGAATAATCCTGTCATGCTTAAGGTTATTGGACCCAAAAAGAGAATTTTTTCTGTTCGTGTTGCATCTGAAACCACGGCTGATGCTGTAGCTTATTATATCAAACAGAAGCCCGATGGTGCTCGAGTTATGGCTGAAAGATATGGGGGATTTCCTCACCACCCCATCAGAATACACAACAAATAAGGTTTTGGACTGGAGCAATAAAATATCATTCCTAGGCTAATTTGGTAATTGTTTTTTCTCTATCACGCCAGGTTTTCGAAATACAAAAAAAGGTTTTACTCGTTTTTTACATAAAAAATCATTAGTTTATTTAAAAATCAATGCATTTTTAAAAGTGAGTGACGTTATTTGAACGTCGTTTGTCTTTTGTTGGTTCGGTTTCACGTATTAGAGTCCAGCAATAGTCTCCCAGCATGCCTTTGGCCCAAAATCCTTGATAATTTCTTTCAAATTTCATTAAATCTTGGTGAGCACACTCCCCTTGTTCGCTGCCCACCACACCTAGGCTTTGTGGAGACAAAGCTGAATGCGAATGAAGAAAATGCATTTTGAGTGACATTCGTGCACCTAATTCGTGAAAATTTTTCAATAATTCAGCAACAATTTGTCTGTAGTTTTCGCTCTTATTGTTTCCAACAAAACTGTCCACGATGCTCTTGAAAGATTTCAAGGCTCCATATTCTTTCTCTAATAAACATTGTGAAAATTGTCATCATTCCATAGCTTCCTCATCTGAGGGCCAACACACATGCCTAAACCACCAACAAATATTTGAATGTTGCAATCTTTGTCCAGAGCCTTGACAAAATTCTTAAAAAGGCCCAATTTTATGTGCAGCGGCGGAAGAAGAACGTCATTTGGATCAATTAATGGTTTATTTCAAATGATTTGTTTTCCTGCTGAATACTCAGTTCTTATTGGACACTCAGTTCTGACGTACTGATGACATTTACCGCGACTATCCCATAGACAAAGGAAACATCAATATTTTGTGAAACCTACTTGCATACCAGTCAACAAACCAATGACCTGAAACAGATTAATTTACAGTTATTTACGATGGTCTATACTATTATACACACCTTAAGATCACAACAGATCTTCCATTTATGATCGTTGCATTTGAGTAATGTCAAAGTTTCAGTCATTGATTCGTTACACCGCGTTACAAAAACGAGCTTTTGTGCTGTCCTATGGACCAAATATACTTATTCGGAAAGGGGAGAAAAAATAAAAATACACGTATATCGGCGATATTCATGTACACGACAGATTTTTTTTTTACGTATAAAGTATAAAGCTCGTAGTGTCCGTCTGTCCGCCTGTGCGAAGGCTTTGTATCGATTTTTAAACCTTTTTCGGTAATCCAATCGAGCTCAATTTTTGCAGGCAGACTCGTGGAAATGTCTGTATCACGTCACATTTACCGCGACTGTCCCATAGACAAAGGAAACATCAATATTTTGTGAAACCTACTTGCATACCAGTCAACAAACCAATGACTTGAAACAGATTAATTTACAGTTATTTACGATGGTCTATACTATTATACACACCTTAAGATCACAACAGATCTTCCATTTATGATCGTTGCATTTGAGTAATGTCAAAGTTTCAGTCATTGATTCGTTACACCGCGTTACAAAAACGAGCTTTTGTGCTGTCCTATGGACCAAATATACTTATTCGGAAAGGGGAGAAAAAATAAAAATACACGTATATCGGCGATATTCATGTACACGACAGATTTTTTTTTACGTATAAAGTATAAAGCTCGTAGTGTCCGTCTGTCCGCCTGTGCGAAGGCTTTGTATCGATTTTTAAACCTTTTTCGGTAATCCAATCGAGCTCAATTTTTGCAGGCAGACTCGTGGAAATGTCTGTATCACGTCAAATTTAAAAAAAAAATTGATTTTTATCAATTCTCAGATTTTCCTGAATTTTTTTTTTTTTTTTGAAAAATGGTTATCGGTTTTTTTGTAACGGTTTCACTTCGTTAAAAACCAAATTTTTTTATTAATTTTGTTATATTAAAATTGGAAATTGTTACATTAAAAATTTCAATGCTTTTAAAGAAACTTGGGCCTTTTATTTTTGCGTTTGTAAGCATTTGTGTCAGTATCGCGATAAACAGACCAACAGTATTCGCCAAGCATATTCGTAATGTCTTGTCCTTTAAAGCGCTTTTCAATAGCCGCAATGTCCTGATGGAACCTTTCGCCATGCTCACCGCTACAAGCTCCTAAATCATCAGGGAAAAAATCTAAATGATTGTGAAGGAAATGGATCTATAGCGACATTAATATGCCCATTTCGCCATATGCCGAAATCATTTCTGCGACAATATTTTTATAATTGGCAGCTCGTTTGTTGCCAAGAAACTGTTTAATAACGGCAACTATGCCTTTCCATGCACGTTGTTCGATAGCATTCAATTTTGATGAAAATTCATAACTTGCAACTATTTTTTTTATCTGCGGACCATTGAAAACACCTTAAATCATACACATCATTTAAAAAAATAAAGTTACTGAATGACTTCTTAAAAAAATACCTCCATGAGTCTTTGCGCCGCTCAATTTCAATTTTTCACAAACTTGCAATCGCCTCGCCCTCACGATCCAGTTTTTTAACAAAATTTGATACGAGACCGAGCTTAATGTGTAGTGGTGGCAAATTGATTTGAGATAGCTGCACCAATGGTAGATTCTCTATACTTTCTACGCCTACTTTGTAGCATGTTCGCGGCTCCACTTAAATTCAGTGTAATGCTGATCTCGTTTGCGACCTTCCCATGTACACAAAAAGCACTGGTGGTTTGGAAATCCACGCTTAACACCCATGAGTAATCCGACCACTTTCAGATCGCAGCATATTTTCCAATTATGCTCTTGGTACTTTATCAGCTGTAATATTAATTCCATGCCTTCGTATGTTTCTTTGAGGTTTGTGGCATATGCGATGCATCGATGAAAAATCGCATTGTTGGTACTACTGTTGGTTCTCCATGGATTAATTCGGGAACATCATCAAAAATCTCCACTGAAGCCGCTATACGTTCTTCTGGTTAGTACAGAACCTCTGGAATAACCGATTCTACATTAGCGTAGCGAATTTTGTTGCGGCGAAAGTATTGGTACCCTTTAGTTTGAGTAAAAGTTACGCAAAAGTAGCACAATTTGGAGTCCCTTCAAGTTATGCTGAAAAAGTGAAAAAAAAAAGATTTTTTTTCAAAAAAAAAAATTCAGGAAAATCTGAGAATTGATAAAAATCTATTTATTAAAAAATTTGACAGACATTTCCACGAGTCTGGCTGCAAAAGTTCAGCTCGATTGAATCACGGAAAAAGGGTTAAAAATCGATCCAAAATCTTTCACACAGGCGGACAGACGGACACTACGAGCTTAATACTTTATACATAAAAAAAAAATTCTGACGTGTACATGAAAATCGCCGATACACATGTATTTTTATTTTTAATCCCCTTTCCGAAAAAGTATATTTGGTTCATAGGACAGAATGTGTGTAACGCGGTGTTATTTTCCTTTGCATTAATGGCATGAGCAATTCATTCCCACTATGCAAAACAAGAGCCTTTAAATAACCAATAAATAATCTCCATTCACTTTTGTCATATGGCTGGTTCATTTTTTTAAATAAGCCATCAACATCAGTACAGTATGGAATAGAGTGTTTCTTTTCAAAATATGCAGCCACTTCCAAGCTTCTATCTCTATAGATTTTTGTTTTTGTCCCAACTGCAAGATGTTTCCACTGTTCAATGTGCGAAGCTAGTAATTCTGCATCTTGCTTCGTTAAATGTAAATCCCGAACGTTGCGTTGGTTTGGAAACCGATTGGACATTCGCGTAAGTAACATTTTTTCGATTTTTCATATTGAATCCAGCAACTATTGTTAAACAGAAATGACAAACCGATCTTCTTGCCATTTGACCACTTGTATAAAACAGTTCTGCAACCATTGCAAAACATTGTCTTGAAGATTTAGAATGAATATGGGCTTGTGCCAAATTAATAATTGTGAAATTGTAGTGTCAGTATTGACTTTTTTACAGTATGTGCAGCATGCAATAAAAAATTAACAGATTGGAATTCAGCGCACCCAGATTAGTTAAAAAACATGCTTCGTTTCTGCAGTCATATTTTTAATTTGTAGAGCAGTGATATCGATGGGTAATATACCTATTTTTCTATGGTTTATTCGTAAACATCGTATAGTAATGTACACGGAACTATCAGGAAATCGAAGTTTGTATGGTTCGGCTTTTTTTGTCTGAAAATTTCAGAATATCGTAAGAAAATATATATACATAACAAAATTTTTCACATTAAGTTCGAAATGAAATTGCCCATATACTTGTGTATCTTACAATCATTATTTATGATTCAAAAATATTCAGCTTAACTCACTAACACTGGATGCAAATACGTAAACGGTTTAATTAAAATGATTCTACCAAGGTCAGCATAAATATTCAAACACATTAATTTTAAATAACTCTAGCAACATCAGGATAAAGATAGTATACAGAAGATTGATATTTAAAAAAAACTATCAATTACTTATTAAAAATTCGAAAAACTTTCAAAATTTATGGTTTTTAAGGAATGAAACTGGAAAAACTTGGGAGCTTAGTAGCGATGGGGTTTACTTAGGTAGGCTTAAGGTCATCAATTAAAAATAAAATTCAAATTTTAATGTTTTATTTTTAAATATTTATTATATTTTCGATATTTCGAACAGCTTCGCTGTTCATCTTCAGGAAGAACTAAAAACAATAATACAATTAAAATATTTTTTTTTTTAATTCTCACATTAAATGATTTATCAAAATACAAAAATTGATGATTACATACTTTTTAATTATCTTTTAATGAAGCGTGGAGTTGAAAACGTCCTTTCTTATTTGTTATCTTATTTCAACTAGTTTTCTGTTTAAGCAGTCGATATTTGTTTACCGTGTGTCTATATACACTTGAGCAGTGGTCAGTGTCTGTTTTATAGTTGAGTTTCTTTTTTGTCGGTGTGTTAATTATGTGTAGCATTCCAAAAATGTATCTCTTTGCATAGTTGCTCTCTTGTTGTAAAATGCTCACATCTGTAAAATTAGGGGTGTGACAAGTTATAGTGCTATGAGCCGCGATCGCTGTTTTTTGCTCAAGTGGTCTATGTGTTGCCTTATGATCTGATTTATGGCAAGAGAGTCGTGTTTTTAATTTTGTTGTTGTGGTACCAACATATACATTGTTGCATATGTTGGACCCGTCTCCTTCACAGTTGATTTTATATATCACAGTTGAATTTTCTTCATTTTTAAGTTTTGTTTTTGTTTTACTGAACAACTTATTAACTGTATTGCATGTTTTAAGTGCTATATCGTATTGATTTTTATCATAAATGTCTGAGTTTATTATTCTCTCCGACAGACTTGGAATGTACGTTACTGATTTGTAGATCTTTGGTGGTTCATCCTCTTTTCTGTGTCTTTTCTTTATTTTTGTGTATTTAATTAGCTCTAAAATTGTTTTCATCGGAAAATTATTCTTTTTTAAGATACCAATAATTTTATTTTTATTATCCTTATATAATAATAATAAATAAGTGAAAGAAGTACCAGTGCTGTAATTGAAATTGTAATTGTAATTGTAAATATTTTTTTCAAATTATTATTTAAGATTCGAAGTTTCAAAAACTAACAATTTATGCAGTCACAATTTACTCCAGCAAATTTTAAAAAAAATTATTGAAAAAGAAATAAAAACAAGTAAGAGTATTAGATTTGGCTGTGCCAATTTTTGGTATCCTCCTCATCGGTTTTACGTTTGCACTAATATCTAGGCGGCATTTTTATAACATACTAGATGTAACCCTGTGTGCTTCGCTTCACCCTCCCCCCGAATCGTAATGAAAGGGCCCACGCAACGTCCTAAGGCTCTCACTATTACAGTAATTAAGTTATATCACATTTAATATTAAGTTTGTACGGGGGTGCCTCGCGCATTTGTCCAATCCCGCCCATTTTTTTGTCTGACTACTCACGTTAATAATAGATGACCTGAGACAAATTTGCAAAGGTTTCTCTATCATAGTACTTAATATATATATTATATTAAAAATTTACTTTGTATGGGAGGTGTCACGCCCACCAAAAATATTTAAAAAAAATACAGCCTGTAGCACTTCCCATATCCGCAGTAAGACTCTGTGAAAATTTTAGGAAGATCAGATGAGTAGTTACGGAGATTACAAACACACATTACCTCTTTATTATGCTAGTATAGAGTATTAGTATAGTTTTTTTTATTTCGATACTTGCTGATATACAATGTTTTTTGTTTTTTCATGCCGTACAACATTTATCAGATTTTTCGGCGTTCCTACCCTGGAACCAGGTACACGTAGCTGCCCGTGAGAAGAACATGGATTTTCCAAATTAGATCTGGCAACACTTAACTATTGGCGTTGAACTTAAAATATCATTTGCAAATTTTTTTGCCCATTTTTGTTTTTTGGGCGATTTTTATTTTCCGCGATTTTCGGGTTTGGCGATTTTTGATTTTGGCGATATATTTTCCACGACAAATCACATTGATAACTAATGTACTTGTCAAAAGACTCGCTTTCGTAGTATTTCATATTTTTTTATAAAGGAGGTGCCACGCTAACTAATCCCATCCCGCCCAATTTTTAAGCCTAGTTACGCGAAGCGTAGTGGATTGTCTGCAGATTCTAACTTTTGAGTCCAGGGATAAGCCGGATTTGGTTAGTTTTTTGCAGCGACAGACCAAAGCCTCTGGTGGGAATCGAACCCACGACCCCAGCATGATATACGAGCACGCTACCTACTCACCTACCGGGGCGGGCGCTTTATATGATATTAGATATCTACTTTGCATGGGCGGTGCTACGCCCACTGCTTCGATCACGTGAATTTATTTGTTCGACTAATCATACAAAGAACCTTTGGGCTCACGCAAAGCCATAAAGCCCTCTCTTTTACAGTACTACAGATATATGACATTAAATAGTTACTTTGCATGGGGAGTGCCACGACCATTGGTGTGAACCCGCCAATTTTTTGTCCGAGTACTCATAATAAGATCTGATGGGGTCGTGCAAAGTGTCAAAGTTTCTCTTTTTAATACACCAGTTATATGATATCATATATTTACTTTGTACGGGCGGTGCCACGCCCACTGCTCCTATCACGCCCATTTTTTGTCTAACTGATCACATGAACAACTTATGGGCTCACAGAGAGTCCCAATACTCTCACTATTACAGTACTCCAGATATATGGCATTTTATGTTTACGTTGTTTGGCAGGTGGCACGCCTATTGGGCTGATCCTGCCCATTTTTTGTCCGACTACTCACATTAATAATAGGTGACATCAGACAAATTTGAAAAACTCTCTCTATTACAGTACTCGAGATATATAATATTGAATTATTACTTGTATGGGAGGTTCCACTCCCAATTATCCGATCACTCCCATTAACAATAGGTGACCTCACACAAATTTAAAAAGCGCTCCCAATCATAGTACTCAATATATATGATATTAAAAATTTACTTTGTGTGGGAGGTGCCACGCCCACCAAAAATATATAAAAAACAGGTAAGAGTGTTAAATTCGGCTGTGCCCAATCTTTGATACCCTTCACCTCGGTTGGAGTCTTGATAATAAATGTAAATGAAAAAGTAAACAATTTGTTAAACTTAATACCAAATTATTTCAGCAAATTCTTTGGGTGGGTTTTCGTCTTTTCTATTATTTCGGATTTATTTCGGTGTTTGCTTTTTGGTCATCGTGGTTGCTGATCGGCATGCATTTAGGTTATATACCTATATGCATGCGTTTCCGGTTATATGACATAACTTCTCGTTTAATTTAGTTTTTGCTAATTAAATAGCTCGCCCTAACCTCCATTGCAAAAGTAATGGTTGTGTAGGGTGGCTATATGCATTAAATCGTGCTAATTGGAGATGGCTGTATAGTTTCTTTTAACTGGCCAAATATTTCTTCATTGCGGACATATAGGTCGGATGGAGTATCAAAATCATAACCAAAAAAAAAACTCTCTCAATTCTTTTATTAAAATATTGTCATATTTGGAGAACATAGAGAATAAATTTATAATAATAAATGTTCAAATTAGGGATGCCAAACGAAAAAAACCAAACATTTTAAATAAAATAATTTGTTCTCTTTATTTTCTGAAAAACTTCAAATTTTCATCCAAAAAAAATTGTGAAAATTTATATATAAAATTGCGTTTATTTATGTAACAGTTTTTATGTTTGCAATTCTTAAATATCATTTGACGTTTTCTAAAATTCATTGAATTTAAATTAATGTTTTCTGTAGTGTGATTCTGTAAATTTCAACGATCCGAAAATCGCAAAATATATCGACAGCTATTGTTGTTTGCACTAAGGATTAAGTGATTGACTAAGTACATACATCTTAACGACAGTCGACAAATCTATTTCTCTATTTATTTAAATTGTAAACGAGTGGCATCTCTGTCAAAATAAGCGACAAACACAAAGAAAAATAGAAAAAAACAAATTACTTCGTGTTTGACAGGATGATTTTATGTTTATGTTTATGTTTAATATCTTTATTTTTTTACTAATATTTCTGTGTATTTATTTGAAAATGAAATAATGAATTGAATATGCTATTTAATTTTTTTTATTTATATAAAAAAGTTTTTTAATTAAAGCAAAATATTTTCACTATTTTATGATTTTTATTTATGTATGGCGACATTTCAACTTAAAAGTTTAAGTTTTTATCGATTGAATAAACAACACAAAAATGGTTGTTGTTTAGATAACAACAACAGCTGACTTTAACAATAGCGAATATCGTTTAAAAATTTTACTGATAATTTTGCAATTTTCTTTTTTTAACGATTCGACTATCGTTAAAAGAAGTTACTGAATCGCGGTACTGAAAAGCTATTAATTTCTCCTGAATGTCAAGATTTTTTTTAAATGTAAACATAGGTATTTGGTGTTTTTTTTTTTGGAATTTCAATTTGTGTTTAACGAATAAAATTTATATATTAAAGATGCAATTGATGTCTTCTAAATTTAAAATTATAATTTCCGACGTTTTGATATGATTTTCTGAAATTTAATTAATTGTAAATTATAATTGGAAACTTTTAATTCCAGTTTTTAGAATTGATATTTTCTTAAATTTGAATGGTAAATTTAAAAATGGCAATTTTGTATTTATGTGAATAATAATGCTTTAGTAATTATAAACAATTTTTAAAAATTAGATGTAATCGCAATCAGATATTTTGTAGTTAAAGCAGAATAATAAATCTATATAACTATGTAGAACTGTTTTGAAGCAAAAAACTCATTGATGAACTCGGTAACTCTATTTTGTAAAGACAACAAAAAGTTAATATGCCAAACTTATGTTCATATTTGTAAAAGAATAATGAAAATACGTATGAAATAAAAGACCAGCCCGTGTATACTCTTAACATTGTTCTGTATGATATCCAGTTGAAAATTTACCATTCATGTTAAAATAGAAATAACTATTACAAAGCTAATTAGAACAAACAAAAATTGTGGCGCCATCTACTGTGGCATAGTCACGCTGAGCAAAATGAAGTGACACTCTGTTAATGCAAAAGAAATGTATTTTCCCCACAACAAAATATTGCAGAATTTTATGTAAATAAAATAATATACCGACTTATTTCTAACATGCAGTTGTTATGGATATACATATATAATATATGTATATTATTTGTATTATATGTATTATTTACTACTTAGTAATTTTTATTAACAACTAGGTATTTTAGCATTATTTGATTTAGATGTTGGTGAATTTTTACTCCCTTTATATTAACTCGTACTGTCTGCTTGTCGAAAAAATTTTGGATCGATTTTAACCAATTTCCCGTGAGCCATTCGATCTGAAATTTTGCAGGCAGGCTCACAAATGATCTAACAAATTTTTAGAGTGATGCCAAAACAATGGAAACTTTTAAATTTTTCTACCAGATTTAATATAAAAATGTACAAAGGGTTAGTTTTTATTATATTATTACCACAACGACCACAAAAACAACAAGTCAAGCTATGAAAACAACACAACATTTAAATAACAACAAGAACAAAATAGAAACATCATATTTTTCATTTTTTTTTTTTTTTTAATTTTTCAGAGATTTTCCTGGACCTGTTCCACCGATTTTAATGATTTTTGAAACAGAGATCTTCCCATAAATTTGGAGAATCTTCCTCACTAAAAATGATCACTGTAGCTGCACTATTCAAGGCGTGATTGTGACAAGAACAACACAGAAAATTATATTTTTTCAAGACTTTTTTTAGTTTTTCATTCAAATCTCGGGCCCTAATCGACCGATATCGACGATTTTAAATGGCAAACTTTTCAGGATGTCAGTGAATTATTTTTTATGTCAACGGGTACCCTAGCTACCTGTTTGATGCCGTCATCGTGATTTCCACAGACGGACAGACGGACATCGCTATATCAACTCCGGTTGTTATAGGAAACACATATATATATATTTTATGGGGTCCAAAATTTTTTTTCTAATTATTACAAACGGAATGACAAACTTATATATACCCTCTGCAGACTGGAGTGGAGGGTATAATAAAGCCTATAGCACTTCCCATATCCGCAGTAAGACTCTGTAAAAATTTTAGGAATATCAGATGGGTAATTACGGAGATTACCTCCTACAAACATACAAACAAACAAACAAACACACATTACCTCTTTATAATATTGGTATAGATATAGATATATGTAAAGCAAATATTTTAAAAAGCAACAATTGGATAATTTGATAAACTTAATGCAAAATTATTACGACAAACACACTGAATTTTTTAAATTTGTTAGATGTGTCTTTATGTTTTTGGACATATGTCGGCACAATGATACCCGATATACTCCATTTTTAGTTCCAACATAGTCGAAATAATAGGCAACAATATTATCATAACTTTACACAAGTAAATAGTTTATCTTGTGAATGAGCGTGATTTAATGTTACGTTTACATTACTATCTGGACTTATTGCACCATTTATAACAAATGTTAACAAAATATTTTAAAAAGCAACAATTTGAAAATTTGATAAACTTAATACTAAATTAAACACACTGAATATTTTATTTATTTAGATATGTCTTCATCTTTTTGGACAAATACCGGCCCAGTGATGCCCGATTTACCCCATTTTCAATACCACCCAGCTCGAAATAATGACAAACAATGTTATGGTTTATTTTGTGAATGAGCGTGATTTCAACAGGCAGACAAACATCGCTAGAGTTGTTACAAGGATCAAAAATATATATACTTTACGAACGACATTGTTGGATGCTCAGTGGACTTACAGGAGATAAAGTTGAGAATAACCGCCTTAATAAAAAAAAACTAGGAAGAGCTCATCACTGAATGGATTAAGTCATGGCACAATGTGTTGGCGTCCCTTGATAAAAGTTCGTTTCCGTTTTGGAATATATCAAAACTGAGAAAGAAATATAATACTATGACAGTACTTAATCACAGTGGTATTCGTTACTCAACTGGACAAGAGCAATGTGAATTGCCAGTTAAGTCATCCAAATCAAATTAAACGCTTTAAGCAAACTTAACTGATAATACTAAGAATTCCATTGCTGCCAGCTCATTAAAATCGATCCAACTTGTTGATACCACCATAAATAGCAACTATTTCGTTTCAGCCGATAAAATAAGTAACATAATCAAATATCTCAAAGCAAAAAAAGCCTTTTGCAATGGATGTAATAAGCAACAAATTATTAAAGGCCATTCCCAAAAAAGTGTACAAACTCTTACTTATATTATTAATTACTGCCTAAATTTTTTTTATTTTCAGTATACTGAAAGGAAGCAAATGTTATTGAAATATGTAAGCCGAACAAAAGATATTTTTGCCCATTATCTTATAGACCAACTAGCTTATTATCCTCATTAAGTAATATTTTTGAAAAAATTTTAAAAGATAAAGTTTTAAAACTTTGTGAAGTAAATCATGTGTTTCCAATACAATAATTCGTATTTAGAACTGGACGCTGTACGTGCCATCCTTTAGTTAGGATTAAATCCAAAATGAAAAATAATTTTACTGCCGGCAATTGCACAAGTACGGCACTATTGGATATTAAATCTGCCATCGACTCTGTATGGGATTTTCAAAATGACAAATTTTAATTTTCCTCCGGAAATCATTAATCTAATTCAAAGCTTGTTCACTAATAGATCATACAACATTTATATAGAAATATATTCTCATCATAAATTGCAATATTAGTAGGCCGCCTCAAGGATCTTGTCTGTCACCAATATTATAAAATATATTTAAGTTTGATTTACCTTCTTTGATTGATTACTCGTCATCTATATTTGCAGATGACACTGCGATTCTCTGCCATACTATGCTTGCTGAAGATATCACCAAAATTGTCCAAAATGCTTTAATAAGTTTAGAGACATCTTTCAAAAAATGTAAAATCCTTATTAACACGGATATTAATTGGGAATATAAAGTCAAATATCTTGGAGTCATCCTAGTTTCAAAAATTAATTTCAGTCAACGTATTCCCTACGTCATAAACAAGTTAAACAGTGTCACAAAACTTATGTATTCGTTTGTTAATAGAATGTAAAGCCTAAGTCGAGTCAAACAAAATTTTTCATTTTCAAATTTTTTTGGAATGATTTGAATTGACATATACTAAAGTTTAAATTAAGACAAAATAAATGTTTAAAAATGATTCATAAGCTAGCTACCATGGCATTTTCCACTCATCGGCTACACTCTATCAATTTTGTTGATACAGTTGAAGACAGAATTTCGAAACTAACAAATAATTTTGATTTCAGATGTCAATACGAACATATCAATGAATTAACACATAGTCTTAAGTTTTATCTTAATCAGTCCAATTCTAAACAAAAATTCCGCATGAAATTTCTCCTATTATGAATAAAAATTCCTTCGGAAAAGAATTCGATGGGAAAAAAGTAGTTATTCTCAATGCACTTGAATTTGGTTTTTTCCCTTAAAAAAATTGCACTTACAAAACAGACGGGAGTTTATATAAAAATGTAAGTAGTATTTTGATAAAACAAAATTTAAATACAAAAAATAAATATTTTTATTGTTCTTGTAGGTCGAAGGCCATAAATAAAGCCCAACTTCAACTTTTGTTACCTTTAATGAAAGCCAATTCAGACATTGATTGCAATTTTTATAGATTCAGCCCGCAAATGTCTTCTAGCAATCCTTTGGCTACTTCGTTGTTGTTATTCTACAACACCAATTTCTTCCAAAAGTGCTCGCATCGTAGCTATGCCATTCATTTTTTATTTAATTTTTCTTTAAAATAAATTTATTTGGGTTTACACACACAAAAAAAAAATAAAAACTTAATTGTCAATAAGCCAAACAACTGGCATTGTGATTTGATGATGCCACCACTTATTCATTTTTTTCCCCCGCGGAATTTATAATTGGAGGATATTTTTCTCGAGAAAATTTATTTCCGTAAGAAAGAAATTCCTTGAGAATATTCGTAATTTGGCTGAATATAATTCTTTTTTAACAGATTTTTGTCACTTTTTGCCAAAAATTAAAAATCTTATATTTATCATTATTGATCATATATTTTTGGTAGTAATTTCCAAGTATAAACGGACAATTAAACGTCTGAACTCAAAAATATTTTGTGCTATTTCTCTGTAAATATTTACTTGTTATTTAAATCTATATATATAAAATACATTTTCTGTTTGTTTGTTTGTTTGTTTGTTTGTTTGTTTGTTTGTTTGTTTGACCGCTATACAAATTTTTATTTTTCAACGGATTTTCCTGAAATTTTGTACACACGATCTCTATACCCCAGGAAAGGTCGCCATATACTTTTTACCGGCCACGCCTACTTTTACGCTCACTTTTTATGTAAAATTCATTTTCTGTTTTATTCATATTTGTTCACTATACAAATTTTTATTTGTTAACAGATTTCTCTGAAATTCGGTACACACGATCCCTGTACTCCAGCTAAGGTCGCCATATACTTTTTTATCGACCACGCCTACTTTTACGCCCACTTTTTATATACAATTCATTTTCTGCTTTTTGGTATATTTGTTCGGTATACAAATTTTTATTTTTCAACGCATTTCTCTGTAATTTGGTACACACGATCTTTGTACATCAGGCCAGGTCAACGGGTGATTCTTGCGGCCACATCCACTTTTACGCCCACTTTTTGTATACAATTCGTTTTCTGTTTTTTGGTATATTTGTTTGCTGTACAAATTTTTGTTTTTCAACGGAATTCTCTGAAATTTGGTACACACGACCTCTGTACTCCACCTAAGGTCGCCATATGCTTCGTCCGGCCACGCCTACTTTAACGCCCACTTTCTGTATACAATGCATTTTGTTTTTTGGTATATTTGTTCGCTATACAAATTTTTATTTTTCAACCGATTTCTCTGAAATTTGGTACATACGATCTCTCTCCTCCAGGGAAAGTCGACATATTCTTCGTACCGGTCACGGCTACTATTACGCCCACTTTTTGTATACAATTCATATTCTGTTTTTTGGTACATTTGTTCGCTACACAATTTTGTTTAACGGATTTCTCTGAAATTTGCTACACACGATCTCTGTACTCCAGAGAGGTCGCCATATGATTCTTGCCGGTCACGCCTACTTCTACGCCCGCTTTTTATACAAAATTAATTTTCTGTTTTTTGTATATTTGTTCACTATAGAAATTTTTATTTTTCAAGGGATGTCTAAAATTTGGTCACACGATCTCTATACTACAGGGAAGGTCACCATATGCTTCTTACAGGCCACGCCTACTTTGCGCCAACTTCTGTGTATATAAAACTTATTTTTTTCCTTTTATTTGTTTCTTTATTTGATTGCTATAAAAACTTTTATTTTTCAATGGCTTTCTTCGAAATTTAGTACATATTCCAGGGAAGGTCGCTATATGATTTTTACCAACCACGCCTACTTTTACGCCCAATTTTCTTATAAAATTCATATTTTGTTGTGTGGTATATTTCTTCCCTATACAAATTTGTACTTTTCAATGGATTTCTCTGAAATTTGGGTTACACGGAAATAACTACATGGTGAACAAATTCCCCAAACTTAAAAAAAGATACCCAAAAGAAATGAACAAATTCCCCATTTATTTTTAATCGAAATACAAAATGAACTTACTCTCCAAATTCATTCTTAAATTTTTACATATTTTTATTTAATGAATTTTGTTAAATATTTATTTTAGTAAACATTTGCATACTGCTCTCAATATATGTCCAACAATAAATGCATTTAAAATGAGTATTCTTTTCAAAATAAGTTGGCAACAGCTGCGTTGCAGCACAGATGTGGTTGCCAAATGCGCGGAAGCGGCGACGGCGTGCGACCGCGGACTCGGACGCGACGGGTGCGGAAGCGACGCGCTCTCGGAACACAGCTCAGCTAAAATATCGCAATGATCTAAAAAATATGTTTTAGGAATTAAAATAAGTTAACGAGAACTAAGCGGAGGCACGGGTAGTAGCTGCGAGGCGCGCGGACGCGACGCGCTCGCGGAACACAGCTCAGCTAAAATATCGACCGCGGACTCGGACGCGACGGATGCGCACGCGACGCCCTTCGGAACACAGCTCAGCTAAAATATCGCAATGCTCTAAAAAATATGTTTTAGGAATTAAAATAAGTTAATGAGAACTAAGCGGAGGCACGGGTAGTAGCTGCCAGGAAGCGGCGCGAGGCGCGCGGACGCGACGAGCTCGCGGAACACAGCTCAGCTAAAATATCGCAATGATCTGAAAAATATATTTTGGCGATTAAAATAAGTTGACAGCAACTGCGCGGCAGCACGGGTGTGGCTGCCAAACGCGCGGCGCGCGAGCGCTGACTCGGATGCGACGGATGCGCACGCGACGCGCTCTCGGAACACAGCTCAGCTAAAATATCGCAATTCTCTAAAAAATATGTTTTAGGAATTAAAATAAGTTAACGAGAACTAAGCGGCAGCACGGGTAGTAGCTGCGAGGAAGCGGCGCGAGGCGCGCGGACGCGGACGTGACGGATGCGGACGCGACGCGCTCGCGGAACACAGCTTACCAAAAATATCGCAATGATCTGAAAAATATATTTTGGCGATTAAAATAAGTTGACAACAACTGCGCGGCAGCACGGGTCTGGCTCCAAACGCGCGGAAGCGGACGCGTCTCGCTCGCGGAACACAGCTTAGTGAAATGTCGTATGATAAATTTTATCTACGTATGTGAAATAATTATCTGTTGATCAAAATAGGACACACATATACTATAAGCAGTTGCTTAAAGAAACCTTGCGACACAATATTAATCGTCGCATTTTATCTTTCATTTCTGAAACTTGAATTTGACGTCTCTGCTCAATGATGATCACTTATTGAATGAATAAATTCAATTTTTAAAAGTTTTGATTCCTTTAATTTGCGGCCCATTCCGTTATATTTGATGTTTATAAATAAACTGAAAAAAAAAACTTAAAGCGGTTTCGCACCTTATTTTTGAAGCATTGTTGCTGCAGCATCTTATAAAAAACTTCTAAATTAAAAAACCAAAAACTTTTTAATGGAAATAAAAAATGAATTTACTGCCCATACAAATTTTTGGGGAGAAAGTTCATTTTATTGAGGAATTTGTTAATTGGGGACTAAGTACTCAGCGCCTGGTAAGCATAGTGAACCATTTTTCAAGTCAAAGGCCTTTTCATCCCGGGCAAGACCGGGTAAAAACAGCTAGTAAATAAATAAATAGAAGTGAAAGATTTTAGTGAGTAAAAAATTCAACGTAATGAATTAACAGTAAATTTAAGTAAATTATTAATTTTCAAATGAAACTTTGTTTAATATTTTTATAAAAATAGCTATTATTAAAGCTTTATAGGAAGGGAAATACATGCGTGAAATTAGACTGCTCATTGCTGTAAATAAATCAACTTCATTCCATATTGCATCACGATTTCAACAAAGACAATCAGGTGATGGTCGTCCACGAAAAACTACAGCGCGTCAAGATCAAAAGATGATTATACCGACCCATGAAGGAGGACAGTGGAAATTGCTAGTTTCGCCAGATAACCCGCAATATAAAACGATTAAAATTATAAAAATTAAATCTTTTCAATTTTTGTTGTTGTTGAATTACAAAACAATGGTTACCAAATAATGAACGATTGCGAAAGAACGGTTACAGTACTTATTATCAAAATCCTTTTTACTTCTGTGCGTTTTCTTCTCTCTCATTATAAAATCAAAGCACAAGTTGAATGCTGGCAACTATTCTCCGCACCTTGGTAAATACAGATTTCTGAAGTGGAAAATTTCATTTCTAACTTATGTTTACCTCAAGAGATGTTCTTTTTGCTTTAAGCCAAAAGTCATAAAATATAAAAGTTTACCTATAAATCAAATTTCCAAAAGTTTTTTAAACTCCACCTGAAGAAAAAATTAGTTTTTTCGTACGGTTGTTTAAACTTTAAACTGAAAGGTTTATTATACCTTTTTTGATTGATAAACAATATGTAGCTTATACGAGTTCATCCTAATTTCTTTCTTTTAGTTTAAAATATAAATTTATTAAGTTAATATTGCTGTGAAACAAGCACAATTGGCAATAAATATTAGTTTTAAAACATGAAACTCTTATTTAAGAATATTAAAGCTGTTAATGCTATTGATAAATTTTCCAACTTTGTCAAAACAAGCATTTTGCAGTTAAACAAATCTCTATCAAGCTTTATCCTAAACTCCGTTGCACAAAAACCAATACGTAAACAAATCGATGCATTTTGGTAGTGCAAAGAAATTACTAAAAAATTACTAAAAAGTTTTAAATGAGAGATATGTTTCATTGCCATGGATTAAAGTCAAAAAACAACTACATTAACTTTAGAGAAACGGGAGCCAGTCCATAGTTAGCCAGTTCTACAGACGCAGACAGAATATATAATAAAAGAAAAATTTAACAGGAAGTAAAACGATAATAGAAACCCATCAAAAAAAATTCCAAATAATTCGCTAAAATTCTAAACAAACGGTATCAAATGTAGTGAAAAAGGAAGGATAAGTGAAACGTTAAAAAAGCACGATGCTACATTGAATATACTCATGAAACTGATACACTTACTAAAATCTGTTTTAAAATATGACCAACTATTTCTCATCTTTTAGAGAATTTATGAACGGCTACTCTTGTGAATTATATAAACAAACTTTGTTTTGTCAGTAAATTAGAATGCAACTTAAAATAAAAAGTAGTCCACTTGAAATCTGGTCGCACATAAAACAACACATTTTAGGAATTATAGTTCAAATAAAAGGCAATTTATTCATGTTGGTGACACTTCCCATTAATTTTTGCACATCTTTCCGTTGCACCTCTCCAGAATACTTGTTACATTTACTTACACTAAATGTTCAGTTTTTGCTTCTACTTTACTCTTATTTAATTTATTTGTCCAATATCTTTCCATTGGTCGAAATTGTGGACAAATAGGAGGATTAATATATTTGGGTATTACATCTACCCAATTTCCTTTAAACCACGTTTTTGCCAAATTTGAAGAATGACATAATTAATGGAGACATTGTTGATGATGGTACAAATGTAGAAATGTAGGCTTAAAATTAAATTATACATAGGCTTCATAATTCATCATAATGTATCCTTTAAACTTCGTTCTGCTTTCATATTTATAGTTGTTGTGACCTTGTAATGTTTCAAAATGCTGTTCATAGTTCACTGTAGTTTTTGGAATCTTAAGACGTTTGCCAATTTTAAACCACTATATGTTGGATTTTTCAAAAAAGTGTACAAAATTATTTCACGTCTCTTTTGTTCCATGACGTCTGTACAAAATAATATTAAGTTGACAAATAAAATATCTAATCACGCCAGAGGCGCTGTAATCACGTTTTGAAGCGGACCATTCTTTAGTATAGAATATCAGTCGTAATGAGGTAAAATAAATTGTTTCTCGATTTATAAGAGCACTTTGTTGCATTTTGGCAATATTTTTAATATGAGTGCTAAAATTCTCCTTAATCGAATTTTTTTTTTTTTTTTTTTTGTACCGAGACTGTTAAATTAACAGAAATTTTGTGAAGATAACTACGAAAATGCTGTATGCTGTATATAGAGAATGTTGCAGCAACATGTTTGGTATGATTTTGTGCAGATAGCTACAAATATTAAATATGATATACAAATAAATTGGTGGGGTTTGTACATGTAGCGGTATTTGTAGATTATGACTAGAAGTTTACAAAAAGATCAAAAATATGAAATAGTGTAAATACATTAATATTTTTTTACTTGTGTATTCCATTTTGATTAGAGATAGTCAAATGTTGTCAAGAGAAAATATGTTTAGTACGGAGATAGAAACCAGTTTATTCTTTTCTAAAAAATTAACTGTTTTTTATAGTTTTGACGAACTGTATTTCTATAAGCATCCTAAGGTAAAAATATTCTATCCTTAGTTAATTTTGTAAAATTTTAAAACGTGTTCTTAATAACTTTGCCAAAAAAAAACATAGACTCATATTTTCCTCCGAAATAACTCGTACAATGTCCAAAAATCCAGGCAGGATTTGAATTAAACAGAAAACTGTTTTTTTTTTTTTCTTTACGTTGTTAATTTTCTATTGAATCATAAAGCCCACATATACGGAACAGTATATGGAGAAATTAGGCTCCACGGATTTGTTGCCACATACGCACTATTTTCTCCAAATTTTCCGTGACCATTTTGTATTTTGCATAAGGCAAAAAAAAAATCTGTTATCAAAAAAACTCGTTATCGAGCATCAGAAAACTCACTAAATTTTTGATGAGATATGGTCCATTGATTCTCCAGCCCATAATCCGCACCACACCGCATCGTTTACTAACAAACACTTGGGGGTTCTCTCAACTCCATAAATGGCGGTAAAGTATAAAATATTTGCTGTTTATTTTATAATCAACTGCTGATTGCTGCAAAGAATTTTTTTGAGCTTATTAACTCCTCTTCCATATTAATTTCCTTTGAAATCGTTAATTATATCTTAAGAAATAAATTTGTATCCATTTTTTGGTGTAAAAGTTGTTCCCGAAATTTTTAAGATTATTTTTGTACTTTTTATAATAAAAAACTATATGTTCCACATTTCAAAAAATAGTTGTCCACATTATTCTTTTAAATAATAATACCATTGCCCGAATGCAATTTAAGCTTCTTCTTTCCGGTACTGATACTCACTAAGTCGTACACACACACACACACATGCATATATGCAGTTTTTGGCAAAAAGACCATTAATCCAAACTAAAGTCCATTTGCTATTTTCATTTTAAATGTAAGCTTGCCACCCCATTTTAAAGTATGTTACCAGAACCTCATCTGTACATATGTATATATGTATATGGTATGATTACAGGAGGAGTTTCGTACAAACAGAATGAAGAGATAGAGGGTAACAGATGATTGCTGGTGCATTCTTTTTACCAACTGAAGTGAATTTGGATGTTTTAGGCAATTGTTAGAAAACATTGGAAAATTTTAAATTCATTCTAAGCTTAAACGTACATAAATTTATATTAACTTATAAGACAGTTTAATATTGCAAAAATATAATAAAAAAAATGGCTACTTAAAATATTGTAGAACCATTTCAAAAAACGATAGAATATAAGAGTAGAGTAATAAAAAAATAATAAAAATTTAAATTTGTCTTTCTAACTTTAAATCTTTAAAACTGAAACATTTCTTCACAATATTTAATCTCACGTTGCAATTTTGTAGTTCTTTTCACTAAAGTAACATATCACTATTTCCAAACTATCCTTCTTAGACACATTGTTTTAATCTATCCTTTTAATCTTACTGTACTCACGTTTGAACTAACCTCTGAACAAATATATACATGCGCTTCCTCTTTGCAATCAAACAATCTGCAACATTTCCCACACTCTCCGTCAATGCCTTGAGAGTTTGCTGATTGTAATGGGTTTTACAACAACAAAAACTAAAAAACTTGATGCTGAGTCATGCAAAAAACTTTGTAACAAGTTTTAAAAGAAATTTATGATCCAGAAACTAAGAGGAAGGATTTGTGGATTTCAGACGTCAGCAAATTTTAGAATTTCATTTTGATTATAGTAAGTTTGTAACAAGCTTTTCTACATTTTTGTAAATAATATTTAAAAATTAATTCAGTGAAACGTTTATGAATAACGTTTATACGTGTGGATCTGTAAATACACATATAATATGTGTGGCATGAAATTATCGAAAATGTAATAATTCTTAAGCTGCTTTTTATTGAGAAACATGTTTTACATCGAATGTTTTGGGGATATACGAAGAAAAGGAACTGATATGTTGGACTAAGTATCCAACAAGTATAATTAAACTTTTAGTTTTTAATAAATTGAGAAAAAAGAAATTAAGTCGCACAATTTTGCATTAAATTTGTTTACCAACTTTTTTCACCCCATATCACTCTGTGGTCGGGTTAATGAGTTTGTGCTCATCTAAGCAACTACCAAAAAAATTTGGCAAAGACCCAACTTTTATTATTCCGATCGACTCAAAATCCCTTTCTGAGTCGATTTAGCGATGTCCGTCCATCTGTCCTTAAGGCTGCCTGTCCATTCTTCTGTGTGTCCATGTAAACCTTGTGATCAAACTTCAACTATGAATAAATTTTATGAAATTTGGTATATAAGCTTTCATCGGCTTTAGGACGAACGGAATTGAAACTGGTTAGTCTGCATGGTATAGCGTATCGTATAGTCGATCTAAACCAACTATAATTTGTTAACTTGTTTTTATATGTCTTTTTGATTTTTATTCAAATTATTCAATTCTTTTAGTTAAGATAATCACACAACATTTAAATAATCTTCCGTTTTTCTTTCTGACGTCCTTATTATTTGTAAAATTTTAAATTTGTATAAATAAGATTCTATATCAATTCATTAAATGTTCTAATAATATCTGGGAATGAAAATTATTTGTTAACAGTGCTTGAGAGCAACATCTCTAATATATGTAAAAAGTACAATAGGTAAAATTTACAAACCATGCATCATATATGGCAACACTTACCAAACTGAGAATAGTGGAAATCAGAAGTAGAACTGCATATATATGCAAAAATAAAAAAAATTTATATTTTTTTTTTTTTTGATAGAGTTGTTTCATGTATGAAAACTGATTCTTAACCACACTGTATTAAAACGCACGAAAAAAAGTGCAAGTATGAGTGCATGTGTGATAGATGCAGGTTTAAACCTAACGACCGCACTAAGTAGAAAAATTTCATATTCAATTATAACATAACAATTATCACAATGTTCAATAAAAATCACTGATGAAGGCTGAAATGCCAGAAAACTGTCTGAATTTTAGAAATATATGTTTTCTTCATCTCTACCACGCCGTATTAAATATAAGATTATTTAAACATAGGAAAGCATTGTAACGCCAGAGAGCTAAACGACATTTAAATGTAATGAAAAAACAATTTAACTCAAGTTACTTGATTTTGGGAGCCTAAAACTTGCTTAGTATAAGAAAAATCTAAGAAACTTTAACTTTAAGACCGTGATATGATAGTTTTAAATTTAATTCCTTAAATCAGAGGGCTAATGGCTGCATTCGATATCGAGTAACATCAATCGAAATTACATATTTTGGTTTAATATTTAAAGAATACTGACAAACATAAGACCTCGTTTCACCTTTACTTTTATCTAGGGATAGAGCAAAATTATTCTTAGCATTTTATTTTGGAAAATAAAAAAAATTTTCGATCGAAAATTTCGATAACGAATGAGACAATTAGACCCCAGATATCAGGTTCCTATTTTATGTCAATTACTTATAATGTAGTCAACTATTTTTTTCTTTGAACTCAGACTTTAAATTTCCCTTTTACGAATTACTTTTATTTCAGAGAAAAATAAAGATTTTTCAGTTAATGTATCTTCATTAAACTTATTAAATAAATAACATTAATTCGTTTGTTTACAACAAGCAGTGTGTTTGTTTTTTCGTTACGTTGCCGTAATTAATGCACAAAAAAACCTTTTTCCTTTCCTGAAGCAGTGAAAATTCTTTGATAATACGGAATCAAATTGATATCGATTTTATTCTCTGGCATCTAAAGAAAAGCGAAATAACGACAATGTTCCTTAACGTCTGCTGAAACAACATATTGTATACTATGTCACCATTCAAATTCATACACGTAATTTAGAAATTTAAAAATGCAAAATGATAAATATTGTATACAAGAACGTATCATGTAGTTTAATTTTGAATAAACTAAATAACCAAATGAAACCAAAAAAGATACGATAAACAATTAATTAGTTTAAAAAAAGAATTGAAAAAGTTAACATAAATATTACTTCGGATTACCAACGAATTCTTTATTTGAAATGAACTGTACTGAAAATTATTTGATTGAAAAAAATTGCTAACGTAAAAATTGCATGAACGACGCACTGTGGCTGAAATTTTGATTTCATTGGCCAAATGTCTAATTTTTTATCGCCGACTTTTTAAATTTTAACGCCTTTGATTAGCGTATATATTCATATTAAGGTAGCCAAAAAATTAGGTTAAACTGTGGGCGTGGCATGCTGTCAAACTCAACTGTTTTTCGTAATCTCAGAAAAAGGTGATTTATTTGTGTTGTTTGTCAAAAATAAATGGTTACTACTCGCAAGTTATCATCACTAATGACGTGCGGTTCTTTTTACAAGCTTGGTAGGATTGTATTCTTTAGTTGTTGTAAGCGGTCATGGCCTGGTTTAATATTAGGGGCATTCTGAAATATTTATTAAACTACTACATTTTTATCAAATTTAAATTTTAGTGGAATAGAACTTCTAGTGAATAAAAGGGAACAAGAAATGTATATCACACGGTGAAAAGTGAAAGTGTCCTCTTTAACCCTATATATACTACAGCACTCGTGACGACTCGCGGGTAGAACACTTTTTTTATTTTAATGAAATTACTTTAAAAAAATTAAAATTGCGGTAATTTAAACAGCCCTTTAGCTATTTTATAGCTTATAGTAGTCATTATTTGTTCTATTACCAGTAATGATATCTGCTTAGAAAATATACTACCCTTTTAATATATTTGTAAGTAAGAATGTCAATACAAGGAGAATGTAATTCATTTGTAACCCGGGTCTTTTATTATCATACCTCTTTTATACCTTTTTATTTTACCTGACAATGCTATAATGCAAGTAGTAAAGAACACACACACAAATGTAATTTATTTTTATAGTGGGTTTTTTTATATATTATTTAAGGTAGTAATGCACCAGTGCCATTTTCTTACCTCTTTATTTTACCTAGAAACATAGTATGATGGCTTATGAAAAGGATTATAAGAAAGTGACATTTGAATACAAACCCAATTGCTATAATATATATCAGCAATAACAGTCGCAAATAAAAATATTCAGAAAAATACGGAGAGCTTCAGTTATAAAGAACTGTCCGACGAGGGTTTTAGAAACAAAAACCAGGAAGATGTTACATTAAAATAAAATTAAACTTAAATTCGTGTAGCACCGAAATACAAGACTAATTATCTAATTTCGTCAAAGAACTAAAAAGACACCACAAACAAGTTAGCTAAAGTAAACAAAATTCTTATATAAAAAGGGCAAACTGGTTAGAAGGCCAACTTACTGTCGCTTCAGAAACAGCAAAGCAAGATAAGTCTAGAAGACCACGCAAATCATTGGACAACTGCAGCGATGCATCTAAGAGGCGAAAACTTCAAGATGTTGACGGTGAAATTAGATGTACAAATATAAAAGAATCTTTTCTACATCAATAACGATCACAGAAGCAATTAACAAAAGTTGATATCATTGAAAAAAATGTTAAAGCTAGTCCAGTGAGAACAAAATGGATTCTGAAAAGTATACCAACTGCGAGCGATGCAAAACAGTTCACATATGAGCAGAGTTCAGAAAAAAACACACCCTGAATAAAAAAACTCGTATATATATATGTAAACAAACACAGCTCAGACCAACAACCACATATTTTTATTTTCATATCAATTTCGTGTGTCACTAAATTTTTTACATTGCCGAAAAAAATCATGAATGTGTTTCGTTTTAATATTTGATTGTGATCACGAACATGTTTCTATAACGTATTGTTATATTCGAACACACATAAACCACACAATTTCGAGTGTAGCTATATTTTAGGTTCGTGTTATGTTCGTCATCTCAAAAAAAAAAAAAAACAGAATATAAAAAATAAACAAGTTCCAGTGTATCTTTATTTTCAGATCGTGTTCCTGAACGCGTACAGCTAGAAATTAAAACATTATCCACTCGCGATCAAAAAACTCCGATACACCCCGATAAAAATAACGACAATTGTTTCAGCCAAATTTATTTAAAAAATTAAAAACAATTCATTAGCAGGGATAAAAAAATAAAAATAAAAAGATGATAATAAAAATAGAAAATAATAAAAACTAAAAACTAATAAAAAAATACGAAAATAATTCATAAACAAAATATAAAAAATTCTCAGTGTGGTTTAAATTAAACTTTTGTTATTCACTGAACTCGAACTTGTTTATTATTCAAGTTCTGTTTTTCAGAGCAGTACACGTGCCAGAACACGAATTTAAAATTAAGCTGCACTCGAACATGTATATTGTTCACGTTCACGTTCTGTTTGTTTTTTTTTTTTTTTTTTGAGAACACGAACAGAACAAGATCTTGAAATATAGCTACACTCGAAACTGTGTGGTTTATGTGTGTTTGAATGAAACAATACGTGACAGAAACATGTTCGTGTTCACAATCAAGTATTAAAACGAAACACATTCATGATTGTGTTCGGCAAAGTACAAAATTCAGAAACACACATAATTGTTTTAGACCAGAACATTGTGTGTTGGATGTGTGTATTTTCTGAACCTTGCAAATGAGGCTGTATTCAGCTGCATTATGTGCCAAGCAACATCAAGCCAATTAAACCAAGTCCCGACAAAATCATTAGATATGACCGATACATATGAATGTCGATTGTCACCACTACATGCAAGAATACAGTTTATGGAACAAATACTAAAAATCAGTTATGACTTTTATTTCGGGTCTTCAGAGTTAAGAAGTTCAAGAAAGAAACTTGTTCAAGATGAATGTCGCAAATATGGATTGATTATAGATCAGCCAAAGCAAGGGTCAGGCAATACAAATGACGGCAATACCGCAATCAGAGTCTTTTCAGATCCAGAAACAGCACCTGAAATAACAGGAGTGGATTCAATTCAGATTTAAAATAATCCTAGAAAATAATCTTTATAATTGCCTTTCATTTTTATTAAGTACAAATTACATAGTATTAGTAAAAAAAATAATAATAAATGGAACCTCCCATTGTCACAAATGCTATTAAAATCTAATAAAGTTTTTATTTTTTAAAAGGTTTTTTCAACCACATGTGTATGAAATGTTTTAATAAATAAGAAAGATTCAAAAAAAAAAATTAAAACCCTTATTTTCATATCAGAATCAGAATCACTGCGCTAATATTCAGCAGATTTATTTTGCTAAAATTAACAAATATGACAGCAAAAAATTAGAAATTTTTCTGCAGTAATAGCAGGACTTTTAGATAATATAACTAATGTTTTTTAAGTGAAAATTTTCTTTGAAATTTTAAAATCTTTCAGTAGTAATAGCAAAATTTCCCGTTGATTTTACTCTTTTTAGTGTAAATTTTTAAAAAAATTCCATTATTAAAAAATGCTTATAATTATTATTACAATCCAAAAATATAACATTTTTTATTATATAAAAAAAAAATAAGAAAGCCATGTTTCGCGCTTAAAGTTAAAAAAAAATTAAAAGTTCAACTTTGACCTAGAACTCCTTAAAAGTGCTCAATCAATTTTAATGAAATTAAACTAACTCAAATTCAACTAAACATCCATCCATAAAAAAAAATTACTACAATATTTTGATCGGTTCAACAGTTACGGAATGTTGGCCAATGAAAAACGATTTTCAGCCACTGTGCGACATTAATATTCTTACTTTTTTTAAATATCATTAGAAGTTATTAAACATTTAAAACTGTTCACAAACAAAATGAAACTATTTTCAATTTTGAGCTAAAACTTAAGCAAATACCTTAATCCTTAATTAAATAATTGCATTGTTGCCGAATTACTAGTTAATTACACTATTTATTTGGTTTTTTGGGCCTGTAGCTGTTACTGTATACAGCCAGTAGTAAGCCGTATGTATGTATTTATGTTTGTACACAGAACAACACACAACTTGATTCAATCAAACTAAGTATCTATGGGTAATCTTTGTGTTGCCTTCTGTTTAAAATTTAACACTAACAACACACACTTCGACAATTGATATACAAAAAAGAAAAAAAGAACATTCTTCTTTGCAGCAGCCAGCCATGACGACAAATTACCTTACAATGTTACACATTGTGTAATTAATATCTTTGATTAGTATGGAACCCAGCATCAACAGTAACATAACATTGGCTTCTTTTATTAGTCGGTATCTCTTATTGGAATATAAATTTTTCCGAGAACAAATTGATAAGTGATTACAATAATAAATGAGAGAAATAATCTATTTTTATACGTATTGATTAAATTTCTCTTCGGCCGTGATACTTTGAAGGCTCTAAAGAATCTTTGTGTATATTTTACTGCTAAACTAAAGCATTTTCATAAAACTTCTCAATGGCTTGCGGTTATCTTGTACTTAACAGAAAACAAAAGAATAATCTATATATATAAAATTCATTTTCTGTTTGTTTGTTTGTTTGTTTGTTTGTTTGTTTGTTTGACCGCTATACAAATTTTAATTTTTCAACGGATTTTCCTGAAATTTTGTACACACGATCTCTATACCCCAGGAAAGGTCGCCATATACTTTTTACCGGCCACGCCTACTTTTACGCCCACTTTTTATGTAAAATTCATTTTCTGTTTTATTCATATTTGTTCCCTATACAAATTTTTATTTGTTAACAGATTTCTCTGAAATTCGGTACACACAATCCCTGTACTCCAGCTAAGGTCACCATATACTTTTTATCGACCACGCCTACTTTTACGCCCACTTTTTATATACAATTCATTTTCTGCTTTTTGGTATATTTGTTCGCTATACAAATTATTATTTTTCAACGGATTTCTCTGAATTTTGCTACACACGATCTCCATACTCCAGGAATTGTCGCCATATGATTCTTACCGGCCGCGCCTACTTCTGCGCCCACTTTTTGTACACAATTCATTTTGTTTTTTGGTATATTTGTTCGCTATACAAATTTTTATTTTTCAACCGATTTCTCTGAAATTTTCCACACACGATCTCTGTACTCCAGAGAAATAGCCATATGATTCTTGCCGGCCACGCCTACTTCTACGCCCACTTTTTATACAAAATTAATTTTCTGTTTTTTGGTATATTTGTTCACTATAGAAATTTTTATTTTTCGGGGGATGTCTAAAATTTGGTCACACGATCTCTATACTACAGGGAAGGTCACCATACGCTTCTTACAGGCCACGCCTACTTTCCGCCAACTTCTATGTATATAAAGCTTATTTTTTTCCTTTTATTTGTTTCTTTATTTGGTTGCTATACAAACTTTTATTTTTCAATGGCTTTCTCCGAAATATAGTACATATTCCAGGGAAGGCCGCCATATGAATTTTACCGACCACGCTTACTTTTACGCCCAATTTTCATATAAAATTCAAATTTTTTTGTGTGGTATATTTCTTCCCTATACAAATTTGTACTTTTCAACGGATTTCTCTGAAATTTGGTTTACACGGAAATAACTACACGGTGAACAAATTCCCCAAACTTAAAAAAAGGCACCCAAAAGAAATGAACAAATTCCCCATTTTTTTTTAATCGAAAGAAAAAATGAACTTATCCCCAAATTCATTCTTAAATTTTTACATATTTTTATTTAATGAATTTTGTTAAATATTTATTTTAGTAAACGTTTGCATACTGCTCTCAATATATGTCCTAAAATAAATGCATTTAAAATGAGTATTCTTTTCAATAGCATCATTTCGTTGCGCGGAAGCTATGTGCACGGGGAATACAGCTTAGGTAGAATATCGGAATGATCTGAAAAATATATTTTGACAATTAAAATAAGTTGGCAACAGCTGCGCGGCAGCACAGGTGTGGTTGCCAAACGCGCGGAAGCGGCGCGCGGTGCGCGACCGCGGACGCAATGCTCTAAAAAATATGTTTTAGGAATTAAAATAAGTTAACGGGAACTAAGCGGCAGCACGGGTAGTAACTGCGAGGAAGCGGCGCGAGGCGCGCGGACGCGACGCGGCGCGCGACCGCGGACTCGGACGCGACGCGCTCTCGGAACGCAGCTCAGCTAAAATATCGCAATGCTTTAAAAAATATGTTTTAGGACTTAAAATAAGTTAACGAGAACTAAGCGGCAGCACGGGTAGTAGCTGCGAGGAAGCGGCGCGAGGCGCGCGGACGCGGACGCGACGCGCTCGCGGAACAGAGCTCAGCTAAAATATTGCAATGATCTGAATAATATATTTTGGCGATTAAAATAACGCGCGGAAGCGGACGCGACTCGCTCGCGGAACACAGCTTAGTGAAATGTCGTATGATAAATTTTATCTACGTATGTGAAATAATTACCTGTTGATCAAAAGAGGCCACACATATACTATAAGCAGTTGCTTAAAAAGAAACCTTGCGACACAATATTAAACGTCGCATTAGTCTTTCATTTCTGAAACTTGAATTTGATGTCTCTGCTCAATGATGATCACTTATTGAATGAAGTAATTCAATTTTTAAAAGTTCCGATTCCTTTAATTTGCGAACCATTCCGTTATATTTGATGTTTATAAATAAACTGAAAAAAAAACTTAAAGCGGTTTCGCCGCTTATTTTTGAAGCATTTTTGCTGCAGCATCTTATAAAAAACTTCTAAATTAAAAAATCAAAAATTTTTAATTGAAATAAAAAATTTATTTACTGCCCATACAAATTTTTGCCCATACAAATAGTGTGAAATTTTTTAATTGGGGACTAAGTACTCAGCGCCTGGTAATCATAGTGAACCATTTTTCAAGTCAAAGGCCTTTTTGTTCCGGGCAAGACCGGGAAAATACAGCTAGTCTATATATATAAAATTCATTTTCTGTTTGTTTGTTTGTTTGTTTGTTTGTTTGTTTGTTTGACCGCTATACAAATTTTTATTTTTCAACGGATTTCTCTGAATTTTGCTATACACGATCTCCATACTCCAGGAATTGTCGCCATATGATTCTTACCGGCCACGCCTACTTTAACGCCCACTTTTTGTATACAATTCGTTTTCTGTTTTTTGGTATATTTGTTCGCTACACAAATTTTTATTTTTCAACGGAATTCTCTGAAATTTGGTACACACGATCTCTGTACTCCAGGAAAGGTCGCCATATGCTCCGTTCCGGCCACGCCTACTTTAACGCCCACTTTTTGTACACAATTCATTTTGTTTTTTGGTATATTTGTTCGCTATACAAATTTTTATTTTTCAACCGATTTCTCTGAAATTTTCTACACACGATCTCTGTACTCCAGAGAGATAGCCATATGATTCTTGCCGGCCACGCCTACTTCTACGCCCACTTTTTATACAAAATTAATTTTCTGTTTTTTGGTATATTTGTTCACTATACTACAGGGAAGGTCACCATACGCTTCTTACAGGCCACGCCTACTTTGCGCCAACTTCTATGTATATAAAACTTATTTTTTTCCTTTTATTTGTTTCTTTATTTGGTTGATATACAAACTTTTATTTTTCAATGGCTTTCTCCGAAATATAGTACATATTCCAGGGAAGGCCGCCATATGAAGTTTACCGACCACGCTTACTTTTACGCCCAATTTTCATATAAAATTCACATTTTTTTGTGTGGTATATTTCTTCCCTATACAAATTTGTACTTTTCAACGGATTTCTCTGAAATTTGGTTTACACGGAAATAACTACACGGTGAACAAATTCCCCAAACTTAAAAAAAGGCACCCAAAAGAAATGAACAAATTCCCCATTTTTTTTTTTTAATCGAAAGAAAAAATGAACTTATCCCCAAATTCATTCTTAAATTTTTACATATTTTTATACCCTATACCACTATGTGGTTTGGGTATAATGACTTTGTGCTGCTGTTTGTAACAACCAAAAATATTTGACCTAGACCCATCTTTAATTATACCGATCGAATCAGAATCACTTTCTGAGTTGATTTAACAATGTCCGTCCGTCCGTCCGTCCGTCCGTCTGTGTGTCCATGTAAAGCTTGTAATCAAACTGCAGGTCGCAAATATGAATATATTTTGATGAAATTTGGTATATAAGCTTTTATCGGCCATGGGATGAACGCTATTGAAATTGGTGAGAATCGGTCCATGTTCAGACCTAGCCCCCATACAAATTACCCATATGAAATCGACATAAATTACCATAAGATCCAAATTGTCATATAGATCTTACTCAAATTGGGTTTGTATGCCTTCATTACATCCACTAATGAGTAGTCCAAAAATGATCCCTTTGACCCCATATAGACCTGCTTCCCGATCTTCACTTAAATCTATAAAAAAAACAAAAATATTGCACTGATTCTTCTCAAATTTGGTTTGTACATATTTTTGCAAAATACAAGAGACTTTACCAAACATGATCAGGATCGGTCCATTTTTGGACCTAAGCCCTTTAAAGATATAGCATCCGATATGAACTTTTTCATATCTGCAGCCAAAAAAATTAATAAAAATCCCACTCAAATTTGGTTTATGCTTATTTTCTATATCGAAGTAGTTGGACCGAAAGATAGGGTCTCTAAACCATGGTATAGGGTATCATATAGTCGGGCTAGACCGACTACAATTTTCTTACTTGTTATTTAATGAATTTTGTTAAATATTTATTTTAGTAAACATTTGCATACTGCTCTCAATATATGTCCTACAATAAATGCATTTAAAATGAGTTTTCTTTTCAATAGCACGGGGAATATAGCTTAGCTGGAATATCTGAATGATCTGAAAAATATATTTTGACAATTAAAATAAGTTGGCAACAGCTGCGCGGCAGCACAGGTGTGGTTGCCAAATGCGCGGAAGCGGCGCGCGGCGCGCGACCGCGGACTCGGACTCGGACGCGACGGATGCGGACGTGACGCGCTCTCGGAACACAGCTCAGCTAAAATATCGAAAAGCTCTAAAAAATATGTTTTAGGAATTAAAATAAGTTAACGAGAACTAAGCGGCAGAACGGGTAGTAGCTGCGAGAAAGCGGCGCGAGGCGCGCGGACGCGGACGCGACGGATGCGGACGCGACGCGCTCGCGGAACACAGCTCAGCAAAAATATCGCAATGATCTGAAAAATATATTTTGGCGATTAAAATAAGTTGACAACAACTGCGCGGCAGCACGGGTCTGGCTGCCAAACGCGAGGAATCGGGCGCGACTCGCTCGCGGAACACAGCTCAGTGAAATGTCATATGATAAATTTTATCTACGTATTTGAAATAATTACCTGTTGATCAAAATAGGATACACATATACTATAAGCAGTTGCTTAAAGAAACCTTGCGACACAATATTAAACGTCGCATTAGTGTTTCATTTCTGAAACTTGAATTTGACGTCTCTGCTCAATGATGATCACTTATTGAATGAAGTAATTCAATTTTTAAAAGTTCTGATTCCTTTAATTTGCAAACGATTCCGTTATATTTGATGTTTATAAATAAACTTAAAAAATACTTAAAGCGGTTTCGCAACTTATTTTTGAAGCATTTAAAAAACTTCTAAATTAAAAAATCAAAAAATTTTGAATAGAAATAAAAAAAATTAATTTACTGCCCATACAAATTTTTAAGTACTCAGCGCCTGGTAAGCATAGTGAACCAAGTCAAGGCCTTTTTATCCCGGGCAAGACCGGGTAAAAACAGCTAGTATATAGATATTAAGTTAATTTGCGATAATTGTGTTTAATTATTTGCAATTGTTTGTCTTAATTAGACACAATTTATTGTACTTTGTAGAGGTTTTTATTATTATAAAAACTTTTTGTATGCCAGTGGTGATGTATAATACTTATACGAGCGCTCAGGAGATTAATAATGGTATGTCAATGTATGCTTAATAAGGGTAATAGAATTATTTAATTCATAAGACTTCAATTGAATTCTAATTAATTTAAGATCGATTAAAGTAAAATAACTATGATGGTAATTTTAAAACCACAATAATCCAACTACCTCTATTATATATGAAATAGGTTCAATTAAAAGACTAATACAGGGGATAGATTAGAAATATTTATCTTGAATATTAGAGTTTAGTTAGTTTACAATATATAAAATTTATTTTTGTTGTAAACTAGTCAAACGTATTTTGATGATGGGCTTAGTACAATAACACTGTGGAACAAATTCAGGTTAGCAAAAGTTATGTCGATTCTGAGAGTGAGGTATGAAAATAGAGGCTAAATTAGAAGACCCGTATCGCGGCGTTTGTTTATGTTAGTTCGAATTTTTTTTTATCGACCTTCGAACTTTGCAGTCAAATGCCGATTTTAAGCATATTGTTTATACGGTTTTTTGGCTATAACTCGTCGACTGATTGGTATTTTTTCAACCTGTAAAAGCTAGAGACCTGTGCAGCAATTAAAATTTTGAAAAAAATTGATTTAGAAAATTTTTATGAAGCAAAATGTTGGAAAAATTATTTTTTTCATGCTTTTTGAAAATATTTTCCACAAAACTAAGTCTTTTTTACTTTCTGTTTGATCTATAATATGCTTCTCAGTTTCTTCAATAAACTTCATTTGAAAAGAAAACAATCATAATACAAAACTTGCGTTTTCCAGCTTAATATTAATGCACTTCTCATTTTTTATGTACCAATTTTGTTGAGTGCTGGTTTTGAAGAAACATTGAAAAAGAAATTATAAAAATATGGAAAAAAAATATATTTTTGAAATGTTAGTTATGAAAAGTTTTAAGTAAAAAAATTAAATAAATTAAATTAATGATTTGGCAAGTTACCGTTTAGCAGGCGGCTGTGGATCAACATCACTGCTCTCCTAATATCACGGTCATCGTCATCATCATCAGAAAGGTCGATAATTTCGTCCAACAGATATTCTGGAATTTCATCTTTGTCTTCCCCTTCTTCCTCTTTTTCCTCGTCTTCCTCTTCTTCAAAGGTGTTTTTCTACCACCAACAAATTTTAGCGAGTATTGCATCTGGAGATTTCTTTCCTCTGTACCTGAAACGAAAATAGTTTTCAATCGTTAACATGTTTTAATTGTGCACTCTGACAAAGATATTAGAAAAATCTAGGAATTCAAAATATGCACACTCAATAGTTACCATATTTCAAATGGAAGCGCAGGTTGGTGATAACGTTCACCTTGCTCATCAGATTCAGTTGCCAACTGTTGAGCGAGTTGATCAAGATGCTGATGCAAGAGATAAATTTTGTACGACGTATTAACCCCAATTTCATCGAAAGCTGCCAACATGTTTGCAACAGATTGCCTGTAGTTGTCTTTGCGTTCTTATCCCAAAAGTCCTTTAATGACTGCTTTCAATGCGAGCCATGCATTTAATTCTCGGTCTGTCAGAACTTGTTCAAAATCTTGACGACTCATTAGTTTCCGTATGTCGGGACCATTAACAACCCCTTCCTGAATTTTGGCGTTAATTAGTCTTGGGAAAATGAATACTGCTGGTCTTTTTGCAATACATTTCAAAAAATTTTTAGCAATGCCAAGTTTAATGTGGAGCAACGGCAACAAAATTTTCATTTCATTGTCTTTAGGTCATTTCCGTCCAATGCGACTATTCCATTTATGCGGTTTGTACTGGTTTCTTCCTTTAATACCTTCTCCGTATCGTGAATCCCAATCGCATAAAAAACATGGATATTTTTGACGGCCAGATGCTGTTAAGCCTGTAATCAATGAAACTATTTTGAGGTCGCAGCAAATGCGCTACTGGTGTTCGTTATATTTGACTACTTCCAGAATGTGTTTCAAATTATCGAAATTTTCACTAGTGTTAGTGCTATACGCTATCGGAACAGAAGGCATTCTATTTGTCTTGTGCAAAAGCACAACTTTTAAGCTGATTGGTGAACTATCGATGAATAAATACCAATCATCTTTTTTATAGGTTAACCCTATCGTCTCCATTATCTTTTCAATATCGTTGCAATAAGCGAAATTTTTTGCATCATTCACATTGAATAACTTTTCTAACTCTTTTTGGCGTTTTCGATATGCTGTTACTTTGGTACCTTTCGCCAGCAAATTATTTCCTTTCAAAAATGAAGCCAGTAGTTCTGATTTTTTATTGAGTCAAACACAAATTTGCAAAAATTCCATCCAATTGATTTTGTGTGACCAGGATTGGGTCCTTTGATGTTTCATAGGATGTACCTTCACCAGGGTCGTATTCTGAGAAGAAATCCATGGATGTAGCAGCGGCGGTTGTAGTACTGATATCTGTTTGAAGATCAATACTTCGGTATGTTGGTACTAGAACGAATTCTGAGAGCGGTAATGGTAATTGGACACTTGGCACTGCTATATAAGTTTTATTCTTTTCTTTCCTTCTATTAAAAGTTTTATGGTAGTTGATACATGCATAGCAATTTTCTTCTTGATGCGGGCTGTTGTCTAGCCACATCATTGGTATACCAAAAGGCATAGCCTTCTTCTTTTCACTTTTCCATTGCATAAGAGTTGAATAGCAATTAAAGCAAACTTTTTTAGGGGCATAGGTTACGTCAGTGATATACTCTTGCCAGAAATATTGTTTATAGGCTTCCAAAAAAAAAATCACTCGCATTGCCACATTTTTCATCGCTTGTTATGAAACGTCCACAAACATTACAAAAATGGTCCATTTTACATTTTGGTTCCGAAAATTTAAATAGAATATATGTTATACAATGTTTTTTTTCTTGTTATTTTTATGAAACCGATGCACTTAACTTAAATCACTCACAAAATGAAATAAGTTCCAAACAAATGAATAGCGAATTTTATCACGACCGAGCGAAAATTAAAAGACATCAGCTTCGGCTGAGTTTCGAGTCTTAACTGAATCTCCATTTTTGAAATTAAATAAAAATAAATAAAAAAAAAATCGCTACCTGTGCGGTGGTTGAAAACAAAAAAGTTGTTTTACTAATTCCTAATTCTTGGAACTTCCCTTTTTAACTATTTATTTAATGGTTTTGGGATTTTTAACGCAAATTATCGACTAAGACCATTTTCTTTTGAAGTTAAATTTATTGAAGAAACTGAGAAGCATATTAAAGATCAAACAGAAAGCAAAAAAGACAATATGCTGAAAATCGGTATTTGACTGCAAAGTTCGAAGGTCGATTAAAAAAAAAATTCGAGCTAACATAAATAAACGCCGCGATATGGGTCTTCTAATTTAGCCTCTATTTTCATCCCTCACTCCCATAATCGACCTAACTTTTGCTAACCTGAATTTGTTCCACAGTGTAATAGCACTGTACAACAATTTTCAAAAACTAAATTAAAATTTCGAACGGCTCTGTTACAGTTTTTAATATGCTGCGGGGGGAATAAACATAAGTTTAAGTTATTACTTTGGAATTCAATTGATTCCAAATCCAATGGCAATTAATTGTAATGATGACATATTTCATAAATCAATTAAATTTCAATTTATAATAAATTAATTAATTAGGTTTACGTGGAGGTAGTAATGTTGTTTAACAGGTAAACGAGCAACAGAAATTTTACACTAAGAACGTCACAAATAATGAGCTTTAGATTTTTTATCGAAGCACACCTAAAATGTGCTAATAAGCTAAAAAAAAAAGTGTGATTGAGGTTAAAGTTAAAGTTATGAGGTTAAGGTTAAAGTTATGAGCAACAGTGGTTTTTCATAAAAATCTAGTTTTTTTAATATTTTCAAATAACATTTTAGGTGGCATTGGCTTACATATGGTAGCTTTTGAAGAGTCCGGCTAAATATGTTCGAATTCAGATACAACTTGTAATACAAACTCTCGCTGTGATTTGTCATTTGTCTCAGCTGTATCATTAATTACTCTTAAGGAGTTTACTATATTTTTAGCTTTTAAATAATACTAGCTGTTCTTACCCGGTCTTGCCCGGGATAAAAAGGCCTTTGACTTGAAAAATGGTTCACTATGCTTACCAGGCGCTGAGTACTTAGTCCCCAATTAACATATTCCCCAATAAAATGAACTTTCTCCCCAAAAATTTGTATTGGCAGTAAATTCATTTTTTATTTCAAGCAAAAATGCTTCAAAAATAATGCGAAACCGCTTTAAGTTTTTTTTTCAGTTTATTTATAAACATCAAATATAACGGAATGGTTCGCAAATTAAAGTAATCAGAACTTTTAAAAATTTAATTACTTCATTCAATAAGTGATCATCATTGAGCAGAGACGCCAAATTCAAGTTTCAGAAATAAAATACTAATGCGACGTTTAATATTGTGTCGCAAGGTTTCTTTTTAAGCAACTGCTTATAGTATATGTGTGGCCTCTTTTGATCAACAGGTAATTATTTCACATACGTAGATAAAATTTATCATACGACATTTCACTAAGCTGTGTTCCGCGAGCGAGTCGCGTCCGCTTCCGCGCGTTTGGCAGCCACACCCGTGCTGCCGCGCAGTTGTTGTCAACTTATTTTAATCGCCAAAATATATTATTCAGATCATTGCAATATTTTAGCTGAGCTGTGTTCCGCGAGCGCGTCGCGTCCGCATCCGTCGCGTCCGCGTCCGCGCGCCTCGCGCCGCTTCCTCGCAGCTACTACCCGTGCTGCCGCTTAGTTCTCGTTAACTTATTTTAAGTCCTAAAACATATTTTTTAAAGCATTGCGATATTTTAGCTGAGCTGCGTTCCGAGAGCGCGTCGCGTCCGAGTCCGCGGTCGCGCGCCTCGCGCCGCTTCGTCGCAGCTACTACCCGTGCTGCCGCTTAGTTCTCGTTAACTTATTTTGATTCCTAAAACATATTTTTTAGAGCATTGCGATATTTTAGATGAGCTGTGTTCCGAGAACGCGTCGCGTTCGCATCCGTCGCGTCCGAGACCGCGCGCCTCGCGCCGCTTCCTCGCAGCTACTACCCGTGCTGCCGCTTAGTTCTCGTTAACTTATTTTGATTCCTAAAACATATTTTTTAGAGCATTGCGATATTTTAGCTGAGCTGTGTTCCGAGAGCGCGTCGCGTTCGCATCCGTCGCGTCCGAGACCGCGCGCCTCGCGCCGCTTCCTCGCAGCTACTACCCATGCTGCCGCTTAGTTCTCGTTAACTTATTTTAATTCCTAAAACATATTTTTTAGAGCATTGCGATATTTTAGCTGAGCTGTGTTCCAAGAGCGCGTCGCGTCCGCATCCGTCGCGTCCGAGTCCGCGGTCGCGCACCGCGCGCCGCTTCCGCGCGTTTGGCAACCACACCTGTGCTGCCGCGCAGCTGTTGCCAACTTATTTTAATTGTCAAAATATATTTTTCAGATCATTCCGATATTCTACCTATGCTGTATTCTCCGTGCACATAGCTTCCGCGCAACGAAATGATGCTATTGAAATAATACTCATTTTAAATGCATTTATTGTAGGATATATATTGAGAGCAGTATGCAAACGTTTACTAAAATAAATATTTAACAAAATTCACTAAATAAAAATATGTAAAAATTTAAGAATGAATTTGGGGATAAGTTCATTTTTTCTTTCGATTAAAAAAAAAATGGGGAATTTGTTCATTTCTTTTAGGTGCCTTTTTTTAAGTTTGGGAAATTTGTTCACCGTGTAGTTATTTCCGTGTAAACCAAATATTAGAGAAATCCGTTCAAAAGTACAAATTTGTATAGGGAAAATAGATACCACACAACAAAATGTGAATTTTATATGAAAATTGGGCGTAAAATAAGCGTGGTCGGTAAAATTCATATGGCGGCCTTCCCTGGAATATGTGCTATATTTCGGAGAAAGCCATTGAAAAATAAAAGTTTGTATAGCAACCAAATAAAGAAACAAATAAAAGGAAAAAAATAAGTTTTATATACATAGAAGTTGGCGCAAAGTAGGCGTGGCCTGTAAGAAGCGTATGGTGACCTTCCCTGTAGTATAGAGATCGTGTGACCAAATTTTAGACATCCCTCATATGGCTATCTCTCTGGAGTACAGAGGTCGTGTGTGGCAAATTTCAGAGAAATCGGTTGAAAAATAAAAATTTGTATAGCGAACAAATATACCAAAAAACAAAATGAATTGTGTACAAAAAGTGGGCGTTAAAGTAGGCGTGGCCGGTACGGAGCTTATGGCAACCTTTCCTGGAGTACAGAGATCGTGTGTACCAAATTTCAGAGAAATCTGTTAACAAATAAAAATTTGTATAGTGAACAAATATGAATAAAACAGAAAATGAATTTTACATAAAAAGTGGGCGTAAAAGTAGGCGTGGCCGGTAAAAAGTATATGGCGACCTTTCCTGGGGTATAGAGATCGTGTGTACAAAATTTCAGGAAAATCCGTTGAAAAATAAAAATTTGTATAGCGGTCAAACAAACAAACAAACAAACAAACAGAAAATGAATTTTATATATATAGATTGATTTACACACCATACATCAGTATCGGTATAAAAAATAACTGTATCGATTTCAAGTCTTTTTAAAAAATATAGAGTCCATGAAACAAAGTAACCATTTTTTTTGTCTTATAAATTATCAACTTCTTGGAAACTAAGTTTTGCTTTTATCCCTGTCATCAGAATTAACTTCACCGTTTTCTACTTCAGACCATAATTCCCTAACTTTGCTTATTTTAACATTTTTTTCCAAAGTATCATCGAAAAATGGAAATGCAATTTGCTCTGAATTGAGAAAACTTTCTGGGATTGCCAGGTAGGTAAAAGTAAAGGAAAAATAAAATAGCTTTTATCTCGAAATCAAATGTCTTGCTTTTCTAAAACAGTGCAAAGTTTACTTCAGTCCTTCTGACCTCCTTTAAACGTATATCACTTACATCCGGCCGAAAAGTCTATTTTCGAGTTACTGGACTATATGCAAAGGAGGCCATTGACGCTCATTAATGAGAGTAGGTAGTCCATTATCCAGTTGACTGCACAACGCATTGCAGAGAAAATTCGTTTATCAGTCGAACTAGCTGTACGTGGAATAAACTCCCCGCAGAGATCTATCTTGACAATTTAAATTATATATCCACAAATACTACTCCCTCTTTTCTCCTTCCCATAGCCTAGTCAATAATGTGTGTAAGTCAATAATGGAAAAAAAATTTAAGCGTCCTGCAGCTAAATTGTTGATATTTTTATATATAGGTCGGAAAATATATAATATGTATATTATATGGCAGAGAACATAATATCGCTTATATCTCGAAAACTAATCGGAGAGCAAAGAGCAAAGTTGCTGACATTTTGGCCCAGTACCTCATAAGTATTGGGCGGTAACTCTTTCCTGTGTGACCAGATACAAATCAAGAAATCTAAAAATTTAAGGCATAATTTTCTATTTACAATTCTCAATAGGAAAAGGAATATTAAAAGAACTAAATTTTTAGGGCTATATGCAAATAAATTTAAGTGTACTTCACTTACAATATATATAAATACTATAAGTATGTTTATATTTTTTTTTTCGTATTGTACTATCCTATTCTATAAAAACTCTAATGAATGTTTTTCGATCATAAATATTTTCCTTCCCGACCTAATTCGTTATTAATTATATGCGTATTAAAAATTCAAATGACTGTTACAGATATAAGGTGGCTTTAACCAACTCTCTCTAAAAAATATTATTGTTTTTTATAAAGTATGATTTTGAAATAATAAAATAAAATAATAAAAAAACAAGAAAATTATAGTCGGTCTAGACCGACTATACGATACCCTGTACCATGTGGTTAGAGACCCTATCTCTTAGATCAAACTAACTGGACATAGAAAATAAGATAAACCAAATTTGAGTGGGATTTTTATTAATTTTTTTGGCTGCAGATATGAAAAAGTTCATATCGGATGCTATATCTATATGGGCACTAGGCCTAAAACTGGACCGATCCTGATCATGTTTGGTAAAGTCTCTTGTATTTTGCAAAAATATATACAAACAAAATTTGAAAAGAATCGGTGCAATATTTTTGTTTTTTGATAGATTTAAGTGCAGATCGGGAAGCAACTCTACATGGGCATATGAGTAAGGGTTGTCCCATAGGGATAATTTTTGGACTACTCATTAATGGATGTAATAAATGCATACAAACCCAATTTGAGTAAGATCTATCTGATAATTTGGATCTTATGGCAATTTATGTTGATTTCATAGGGGTCATTTGTATTGGGACTAGGTCTGAACATAAACCGAATTTTACCAATTTCAAAAGCGTTCATCATATGGCCGATAAAAGCTTATATACCAAATTTCATCCAAATATACTCATATTTGCGACCTGCAGTTTGATTACAATGTTTACATGGACACACAGACGGACGGACGGACGGACGGACATCGTTAAATCGAATCAGATAGTGATACTGATTCGATCGGTATAATAAAAGATGGGTCTAGGTCAAATATTTTTGGTAGTTACAAACAGCAGCACAAAGTCATTATACCCAAACCACATAGTGGTATAGGGTATAATAAATAAAGTGTACTTCAAGTAGACTTTAAAAACAATTTTGCATGAAAAACATACAATAAAGTCTACTTGAAGTACACTTTAATTTTTTTGCAAACGGCCTTTAATATCTACTGAATATTTTTTTTACATGCTTTTTTCTATTAATACTTTTGAGAATTAAATTTGAATAACTTGGAAAATTTATGATGTAAAGACTCTGAACAAAGAACCAAAGTTGTTCAAAATTTTTTAATATAATATAGTTGAACTAGAAATAAACAAAACAAGAGTTTGTAGAACTTATTACTATACACTGTCCCATAATGAAGCTCTGTAGTATATCATAAAAGCATATAAGATATTTACATTATATACAATTTTTAAAACTAATTATGATTATTATACATTTTATATATATATACTATAGTATTATCTGTCTGTATTATTGACACTTTTTTGAGCATATACGAGTAAGATAAAAGAAATAGTCAAGAATTAAAAAAAAATATATACATATATTCTATTCCACAAAAATGCTGGTACCAAATCTTTTATTTTCAACTGTAAGGGCCATTATTACAGCTTGCCAATAGGTAAATTTAGAATGTTATCGGGCAGATTATTAGTTTTTCGTTATTACAACTATACTTTAAACTGAAAGTGACCGATAAGCTAAAGGGAAGATACTGTTGCCTTTAATTTTTAACGCGAGGTTTATGTATTTAATGTTGCCACATTTTCTGATCTATGAAGAAGAAATTCACACCGATTTAGTTTTGTAAATAAATTTATTTCCATATATGTACTTATATATATGCTTGTATATTTTTTAAAAAGTTTTATTACATATTTACAACAATTATGCAACTTATAATAAAGGTTTTTAGTAATCGGTGTTTCCTTTGGTGTTGCCACAATATCAAAAATATTACTTTTATTTTACTGGGAAGTTGTAATAATGAAAAGAAGTTAAAGGTAACTTTATTGCTCATTTTAGCTAAAGTTACCTTTAACTAACAATTATTTTAAAGGTAAGTTGTAATAATGGCCCGAAGTTGGTTGTAAGTGATAGCTTTTATATTGGCTTTTATACTGCTGGAAGATATCGTGCAGTTAGGAATAATTTTCTATTTACAATTCCCAATAGGAAAAGGAATATTAAAAAAAATACATTTTTAGGGCTATATGCAAAAAATTTAAAGTGTACTTCACTTACAATATATATAAATACTATAAGTATGTTTATATTTTTTTTAGTATTGTACTATCCTATTCTATAAAAACTCATATAAAGGTTTTTCGATCAGAAAAACTTTCCTTCCCGATCTAATTCATTATTAATTATATGCGTATTAAAAATTCAAATGACTGTTATAGATGTAAGGTGGTTTTAACCAACTCTCTCTAAGAAATATTATTGTTTTTTATAAAGTATGATTTTGAAATAATAAAATAAAATAATAAAAAAAATAAATAAAGTGTACTTCAAGTAGACTTTAAAAACAATTTTGTATGAAAAACATACAATAAAGTCTACTTGAAGTACACTTTAATTTTTTTGCAAACGGCCCTTAATATCTAGTGAATATTGTTTTTTACATGCTTTTTTCTGTTAATACTTTTTAGAATTAAATTTTAATAACTTGGAAAATTTATGATGTAAAGACTCAGAACAAAGAACCAAAGTTGTTCAAAATTTTTTAATATAGTTGAACTAGAAATAAACAAAACAAGAGTTTGTAGAACTTATTACTATACACTGTCCCATAATGAAGCTCTGTAGTATATCATAAAAGCATATAAGATATTTACATTATATACAATTTTTAAAACTAATTATGATTATTATACATTTTATATATACACTATAGTATTATCTGTCTGTATTAATGATAATTTTGATGTAATGAAAAATTTTCAAAAACCTCACTTTTTTGAGCATATACGAGTAAGATAAAAGAAATAGTCAAGATTTAAAAAAAATATATATATTCTATTCCACAAAAATGCTGTTACCAAATCTTTTATTTTCAACTGTAAGGGCCATTATTACAACTTGCCAAGAGCTAAAGTTAAGATGTTATCGGGCAGATTATTAGTTTTTCGTTATTACAACTCTACTTTAAACTGAAAGTGACCGATAAGCTAAAGGGAAGATATTGTTACCTTTAATTTTTAACGTGAGGTTTATGTATTTAATTTTGCCACATATTCCGATCCCTGAAGAAGAAATTCACACCAATTTAGTTTTGTAAATAAATTTGTTTCCATATACTTAAATATATGCTTGTATATTTTTTAAAAAGTTTTATTACACACTAGACGTAACCCGGTGTGCTTCGCTACACCCTCCCCCTGCCCCCCCCCCCCCACGAATCATTATGAGAGGGCCTACGCAAAGTCCCAAGGCTCTCACTAATACAGTAATTCAGATATAGCACAATTAACATTAAGTTTGTGTAGGGGTACCACGCGCATTTGTCCAATACCGCCCATTTTTTGTCTGACTACTCACGTTAAGATCTGAGACAAATTTGCAAAGCTTTCTGTATCATATTAATATATATGATAATTAAAATTTACTTTGTATGGGCGGTGCCACGCCCGCTAAAAAATGTTTAAAAAATTACAGCCTGTAGCACTCACATATCCGCTGTAAGACGCTGTGAAAGTTTCAGGAAGGTCAGATGAGTAGTTACGGAGATTACCTCCTACAAACAAACAAACAAACACATATTACCTCTTTATTATGTTAGTATAGATTATTAGTATAGTTTTTTGTATTCGAATACTTGCTGATATACAATGGTACAACAATTATCAGATTTTTCGGCGTTCCTACCCTGCAGCAAGTTACATGTAGCTCCCATGAGAAGACGATGGATTATCAAAATTAGATCTGGCAACACTTAACTATTGGCTTTGAACTTAGAATATCATTTGGCAATATTTCTTTTTAGCGATTTTTGATTTTGCCCATATTTTTGATTTTGAAAATTTTTTGGTCGATTTTTTCGCAATTTTCGGTTTTGGCGAATTTTTGATTTTGGCGATATATTTTCCACGACAAATCACGTAGATAACTAATGTACTTGTCAAAAGACTGTTGCTTTCGTAGTATTTCATATTATTTATATAGAAGGTGCCACGCCCACTTATACCATCCCGCCCAATTTTTATTCGACTACTCAAATTAATATCTGATGGACTCGTGCAAAATGTCGAATCTTTCCCTTTTATAGAACACCAGTTATATGATATTAGATTTCTACTTTGCATGGGCGGTGCTACGACCACAGCTACGATCACGCCCATTTTTTTGTTCGACTAATCATTCGAAGAACCTATGGGCTCATGCAAAGCCACAAAGCCCTCTCTTTTACAGTACTCCAGATATATGACATTAAATAGCTACTTTGCATGGGGACTGCCACGCACATTGGTGTGAACCCGACTACCAATACTAAGATCTGATGGTGTCATGCAAAGTGTCAAAGCTTCCCTTTTTTAGTACACCAGTTATATGATATGATATATTTACTTTGTACGGGCGATGCCACGCCCACTGCTCCGATCACGCCCACTTTTTTTCTTACTAATCACATGAATAACTTTTGGGGTCACACAAAGTCCCAAGACTATCACTATAACAGTACTCCAGATATATGGCATTTTATATTTAATTTGTATGGCAGGTACCACGCCTATTGGTCCGATACTGCCCATTTTTTTCCGACTACTCACATTAATAATAGGTGACACCAGACAAATTTGAAAAGCCCTACCTATCACAGTACTCGAGATAAATAACATTGAACTATTACTTGTATGGGAGGTACCACGCCCACTAGTCCGATCCCGCCCATTTCCGGCGTGGCAACTAACATTAACAATAGGTGAACTCACACAAATTTGCAAAGCTCTCCCTGTCATAATACTCAATATATGTGTATGATATTTAAAATTTACTTTGTATGGGAGGTGCCACGCCCACTAAAAATATTTAAAAGATTATAACCTATAGCACTTCCCATATCCGCAGTAAGACTCTGTGAAAATTTCAGGAATATGAGATCTGTAGTTACGGAGATTACCTTCTAAAAACAAACAAACAAACACACATTACCTCTTTATAATATTAGTTAGTATAGATTTACAACAATTATGCAACTTATAATAAAGGTTTTTAGTTTTTATTCTATTGTTTGCTTGCGAACAAATAAAGGAACAGTGCCACTACGTATTTTACAAAGCAATTCATTTGGTTAAAAGTAATAGATAATCCTTTGGTGTTGCCACAATATCAAAAATATTAATTCTATTTTACTGGGAAGTTGTAATAACGAAAAGAAAGCTAAAGTGAGCAATAAAGTTACCTTTAACTAACATTTACTTTAAAGGTAAGTTGTAATAATGGCCACAAGTTGATTATAAGTAATAGCTTTTATATTGGCTTTTATATTGCTGGAAGATATCGTGCAGTTAGGAATGAAGCGAACAAGTATTGCATATAACTCCGGAACTTACACCTTTTCCCATTTAGGATTCAATTGTTGCCGTTTTCAATAATTGTGCCTAGAAAACAACGAGTTGCTTATTCCAATCTCATAATGACCGATGAGGCCCATCTACACCTCAATAGTCACATGATTAAACGAAATTGCTGAATATGGAGCACCCAAAATCCAAGAATAGTTTTTCAACAACTAATGCACCCACTTAGATGCAGTATGCAGTAGAATAAAAAGGATAATTGGACCATCTATTTTCGAAAACGACGAACAACTTATGGCTAATGTGAATGACATTCAATACGGCCCAATTACTGAACTGTGTTCCAACAGGACGGAGCCCCAGCTCAAATTTTTTGTGATCAATATCAAATTTTTCTGACTTTAACTGGCCACCCAATTTAACGGCTCCCAACTTTTTTTTTCTTTTAGGCTACCTGAAGGGTAGGTTGTATGACAATAAGCCAAAAACTACCCAAGAGCTTAAAGCCAATATCTGAGAAGGAGTGACGGCGGTGGCACCTGAAATTCTTAGAAAAGTTAAGAGGAGTGGAAAATAATTGAAATATTAATAAATGCCAACGTTAAATAAAATCAGAAACAAAACAGTTATTAATTAAATAACTAGTAACGTGACTTATGCTCCGCCCAAAATAATATGATAATATAATTTAATATAAATATACTATAAAACCATAAAGTATCTAAAATCAAATACAAATTGTTTTAATCAAATTATATATAAGTAATATATTTTGCTGCCTATTTAATATAACAAAACCATGACTAACAATTATTTCGTATATGTTTTGCACCTTATTTTTATTTTTCAACGTTCAGTTTCATCAGTCCAGAAAACTGAAAATTTAAAAAATCAGCAAACAAGAATGTTATAATATCATACACATTTGTCTCCTACTGCAAACTTTAATTGAAACATTAAATAAGCTTTTTCATTTTTTCGAGCCGTTCAACCACAAATTTTCCTTAAAACAAATGAAGAGTGATTAAGAAAAATGCGACACACGTTTTATACGAATGGTGAATTTTCTTTTCAATTGAAGCATTTCAATAACAGTTTTACGTGTAAGGAATATACATACATATGTACATCTGAATGTGATTGCCATTCATAGGAGATGAGAAAGTAATGAAAACCACAAATGTAATTGAAAGCAATTTAAAAAATATTTTAACAATACGCATATCAATGGCAGGAGCAGTCGAAGTCAAAATAAAAGCAACAGAGGCTTTCTTTAATAATATTTATCGGATAAAACTAAACTTTAACATGTAAAGTTATAAATTTTAACAAAATTAATAGAGAACGAAGAAAGTCATACTAAATTCAATTCGTAGCCAATCTAAGAATAATGCCTTCCATTTATTAATTCAAAAAAATATATTTTCATAGTCACTCTATATATATACATATGTATGATATATAGATTAACATACACAAAATTGTGCAAAATGACCTTCCTCTTTTGCAATTATTTTGGTAATAAACGCAGATTTTTTCCAATAAAAAAATTTGCTATATGTGTCAGTGTTAAATAACTATAACAATAATTATTGTATACATAGATAATTGGTTGGAATTCTGTAACCTGTACCAAAATTACACAACTTGTTGTTGTACTTTTTAAAAAATGTATTACGTTCTCTTCGCTAACAATCTTATTATCTCATTTCTTACAAAACGAAAGTATCTATAAAAGCAAATTAAGTTCCGTTGACCAACAAAATTGCTAAAATAAATTTATTGATTCAACTACATATATTGGGGATTATAACAAGTAATCTATATATATAAAATTCATTTTCTGTTTGTTTGTTTGTTTGTTTGTTTGTTTGTTTGTTTGTTTGACCGCTATACAAATTTTTATTTTTCAACGGATTTCTCTGAATTTTGCTATACACGATCTCCATACTCCAGGAATTGTCGCCATATGATTCTTACCGGCCACGCCTACTTTAACGCCCACTTTTTGTATACAATTCGTTTTCTGTTTTTTGGTATATTTGTTCGCTACACAAATTTTTATTTTTCAACGGAATTCTCTGAAATTTGGTACACACGATCTCTGTACTCCAGGAAAGGTCGCCATATGCTCCGTTCCGGCCACGCCTACTTTAACGCCCACTTTTTGTACACAATTCATTTTGTTTTTTGGTATATTTGTTCGCTATACAAATTTTTATTTTTCAACCGATTTCTCTGAAATTTTCTACACACGATCTCTGTACTCCAGAGAGATAGCCATATGATTCTTGCCGGCCACGCCTACTTCTACGCCCACTTTTTATACAAAATTAATTTTCTGTTTTTTGGTATATTTGTTCACTATACTACAGGGAAGGTCACCATACGCTTCTTACAGGCCACGCCTACTTTGCGCCAACTTCTATGTATATAAAACTTATTTTTTTCCTTTTATTTGTTTCTTTATTTGGTTGATATACAAACTTTTATTTTTCAATGGCTTTCTCCGAAATATAGTACATATTCCAGGGAAGGCCGCCATATGAATTTTACCGACCACGCTTACTTTTACGCCCAATTTTCATATAAAATTCACATTTTTTTGTGTGGTATATTTCTTCCCTATACAAATTTGTACTTTTCAACGGATTTCTCTGAAATTTGGTTTACACGGAAATAACTACACGGTGAACAAATTCCCCAAACTTAAAAAAAGGCACCCAAAAGAAATGAACAAATTCCCCATTTTTTTTTTTAATCGAAAGAAAAAATGAACTTATCCCCAAATTCATTCTTAAATTTTTACATATTTTTATTTAATGAATTTTGTTAAATATTTATTTTAGTAAACATTTGCATACTGCTCTCAATATATGTCCTACAATAAATGCATTTAAAATGAGTTTTCTTTTCAATAGCACGGGGAATATAGCTTAGCTGGAATATCTGAATGATCTGAAAAATATATTTTGACAATTAAAATAAGTTGGCAACAGCTGCGCGGCAGCACAGGTGTGGTTGCCAAATGCGCGGAAGCGGCGCGCGGCGCGCGACCGCGGACTCGGACTCGGACGCGACGGATGCGGACGTGACGCGCTCTCGGAACACAGCTCAGCTAAAATATCGAAAAGCTCTAAAAAATATGTTTTAGGAATTAAAATAAGTTAACGAGAACTAAGCGGCAGAACGGGTAATAGCTGCGAGAAAGCGGCGCGAGGCGCGCGGACGCGGACGCGACGGATGCGGACGCGACGCGCTCGCGGAACACAGCTCAGCAAAAATATCGCAATGATCTGAAAAATATATTTTGGCGATTAAAATAAGTTGACAACAACTGCGCGGCAGCACGGGTCTGGCTGCCAAACGCGAGGAATCGGGCGCGACTCGCTCGCGGAACACAGCTCAGTGAAATGTCATATGATAAATTTTATCTACGTATTTGAAATAATTACCTGTTGATCAAAATAGGATACACATATACTATAAGCAGTTGCTTAAAGAAACCTTGCGACACAATATTAAACGTCGCATTAGTGTTTCATTTCTGAAACTTGAATTTGACGTCTCTGCTCAATGATGATCACTTTTTGAATGAAGTAATTCAATTTTTAAAAGTTCTGATTCCTTTAATTTGCAAACGATTCCGTTATATTTGATGTTTATAAATAAACTTAAAAAATACTTAAAGCGGTTTCGCAACTTATTTTTGAAGCATTTAAAAAACTTCTAAATTAAAAAATCAAAAAATTTTGAATAGAAATAAAAAAAATTAATTTACTGCCATACAAATTTTTAAGCTTTCTCTAAAATTTGGTACGCATGATCCATGTACTCTAGGGAAGGTCACCGTATGCCTCCTACCAGCTACGCCTATTTTCACGCCCACTTTTTCTATATAATTCATTTTCTGTTTTTTGGTATATTTGTTCGCTATACAAATTTTTATTTTTCTACGGATTTCTCTGAAATTTGGTATGCACAATCTCTGTTCTCCAGGGAATGTACTTCTGAATGTCATACCTACTTTTACGCCTACCTCTAGCAAGTTGGCTGCTAAAGCCTTTTTAGAGTTTTGATCGTTCAGTAGCAATTTCATTTAACAATTTTGGTCACCTGAGGCCAACAACTTTTTTTTGTTCTTTTTTGTTTCTTAGTGCGTAAAAATAAGTTTTGACTACTCGCGACTTTATTTTGGTCCCTGATTTTGCAGTTATAATGATTTTTTTGTGTCGCACATTTTCGTGGGACTTGGCATGGGAGAACATAAAACATGTTGTGGGGCCACGTCGCACGAAAATCTGCGACAGTAATTTTTTTGTATTTTTTGAGTTGTGTTTGATTTTTTTGTTTTATTTTATACATTTTTTTCAATTTCAGAAGAATTTATAGAATGACGCGAAGAAATGTAAAAGATAACGAGATTGCAGATATATTGCAAGATGTGATAACTTCGGACAGCGATGACGACGATGGAGATTTTTCAAGAGACGATTCTGAAATTGACATTGATTGGCTACCAAATGATGACCACAATTCAGCTACTGATTCCGAATATGCAGGGTTTAATGTTTTTGATAATGAACATGAGGAAAATCATGACTATGATGACGAGGATGAGCAGCAAGCAGATGCTGGAGACGATGATAATACCATGGATCCTAATCCCAAGGACATTCAAATAAATTTGGCTGAGTTTTCTTCCAGACAAAAAATTTTCCCGTTTGCTGGCAAATCTGGACTCCTTATAGATGTTGCGCCAAATATAAGTTGCATATATGCTTTCAAACTTTTTGTCGATAATGAAATAATCGACCACATCGTTTGAGAAACAAATAAATATGCGCAAAAACAATTGGAAACGAGAACTCTTGCACGATCGTAAACTAATGTGGAGTCGCACAACCAATCGTGAAATTAAAAAGTTTTTTAGACTCATATTATGGATGGGTCTCGTAAAGGTTGCCAGTCTCGAAACATATTGGTCCAAAGAATTTATGTTTAATTTTGGAGTTCCCGCAAAAACAATGTCTCGCAATCGCTTTCAACTTTTGTTAAACTTCATATATTTTGCCGACAATCGAGATATTCTTCCAGGAGATAAACTAGGCAAAATAAGCTCAACTTCAAACATGCTACAGGCTAATTTCCAAAAAGTTTACATGCCAGGAGAAAATATTGTCATTGATGAAGGCATTATACCTTGGAGAGGAAGATTGAGTTTCCGTCAATTACTTCCGAACAAAACCCACATATATGGGGTTAAACTTTTTACGTTGTGCACTCAGGAGGGATCCACTTGGTCGGCAAAAGTGTACTCGGGCAAGATCGCCACAGGTGTGAGAGAAACTGGTCTCGCACAAAAAGTTTGTGAAGAACTTTCTTGTCTTCTGAAAGGAGAAGGATGTACCCTTTTTGTGGATAACTATTATACTAGTTGTGAACTTGCGTGTTCCATGCTACATCAAAATACCCACCTTGTTGGAACATTACGGGCCAACAAAAAGAATTGTCCGGCAGAAGTTATGAAAGCTAATCTGAAAAGAGGCGAGATGGTAGCCCGTGAGGAGGAAAATGGAGTGGTTATGTTAAAGTGGAAGGACACCAGAGATGTTAGGATTCTTTCGCCGAAACACCCCCCTGTAATGGTAGCCACGTCGAGCCATCCAAATGTAGACAGTAATGAACCATCCACCAGTACCAACAACCCACTATCCACCAGGAAGCGAAGGCAACGAGCTATTGAAAAACTTCTTGCTGTTATTGATTACAATGATGCCAAATTAGGTGTTGATATATCCGATCAAATGACCTCCTAAGCCACCACTCTCAGAGGAGGTGTTAAGTGGTACCGCAAAGTAGCTTTTGAACTGTTACTTGGAATGTCTGTCGTAAATGCCTCTATAATATATAAAAAGGCTACAAACAAACAAATTTCAATAACCAAGTTTCGGCAGGAGATTTCAAATGCTTTGTTGGACTTCATGTCTCCAGAACCCATAACAAAAGGAAAACATTTTATAGAAAAAAGAAAGGACGATAACGGAAAAACAATAAGCCGTGCTTCCGTGTTGTGTTATGCCATGTCAAAAAAATCTACTGATAGGGTAACAGCCAGAAAGAGCTTAAAAAGGACCACCAGCTACTGCCCAATACGCCCCAATAAACCGCAACTATGTGTAGAATGTTTTCCTAAATATTCCCACCAGAAGAATTTATTTTGATAAATTTACATTTTACTACTCCATTTGAATTTACATACATACGTATATATTTTTATATTTTTTTTTTTTGCTCATAAATGAATTGATTTTTAAAAGAATTTATAAAAAGACAAATTTAAACTTCCAACTTTTTCATTATCCAAAAAAATACCATTAAAAATACACAGCGGCCATGGGAAATACACCAAAATGTTCACCACAGGCCAGAGAATCCAAATTCCATATTAAAAAGTACGAAAATTTGCGACGTGGCCTCTGGGTAACATTTAGGTGTCGCACGAAAAAGTGCGACGTGGCCTCAAGGTAACATTTAGGTGTCGCACGAAAATGTGCGCCGTGGCCTCAGCGTAACATCTGGGTGTCGCATGAAAACATGCGACATGGCAGCCAACGTGCTAGGCATATAAAATTAATTTTTTGTCCGTCTGTTTGTTTGTTTGTTTGACTGCTTTATAAACTTTTATTTTTCAACAGCTTTCTCTGAAATTTGGTACACGTGATCTCTGTACTCCAGCGAAGGTCGCCATGTACCTCTTTCCGGCCACGCCTACTTTTACGCCCACTTTTTATATAAAATTCCTTTTCTGTTTTTTTGGTGTATTTGTTCGCCATACATATTTTAATTTTTCAACGTCTTTCTCCGAAATTTAATACACACTCCAGGGAAGGTTTTACCGGCCACGCCTACAATTACGCCCACTCTTTATATAAACTTCATTTTCTATTGTTTGGTATATTTGTTCGCTATACAATTTTTTTACTTTTCAACGGAATTCTCCGAAATTTGGTACACACGGAAATAATTTTACGGTGAACAAATTCCCTAAATTTAAAAAGGTTTCCCAAAATAAATGAAAAAATTCCCCAATTTTTCTAAAAACGAAATAAAAAAATTAACATACTCCTAAAAATCATTCTTAAATTTTTACATATTTTTATTTAATAAATTTTGTTAAATGTCTATTTAAGTGAACACATTTCAAATCTGTATTCTTTTCGATAGCATCTATAGCGGACGTGGACGCGATGCGTTCGCGGAAAACATCTTAGCTAAATTATCCCAATGATCTGAAAACTATATTTTGTCGGTTAAAATAAGTTGACGACGCGCGAACGCGGATGAGACACGGAACACAGCTCAGTGAAAAGTCTTATTATAAATTTTATCAACGAATGTGCAATAATAAACTGTTGATCCAAATAGGCCACACATATACTATAAGCAATTGCTTAAAGCAACCTTGCGGCACAATTTTAAACGTCGTGTCTGCTCAGTGATGATCACTTATTGAATGAAGTAATTCAATTTTTAAAAGTTCTGATTCCTTTAATTTGCAAACGATTCTGTTATATTTGATGTTTACAAAATAAATAAACTTAAAAAAAAACTTAGAAAAAAAACTTAAAGCGGTTTCGCAGTTTATTTTTGAAGCAGTTTTACTGTAGCGTCTTATAAAAAACTTCTAAATTAAAAAATGAAAAAATTTTAAATTCAAATAAAAAATGAATTTACTCCCCAAAAAATTTTTGCGGAAAAGGTTCATTGTTTTGGGTAATTTGTTCATTGGAGACTAAATACTCAGCGCGTAGTAAACATAGTGAACCATTTTTCAACTCAAAGTCCTTGGATCCCGGGTGAATACAGCTAGTTATATTATAAAAACATATTTTTAACATAAAAATTCTAAAAAGATATTCTTGGTTTGCATAATAAAATTAAATCTCTATTTTTAATTAATTGTCGGCTATGCGCACCCTATACCAGCAAATTGGGTATAGAAAGTAAGCAAAACCCAAACCTGAGCGGAATTTGTATTAATTTTTTTGCCTGAAGATCTGAAAAAATATATATCAGATGCAATACTTATAAGACGACTAGGTCGAAACATGGACCGAACCTGACCATATTGGGTAAAGTCACTTATTTTTTGCAAAGCTATACACAAACGAAATTCGAGACAAATCTGTGCATTATTTTTTTTTATAGATTTACGTGAAGATCGGGAAGCAGTTTTATATGACGGCTGTGGCTAAGATTGTAATATAGTGTTTATTTCTTGGACTACTTTATAATGGATGTAATGAACACACATAAACCCAACTTGATCGAGATCCATATGTAAATTTGGATCTGAGGACAATTTAAATCGATCTCATAGTAGTCATTTGTATGGGGACTAAATCTGAAGATGCTCCGATTTTCACCAATTTCATTAGCCTTTGTCCTATTCCCGAAATATATTGACCAAAATATATTCATATTTGCGACTGCAGTTTGATTACAAGGTTTACTGGACACACAGTCGGACAGGCAGACGGACAGACACTTTCTAAGTCGATTTAGCGATGTCCGTCTGTCTGTCCATCGGAAAGTGATTCTGGGTCAGCTTGTATAGCATTGGTAAAATATTTTTAGTGGTTACAATCATCATCACAATGTCAAAGTGTTTTGGTTTTTATAACCGCAAGAATAAATCGAATTTTTTTGTAAATACCAAATACCGAATTTTGAATATGCTTGGCATTTTTTTTTTTTTTGTATTTTTAATAAATTAAAAATTGTCCTTTTTAAAAAAAAAATTATATAAATATATATATATTTATATATCATTGGAAGTTGTTTAAAGATTGTACGGTTGAATAGGTTCACCATTATCTGGATTCATTTTAATTGTTATTTTTTTTTTGTAAGTATTATTTAAACAAGATTAACATATTCAGTATTTATTCCTGTGTCAATTTTTAGTTTAGTTATTATGTTTATTATATTAAAATAGATTGCAAATAAATATATGAATGAAAAATTAATGAAAAATTACATAAAAATTTCCCCGCTTTTCTTTTTATTATTTCGATATCAATTGTATACATAAATTTCATTATTACACACTGCTACAAAAAACACGTTTTGCCAGATCTACAAAAACCGTTTTGAATGATTTTGTAACACCCTCAAATTTTGAGTAATTTTGAAAAAACTGTTTTAGGGTAGGTCGTAGTACTTTAGCACCTTTAACTCACACATTTTTCCACCGATTTGAAAATTTTAAACAGTTTTGGAAAGGCAAAGAATTGAGCTTTCATAATGTATGTCGAAGAAATTACGTACGTTTTTTTGTCAAAAGGTGTAATTTTTTTTCGTAATATTTCAAATGCAACACTAGTTATTTTAGTTTTACGATAACCTGTTTTTTGCATAGTGTTTCAAACGCAATTTTATATACTTGTAAATTAAAAACTGTACAAATAGCTTAACCTAAGTTGACATTTTATATTTAAAAATTATTATTAGCCCTCTTACGCTTGTTCAGCAAACCCTCTGTTACTCGTTGGAGAGACCGGCAATAATATGCCAATATTCTTATTTGTGTCTTTCCATCGAAACGCTTTTCCATTTGTAAAATTTCTTGGTGAAATCGTTCACTGCTTGTCACTGAATTGACCAAGGTTTTCGGGAAAAAATTCTAAATGTGCAAGGCATCCATTTACCACTTCAACGTAGTAATGACTTTTTTGTTTTCCCAAAAGTTTTTACATAAGGAAACAAAACTATTCCATGCTCTCTTTTCTATCTCATTAAGCTTTTTAGAAAAATTTTCATCAAGCATAATTTTCATAATTTGCGTTCCAATAAAAATACCTAAAAACAACAATAAGATCAAGTTAATATAACGACATCTCAGAAAAAAAAGTTAAGTACCTTCTTTAATTTTGCCTTCACTTATTTGTGGGAAAACAGATTTCAAATAAAAAAAGCATCGCTTTCTACATCCAGCCGCTTTACAAACTATTTCATATAGCCCAACTTAAGATGCACTGGCGGTAAGGATTTTTGCTGAACACACAAGAGGAATATTCTGAACTTCTTTCTGGCCTATTTTAAAAGGCAGAGATAGCAAGGGCACTTAGTTTTTCCTCCATGTATTCCAAACAATATTGTCAGAACTTTTCAATCTGCAACAATTTGCCACAGATATTTTTTATAATTTATTAAATAGAGTATTTTTTCCATTGTAGCATATGACTCTTTCATTTTTGTTGCGTAAGCTATCGGCACTGATGGTAATTTATTTTGATTGTGCAATAACACTGCCTTAAGGCCCTCAAAATATGTAAGTTGGTTGTAAATTAAAAAAAATCATTAATACCTACTTTTACACGAACCATTCAAAAATAACCTCCAATCATTCGCTTCATGTCGGTGATTAAGGTAATATAACAACTCTTTTATATTTGAACAACATACAAGATCATCACTACCATCACTGGCTTTAAAAGTTTCCTCAAAACACGATTGGGAAACGTAACTCTAAAGTCACTCTGTGTGATATTCCATTGCTTTAGTCGCGACCCTAAAACCTCTGTTTGTCTCCACGAAAGTTTCAAATCCCGAACAAGATCAGAAAAATCTCCATGTGGCTCAGCCAATTTTGGTAAATATTCCATGTCATATTCCTCGTTTTCAGATTCATCATCAGTTAACTTAGGTGAAGATTCGTTACATTTAATTGCACCTAATACTGGCTTGTCACGATTTGTATATTGATAACCAGTGATTTTTGTTTGGCAAAAATAACAGTCTTCTGGTTTATGGAATATTTGATGATGCCAAATCATTGGCATTGATGATGGTAATGGCTGACTTATAAACTTTCCGGACTTAGTTTTCTTAAGTAAACTGGAGCAGCTTGTTTAAATATTTTTTAGTTCATACCATTTGCTGCAACTATATGAGCAGTTAAAAACTGTGTTGAAGGCAAATACCAAAGCTTAATTTTTCTGCATAACAAAAATTACTACTGTAGAAAAAGTTATACTCAATTAAAAAGTTGTTGCATGATTACAAAACTTACAAACTTGTTTGTTTTAATTAAAATAAATATTAGTAACACTTCACTTGCATTTCACTTCACTTGTCACTAATTTTAAACTTGTTACACATTTTTGCAGTACCCTTCACCAAAGGTAGACGAATTTATACTTTATTAGATTGTAATGCACTGGAACTAATTTAATTAGAAATAACAACAAAGACGACATCAAGAATGAGGAGAAAATATTTTTTCCATTTGATAACTAATTGCTTAATAAGAAATTGATTCAACATAAACCAATTTTTATATAACAAGTAATAATATAAAAAGTAATTTATATCATAATTAACCGCATTCATCTGTATTATCTTCCAGAGTGATTTTTTAAATAAAGACAGATTGACAATAAAGGAGGGTATATAATTCTGCATTACCGACTTTAATAACTTTACTATTTAATTAAATACCAATAAGTAACTGTAAAATTTCAACAAACAAAACACTTTGCATAATTAAGTTGATCAATTTGTTGTTTAGTTGTGTTTTTTTATCCATATTTTTTGTGCTGTGGGAGAAAATACTAAAAAAGGTGTTAATGAAAAGCCATGTTTACTTAAGAACTAAATTATACAATTGTGTACATTTTTGCAAGCTTTAAAAAAATTAAAATCGGAGAAAACTGACTGAGTTACAGGTCGATACGTTGAAGGACATCACTGAAAACGGTTTTTTTAGAATAACTTCTGAATTTGAGAGTGTTTCTGAAATTTTTTGACACAATTTGTAATCTACTCAGCAAGACCTATAACCCACGCTAGATCGTTTTCCAAGTTATTTTTCACTGTAGCACCGTGTTATTATTATTCTTATTTATAATGACTTTGTGTTGTCCATGTAAACCCTGTACTCAAACTAAAGGTCGCAAATATATAGAATTTGATAAAATTTCATATATAAGTATGTGTATGTTTATTGCTCCTTAAATCAGTAGTCCAAACATAAACCCTATAGGACAGTTCTTAGTTATAGCCCCCATATAAAGCTGCATCCCCACCTTCACTTAAACCTCTCAAAATACAAAAATATTGCACACATTTTTCTCAAATTTGGTATTTATATATTTTTGCAAAAAAATAAGTAACCTTACCAAATATGGTCAGGCTCGGTCCACTTTTTGACGCAGTCCCCATATAAATATAGCATCCGATATGAACTTTTTCAAATTCTAAGGCAAAAAAATAAATAACAATGCCATTCAAATTTGGTTGATGCTTATTTTCTATATCCAGTTAGTTGGGCCTTAGAGATAGGGTCTCTAAACGCATGGTACAGGGTATCGTATAGTCGATCTAAACCGATTATAATTTTCTTACTTGTTTTTTCTTTCTTTTTTTGATATTCAATCTAACTCAAAACGGCGAAATCCATGGAATATTTTCATTCATTTTTCGAAACACCACTCGCTAACATAACATTAAATATTTTTGAATTTCAAAGAACAAAATTATGAAAAATATATTTCAATATAAAATTATTACCAAATGTTATACGTTATCAAACTAAATATGACTCAGGTATTCAAATACGACTCTAGCGTTTGATAGAAGATCGCGCCACCGATAAGTTCTGTTAACAACATAGACTTGAAATATTAGGGAATTCATTATCAGAATTATATGAGTAGCTGAGATGCAAAATTTGGTAGGTACACGTTAACCACATTTTGGAAAAAAAGCAGAAAACTTGTTGCGGCTAATTAAATTAACCAAATTAGTTGAATTCAGTTAATTCTTCAATGTACGGCCATTCTTGATTAAATCTCAACAGATGAAAACTCTAAACTTACTGAAATATAGAAAAATAATGTATTAAAATTTATAATGAACGTGTTTTGCTACGAATTTTCGAAACGAACGAGTTTTGCTACGTTCCATATGGAACTGTAAAATGAATCATTCAACTGTACTATATTTTAAAATTTATATTAATTTATTGAAATTATGGAAACAAATGGAAAAGGAATTAAAAGCTTATTTTAAAAAGTTTAAGAAACAAATATGAATTTTTAAACAGATAATGAAAAAACTTCATCTTCAATGCACTCCTCATTGTTTTCTTGCACTTCATCATCAACATTGGTATTGTCCAAGACCGAAACATAAAATTGCAAATCTTTATTATGTTTCAAATTTTCTCCAAAGTGGTGTGATAAAAGGGTTCTAAATTTTTTTTTCTTTCAGGTTTAATCGCAACATTGATTGGAAGTAGTTCTGGAATAACCTTATAGATTTTCTTTCCTCGTTTAAAGAATGGTTTAGGGTTACAAGAATTGGTTCTGTAATTAATCTCTAATTGCAGAGTCATCCTTCATTTCGCTATATTATCTATAACCATTCGCTGTGAAGGTTAAAATTGGAAATGTTACTGACTTCGCTATTTCAGCACAGTAGCTACAGCAGTTTCTTTCAATCCTTTTTTTGAATTCTTGCACAGCATACCTAAAACAGTTATATACTTATCTTGGCCTGGGCAACCATCACAGGAGAGTTGTATCTTGAATATCTGATAAGTTTTAATTTTTTAAGTGGTAGCATAAAATGGAAGCGATTTCATTGGATCCTTTAGATCTTTCGTTTTCAGTCCATGTATATGCATACACAGTATGGCGGTTCGATTTAAAAATCGCCCAAGTGACAAGGAAAATCGTATTCTAGGGATCAAAATAAGAAACTTTGACGGAGGAACCATACCTCTAAAACGAATTCTGATGTCCCGACTTTTGACCTGTCTGTCTGTCGGTCTCACTTTGACCCATTTACAGTGCCCCAATCGAGTCCAAATGTATGATCGACCCCCACTGACTTTGGAGGGCCGACCACCCATGCCAGTGGTACACCCGCTGGAACCCCCCTGAAGGGTTCCCCATACAAACATTTCAAAAAATCAAAATTTTTTTTTTAGAATTGATTTAATATTAAAATTAACACTCATACGTATACATATCTTTTGCTCTGCTAATAAATAATAATCATACGCTTGTTATATTATTCAAAAAGATCGATCGGATGAGGGTAAACAACTTTTAGATCACTCCGTGACTATTCGTGACTATGCGTGACTCTGCGTGACCCAAAATTAATCTGTAGTCACAACAAGACTATGGGCCAAGTCTCATGCTAGCTACACACGAGGCAACCGGTTGAAGCAATGGTTGTAGCAACAATGATATACACGTAGCAAGGGGTTAGCTGTGAGCATAAAAATCCGTTTTTTGAAGGATTGCAAGTAGGCATTGATGGAAACCCTTTATTTTTTGCCTAAAAAATTTAACGGGCACCGAATTAGATATATGTTTAAATTATACAGTTTGCCAAATTATTATAAATCATGAATCTTACGTACCTATCTGATTTAACAAATTTCCTTTTCCAAACGTTTGTATTAACTTTTCTTTTTTTTTTTTTTTTGCTCCTAAAGAACTAATAAGTTTTTATTATAAAAAAAAGCATGTAGGGTTTGATATTGTTATAGCAAATATTCTTTAAAAGTATAAATATTTATAATTTAAGAAATAGCTAATGAAATATTGACCTCGGATATTTTGTTTAAAATAATAATAATAATAAAGTAAAGTAACATTGAGTATAGTATGAGTATAGTATAATACTAATAAAAATAATGGTTTGGAAACTCGCACTTCAGACAATCAACCAGCGACCTTTGCTAGGAAACATGCAATGAGATAGTTTTGAAATTAACTGGTAAAAAATGCCTAATTTTAAGACGAAAAAGCGCCATTTACCGGATTTTTTATTCACTTCTTCAAATTGAAACAAGTAAGAAAATTATAGTCGGTCTAGACCGGCTATACGATACCCTATACCCTGCATTAGGCCCAACTAACTGGATATAGAAAATAAGCATAAACCAAATTTAATTGGGATTTTTATTAATTTTTTTTGGCTGCAGATATGAAAAAGTTCATATCGGATGCTATATCTATATGGGGACTAGGCCCAAAAATGGACCGATCCTGACAGTCTTTGGTAAAGTCTCTTGTATTTTGCAAAAATAATACAAGTAAAAAAATTATAGTCGGTCTAGACCGGCTATACGATACCCTATACCCTGCATTAGGCCCAACTAACTGGATATAGAAAATAAGCATAAACCAAATTTAATTGGGATTTTTATTAATTTTTTTTGGCTGCAGATATGCAAAAGTTCATATCGGATGCTATATCTATATGGGGACCAGGCCCAAAAATGGACCGATCCAGACTATGTTTGGTAAAGTCTCTTGTATTTTGCAAAAATATATACAAACAAAATTTGAGAAGAATCAGTGGAATATTTTTGTTTTTTGATAGATTTAAGTGACGATCGGGAAGCAGCTCTATACATTAATGGATGTAATAAACGCATACAAACCCAATTTGAGTAAGATCTATATGACAATTTGGATCTTATGGCAATTTATGTCGATTTCATAGGGGTCATTTGTATGGGTGCTAGGTCTGAACATGGACCGATTCTCACCAATATCAGTAGCGTTCATCCTACGGCCGGTAAAAGCTCATATACTAAATTTCATCAACATATATTCATATTTGCGACCTGCAGTTTGATTACAAAGTTTACATGGACACACAGACGGACGGACGGACATCGTTAAATCGAATCAGTTAGAGATTCTGATTCGATCAATATAATAAAAGATGGGTCTAGGTAAATATTTTTGGTAGTAACACATAGCAGCACAAAGTCATTATACCCAAACCACATAGTGGTATAAGGTATAAAAATTTGCAGCGGAAGAGGCTGTTGAGGCTGTCTTAAGTAAGCAAAGTTAGCGGTAAAGTGGATGACAATGAGTATAACAGAAGGCCGAGAGTATGAAAATGGGGAATTGGAAGATTCGTGCCAAACCAAAAAAGAGTCAAGCTTTCAATAGAAGTGACTTAACAAGCAAGGATTCTATAAATATATGGCTCCATATGAACCTAAGCCGAGATTCGTTGAACGGCGATTTTCCACATATCAAATGCTGATTTCTAGGTATAAACGAAATGGTTTTCTACACAGGAAAAAACCGTGGAGGCCAACTGGACATGGTAACCATTACTGGGCCTATCTAGCTAACACAGTTGATGACAATGTATAAAATACAAGCGATAATTTGTGATAGAGGATATGTGGCTTCACCATAATATAATGAGTTTGTTCTGATGTTTTTAACTACAGAAATATATGAGCTAGATCCACATTTTATTTGATTAGTGATTTAGTGATGCCCGTCCATCTATCTATATATCTGTGTGTCCATCTGTCTGTTCATCTAAATTTTGTTAGCAAACTTCAGCTCGCAGATATGAACATATTTTGAACAAATTAATTCTATAAGTTTATATCGACCATAGGATTTAGGTTAATGAATTTAGTGAAAATCTGTACATGTTCAAACTTTGACCCTAACAGATCGACTAAAATGATCGTAAGATCTATATTATATATTATATATTATAATAACTGTATGACCATTTTTAGCCATAGTCCCCATATAAAACGGATAACCGATCTTCACTTCTGTCAAAAAACGCACATATTACATAGCTTTTCCTTAAAATTAGTTTACATATGGTTTTGAGAAAAGTGACTTTACCAAATATAGTCATGCGCGTTATATTTTTTGACCCAATCCCTCTATAAAAATAATATCAGATATGAACTTTATCATATCTGCACGGCACAAATTATTAGTTATTGCCTCAGAAAAGTTGGATCTAAGATCCTCTTCGAAATGCATAATATCAGATATTTTATAGTTACTATAGACTGAATATAATTTACTTACTTTTTTTTAACTTGTTAAAACATTAATTTTTTAATTTAAAATTTTTGTTTTTGTTAATGTAGGGCAATGGAATCATTGGAGTCATCATAATTAGTAAAAATCACATATATTTCTAAAATCTATTATGTTTTATTACAAAAAAAAATCAAATTTTTTTTTTTTTTTTATTTTTTTTTTTTTATTACATGTTAATTACATAATATAATTATGGTAACTAATCTAGGGAGAAAAAAGAGTACTAGTAACATTGGCTTTCGGCTCTGAAGTTAATAAGTTGGTTTATTTCTGATACTTTATATTAGATTTAGTAGATTATTTTCTAGTAAATATTTAGAAATTAATTTCATATTTTTATCACATATATTTTTTAAGAGATCAGTAGGACGGTTGATCCGAATATTTTTGCTCTGGAGGAATTGAAAGTGACGCACTCATCAAGGAGGTGTGTAACGTTGAGTTGTGTGTTACAGGTTGTACATCGTTTTTGGGTATATTTGTTTTTTTCCAGGAGGATTATATCTTTTATACCGATGTTGATAGTCGGCCCACTTTTGAGCGTAAGACGCCTCCAAATGGTTATATATGGTGTGATGTATGTCGCGGTATTCCCATGTGGGGTATTTTAAAAGGGGTCTGCGTTTTGCTTCTGTAGCTGCTGCATCAGCATACTCATTGCCAAGTATACCTACGTGCGATGGGATCCACATTAGTTTTATTTTTTCTGAATGTATGCTTAGAATATTTCTGATTTGATTTATTAATGGCGAGTCATACAAAGTGTTTTGTGTTGCGAGAACTGTCGAAAGACTATCAGTACATATAATATATTTCATTTTATTTTGAGCAACAAATTCTGCTGCGATGTATACCGCTAATGCTTCAGCTGTAAATATGGAACATTGATTATCAATGAAACCGGATCTTATCAGATGGCCATCTGGCCATCTTGCTGTACTATTGCGAATGTCGTGGAGTCGTGTGACTTGGAGCCGTAAGTAAATATAAGGTTCCACTTATTACCAAAATAGTAGTCAACTATGCTATTGAATGATTTTATATAGACTATTGGCGGTGTTATAGTTTTGCGAAGATCAACCAAGGATAATATAAAAGATGTATTTCCAAGCGACCAAGGTGGTTCCGATGCTTGTATCAGCAATATTGGTCTATTTTGTAAATCAAGTTCACGTGAAAAGTTTATGCATCTAACTATAGTAGATTCAAGCCTAGGTAACCTACTGTGATTAATAGCTTTTGATACTTCTTGAAATAATAATTTATTGCGGCAGATAAATAGCTTTGGTATTAATTTATTTGTAAGAAGTGATGTTCGGTCTTCAATGGATGACATACCAGCCTCAGCCAATATATTTGGAATTGGGCTTGTGCGGAATGCCCCAATACTACGGCGAATAGCAGAATGATATGGTGCTTTTATTAATTTGATGTATGATGGCGCACACCATCCGTATATTGGAAGGGCATAATCTATTTTGGAGAGTATAATTGAACGTGTTATATTTATCATTGTCGATACATGTATCATGAAGTTTTTTGATGTAGGATATTTTATAATGTTTAATCTGTAATTCAGTTTTTTTTCTCAGCTGTAAACAATGCTCTTTGAAAGTAAAATTTTTGTCAAAGATCACACCCAAGATACGAAGATGATCTACTCGTTTTATTTTTATGTTTTTATACTCAACGTCGAATATAGCGCAGTTTTGTTTATTGCAAATATGTAATAGACTGCATTTTTCTATGGATAGTTTAGCACCTGATATTTGACCCTAATTATCAATGTCTCTCAGAATATTTGAAAAAGCATCTTTCGCTTTGTTATTATCTTTGACTTTTGTAAATATTATAGCGTCATCCGCATATATAGCATGCTCAATATGGTTTTGTGTGGAAAGGATTTTGCTGAATTGATTAAATGCGATAACAAATAATACAACTGATAATGGTGATCCCTGGGGTATACCATTATATAGAGGAAAGGTGGAAGATTGTTGATCGTTTATTCTTACTTTGAGTTTACGATTGCTTAAGAAACTTTTGACGATGGAATACATTTTTTTTCCAAGTTTCCATTCTGATAGTTGCTGCAGTATAACATGAATTCCAATACTATCAAACGCTCTTTCGAAATCGGTAGAAAGAATGTTAATATGATTTCTACTGGATAGCGCTTTTGAGATAAAATGTTGAAGGTATAAAAGGACATCATCAGTACCTTGTTTTCTCATAAAAGCTACTTGATTAGATGTTATGAAGTTGTTGGCTTTTAAAAACCACATTAATCTCCTGGCAATTACTTTTTCCAAAGTTTTACTGAGACACGAAAGTAATGATATTGGTCTATACCCAGTAACAATAGAATGGTCTCTATTTGGTTTAGGAATTGGCACGACAGTAGCGATTTTCCAAGCTTGTGGATAAACGTTTGATGAAAAAATATTATTGTGTAATGTAACCAGGTGTTTTTTCATGGGCAGTGGTAGATTCTTTAGCATTGGGTATGATATTCGATCGTCACCAGGGGTTTTACCTTTAGCTGAATGCAGAGCGTCTTCAAGTTATATCATGTTAATTGGGTTTTCTATTTTTTTTTGCATATATATTGCAATTTTGTGGGTTATATATGTGGCTGGTGACATTAGATTTATTGAGTTGGAAATAGGGGGAAAAATTTGTGTCTTCTGATAAAGTTGACCAATATTTAGCAAAGCAATTAGCAATATCTACCGGGGATGATAACATATTGGGTCCCGATTTTATGTATTTTATTGTATTAGAAACTTTGCTACCAGTAATATGTTTAATGTCATTCCATATACGTAGGGATGATAAGGTAGGGTTTATATTAGATGTAAATTTTTGTATACAAATTGCTTTGCTTTCCTTAACGGCTCTTCTAAACATAGCATTGTGTTTTTTATAAAGGATTAGGTTTGTGTCGCTTCTTATTCTTTTGTAATTGTGCCACAGGTTTTGTTTTTGGTCTCTTAGTGATTGCAGGTTAAAGTTCCACCATGCAACGTGGGGGTTGTAAGCTTTATTTTTTGTTTGTGGAATACTTACATTAGCTGCAGATCTGATACATTTCACTATGGCTGCTGCTTGTTGGTTTATATTAGTAACTATTTCAGTTTTAGATAAGTTATCTTCAAAATGTTTTTGATACAAGATCCAGTTGGCAGCATCGGTTTTGTATTTTGGTTTATGTTTTGTTTTTGCATAGTGAAGGCATTTTTCCATTTCAATTAAAATAGGGTAATGATCACTACTATGTAGGTCACTAAGTGTTTTCAAAGAACATGAAGGAGCAAGTTGAGAAGAGCAAAAAGTTATACCGATGTGTGTAAATGTGTTGTGTGTGGAGAAGTGTGTCGGGTTACCATTATTCAATATTATGAGGTCTTCATTCAAAATAAAATTTTCAATAACTTTGCCACGGTTGTTGGAGACGATTGAACCCCACAGTGTACTCCATGAGTTAAGATCACCGGTGAATAGAAAAGGCGGATTAATATTATTAAGAATACGTTTCAAATTGCTTTTTATGACGGCTTGGTGAGGGGGTATATACGTATTGACAAAAGTGAATTTTAAACCAAAATCTATTTCAATGGCAATCGAAGCTGTATTATTATCCCAGTATATTAATTTGTGAGGTAGCGTTTTTTTACTAATATTGCAATACCTTGCTTAGCTGAATTGATGGTGGGTAAATTGTGAAAAAACCCAATATATTGTTTTGGGTATATAATGTTGTTGCTATTGTATTGGATGTGTGTTTCTTGAATTGAAATAATATCTGGGTTATGGTCTTTTATTATTAGCTGTAGTTCGTGGTAGTTGTTATATAGGCCGTTAATATTCCACTGCATAATTTTAAAATCCATTTTGAAGATGTAGTGAATATATTATTCGTCGTCTACAAACATTATTTCTTCTTGTTCATTGTAAGAATTGTTGTGAGGTGTACTTGTTGTAGGCTTAGGCAAAGCGAGATTTTTGTTTTGTGTTAAATTTAGTGTTTCTGTATTATTTTTATACCCTATACCACTATGCGGTTTGGGTATAATGACTTTGTGCTGCTGTTTGTAACAACCAAATATATTAGACCTAGACCCATCTTTAATTATACCAATCGAATCAGAATCACTTTCTGAGTTGATTTAACAATGTCCGTCCGTCCGTCCGTCTGTGTGTCCATGTAAACCTTGCAATCAAACTGCAGGTCGCAAATATGAATATATTTTGATAAAATTTGGTATGTAAGCTTTTATCGGCCATGGCATGAACGCTATTGAAATTGGTGAGAATCGGTCCATGTTCAGACCTAGCCCCCATACAAATTACCCTATGAAATCGACATAAATTGCCATAAGATCAAAATTGTCATATAGATCTTACTCAAATTGGGTTTTATATGCGTTCATTACGTCCGTTAATGAGTAGTCCAAAAATGATCCCTTTGGCTCCATATAGAGCTGATTCCCGATCTTCACTTAAATCTATTAAAAAACAAAAATATTGCACTGATTCTTCTCAGATTTTGTTTGTATATATTTTTGCAAAATACAAGAGACTTTACCAAACATGATCAGTATCGGCCCATTTTTGGACCTAGTCCCCACATAGATATAGCATCCGATATGAACTTTTTCATATCTGCAGCCAAAAAAATTAATAAAAATCGCACTCAGATTTGGTTTTTGCTTATTTTCTATGTCCAGTTAGTAAGGCCTAAGAGATAGGGTTTCTAACCGCATGGTATAGGGTATCGTATAGTCGGTCTAGACCGACTATAATTTTCTTACTTGTTTTGGTTTATTGTTGTTGTTGAATTTTTTGCTAAAGCTTTAGCAGCAGATCGCGTTAATATTGATATTTTAGAATTGTTATTTGTTGATGTTGTTTTTTGTGTAGTTTTTTTTTAGTGTAACAATGGAATTGTCACTTATAATTTTTGCTAGTTCTGTTTTGTTGTTTGATTGTGAAGACGTTGTTGTTGTTAAGTTCAAATTATTATTTTCTATAGCGTTATTTTTTTCTTCAGTATTATTTTGTTCAGTTTTGTTGTTTTTATTTATAGTTTTATTAATATTTTTGTTATTTGTGATGTCGGAGTAAGAATGGTTTAACGGTTGTGTTGATATTTATGCTTGATATTTTTCTTTTGCAACTTTTAAAGAGCATTTTTCTTGTGTTTTTATTTTTAAAATTTCTTTTTGTTGCTTAAATTTTTTGCAGTCTTTAGAAGTGGAGGGGTGATCTTCAGCACAGTTAACACAGAAAATTCGCATACATTCAGTGGGTTGATGAGGGGGTAAAGCACAATTCTCGCATAATGGACTATTTTTGCAAGTAATTGGAAAATTTTACAGCACATCGGATTCGGGATAAATTGTCTAACTTTGACCTTATGCCATGAAATATCCATTTTTTCCGGAGTTGTGTAATGATCGAAGGTAAAAAGAACGACACCGCAGGGAGCCATTTTGCCTTCAGAATTTTTTTTTTTGGTATTTATACACTTCGACTACACCTTGTGGTTTTAGTTCATCAATGATTTCTGTTTCGGGAACATTATTTAAGTAGGGAGCATAAATAGTGCCTTTACTGAAATTTAAGTTTGAGTGATATTCACATTTAATATTACATACTCCTGGAAGGTTTTTGGTATTTATTAACTTGTCTGCATTTGTTTTATTGCCAATAAGAGTAAAAGATTGCCGTCTCTTAATTCCGATACTGATAATATGTCGGAGCAGATCAATTTTAGTGAACGGTGAACGGAGAAACATGAATATTCTTGGAGAGTTTTATTACCGGAAGATGCAGATATCACGACATATTTAGGGTCAGGTTTTTGTACCGTAGGAAGTTCTGGGAAAACTTCAAAAATGTTTTGATTTGAGCGTTTTTTTTTTGCACGGGGGGCTTCTGCTAATAACGAAAAGCGGTTGTCCCCCAAATTGGGCGGACCGGACATATCCACTACACAAAACTTATTTTGTTAAAAAACGTTACCGATCTAGATTTTTTGTTGTTCACTGCATTTAAAGTTGTTCAAGTAATTGAGAAAAAAAAAGAAACTGATTCTCTGAGAGATCGCAAAAAGTCAACCGCACGACACAAGAGCTAGTCGATGACTGAATCAAATTTTTATCAATGTAATCCAATCATATAATTAAGAGATCAACATTCAAATGAAAAATACTGCCCGATATAATGAGGCCTCTTAACATTTTACCTTGACGAATATTTCACTAGATATCCTGAATCTGATCACTTTACCAATTTTCTCACCAGATCGCTATTGCAAGAAAACTGCGTTTGAAAACTTGAAAAGTGATACTTTTATCGACTTTTCTAGCCTATAATTAACATAACTGATTTTTGAGCCTGTTGTGAAAATACCAGTGTAGTGAGTTATAGCTAAATTCATTAGTTAATAGCAATGACCGACACAAATATTTAATGCCAACGAACGACACATTAAATGTACACAACTGGTGTCCAGTCATTGTGTATTTTCTCCTACCCTTTAATTCGCTTATCTTTAAGTTTTATTATAAGTTTAATCATAAGTATATATATAAATTGACAATTAATTTGAATAAACCATGAAGTATAATAAAGCCCACAAAACCATCATTTTAAAGTTCAGCTAAATAAACTCCGATCGCGATAAAAATGAAAACCTCGATAAGCCTCACATTTTAGAAAAAAATTAATTATATTAGATGCGGTAATACTAAACAGGTTTCAGTTTTTTTCTGACCAATAATTTTCGTAAAGTTATAATTGCAATTGCTTCAATAGAAGGATAATAGATCCAAAGCTTGCAATTATTTCTCGTATGAAACATAAATCACACTAGTTTACACCGAAAATATACATTTGATGAAGAGGTGATTTTCCTTATGTATTTTCTCCCACTGAATTCGAAAATCAAGGTTAATTTTTTTATGGAGATATTTGTATTTTTGAGATATTGTCATCTCTTCATTTTTTTCGACCTTTTTTTCACTTGACAAAACATATCTCAAGCTACAACTGTCCGATTGGTTGCTACCCAAATGCAAGGTACTGAGATGGCGAACAAATATATATATAATCGGATCTTTAATTGGTAAAGCGGTTCAAAATATATCGTTAATGATGTGCACATTTTACAGTGATTTTGTGCCGACGAAAAAAAAAATCTTTAAAAAAAAACGTCTGGTTTCTCTTCTTGTGCGTAAATATATCATATTTACGTAAGAACTAATACAAACCAGAAGCAAATCGAACGAAAAATGACAAAGTTATAAGCAATTGTGTGAGTAAATCCAAATCCCATTTTTCCGAATATTTTATTTTTTTCAACAATTTATTGGGTTTAAAAGCTTGCAATACATTCTTGACATTTTTGTGTTAGAAATTGTTGTGGCTCTTGCTTTGTTTTCGGTTGCTTTTGAGATCCGTCAGCGTCGGCTAGAAAAAAAACTGTCGGCGACGGCGGCTAATGACCGACGGTGTACATTTTGTTTTGACAGCTTCTATAAAACGAAGTGTCGGTTGTTTGTATATTTTAGCAACTCACAAGTTTGACTGAAATTATATTTCATTTTATTCACCAAAATGCCTAAGAGAAAACGAGAATTTGAGTGCGTAACCAGTCAAAATAATTTCTGTTACATGTGTGGCATATTACAACAGAATTATCTGCAATATTTTGGAATAGCACCTGCAACTTTTCAAGAGCAATGGACACCAAATAATGTTTGGTTATCGTGCCATATAACTCTTGCCGCGTGGACTTCTGGTTCGTCACAGTAAGATTAAAATTATAAATACATACAATTGAATTAATAATAAAGTGAATTTTTATTCCATATCAGACGATACATGAAATTCGGTATACCGATGATATGGAGAGAGCCGCTGTGCCATTCGGTTGATTGTTACTTTTGCCTGAGCAAATCCATTGGTTTTGGAAAGAGTGGCAAATGAGTTTATGCAACAATAGCATCTGTTTCGCTTCCAGTTCCACATTCAAGTGAATTTCCTCATCCTAAGTGCCCCGATTCAACGATTGAATCTTTCGAATCATGACAAGAGACAGACACAAGCAGTGATAATGAATTTCAACAGAAGTCGCAATTGCAACATTTTACGCAGCCTGAACTGAATGATTTGGTGAGAGATCTCGAGCTGTCAAAGGAAAAAGCGGAGTTACTTGCATCTCGCCTGAAGCAACGGAACTGTTTGGCTCTGGGAGTAAATGGAACATTTTACAGAAATCGTGATAAACCTTACGCACAACATTTTAAGAAGAAACGACATATGCTACTGCAACCATGAAATGAAAATGAATGAAATGAAATGAAAAAGAAGTCTATCCCCGTCGCTCATGCCATCAACACGAAAGAATCATACGCCACAATGGTCGGTTTGCTAAAATTCATTCAATATAAGCACCACAACTGGAAAATATGTTCCGATCTCAAAGACGTCGGCATGTTGTGTGGAATGCAGGGGTGGATATACAAAATATTGCTGTTTTCTTTGCCTCTGGAATAGTCGTGCTCGTGAACATCATTATAGAAGAAAACACTGGCCAGAAAGGGCGAACGTCACAGTGGGCAAAGACAATATAAAATAAGTGCCTCTAGTCAAAAAGGAATATTTAATCTTTCCAGCGTTGCACATTGAACTTGTCTTAATTAAGAATTTTGTGAAGGCCTTAGACAAGGAAGGCGAAGTATTTTCCTATTTGAAAACCCTTTTCCCGCAGATTTCTTTAGCAAAACTCAAGGAAGGCGTCTTCGGTGGTCCACACATGAAGAAATTGTTAAAAAACAAAGATTTTCCAAAATATTTAACACCCGTTGAAAACGAGGCGTGGAATTCATTTCAGCGGATTGTTACCAATTTTCTTAGGAACAATAAAAGCCCTAACTATGAGGCAATTATTACCGATTTGCTGAAGAACTACAACAAGGTGGGTACGGAATGCCACTATATAATTTCATTCCTGGTTGTTTGCTTTTGTATTGTTTTTACCATTTTATTTCTTACAGGTGTAAATATGTCTCTAAGAATCCATTTCTTGCATTCGCATTTGAATTTCTTTCCGAGAATCATGGTGACGTAAGTGATGAACACGGCCAGAGATTTCACCAACAAATTAAGACCATTGAGCGGCGCTATCAAGGATTTTGGGATGAAGCAATGTTGGGAGACTATGTATGGTTTCTCACTAGAGAAACGGATCCCAAAAGCAACCGAAGACAAAGCAAGAGCCACAACTATTTCTAACACACAAAAATGTCAAGAATGTATTGCAAGCGTTTAAACCCAATAAATTGTTGAAAAAAATAAAATATTCGGAAAATATGGGATTTGGATTTACTCACTCAATTGCTTATAACTTTCAAATTTTTAAGAGAAACCAGACATTTTTTTTTAACTATTTGTAAAATATAATTGTTTTTGAAAATGTGCTCCACTTTTATCGATATATTTTGAACCGCTTTATCAGGTGAAGAAAAGTCGAAAAAATGACAATATCTCAAAAATAAAAATATCTATATAAAAAATTTAACCTTGATTTTCGAATTCAGTGGGAGAAAATATATAAGGAAAACTATATCTCATCAAATGTACATGAAAAAAATGTCATTTTGTAAACTAGTGTCATTTGAGAAATCTCTTTCCCCTCTTGTGTCTAAATCGCATATTCAAGCTTGACCAAATTGATAAATTGTTTTAAGATGGTAAGATCTAAAAATCTCTAATTCCAAGTTTTCTCTAAACGATACCACGTAATATAAAAATTAATAGGGAAAAATAATAATATTTCAGAGATCAGCGAGACAATTTTTGGTAAATAAAAACTTTTAAACATGCTAAAAATTTCAAATTAAGCCTGACATACAAACACGATTACTAGATTTGAAATAAGCAGTTATCTAAAAACAGATCCCTGGCCCAGATCTTGGGTTAATTTAAGTACTTGCTAACTTTATTTTAAGAGATAATATTTTTAAATATCATTTTCATTAATGGCATTATCGGAAAGACCATTCCTTGTTTTGTTCTTATTTTTTTCTCTTCTTCATATTTTAGTAGTTTTTAATTACCGGGAATTGTGACTATGAGAACATGAGTTTAGACAAAGGGTCTCAGGTCCACCTAATTGGACATTTAAAATAAGCATAAACCAAATTTAAATGGAATTATTTTAAATTTGTTTCACGAAATATCGGATACCATTTTATATGTTACTAGGAAAAATGGAAATGCTAATAATAGGGACTATGCCTAAATAAGGTGCTACCGTTATATATTCTTTTACAGAACATATTCCATAGTATATGTTGGCGAATATGCTTCATAAAAACAAAGGTATTCATTTGTATAACAAATATCTATGGTAATCAAAAAGGTTGGGATTCCTTTTAAGCCCACGAATTGAAAAAAGTATTAAGGGATATAAGAATTTGTTACACCAACTGGAAAAAACAAAATATACCTCTGCGTGATCGCTTATGAACTAAAACTGTCAAAGTTGCATGTATTATAGATGATTGATAACTGAACAAAGAATTGCGTGTCACAATTTATAAACTTTATTCAATTTAGAAATAAGTCGGAATAGCAAATCTGCTGGAGTAGCTGGTGCTCCCCTCCTATGCAACTAAAATTTATATATATATAAAAATAATAATTTTTCATTTGTTTATAGTTATAATTAGCATCACTATATACAAATTATATTCCCTTTAAATTTATCTTTGCAGCAAACATATCTTTTAAATTTATCACCAGCATTGTCAGCATAATACCCTGAATAGTTATACTATGATAAACTTTAAGTTTGAATATTTAATTTTTATGTAGATGAAGACAAAGTAAAACGAAAACTGTCAGTTACTGCATCATATCATCATATCATTGTTTTCCATCATAAACTACATTATGCTATGAGAAACTAAACCACAAGAGGTTCACGTCTGTATAATAGTTCTTTTTTTGGAACTACCAGCAAACAATTCACTTCAACCAAAGGAAGCATACAGTACATACTGCTAATTTAATATACGAGTATTGTGTACATTATTATTTTTTTGAAAGGAGTACTATTCTTGAACTTAAGAAAAACGAAAAGAAATTAACAGATAAAATATCGAATAGAGAAAGGATTATAGCAAAAAGGATTATAAAAGAAATGAAATTCATTTTGCATCTTTATTTTCGTAGTTGCATAGAATGGTCCATGAAACAAATACAAATCCTCTAATATATTGACATGGAATTCCCAGATGGTTAGAAAATTTCTAGAATTTCATAGTAATTGCTATGGAGACTTACGGCATAAATTTATGTTTTATGAATATGCAAAGAAACATGAGATTTTTACATTCATGAATTTCCATTTTATCAAAAAGCTCTCAGTTAAGTTAAGAGAAATTCAATTGGAATGATATTCTTAATTGGAATGAAATTTTATTGATATTAAAATATATAAATTTGATGAAAATATTTGCTTCTTCCATGAGAGCATATGATTTTATTAATTACTTTCTGTTTTTACCCGGTCTTGCCTGGGATCCAAAGGCCTTTGACTTGAAAATTGGTTCACTATGCTTACCAGGCGCTGTGTACTTATGCATGAAACACATAGATGATACCGGCTACCCAACTACAGCCTCTCAAAAATAAAATACACACGTTCATATAAAAGCGATTATTTTCACACCAACACAGCTTCACGGCTACACGACTACTTTTGTCGCTGTAGTCAACTTAGGATAATTTCTATTTTTGTTGGCTGCAAAACAAAAATAGTGCTGACAATATAGCAAAATATGCAAAAGAAATTAGTGCTATGAAAGATTTTATTTTGTTTAAAAAAAATATTACAAAATGAAATACTATAAGTCGATCAATAATCAAAAGGGGTTACATAAATTTCTTTATTTTTACGTTATAATATTGCATTATAAATTAGTAATTGTATATTTCAGTCAAGTTTATATACAATCATTCTATTTTAATAAAGTAAAAAAATAAAATTTGCTCTACTGAAATAAAAATTCATTTTTATAAAAACAGCTGTTTATATTGTTGTCATATGTTGCTGTCGTTTTCAAAAAAATTTATTAACTAACTACACAACTACAACTGCAGCCAGCAGCATTTGTAGTCATGTGTTCGTGTAGCCGCAGTCGTCTATGTGTTTCACGCATTAGTCTCCAATGAACAAATTCCTCAAAAAAAAAGAACTTTCTCCCCAAAAATCTGCATGGGATTGGGGAATTTGTTCAAGATGACAAAATTCTCCAATGTTTACGTTTTTTGGGGAGTAAATTCATTTTTTATGTATTATAGAGTGTACGTAGGGCATTTTTGGTCACTTTTATTAAATGTAAAATAAAAATTCTTTATTTCATTATTTCCCGACGTTTCGTTGAGTTTTTGTCAACATTTTCAGGGGCATTTTATTTTGAATCTAACACAAAGAAGAAAAAACAATCAATATAAAGACATAAAACATTAAAAATAATTTTCCTTTACATGAATTTTTAACTTATAACATTAATAAAAAATTATTGGTGTATTTTGACATCACAAATTGATTGATTTTAAAAACACAGTATATATAAATAAAGAAATAAGTAAACTATTGAAAAACTAAAACATTTATATCACAGAATTTAACTTAGTATCACAGTGCAAACGAATATATGAAGTTTATGTTGTCTATGTCTTCCTTGTTGTTTATTGTCTTCTCTATTTTTTGCTGTATTCTCAGGCTTTCTATTGTATATCTTGAGTTGCTATTTTTTTCCTTGTCTAATTTTATAACTTCGTTTAGATCAGCTGTATGATTGGATTCTCTTATATGTTGTGAGAGTCCAGTTGTTTCTCTCCCTTTTTTGATGTCTGTTTCATGTTCTTTGATTCTTGTTTGTAAGTTTCGTTTTGTTGTGCCTATGTATACTCTCCCACAATCTTGTTCTTTGTTTTCCAAACATTTAATTTCATAAACTACGTTGTTTTGCTGAAATTTATTTATTGTTGATTTTGTGTTTGTGAATATTTTGTTAAGTGTTTGATTTGGTTTGTACGCTGGGATTATATTGTTGTTGTTTATTATTTGTTGTAAATTGTGTTTGTTTGTTAGGCCTGGAATATATCGTATACTGCAATATTTTAAAGATTCATTGCTGTCTATGGTTTTAGTATTTGATTTTTCTATGGTGCATTGTTTTTTCTGTAATAAGGTGTTTATAAGACTGTTTGGATAGTTGTTCCTTTTGAGTATATGTCTAATTTTTTGTATATTTTGATTGTGAAATTGTTTGTTACTGATGTCTAGAACTCTATTTATGACATTGGTGACTGTGTTTATTTTTTGGTTTTTCGGTTGTGATGAAAAATAATTAATCATTCTTCCGGATGAAGTTTGTTTTGAATACCAATCTGTAATTATTTTGTTTTCTTTGCGAATTATTTTCATGTCAAGATATGGAAGGCTATTGTTTGTTTCAGTTTCAATTGTGAATTGTAGTTTGTTGTGGTATTTGTTGAAAATTGTTAGAATGGAATCTATGTACTTTTTCTTCACAATTGCAAATATATCGTCAACATATTTGATTAATAGTGTCATTTTAATATTGTTGTTGCTTAGTTCTATAATCGTTTCATCCAATAATTTGTCGAGGATAATGTCAGCAACAGTTGGAGAAAGTGGATTTCCCATTGGCATCCCATAAGTTTGGATGTAAATGTTGTCCATATGTTTGAAATAGTTGTTATCTCTGAGGCAAAAATTAAGAATTTGAAGAAATTTCGATTTTGTAATGTTGGTGTGATTTTTGAGTTCTTCCCATTTTTCCATTATGTTTTTTATTGCCAGATAAATGGGTATATTTGTGAAGAGCGAGACTACATCAAGAGAAATTAATGTGTCGTCTTCCTCCAAAGTAAGGTTTTCTAATTTTGTTTTTAATTCCGTTGAATTTTTGATATTGTAATCATCTGAAATTTTATTTTGAAGTATGCTGCCTATATGTTTTGCGAGGTTATAGCATGGCACATTTATTGATGAAGAAATGGGTCTAAGTGGTATGTCTTTTTTGTGGGTTTTTGACAATCCTGTACGGATCTTGGTATGTTTGCTGCTGTGCTATATAGTTGATGTTTTAATTTTATGTATATTTGTTTAAATTTGAATAATTCTATTACAATGTTATTGTTGATTTTTTGTAGTTTTGTTGTGGGATCAGTTCAGTTTTTTATTTCAATTTAATATTTTTTAATTTTTTAATCAGAAGACGCTACAGCAAAAATGCTTCAAAAATAAGCTGCGAAACCGCTTTAAATTTTTCTTTTAAGTTTATTTATTTTGTTAACATTAATTATAACGGAATTGTTGGCAAATTAAAGAAATCAGAACTTTTAAGAATTGAATTACTTCATTCAATAAATGATCTTCATTGAGCAGAGACGTCAAATTTATAGAAGTTTCAAAAATGGAAAATGAATGCGACGTTTAAAATTGTGCCGCAAGGTTGCTTTAAGCAACTGCTTATGGTATATGTGTGGCCTAATTGGATCAACAGGTAATTATAGCACATACGTAGATAAAATTTATCATAAGACTTTTCATTGAGCTGTGTTCCGCGAGCGCGTCGTGTCCGCATCCGCGCGCCACTTGCGCGCGTTTTGCAGCCACACCCGTGCTACCGCGCAGTTGTTGTCAATTTATTTTAATAGCCAAAATATATTTTTGAGATCATTCCGATATTTAAGCTGAGCTATGTTCCGCGCCCCGCTTCCGCGCACCGAAATGTTGCTGTTGAAAATAATACAGAATTTTAATACGTCTATTGCAGGACAGATATTGAGAGCTGCATGCAAATTTTCACTTAAATAATTATTTAACAAAATTCATTAAATAAAAAAATTTAAAAATTTAAGAATGAATTTGGGGAGTTAATTTTTTTATTTAGTTTTTAGTAAAATTGGGGAATTTGTTTATTTCTTTTGTTTATTTCATTGTGAAGTTATATCCGTGTGTACTAAATTGCAGAAAAATCCGTTGAAAAATTAAAAATCTTGTAGGAAATAAATACACCAAACAACAGAAAATTAATTTTTATAAAAAGTGGGCGTAAAAATAAGAGTCGCCGGTAAGAAGCATACGGTGACCTTCGCTGGAGGACAGAGATCGTGCGTACTAAATTTCAGAGGAATTCGTTGAAAAATAAAAGTTTGTATAGCGAAAAAATATACCAAAAACAGAAAATGAGTTATAAAGAAAAAGTGGACGTAAAAGTAGGCGTGGCAGATAGGAGATACACGGTGACCTTCCCTAGAGTATAGAGATCGTGTGCACTAAATTTCAGAGAAATCCGTTGAAAAATAAAAATTTGTATAGCGGCCAAACATGCAATCAAATAAACAAACAAACAAACAGAAAATGAATTTAATATAGACATTATTTATATGGTAGTGTTCAAAAAAAAATGCATTAATATAAAAAGTAGGGAATAAATTTGTATTGCTTGAAAAATTGTTTATTAAATATTTATGGATCTCTGGATCTATTATATTTATGTACAAGTTTTTCACTCTTGTCAAAATGTCGAAAAACAAGAAAAACCAAAATCCATTAGCATTATTGAAATAGAAACAATTGATTGGTACGTTTGTTTTGTACTAGCTTTTGCGATTACACTGTGTAACATTTTTGGGGTCATTAATTTGATTTCTCATTATTTCTTCAGCAAAATTATATCTAAGGCTTAAATAAATAATTTGTATTAATGTAAATAAAAAACAGAATAAAAATAAGAAAATTGTAGTCGGTCTGGACCACCTACACGATACCCTATGCCATGCGTATAGAAACGCTATATATTAATTTGAGTGGCATTATGTTTAATATTTTTACTTCGGATATGAATATGTTCAAATCGAATGCTATATTTATTTGGGGACTACGTCAAAAAATAGAGCGATCATATTTGGTAAGGTCCCTTATTTTTTGCAAAAACATATATAAACCACATTTGAGAAAAATCTGGGTAATATTTTTGTTCTTTGATAGATTTAAGTGAAGATCGGTAATCAGCTTCATATGGGGGCTATGACTAAGAATTATCGTATAGGGTTTATTCTTAGACTACTGATAAGTGTATATATGTAATAAACAAAAACAAACCCAATTTGACCGAGATCTATATGATAATTTGCATATTGTGGGGTCATTTGTATGGGGGCTACGTCTGAACATGGACCGATTTTCATCAATTTCAATAGTGTTTATCCCATGGCCGATAGAAGTTCACATGCAAAATTTTATCAAAATATATTCATTTTTGCGACCTATTCATCGCTAAATCGACTCAGAAAGTGATTCTGATTCGGTATAATCTAGGTCAATCCAAATAACTTTGATAGTTACAAACATCAGAACAACGTCAATATACCCTGGTGTAGGGTATATATGCTGATACTACTACTACTAATAAATTTTTTTTTTTTTTTTTGTGGTTTGGGTATAATGACTTTGTGCTGCTGTTTGTAACTACCAAAAATATTTAACCTAGACCCATCTTTTATTATAGCGAATCACTTTTATTAATCAGAATCACTTTCTGAGTCGATTTAGCGATGTCCGTCCGTCCGTCCATCTGTGTGTCCATGTAAACCTTGTAATCAAACTGCAGGTCGCAAATATGAATATATTTTAATGAAATTTGGTATATAAGCTTTTATCGGATGAACGCTATTGTAATTGGTGAAAAGCGGTCCATGCTTAGACCTAGTCCCCATACAAATGACCCTTATGAAAACGACATAAATTGGCATAAGATCTAAACTAGCATATAGATCTAAGTAAAATTGGGTTTGTATGTGTTTATTGTATCCATTAATCAGTAGTCCAAAAATAATCCCTATTGGACAATTCTTAGTCATAAACCCAATCAAAACAACAAAAATATTGCACAGAATTTTCTCAAATTTGGTTCGTATATATTTTTTCAAAACATAAGTGACTTTACGAAATATGGTCAGGATCGGTCCATTTTTTGACTTAGTCCACATATAAATATAGCACACGTTATGAACTTTTTCATATCTGCAGCCAAAAAAAAAAAATAATAACAATGCCACTCAAATTTGGTTTTTGCTTATTTTCTATATCCACTTAGTTGGACCGAAGAGATAGAGTTTCTAAACAATGGTATAGGGTATAGTATGGTCGGTCTAGATCAACTATAATTTTCTTACTTGTTAATTATTAAAAAAGATTTATGCCTATAATTATGCGGCCTAAATATGTTATGTTATTCAAAAAAAATATTAAAAAAGGGGAAAAATTACAATTTTTGAAGATTCCATTCGACAAAATTAGTCCAACTGGATTTGCTGAAGCTGTTTGCTGATGAATGAATAAGAAATCATCAATTGGTCATGAGTTATAGATAAAAACTAAGCAAACAAACATCAAGATAAAAAAAAAATTTTTTTCTAAGAACTCCAAAACTTTGGAAGTTTTACTCTACTGGCTAAGTACTTTTACCCTGATTTAGAATTTCTCACCCCCCTAGAATGGCTGTTGCACTGTGTTAATATAAAGAACAAAGCTTTACGGTATGAAATATTATTCATAGGCACATTGCTTACAGGTGTATGTGTAAAAACTCATGACCAAAATGTACAAGTACGAAAGTCTGTATTCACACATCAATCAATCAATTTTGTGGTTTTCTTGGATAACAGCCTACCTCATAAATAAAATCTTTTTAGGTAAAACCACTTTCTATTTAGAAAACATTATTCCTATAATCCCTTAATTTTGTTAATGTTAAATATATTTTTTACAGATGATTTTGGAATTAAAAAGCATTTTATTTGCTCATTTATCTGTTCAAGGTAATAATATTTGGAGTGCAACAATTTATATTTTGCTCAGGATATGAAGATATAAAGTGATTTTGTGTAATCTAGTTATAAAAAGTATTCGAATCTGAAATTAATTTGTAAAGAATAATGAAAAATTATCTCTATATATCTGCGGCTATTCATTGGACAACGCTGCTTATAGTATGTACTGAAATTTTTAAAATAAATAAAAATAACTTTTAAATAATACAAAAAATATTCATAAAGCAAAACACTCTTCAAGTTAAGATAAGTAAAAAATTATAGTCGGGTTAGACCTGCAATACGATACCATCCATATAGCATGACTTTCTTTAAGGGAGTTAGGCCCAAGTAAAAGGATAGAAAATAAGAATATACGAAATTTTAGTCATCTTGTCATGAACTTGTTGCCGCACAGATATTTAAAAGTTAATATTAGATGCTATTTTTATATGGGAATAGGTAGAACAATGGACCTGATCGGCGCCATATTTAGTAAAGTTTCTTGTTTTTTTCGAAACATATGTAAATAAACCAAATTTGAGAATAATCTATGCAATATTTTTATTTTTTTATATGGGAACTATAACTCAGAATGGTAATGAATACATATACACCTATTTTGACTGAGACATGAATGATAAACTGGATCTTAATGTAATGTAGATCAATGTCATAGGGGTCAATTGAATGGCGACTTGGTTTGAACATTCACCGATTTTCACTAATTTCAATGCCACATGACAAAGCTTATATACAAACTTTTATCAAAATATATAAATTACTAGATGTAACCCGGTGTGCTTCGCTACACCCTCTCCCTTCCCCACCCCACGAATTGTTTTGAGGGCTCACTAAAAATCCCAAGGCTCTCACTAATACAGTATTTCAGATATGTCACATTTAATATTAAGTTTGTGTAGAGGTGCCACGCGCATTTGTCCAATCCCGCCCATTTTTTTGTCTGACTACTCACGTTAATAATAGATGAACTAAGACAAATTTGCAAAGCTTTCTCTATCATATTAATATACATGATATTTAAAATATACATTGTGTGGGAGGTGCCACGCCCGCTAAAAATATTTAAATAATTACAGCAAGTTAGACCCTGTGAAAATCTCAGGAAGGTCAGATGAGTAGTTACGTAGATTACCTCCTACAAAAAAACAAACAAACACATATTACATCTTTATTATGTTAGTATAGATTATTAGCATAAATTTTTTTATTTGAATATTTGCTGATATACTCCTACAATGTTTTTTGGTTTTTTCATTCGGTACAACAATTATCAGATTTTTCGGCGTTCCTACCCTGGAGCAAGCTGCAGCAAGCTGCCCATGAGAAGAAGATGGATTATCAAAATTAGATCTGGCAACACTTAGCTATTGGCCTTGAGCTTAGAATATCATTCGGCAATTTTTCTTTTTAGCGATTTGTGATTTTGCCCATTATTGATTTTGAAAATTTTTTGGGCGATCTTTATTTTTCGCAATATTCGGTTTTGGCGAATTTTTGATTTTGGCGATATATTTTCTACGACAAATCACATTGATAATTAATGTACTTGTCAAAAGACTGTCGCTTTCGTAGTGCTTCATATTTTTTATATAGGAGGTGCCACGCCCACTAATCCCATCCCGCCCAATTTTTATTGGACTACTCACATTAATATCTGATGGACTTATGCAAAATATCAAGTCTTTCCCTTTTATAGTACACCAGTTATATGATATTAAATATCTACTTTGCATAGGCGGTGCTACGCCCACTACTTCGATCACGCCCATTTTTTTGTTCGACTAATCATACAAAGAACCTATGGGCTGACGCTAAGCCACAAAATTCTCTCTTTTACAGTACTCCAGATATATGACATTAAATAGTTACTTTGCATGGGAAGTGCCACGCCCATTGGTGTGAACCCGACAATTTTTGTCCGACTACACATACCAAGATCTGATGGTGTCTTGGAAAGTGTCAAAGCTTCCCTTTTTTAGTACACCAGTCATATGATATCATATATTCACTTTGTACGGGCGGTACCACACCCACTGCTCCGATCACGCCCATTTTTTGTCAAATTAATCACATGAATGAGCTAACACAAAGTCCCAAGACTCTCACTATTACAGTACTCCAGATATATGGCATTTTATATTTAATTTGTATGGTAGGCGCCACGCCCATTGGTCCGTTCCTGCCCATTTTTTGTCCGACAACACACATTAATAATAGGTGACATCAGACAAATTTGAAAAGCTCTCTCTATCATATAAATAATATTGAATTATTATTTGTATGGGAGGCCACGCCCATTTATCCGATCGCACCCATTTCCGGCGTAGCTACTAATATTAAGAATAGGTGACCTTAAACAAATTTGCAAAGCTCTCCCTATCATAGTACTCAAGATATGTATATGATATTAAAAATTTACTTTGTGTGGGAGGTGCCACGCCCACTTAAAATATTTAAAAAATTATAGCCTATAGCACTTCCCATATCCGCAGTAAGACTCTGTGAAAATTTCAGGAAGATCAGATGAGTAGTTACGGAGATTACCTCCTACAAACAAACAAACAAACACACATTACCTCTTTATAATATTAGTATACATTACTCTGATTGGTTTTCTGACTCAGTTTAGCGATATCTGTCCATCCATCTGTCCGTCCATGTGTTGATGTAATGCATACAATCAAACTACAAGATGCAAATATGCATATATTTGATGAAATTTTGTATAGAAGAATTGTCGCCCTTAGCAGGAACAGTATTAAAGTTAGTGGCAATAGGTGTACGTTAAGACATATGTCGTTGACTTAAATTATCCTATGATTTTGGATTTCCATTAAATTTTGTTTTATGTGTGTTTATTATAGTCATAAGTAAATTGTCCACAAATTAACTCTGTAGAACCATTTTTAGTCATAGGCCCCACATAAAGCTTCTTCCCATTCTTTTCGTACTTCTTTTTTCATTGTATTTTATGGTAAAACATTCAGATTCACCGTATCGCCGTCGCTTTTATTTACTTCAGTTCACATAAGATGATACCTCCTCACGTTTTTCACAAATAATAAGTTTTCGCTCGAATGACTGTAAAACGAAAAAAGACACACAAGCAAGCACCTTTTAAGGTACATCGCATTCAGTGATCTAGAAAATACCGTAAAGCAGCCAAAATTTTTATGGAATTAAATTTACGGTGTTTCTTTGTTTTTTTTTTTTTTTTGTTCATATTTTTCAAAATTTTTACACGCAATAATTTGTCATCAATCTTCTTATATATAAAAATTAAGTTTTGTATGTTTGTTTGTACGTTTGTTTGTGGTTTATAGGAGACTACACCACTGGACCGATCGTCTTGAAATTTTTACGGTAGGCGACTGCCTATGCAAATGGAAAAATGGGCTATATTTTTGGATTTTTGAAAAGGTCATGGCACCTCCCATATAAAGAGGATTTTTAACATCTAAGTTTAACATATAATATCCGTCGCAGTAATAGCTGTCATAGTACAGCAAGAGTTCTGAAACTATGCACATGTCCATACTGAACTAATTTGAAAAGTTGCAAAAAAAAAATGGGCGTGGCACCCACCGTACAAAGTAAATGTTTACCGTCCTATATCTATAGTACTGTAATTAAGAGACCCTTAGAACTTTGTGTGAGTTCATAAGTTACTAATGTGAATAGTCGGACAAGATATGGGCAAGATCGGACCAATGGGCGTGGCACCTACAATACAAAAAATATATGAAGTAATGTGAAAATAACAGTCTTTAAACTTAATTACCAATGTGAGTAGTCGTGGAATATATGAGCGGAATCGCCAAAATCAAAAATCGCAAAAAATCGAAATCTACCAAAATTGAAAATCACAAAAAACACAAATCGTCAAAGTCAAAAATTGCAAAAACCGAAAATCGCGAATAATAAAGATTGCCAAAAATAAAATTTGCTAGAGCTGAAAATCGAGAATAACAAAAATCGCAAAAAACAAAAATCCCCAAAGTAAAAAATTGCCAAAACCAAAACCGCAAATAACAAAAATCGCCAAAATCTTAAATCGCAAAAAAAAATAGCCAAATCATATATAGCAAAAAAAATCGCAAATAATCAAAAATCGCCAAAAATCGAAAATATCGAATAACAAAAATTAAAAAGCACAAAAAATCAAAGATCGCAAAAAAATTACAAAATCGAAAATATCAAAAAACAATAATCGCCAAAGTCAAAAATCACCAAAACCTAAAGTCGCAAAAAGAAAAATCGACTTAATCAAAAATGGCCAAAATTTGTTAAAAAAAAAACGTTTTCCCAGTTTTAAATTTCGTTACGATGGGTGTAGGGAAGCGCAGCGGGTTCCAGCTAGTTATTTATAAAGAAGAAAAGAGAATATATATTTAAAAATTATTACAGTGTTTAACCAATAAATCAATGATTGAGGCTAAATGATATTATCCACAAAAGCATTTGTAAATTACCGCATTAAAGAAATGTCAATTGGTACAAAAATATTCTGAGATTCATTTACCATGGCATTATTCCCCTCGAAGACTACACAATTTATGTAACGTATATAAATGACCGTGCTCAAGACGTTACTTTCAAATTTCTATATATTTGTAGTCATTCAAGTAATAATTATGTATCGAGTCTAGACAATATAAATACTGTATACTTAGATAAAACTTTATTTTTCTCTTGTTTCTCTAAACACATTAATGTCTTATTATAACTTTGACTTTCACCATTTTTTAGCAGCAAACTGCTACAGATGTGGTTTGAATATACTTTTATACTCGTACGTAATTCTGCTTAGTTTAGCAGTAAATTTTCTTATTCTATTAATACTTGGTAGTTTTGATCATAAAAATTTTTCTTGTCTATCTTATTCATTATTAATTATATGCGTATTCATAAATTAAAATGACTGGTAGATATGTAAAGCAGTTTAAACCATCTCTCTTTAGTATGTAAAGGGTGTCTTTTTTTAGAGGTTCACAACTTTAAGTTGGCAAGACTGTTTTATTTGACAACCGATTTAAAAGCTGATAGCTGCTTTTTGTTTAATATGGTTTTCCATTTCAGCATTTACAGACCTACCAGAGAGCAACGCTTGCAAATTGTTGAAATTTTCAATCAAACTAACGGTTCCTTTCTATGGATCCTTTTCGCAACACCTTTACTCTTAATGATATTGTGCATCCCCCAAGGTGCCAAACAGTGTGTAAGCTATCGCCGCTGTATAGCAAAGCTTTGAAGAAGACCCACATCGATAAATTGGAGCCGTTCTCAGCAAATGGGGATGCATCTATCCAACTAAATTCTAAAGCCAAACGACCATCGTATGCGACACCAATTCGGCCACTGGGCTGAAGCACAAATAAAAATCAATATTTTCCATATAAAATTTTGTTCAGCGATGAAGCTCATTAATAGTATAAAACTAGTTGATACCAAAAATATTTTTCTTGGCTTTATTTTAATTATTAGTGATGCGTGATTTCATTTAGAGGTAGTACAAATCTGCTTCCTTTTAAGGGCGAAGTATAAACTCTAACGCTTATAGCGGAGTCTACTGTGGTCCCGCCCACTTTTGCATTATATCTCACATTAACACCTCTTGGACTTACACGAACCTATTAAATATTTAACACTCTGAATATCTTAGCATTAAAGATAAAATTACTTTTTTGGGAGGTGTCATGTGTAGTTCGTTGATAACCCTCATTTATGGTACCTCTACTCTCTTTAATAGCCAATGAACTCGCGGATATTTTTCCAAATGACAAATACACTATGCACTTTCGCAGTATACTGACAACCGTCAGCAGAGAACGACCACTCTCGTTCCGCTTAAGTGTATAAATTATTTCTTTAAATAAAACAACTAAGAAAATTATGGTCGGTCTTAACCGACTATGCAATACCGTACACCATGCCTCCAGAGAATTGGTAATGGGCCCAACTAATTGCGTGTTGAATAAAAGCAAAAACAAAATCGGAGCGGAGTTTTTATTATTTTTTATTGCCTACAGTTCCGAAAAAGTTTATAGTGGATGTTATATTTATGTACGGACTAGGTCGAAAAATTGACCGATCCTAGCAATCCATATATATAAAATTCATTTTCTGTTTGTTTGTTTGACCGCTATACAAATTTTTATTTTTCAACGGATTTTCCTGATATTTTGTACACACGATCTCTATACCCCAGGAAAGGTCGCCATATACTTTTTACCGGCCACGCCTACTTTTACGCCCACTTTTTATGTAAAATTCGCCATATACTTTTTTATCGACCGCGCCTACTTTTACGCCAACTTTTTATATACAATTCATTTTCTGCTTTTTGGTATATTTGTTCGGTATACAAATTTTTATTTTTCAACGCATTTCTACACATTGGTACACACGATCTTTGTACCTCAGGCCAGGTCACCGGGTGATTCTTGCGGCCACACCTACTTTTACGCCCACATTTTGTATACAATTCGTTTTCTGTTTTTTGGTATATTTGTTTGCTATACAAATTTTTGTTTTTCAACGGAATTCTCTGAAATTTGGTACCGGTCACGGCTACTATTACGCCCACTTTTTGTATACAATTCATATTCTGTTTTTTGGTACATTCGTTCGCTACACAATTTTTTTTAACGGATTTCGCTGAAATTTGCTACACACGATCTCTGTACTCCAGAGAGGTCGCCATATGATTCTTGCCGGTCACGCCTACTTCTAGGCCCGCTTTTTATACAAAATTAATTTTCTGTTTTTTGTATATTTGTTCACTATAGAAATTTTTATTTTTCAAGGGATGTTTAAAATTTGGTCACACGATCTCTATACTACGGGGAAGGTCACCATATGCTTCTTACAGGCCACGCCTACTTTGCGCCAACTTCTATGTATATAAAACTTATTTTTTCCTTTTATTTGTTTCTTTATTTGATTGCTATAAAAACTTTTATTTTTCAATGGCTTTCTTCGAAATTTAGTACATATTCCAGGGAAGGTCGCTATATGATTTTTACCGACCGCGCCTACTTTTACGCCCAATTTTCTTATAAAATTCATATTTTGTTGTGTGGTATATTTCTTCCCTATTCAAATTTGTACTTTTCAATGGATTTCTCTGAAATTTGGGTTACACGGAAATAACTACATGGTGAACAAATTCCCCAAACTTAAAAAAAGATAGCCAAAAGAAATGAACAAATTCCCCATTTATTTTTAATCGAAATACAAAATGAACTTACTCTCCAAATTCACTCTTAAATTTTTACATATTTTTATTTAATGAATTTTGTTAAATATTTATTTTAGTAAACATTTGCATACTGCTCTCAATATATGTCCAACAATAAATGCATTTAAAATGAGTATTCTTTTCAAAATAAGTTGGCAACAGCTGCGCGGCAGCACAGGTGTGGTTGCCAAACGCGCGGAAGCGGCGCGCGGCGTGCGACCGCAGACTCGGACACGACGGGTGCGGAAGCGACGCGCTCTCGGAACACAGCTCAGCTAAAATATCGCAATGATCTAAAAAATATGTTTTAGGAATTAAAATAAGTTAACGAGAACTAAGCGGAGGCACGGGTAGTAGCTGCGAGGCGCGCGGACTTGACGCGCTCGCGGAACACAGCTCAGCTAAAATATCGACCGCGGACTCGGACGCGACGGATGCGCACGCGACGCGCTCTCGGAACACAGCTCAGCTAAAATATCGCAATGCTCTAAAAAATATGTGTTAGTAATTAAAATAAGTTAACGAGAACTAAGCGGCAGCACGGGTAGTAGCTGCGAGGAAGCGGCGCGCGGACGCGACAGATGCGGACGCGACGCGCTCGCGGAACACAGCTTACCAAAAATATCGCAATGATCTGAAAAATATATTTTGGCGATTAAAATAAGTTGACAACAACTGCGCGGCAGCACGGGTCTGGCTGCCAAACGCGCGGAAGCGGACGCGACTCGCTCGCGGAACAAAGCTTAGTGAAATGTGATAAATTTTATCTACGTATGTGAAATAATTATCTGTTGATCAAAATAGGACACACATATACTATAAGCAGTTGCTTAAAGAAACCTTGCGACACAATATTAAACGTCGCATTAGTCCTTCATTTCTGAAACTTGAATTTGACGTCTCTGCTCAATGATGATCACTTATTGAATGAATAAATTCAATTTTTAAAAGTTTTGATTCCTTTAATTTGCGGCCCATTCCGTTATATTTGATGTTTATAAATAAAATGAAAAAAAAACTTAAAGCGGTTTCGCACCTTATTTTTGAAGCATTTTTGCTTCTAAATTAAAAAACCAAAAACTTTTTAATTGAAATAAAAAATGAATTTACTGCCCATACAAATTTTTGGGGAGAAAGTTCATTTTATTGGGGAATTTGTTAATTGGGGACTAAGTACTCAGCGCCTGGTAAGCATAGTGAACCATTTTTCAAGTCAAAGGCCTTTTCATCCCGGGCAAGACTGGATAAAAACAGCTAGTATATAATAAAGTCAGTTATTCTTTACAAAGAAAATCTATATGAGTCCGATCACAGGGGAGATGTGTAAACATCTAAAAATTAAAGCTTTTTTTAAGTTGAAGTGCTTTTAGAATATATTTTCAATTTGGAGTTGTTATACATTTAGCATAGTTTAATTGGCAGTTATACTATTATATTTGTGATTGTGTTATACTTTTTGGTTGTTGAATTAGTTGTTATACTTCGATAATTTTATATTAGTAATAGTGTTATTCTTGAGGTTGTTGAATTAGCTGCAATAATTTCATTGCACCAACACACTCGTATGCAAAGGAGGGCGCTGATGCTCATCAATGACAGTATTCCAAGTGCCCGAGTTTCGGTTCGCTCTACCCGCTTCTCTAGTGGATCACATCCGTTTGTAGTCTATTTTCCAGTTGACCGGACAACGCATTATAGAGAGAATTCGTTTATCAATCGAACTAGCCGTATGTGGAATAAACTCACCGCAGAGGTCTTTCCTGACAGTTATAATCTAATAAAATTTAAGTCAAATATCCACAAACACTGCTCCCTCTTTCCTCCTTCCCATAACCTATTTTCCTGAGATCAACACAATGCACTGCATCTGTAGGGGCATACCCTGTATGTTGGTTAATAAATAAATAAAAAAAAAAATAAATCACACCGTTTTTGTCTTACTCGGTTTTTGTGATTGTATGTTGGAATAGATTTTTCCCCACCTGAGCGTATAGATATTTACGTATCAAAAAATATCCAAACCAAATTTGAGCAAAATCTGTACAATATTTTTGTATTTGATAAGTCGAGATCGGGAAGCAGCTTTATATGGAGGCTATGACTGAGACTTATCCCATAAGGTTTATTTTTGGACTACTGATTAATGGATGTTATAACCACACATAAACGCAATTTGACCGAGATCTATGATTTTGATCATATGGCAATTTAAGTCGATCTCTTAGGTGTCATTTGTATGTGGACTAGGTCTAAAAATTCAACGACGTTCACCAATGTCAATAGCGTTTATCCTATGGCCAATAGAAGCTCACACACAAAATTTCATCAAAATATTTTTTGTAGTTACAAACATCAGCATAAAGTCATTATACCCCAACCACATGGTGGTATAGGGTAGAAAAACACCACAATTAATAAACGAAGAGCTCAAGATAAACCTGAGGACTTAATGTCTTCAGTAAATTCTCCCTGTAGTAAAATGAAGAAGGTTAACTATTGGACGACTTTGCAAATATTACATGAAGATGAAGATGCTAAATTTTGCCCTCAAGTGCAAAACACCAATAAAGAATTTATTTCACCCATAATTGTTCTTTCACATAATTGCGAAACATATAATAATATGTTTAAACTTGCTGGTATGATAAAATACTGTATTAACAACAATTCAATTGAAATTAAATAAATTTGTGAAACAAATAATACTTTCAACATGATTATTAAATTTCTTAAATAATATAATTTGCAGTTTTTTTTTTGTACATAAATCAAAACACGATAATCCATTTAGGTTTGATGGAAAATCGACTGATGAAGTTAAAAAAAAACAATTACATTCTCGTATAATTGTACAATTGTCTCGTATAATTGTCAAAAAAGCTTAACATAATAAATTTGACAATAATAAAATAGGGTATAAATAGTCTAATCTAATGTCATTTGTAGTATTGATAATTAAAATCAATATGAACCCAAATTCACACTCGAAAAGATATTTTTAAAAGCTGCAACAATATATTGCAATAAATAAAATTAAGTTTTAGAAAATGAGTCACAACTACTAGCAGTAATTGAACCAAATATAAATTTTGTTTTTACAGACATACATGTATTACCACCTCCCATAACCGAACATTCTCCCATAAGAATATCTCCTTATGAAGCAAATTTTTGTCAGAACGAAGCATTAAATTGTTTGTATTATATAACAGGGTAAGTAACTTACCGCAAATTCTTGTCGACGATACTGACCGCTTACAAAGAATTTGATTTTACTCATCAACATTGTTTTACCCTAGTGAAAAACTATTTTACCATTGCGAGTTACCTCATCTTTTTTTTGTAATCATTTGAGGTCTGGGCAGTTGTTTGTAATTCTATTTTGGCTAGCAAGGATATGGTTTAATCACATTTGGAATAAATCCACTTATCCATTTATTTTTAACTATTGTATCTGTTCAACAAAGTAACTTAAAAATTCTTAGGATTTTATGATAACCTTTTTCATTTCACTATAGTCTCTCAGTATATTAGGTGCTTTTTAATTGTAAATGTGTTGGTTGAGTCGTCTATGTGTGGTTAGAGAATATTCCTTTGGAAATTTGATACAATCACATGTGGTCTGCTTGGTCTGCATTTTTTTTCATTAACTTATAAAACAAAATAACTAAGCTTAGTGAGAGTTTTTCATTTTCGGAATGAATAAATATTTTGTATGTGTGTTCAGACAGTAAGGATATTTACATCTGCAATAGGGCGTACCGATAATTAAACCTTTATGCTGTAACCAACTTTTAATTATTTGTAATGTTGCGTATTTGGTTACTTGATGTGAAGCTTATTATGGAAAAAAAAATTCTGAAATTCCTATTCCACTGCCCGTTTCATGCTGTAAAAAACATGGAACTTAAAAAATTATTGAAATCATATATGTAGCGAATTTTAACTCCGTTTGGCATATAGTATTAAAAATTATATAATGGACTGAAATAAATCCAATATTTTTTGGTCGTGTTTCACCGAAACAGAAAGCGGGAATATTTGAAAATAACTTGACTATTGATTTATAACTGATAAAGTTTCGGGATTCAATTATGGCATTAGGCTCTAGACGGACAACATTATTTACAGGGTACTCTAAAATGTTTTCGAGAAATATCTTCGTAGATATAAATAAAGGGTCCGCCATCTAACGTTTTTTTTTTCAACTAGTGCTTATTCCGTGAACGGTAACACTTAGCTCATGTCTGATTTGACAGATAATTAGTTTTATCCTTCCGCTGAACCAATATGGGTGTGTATACGCTTGAACAACGCTGGGAAACATTGCGACATTACTTTGAAAATCATGGTAATGTTGCAGAATGTGTGCGAAAATTGCGTACGGATTTTTGAAGAAGAGAAGCACCGTCAGCTCCGTATGTTCGTTATCTTGTGAAAAAAGTGAAAGAAACTGGCATCCTAATCGATAAACCAAAGCGTGAAAAGCCAAAAACAGTGCGTACACCCGAGAATATTGCTGCTGTGGCAGAAAATGTGCGTGAAGCGCCATCAACATCAATTCATTGTCCTTCTCAAGAATTGAACATTTCGGAGGCATCATTGAGCCGAATTTTGCATAAAAGATCTTGGTATTATCGGGCCATGTTGAACGAATTTTTGTTCACAAAAATTGAAGAGGAGGATATTGGCAACATTTGGTTTCAACAGGACGGCGCTACGTGCCACACAGCCGAAGCTACGCTCGATGTTTTGCGCCCTGTTTTTGAAGATCGCATTATCAGCCGCAGAGCTGATGTCGTTTGGCCACCTCGGAGCTGCGATTTGACACCGTTGGACTATTATTTGTGGGGTGCCCTCAAAGATAAGTCTTACGCCAACAAGCCAGAGACAATTGACGCTTTAAAGGACAATATTCGTGAAGCCATTGGTGAAATACAGCTGCACACAATCGATAATGTGCTTAAAAATTGGACCGATCCATTATTAACCGGAAGGATTGTACTTTCAAATAAAAAAAAGAAATTTGAGATAATACTCAGTAGTTTTTTTTTATAGCATTTTCAAAAAAAAATAAAGTTATTTGGCGGACCGTTTATTTATATATGTGTGGGTTATCCATTATATTTCTCAATTTATTCTTATTTGAAAATATGGAGTTTTTACGGGGTTATGCTCCTTGCAGGAGTAAAAAGAACAAATAGACAATATAATAAATACCTTATATTTAATAATTTATTATTTTCTATATAAACAAATATAAAAATAAAAAATTTTATTTTCAATCTTTATCACTTTAACGATTGAGTTAGAAATTAAGCAATTTATAAATTAAGCTTTTAACTAAATAAACTATCCACTGCATTTGGGGTAGTGACTTTTAACTCAATCATATATGTAATATTTTATTGTTGTATAAAAAACACTTTTTGAAAGTTATGGTTTACAAACAAAAATCTATATTTTTGGCATTTTTGTTTCCCATTCTCTTTTGCCTACAGATAAACACAATTTGACTACTTATATTTTTTCGTTTTGCACAATCTGCTCAGTTCCAACTTTCCGCCCAGAATTTTCTAAAGATGTCACATATCTCCACACAATTTGAACTTAAAATAAATCTTCCCACATCTGTACAAAAGTTATGTATGTGACTGATCAGTACTTATGTGACTGATCAGTACTTAAAATTATTAAAATTTATTAATCAATGTGGAATTGTTTACAAAATCATTAAGAACCCGTTGCGAATGCAAAGAAGTTTTCATTATATGGTTTTTATAATTTTCAGGTGAAACAAGATTTGTTTACCCAAAAACAATTAATACTTTAAATGTTTATTTATGTCAAGGTACAAACGAATTGGAACGTTCATTTTTTAAATGAATAAAATAAATATGGGGGATTTCATGTCAAGTGCACCAACTTTTGAAACCGATGTCTTCCGATCGGAATGAAATTTGCACCTACATTAGTCCTCTTGGATAGTAGTTTAAACACAATTTTTCAACAAGAGCGGTCCAGACCTCTCTGAGTTAGAGGGGATCAAAATTTGACATTTTGGCCAAACAGGTGTTTCTTCTCATCCATGTAACTTATTACCTATTGTTCTCAGAAAATTTTCTCCCAAATAGTTTAGATAGATATTTCTTCAATATTTCGGAAAAAAATACTTAAAAAAAAAAAAAAAATTTTAGACTTTTTTTTTTGCTAAATTAAAGCATTTTTTGCCTTTTTTCAAAAAGTGCATTATTTTTTTTTTTTTTTCATAAGAAAGCTTAGGATTTTTTCTTTAAGAGCTTTTTGGTCGATTAGTGGGATGGGAGTGGGATATCTATCAAAATAAATGTTTTGTAACTCAAGACAACGGTTTTTCAATTTTTCACAAATGCACTATTTTGAATTTTTTCTATTTGTGTCTAAAACCTTAAAAATAACACTTATACTGAGAAACTAGACAAACTAAACTTTCCGAGGGTATATAACATACCTAACTAAAATTTTATACCCTCGATACTGTAATACCCAGAATATGTTAATCTCAGGAAAAAATCGCTTTTTTTCTATTATTCTAAATTATTATTGTTTATTTATTTTTAATAATAATTAAATTATTGTATAATAATAATAATATTAAAAATAAAAAGAAAACTAAGTTATTAAAATTTGATCTTAATTGCATTAGATCCATTTATATCATAACTATTTTTATACTTAATTTATTGTAGCTGATGAAGTACAAAAGCATGGTATTGAGCGGTGCCATCGATTGTTACCGCAGCATCGAATCTGCTCTTCAGTATTTTCAATGTTTCCTGATTATCCTCTTTGCTACTAAAAACTATTTTAGTTTCTTTACAATAATTCTTTGCCCAATGGAACAAAGCAATCAGCTGTTGATTTTGCTGCTGAGAGCACTGGAGGCTATACTTCGCTGCATTTCTTTTAAGGCTTGCTCCAATACCATCATATGCTCCTTTACCATGAGCAGTAGGATGAAAATGCCACTCAGCTGGCATTCCAAAATCTTTTTCATGGAACTCATAAATCATCTGTTAAATACTTTAAGTTGATTTCCTTCAACATCAGTTTAACATTTTCATGGTAAACGCAAACGCATACTGTGTGAGTTCCGCTGCTTTCTGCCAAAACGCAATGTTTTGGCCTCATTTGGGTTAATTTCGTGAAGCCAATTCTAACATCCTCGTGTTCAGATTGAAATGTTGCAAATAACTCTTTCAGGTTACAGATAACCATTCTCTTCTGTTATATTATGAAGGTATGTTACATACCTTCGAAAAGGCTAATTTGTCTAGTCTCTCAGTATAACTTTTATTTGTAAGGTTTTAGACACAAATAGGACAAAATTCAAAATAGTGTATTTGTGAAAAATTGAAAAACCGTTGTCTTGAGTTACAAAACATTTATTTTGATAGATATCCCACTCCCATCCCACTAAGCGACCAAAAAGCTCTTAAAGGAAAAATCTTAAGCTTGCTTATGAAAAAAAAAAAAAAAATGCCCTTATTGAAAAAAAAGGCAAAAAATGCTTTAATTTAGCAAAAAAAAAAAAAGTCTAAAATTTTTTTTTTTTTAAGTATTTTTTTCCGAAATATTGAAGAAATAGCTATCTAAACTATTTGGGAGAAAATTTTCTAAGAACAACAGGTAATAAGTTACATGGAAGAGAAGAAACACCTGTTTGGCCAAAATGTAAAATTTTGGTCCCCTCTAACTCAGAGAGATCTTGACCGATCTTATTGAAAAATTGTGTCTAAACTACTATCCAATAGGACTAACCTTGGTGCAAATTTCATCCCGATCGGAAGACATCGGTTTCAAAAATTGGTGCACTTGACATGAAACCCCCCATATATATATATTCTCTTATGATATATTATCCGACCTGGCAAACGTTGTTCTGCCTAAATTAATATTTTTTTCCAACATTTGTTTGAATATATATTTCACGGTAGGATATTTACGGTAGGAATTTTTATAATATGAGTAAAATGAATTTCAATATATTATTTTAAACGCAAAGTTTATTTTCGATTTAATAAATTCAGTCTTGTTTAACATAGTCTTAGTTTAACATGGTCTTAGTAAATAATAATTGATTATAAAGTTAACCTGTGGGTATCATTTTGTGTTTCTCCATTTTCGACATATACAAATGGATCGGTTGGCTTACAAACACTGGAGCAGGCTGCACCGTTTCCATACATTTCAAGCACGGCTACCATTTATATTTCTCAAGATTTATGATATTAAAAATGAACTTTGTATAGATAGTGACATGCCCACTTATCTACTTCCACCCATCTTCGGCATGGCTTCTTACAGTAACAAGTGATGACGCCATATTGAATGAACAAATATAAAAAACGAATTTTCGGACTTAAATTGAATGAAACCAATAGAGCTGGTATATGGGTACCCCACATAATTTTCAGCGCTGAATATTTTGCGCTATTTATACCCTATACCACCACTATGTGGTTTAATGTGGTGTAATGAATATGAGCTGCTGTTTGTAACTACCAAAAATATTTCACCTAGACCCATCTTTTATTATACCGATCGACTCAGAATTCTTTTCTGAATCGCTTAGAATAACTTTCTGAGTCGATTTGGCGATGTCCGTCCGTCTGTCCGTCTGTGTGTCCATGTAAATCATGTAATCAAACTACATGTCGCAGATATGAATATATTTTGATGAAGCTTGGCAAATAAGCATCTAACGGCTGTAGGATGAACGCTATTGAAATTGGTGAAATTCGGTTCATGTTCAGACCTAGTCCCCATACAAATGACCCCTAAGAAATCGACATAAATTGCCATAAGATCCGAATTATAATAACGGGTGATTTTTTAAGAGCTTGATAACTTTTTTTTAAAAAAAACGCATAAAATTTGCAAAATCTCATCGGTTCTTTATTTGAAACGTTAGATTGGTCCATGACATTTACTTTTTGAAGATAATTTCATTTAAATGTTGACCGCGGCTGCGTCTTAGGTGGTCCATTCGGAAAGTCCAATTTTGGGCAACTTTTTCGAGCATTTCGGCCGGAATAGCCCGAATTTCTTCGGAAATGTTGTCTTCCAAAGCTGGAATAGTTGCTGGCTTATTTCTGTAGACTTTAGACTTGACGTAGCCCCACAAAAAATAGTCTAAAGGCGTCAAATCGCATGATCTTGGTGGCCAACTTACCGGTCCATTTCTTGAGATGAATTGTTCTCCGAAGTTTTCCCTCAAAATGGCCATAGAATCACGAGCTGTGTGGCATGTAGCGCCATCTTGTTGAAACCACATGTCAACCAAGTTCAGTTCTTCCATTTTTGGCAACAAAAAGTTTGTTAGCATCGAACGATAGCGATCGCCATTCACCGTAACGTTGCGTCCAACAGCATCTTTGAAAAAATACGGTCCAATGATTCCACCAGCGTACAAACCACACCAAACAGTGCATTTTTCGGGATGCATGGGCAGTTCTTGAACGGCTTCTGGTTGCTCTTCACTCCAAATACGGCAATTTTGCTTATTTACGAAGCCATTCAACCAGAAATGAGCCTCATCGCTGAACAAAATTTGTCGATAAAAAAGCGGATTTTCTGCCAACTTTTCTAGGGCCCATTCACTGAAAATTAGACGTTGTGGCAGATCGTTCGGCTTCAGTTCTTGCACGAGCTGTATTTTATACGGTTTTACACCAAGATCTTTGCGTAAAATCTTCCATGTGGTCGAATAACACAAACCCAATTGCTGCGAACGGCGACGAATCGACATTTCACGGTCTTCAGTAACACTCTCAGAAACAGACGCAATATTCTCTTCTGTACGCACTGTACGCATTCGTGTGGTTGGTTTAATGTCCAATAAAGTAAACTGAGTGCGAAACTTGGTCACAATCGCATTAATTGTTTGCTCACTTGGTCGATTATGTAGACCATAAATCGGACGTAAAGCGCGAAACACATTTCGAACCGAACACTGATTTTGGTAATAAAATTCAATGATTTGCAAGCGTTGCTCGTTAGTAAGTCTATTCATGATGAAATGTCAAAGCATACTGAGCATCTTTCTCTTTGACACCATGTCTGAAATCCCACGTGATCTGTCAAATACTAATGCATGAAAATCCTAACCTCAAAAAAATCACCCGTTATATGTACATCTCAGTCAAATTGGGTTTGTATGTGTTTATTGTATACATTAATCAGTAGTCCAAAAATAATCCCTCTAGGATAATTCTTAGGCCCCATATAGAGCTGCATCGCGATCTTCACTTAAATATATCAAACAAGTAAGAAAATTATAGTCGGTCTAGACCGACTATATGATACCCTATACCATGCATTTAGAGACCCTATCTCTCAGGCCGAACTAACTGGATATAGAAAATAAGCATAAACCAAATTTGAGTGAGATTTTTATTAATTTTTTCGGCTGCAGATATGAAAAAGTTCATATCGGATGCTATATCTATATGGGGACCAGGCCCAAAAATGGACCGATCCTGACCATATTTGATAAAGTCTCCTGTATTTTGCAAAAATATATACAAACAAAATTAGAGAAGAATCAATGCAATATTTTTGTTTTTTGATAGATTTAAGTGAAGATCGGGAAGCAGCTCTATATGGGGCCTATGACTAAGAGTTGTCCAATAGGCATGATTTTTGGACTACTGATTAATGGATGTAATAAACACATAGAAACCCAATTTGACTAAGATTTGTATGATAATTTGGATCTTATGGCAATATATGTTGATTTCATAGGGGTCATTTGTATGGGGGCTAGGTCTGAACATGGACCGATTCTCACCAATTTCAATAGCGTTCATCCCATAGCCGATAAAAGATGAAATACCAAATTTTGTCAAAATATATTCATATTTGCGACCTGCAGTTTGATTACAAACTTTACATGGACACACAGACGGACGGACGGACGGACAGACATCGTTAAATCGTCGTACAAATGTTTCAATAGAGTGTTTGGCAATGTTTCATCGCAACAAAGCCAACTTTTTGCATCGGTTCATGACTATGGATGAGACATGGTTCCACCACTTCATACCTGACATAAAAGAGCAGTCAAAATAGTGGACTGAAATGGAAGAAATGTGTCCAAAGAAGGCGAAGGCAGTTCCATCTTCAAAAAGGAAAACAATCAATGGCGAGTATTATGGTGACTTATTGCATCATTTAAGTTGTGAAATTAAGGAAAGATGGCGGCATTTGACGAAAAAGTAATTATTGTTTCATCAAAACAACGCATCAGTTCATACATCTACTATAGCGATGACAAAATTGCTTCAACACGCACCTTTGCTACATTTTATTATATTTATTTTCTTGACAAAAACGGCTTCGTGGTAAAAGATTTGCCAACAATGAGGAGGTGGAGTCTACGGCTGATGCTTATTTTAAGAACCTAGACAGTTCTTACTATCAACAGGGTATCGAAGAAATAATTTTTTTTTTTTTTAATTTGTTGTCTTTTCTTTATCAAGGTCAGGTTGTTCTGAGACCACCCTCGTATTTGCTTTCTTCTTTTGTACCACGCACTATTAGAAACGTGTTTTATTTTTTCTTGTTTATGGTTCATCCTTTATTACCAAATCTACTTTGTCCTAAAAATATGTTTCCGTAAATTTATGTCATAATAATGCTTTCATCTACCACAACTTTATTTCTTCCTGTCTTGAGTCAGTTTATACAGCCTTTATTCAAAACAATATGCCAGCTATGATACGCTTCTGTTGTTTATAGTAATACTTTATACTCCTCTTAAGTAGGATATGATTTGTATATGCTGATGTTTGATGTGTATATGCAAAAAATTTCGTACGTAATCTTTTGTTCCGGAACCCTCAAAGATGTTGAAATTGGTGTAAATATTTTTTAATTAATTTCTGTTTGTGTGTATTGCATTATTGATACAATTGTATCGAAAATTAGTAGAGAAAGGATAATTTTATATCTTTTTACATATATTCACCATTCCTCATATAGAAACCATCTAAATCAAATTTGGTTTCTGCTAATTTTCTATAATCATTATTGACTTCAAGCAGTAAGGTTGGAATTATGTTTGGACCCTGCACCATTTCCGAAATCTTTTTGTGAATATAGGGTACCCTTATAGTTGGCCAAAACCGACTAACTATAATATTCCTATGAGTTTAGAGTTTACTTTATTACCTTAACTTTTTCTTGTGGCAAAATTCTAGTTGGTTTCTATATAGCTTTATAAAGGGTGATTTTTTAGCTATTATCTTTTTGGCAACACTGGTTTAAACAGCTGACGCACGTTTCGTGTTTTGTTTCATTGTCAAACATCTTCAGTTTGGTCTATAATTTAACCATGAATCGTCTTACAAACGAACAACGCTTGCAAGTTTTTGAATTTTATTAACAAAATGCGTGCTCTGTTAAGAAAGTTCATCGCGCGCTTCTTCCATTTTATGGTCAGTTTAAATTTGCCTCAATGGGTACGTAAATAAGCAGAATTGTCGATTTTGGAGTGAATTTCAGCCAGAAGCATTGGAAGAGCTACCAATGCATCCAGAAAAAGTCACAGTTTGGTGCGGTTTATGGGCTGGTGGCATCATTGGACCGTACTTCTTCAAAGATGATGCGAATCGTAACGTAACTGTGAATGGTGAGCGCTACCTAGAGATGATATCCAACTTTTTTTGCCTAAAATGCAAGACTTGACTTGCATGACATGTGGATTCAACAAGACGGTGCCACATGCCACACAGCACGCGCAACAATGGACTTATTGAGAGGCGAGTGCGGTGAACATTTTATTTCACGTTCGGGACCGGTCAATTGGCCGCCTAGATCGTGCGATTTAACGCCTTTAGACTATTTTTTGTGGGGCTATGTTAAAGCTCATGTCTATACAGACAATCCCGCTTCAATTGACGCATTGGAAGACAACATTGAAGCATTTATTCGTGAGATACCGGCCGAAATGTTGGAAAGAGTATGCCAAAATTGGACTAAGCGGATGGACCATTTGAGGCGCAGTCACGGTCAACATTTGCATGAAATAATCTTCAAACATTAAATTATATGGACCGTACTATCGATTCAAATAAAGATTTCATGCATTTTTCTGATCTTTGTGTTTTTTTTTTTTTTTTTTTTTTTTTGGAAAACTTTCCTATAGCTCTTAAAAAATCAACCTTTAGAACAAAATACATTTTTAAAAACCCAAATTTCGTTACCCTTATGTGTTGCAGTAACTTAAGTGAGATGTTACTCTTTTATACATTCATGTGCATGCGAGTGTGTAGTATTAATGGAATTACGGACTTTTATTGAAAATTTTTAAATAAATGTAGTTTTGTACATTAAAGTATATAGTAAAAATAAAGTTAATATAAATTTTTAGGTATTTTCCAATGCTTCTGAGAATAATATAAGAATATTTATTTTCCTATACAACAGCAAGGAGTAGAAAATATAGAAGCTCTCTAAACTTTTTATGTGTTGACTTAAAGACATAAATTTGAAGAAAACAACTTACTTGTATGCCCAATACCACTATGTGGTGAAGGTATAATGGGTTTGTGCTGATGTTTGTAACTACCAAACCCAGATCCGCCTTCTGTTATACCGATCGACTTAGAATCACTTTCTGAGTCAATTTACTGATGTTTGTCAATGCGTCTATCTATCTATCTGTCCGCTCGTTTGTGTGTCCATGAAAATATTGTAATCAATCTATAGGTCACAAATATATCAAAAAACAAAAAAATATTGCAGAGGTTTTTAAGTTAGATACGGTTTTGGCGAAAAATAAATGACTTTACGAAATATTGTCATGATCCATCCATTTTCTGACCTAGCCCCCATATAAAAATAATGGAAGATATAAACTTTTTCATAAAAACGTCACTAAAATTTGAGAACCCTATTTTCTAAATCCAGTTATGGCCTCAGAAACGTTTGAACCAAGACCGTCTCTCGAAAAGCATGGTATAGGGTATTGTATAGTCGGTATAGACTGACAATTATATGCTTACTTCTTATACAATAGCTTTATTGTGTAAATTATGAGACTTATAATACATATTTGTTCTCATCACTGCCTCACTGATTCAATGAATCTGCAACACTACGTATGCGTCTATAATTGTTGATATACGCTGGGGCTAATATTGCATAATTGGTTTTTGAACTCGATAAAAATAAAATACTATCATATGCTACCAGGCGTCTTAGACGCATTATAATTATTTACTAGTTCACAATATTTTATGAATAATTTAGCCAGGATTTTTGTTTTGTTTGGACTATAGCTTTATATTTTATGGGTATTCTGTATTCCTCGTCTTCATATGTAACACCATCAGTAACCAAAAGCAGTACTAAATTTTTTTGGTAAGAAGTTAAATTCATATACCTTTGCTGTAACCACCCTACTGAGAATCCAATCAAAGAGTTATACTATTTAAGCTTTTTCCAATATAACAAACTAATATATAAAACAAGCAAAAATATTCATTTTTGAGAACATTGTTATTGAAGGTTTTACAAAAAATCCTTTCATTTGGAAGCCACCGTACTGAGAATCTAAGCAAAGACTTATACTATTTAAGCTTTTTCCAATATAACAAACTAAAATGTAAAACAACTTTGAAACAAATGTGTTTATATCTGTGGCTTGGAACTAAAAGGGCCAATGTCGAAATATTCATTTTTGAGAAAATTGCAATTGAAGATTTTAGAAAAAATTCTTTTAGTTACACCGAGAAAAATTCCAACTTTCGCTTATAAACTTTAGCTCAGACATATAATATGTTTGAATAGAAAAAGATAGTAAAATTAATTTTCTGAAAAATTCAGAAATTATAAAAAGATGACATTGGCCCTTGTTGCATAAAATTATGACCTTTTTTATGTGTTTTGTGGCATTGGCCATCATAACATGTAAAATAACGAACATAACAGCACTATTTTTCGGTTGTTTATTAGGTTGTTACAAAGCTTATTGTAATCAAAAGATAAAAAAAAAACTAAACTAAAACAAAGAAATAATATAATCTGCGTTTAAAAAACTTAAATCATTGTGGTAAATCAAGTTCCGGTTTCTCTTCCATAGCTTCATCTGCCAAGTAATCCACGATGTTGTCATTTCAATTTATCTTTTCAATGAAATGATTGTAGTATGAACGATTAGTACTGCTAATGTATGGCAAAAGTGCCCTTAAGTCATTTAGTTCCTCAGTACTTAAAAGAACTGGTTCATTGTTGAGTGGTAGAAGCTTGGGAACATTACCCTGTCTGGTATTCTTTTGATTTCTGGATATATCAAAAACTTGGCCTCAAACGAATGTTTATATAAAATACTACATCCATTTAATTTGCAGCCACTGAACTGGTTCGTTTGAAGTATTCTTTTTACGATGTATATAATGAGTATTTAAACATGCTTTAAAGTTTAAAAACTCGTCTTGTTCCAATTCTATTACTTTCATGGGAGGTTTCCTTGACATCAAACGTATTAATTTTGCTCAATCTCGAGGCAGCTCTATATCAGCAGTAGTATGTTTTTTGGTTTTTTCTATTGCTGCGTGAATGCCATCTGCTTCTATATGTGTATGTCCTGCCTCAAGAAATTTGTGGTTAACTGTTAATTGTGTGCCCGCAGCTTTCCATTCACTAACGGTTTGCAGTAACATTGTAGAAAAATAAATATTTGCATACTTCGTATTTTAAATTTATTATTTTCTATTCTTACAAATATAAAAATAAAAAAATTTTTTTGAAGACTAAATCAAACATGTAGAGTATATTGTAGTATGCAATCATCAAAATGATAATGATCGATAATTAAATATTTTATTTTTATATTTGTAAGAACGAACTTGTAAAAATCTTTAATACTATAAAAGTTGGAGGCTTATGTAGATCTAAATGTGCATGAACTGGTATGAGTAGATGAATCAAAAATAGGTGTTACCAAACAAGTTGGGGTAGCACCTTCAAACAAAGTAAATATGTCTCTCCATATAATAGGAATGCTATGATATTTAGCAAGAATTTTTGTTTTTTTTTCAAGTTTATTTATTTACAATAAATGTAATTATACTATAATAAACAACTATTAATAATAACATTTTTAATATACAATGTCCCTTAATCGGGCTGTCGTGTATTATTAATATAACAAAAATTTAGGTTTTACAATTAATATAATTTTCTTTATTTTAAATGAAAAATAGATAATTGATTCTTGCAACGAAAGATTTTTTAAAAACATTGCTTTTATAACACAGGAAATAGTCGAGGATTAAAATAGAAAGAAAAAAGCAGGGGATATCCCAAACTATGCAGGTAACCACCAAAATATCTTGGTATTTAATTTTTTATAAATTCTAAATCATTATTTGATATGCTGGTATCATATTTTATACTTATATATTCTGTATTGCAATTCACTGCTTTTATAATGACTCTTCTATGATTGTGGTAGAAGATTGGGATGCCATTTTTGTATTGAATAATTTGTTTGTTGTCGAGGTAAATAAAAGCCTCAGGTGGAACAAATCCCATTTTAAGGGAATCAATTATGTATCTTTCATTTATGTAGTAAGGTGCCATAATAAGATTATTTTCCGTGTACTCAATATTTTAAAATATTATTTCTAATTAATTTTATTGTAAAGTTGTCTATTCTAATAATATTTGCACTATTGTATAATATCTTATTAGAAATGTACTTAATATAATCACTTTGTGAAGATCTATATAACGACGTACATGCTCTCAAACCTTTCCTTTCAAAAACTCGGATCTTTTCCATGTATGATGGCGAAATGTTGAACCATATTGGGCAACCGTAGGTAATGGTAGGTCTGACCAAGGACTGATACATTATTATCTTTATTCTAGTTTTAATATATTTGAAATGAAATAATGGCCTATATAGAAAAAATGAAGTTTTTGCTTTTGTAAGTATTTCTTTAACATGATGGTTAAAGTAAAAAATTTATCTAAATAGATTCCTATGTATTTTACAACATTCTTGTTTTGAATATTTCAATTTGTTAATTTGATTTTATTCCAAACTGTTTCCAGTATTTTTTTATATTGTAATTGAATTTGTTAACTGGGATCTGAAGAGGATAGTTCCACACTTTTGTGCATTTATTTTCATATTCCAGTCAATTGTAGTATATTGTTCTACTATATTGAAAGTATTTTGAAGATTTTGGTTAATAAGCTCTATTTTGCTTTCAGCATGATAAATGACATAGGGGACTAACGGGAAAGTGAAGGGAATGCAAATACTTCAACTATTCGTTCACATAGCCAATCTTTTTCAATTGACGACCTATCCCACTGTCCACCCTGGACTTGGTGTCCCCTGTTGAAGCCAGCGAGGCTCTGTCGACCGATCCAAGGCGGTATAACCTTTTTTGTTGGCCTGGAGGCCCGCTGGCAGCCCCAACACCAGGATCGGATACGTTAGCCTAATCCGCTGGCAATATTTAGAAACCAAACGACCGAAACCGAAACCTCTATAAATAAATATTAATGAAAACAACACGATTTACCGCTGACGACTTTTGGCATGAAAACAAGGACATGAATTGGAACCTGGAATGTTAGAACGCTACTGGAAGCGTCGAGGTTGGCGCAGCTATGTAAAGAATTTAAAAACCACAACCTACTATTTCTTGGACTTTGCGAAATACGATGGCCTGATTCTGGCGATGCCAAGGCTCCTGAAGGATGCACTATCCTATACTCTGGTAAGCCCAACAATTTGCGAAGATCAAGTGGTGTGCGATTCCTATTAGGCAAACAAGCAAGAGATGCCCTAATAATCTGGAGACCCTATAGAGTGGTATCTATCAGACTTCGTACTCGTGCGCGGAATCTTACATGCATCCAATGCTATACCCCAACAGAATCAGCCGACCACGGCATGAAAGATAAATTCTATAAAATCCTAGATAAGGCGATAACAACAACTAATCGTGGCGACATTTCATTGGTTATGGGAGATTTCAATGCTCAAATTGGTCCAGATAACGCCAATCTTGTGGGAATAATGGGTACTCATGCAATGGGTCGAAAATCCAATAATAGCGAAATTTTCTTGGAAATGTGTGCCTCAAATAATCTTGGGGTTGGAGGTTCGTTGTTCCCTCACAAACGAATACACAAAGTAACTTGGGTATCCCCTGATCTCGTTACTGAGAATCAGATAGACCACATTAGAATTTCCAGAAAATAGCGTGGTTCTCTGTTGGATGTGCGCAACCGCAAGGGAGCCGATCTGGCAAGCGATCATCATTTTCTCGTGGCAACCATGCGTATCAAGCTTGCTGCCATTAATGAAAACAAATCCCAAATTCAACGACGGATCGACGTACGCACTAAAACCACTGAAAAATGATAATGGTGACCTTATTACGTCTGCGAACGAGAAAATGGTTCTGTGGGAAGAATTTTACTCTAAAATGTTTGCGACGCGAACTGTCAGTGCCCTACTAATGTGCAATTGCATAACGCACCATGTAAACACCAACATTGCAACTTCATGCCCTGTTATACCTGAGGTTGTTAGTGCAATAAGTTCAAGGCAAGGCCCCAGGCTTAGATGGCATTTCACCTGAACTACTAAAGGCCGATCCACATATTAGGTATTTAGGTAGCATTATAACAAAATCTGGTGGTTCTAAAGATGATATTGAAAATCGTGCTTTAAAAGCAAGACAAACCTTCGGTCGTTGAAATCTGTTGGAGCTCGCGTATCCTCTCTCACCGAGTGAAACTTAAGATATTCGAGACAAACGTGGAATCAATCCTACTCTATGGCTGTGATACATGGAACGCTGCACCCCGAGATATCCAGAAAATGCAAGTGTTTGCTAACCAGTTCCTCCGCAGAATAATGCATATCTTCTGGCCAAACGTAATAACAAACCACAGTTTATGGACCGAATCAAAACAATTGCCTGTTGCAACAGACATAGAGAGGCGCAAATGGAACTGGATCGGCCATATCTTATGAAGGCAATCAAATGATATGACCAGGAATACCATCGACTGGAATCCGCAAGGCAACCGCAGAAGAGATAGACCTGGGGGGTTATTCTGTAATTTGATTCGAAACGAAAATATTTTCGAAAGGAAATTAGTACGAAAGCGTACTACTAAGTACAATTTGTACGAAATCGACTCGAATTACGTAATAACCCCCTGCACATATATGGAAGCGACAAATAGAGATCGAAGCTGCAGCCATGAACAAAAGTTGGGGAGAAATAAAATACCTCGCCCAAGATAAATTACATTGGAACGTGTTTGTTGAGGCTCTATGCTCCTTATAGGAATGATGTTCTCGTCCTATATGATAAATGACAATATCGTCAGCAAATGATATAATGTTGTCGACTTGCTTTAGCAGTTCTACAAATAAAAAAGAATAGGCGCATTTACAGTTCCTTGTTGTAATCCGTTGACTATCTTAAACGTTTTACTACTTTTTACGTCTGGATGATGAATTATAAATTTTTTTTGGCATATCATATTATATATCGAAATAATCTTATGTAATGAGAATTGATAAGGCAAGCTCCTGTACATATTTTTTATTCCAGTTCCAATTGATGTTTGATGTTTGAAACCAATCTGTTTTTCACTTATTAAATTTTTATCTATACACAATTTGTTTATGATATTGTTGATACATATTTCGAAATTTTTCCTTATATAGGGTAATAAGCTTATGCGGTGCATGTTTTTGATATTACTAGAATCATTATTTTTTTTTTTTTTTGTAACATTACCACTTTTGCTGTTTTCTATTTATTTGGGAAATAAGAATTATTAAGCATATTATTAAATAGCTTAGAGTAGTCGAGAATCATTGACTGTTGAATTTTCTTTAGCACTATATTTGGGACATTATCAATCCCAGAAGATAGTTTATTTCTCAAATTCAAGAATATGTATAAAATATTTGACTTTGTTATAAAAAAGTTATTGGATTGGGTTTCATCTATATCGTCAGACAACATGGTACTGCTAAAATTAGTTACGGTGCACAGTGAGAAGGCGGCCAAAAATCATTTTTTTTTTTTTTTTGTTACCGATTTTAAAGTTATGTTATTCATTTGAAAGTAAATACTAGTAAACCTCGGGAGCCAAAAAATTGCGACTCTACCTCAACTACATCACAGCGAACAGGGTCTTCGAAGTATTTTGCTAAAATTAGAAATGTCTTTGTAAATTTTTATTTTTGAATGACTGTAACTTTTTTGGTTTAAAAGATTTTGAAGTGAAATAAATTTTGTATAATTTTATGGCTTCCATACTATTAATGTTAAAAATTTAAAATCACTGTGTCATTCCGAAATTAAAAAAAGGTCCAAATTTTCCGAAAATCTCCTACTTAATAGAGCATAACTCCCGCAGGCAAAAGCAGTCAGATAAAATCTTGCACTCTTCTCGAACCCTCGAACCCTCCCCTATACTCTTATACCCCATTATACACCCGCCAGTTTCCGCCCGTGTGCATCAGAACAATTTTTCTGACCCAACGTAGATATTTTCTGCAAAATTTATGAATACAAAAGTTGCCCACTATGTGGTTAGGATATATTAAGTTTGAGGTGATGTTTGTAACTGCCAAAAATATTGGACTTTATCCATCTTTTATTATACGGATCGACTCAAAAACACTTTCTGAGTCGATTAAACGATGTCCGCCCGTCCGTCTGAGTGTTATGAATACAAAAGTTGGTCGTACCGGTGCAACGCGGTGTATTTTTTTGCGTGTTGGTAGAGTTGTCAGGAGTTGTTATATACTTATAAAAAACGTACAAACGTTACCAAGACTGGTTTATAAAGGAACTTATTTTTGAGAGTGCATCTACAACTGCCAACGAAAGTGGAAAAAGGGTCGACTAGCAAAACCAATTGACGGATGTAGTGAAAGATCTCGAAGACGCAAGCTGGAGAATATCAATGAAGAAATTTCTCAAAGAATTATTAAGGATCCATTTTTGCACCAAATTCAACCAACCCAAAATAAAAAAAAATAAAATTGAAATAATTGAAAAAATAGTAGAAGCGAGCCCAAGGCGCACAAAGAGGATTTTGAAAAGCATTCCTACACCAATTGAAGATAAAAAATTTACGCCGGAAGAAGCGTTTGCCTTATTTTTGGATTTGAAATTGACCAAAAATCAATATAAGGAATTGCGGAAGCGAACCAATGAAAAGAATTGTGGGATTTTTCCAGAGTATCGAGATTTAGTTTCTGCCAAAAAAGAATGCTTACCTTCACAATCTGCTATTAGTGTCACTTCAACATCAGCAGAAATAAAATTGCAAGATCTCCTTGAACATACTGCAGAACGATTGCTAAATACGCTTGATACTGATCATTTAAAAAAAATTGGTAATGGCAGCATTACTTTAATTTCTAAATGGGGATGTGATGGATCCTCTGGTCAGAAACAATAAAAGCGATTTAATGCCGAAAATTCATCAGATGCTAATTTATTTATAGTATCTTTCGTTCCATTGCGCTTAACAAAAAGGTAGAGCGTCTTAGAGCCGTCAACTAATAGAGCAACATAAATTGATACATGGAAAAATGAAATTCCTTCTTCAACAAAGTATTGCAGACCAATAAAATTTGCATTCAAAAAGGAAACCAAAGATGTTCAAAAAATAAAAGAAGTTCAAAAAATAAAAGATCAAATTAAGGAACTTCAACCAGTAATATTTAAATATGATTACCAAGACATTGAAGTACATTTTAAAATGTGTCTCACAATGATTGATGGAAAAGTTGCACAAGCTTTAACTGGAACAAAGTCAACGTCAAGCTGCATTATATGCCAAAAGACATCAAGTCAATTAAGCCAACCCCCACAAGAAGACGATAGTTTTAAGGAAGCCTACGAATTTGGAATGTCCCTTCTTCATGCTAGAATACATTTCATGGAGCATATTCTTAAAGTGGGTTATGATTTGGAATTTGGTCCGTTAGGCGAAACAGTGAGAAAAAACAAAGAAAATGAAGAAAAAATAAAGCAAAAAAAAAACAAATTCAACAAAAATATCTACAGATAGGCCTCGTAATCGACCAACCAAAACAAGGGGAAGGAAACACAAATGATGGAAATACTGCAAGGAGATTTTTTCCGATCCGAAAACTGCAGCATCTATCTTAGGTGTAGATCCTGAATTAATAAGACGATTCAAAATCATATTACAATTTCTAGCATGCATCAGAAAGATAAATGAAAAAAAATTTGGAGAGTACGCCAATAAAACAGCTATACTTTATAATGAAAAATACTCTTGGAGATATATGCCATCCACAGTTCATAAAATTTTGTACCATGGGGAACAAATAATTCAAAACAATATACTACCAATAGGAGATCTATCTGAAGAAGCGCAAAAAAAGGAACAAAGACTACAGATTCTTTCGCGAGCACAACACAAGGAAAATGTCCAGATGTTGTACTAATGAAGACCTTATCACTATTTTGTTGTGCACTTCAGATCCATATATGACCAACATTCGTCGAAAATGGAAAACTACCTCTATTGAATTAGACGAAGAAGCTAAACAACTTCTAGAAGATGAAAATCAAGGCTATTTAGAAGAAATTTTTACTAAAATTGGTTGATTTAAAGTACTTTTTCATTACACTAACAATAAGTTACACTTTTTTTTGTATAGTTAAAAAATTTTCCTGTTTTAAAAATTTATATATTTTGTAAATTTACAATAAAAATTGTTATATTTCATAAATTTACCATAAAAATTGATATAGAAATATTTAAAAAGACAATAAAAAAAAAATTTAACTAAAGCAAAAACATACGAGTTTTTCATTGAAACTTCTCTATCTTGAACCAATATAAGGTAACTTTTACGTTCGCTGCTTAATAAATTAAAAAAACAACCTTTGGCCCTTGTGCACATAAGGACTAAAAAGTTTACGGGGGCCAAAGTTTGCCATTTTCTGAAAAATTAACTTAAAAAATTTTTAAAAAGTATTAGTTGTAAAATTAATTGAAAAAATAAGACATTATATTAAAAAAAAAAAACCTTTTTTTACCTTTTAACACTTTACTTTTGTACTAAAATTGAACTACAAATGAAAATGTATTTTAAACCCTCCGTAACTTTTCGGTCGAGTGTTACGTTTTATAGCAAAACTTAAAGGCTAAAGTCTCACCTACCAAACAAAAAAAACGCATATCAAAATTCCAATCCAATCAACAGTTATAAGTTTTTGACCGCCTTCTCGTCAAATGGTCCACTGTGCGGTGATTCGTTTACCTTCGAATAAAGTTTTTGTTTCAATAAACATATTGAAGGACTGAATTACTTTAGTATGTATAATGTTTTCCTGATAAATTTCTTTGTGAGAATGAATTGATTGTAAATAGCTACCTCTGGTATCTAATATCTGTTCCTGTTCTTGTTCAATAAAGTTATTTAAATTATCTGTTTCCAAGTTTTGTGTATCAATTCCAGCATTAATCATCAAATATTCAGAATTATTGGGGATTTTAATATGTTGAAGATTCAATGGTTTAAATTTTTTAAAATTCTTTTTTATTTGTCCAAATATAATTATTTAATCTCTTGGATCCATACTTGTGTACGTCTATTAATTACAATTCCGAAGTTTTCATTTATAAACTTTTTCACCAGTTTTAATTTCGTCCTTAATAAATTAATACTGACCTCTGATAATATATATTCTAATCTATTATGTCTTTTAATTACACAGGGCAACACTAATTCTGCGGCAAAGGAATTGTTACTAAATTTTGCTACATATGCTGATGAAGACCTAAGTCTATAATTCACTTTTTGTGAATTGACTCTGGTTTTCGCGATAAAGCGCTATTTAAAAAGTGAAGGAGTCTTCACCATATATTTTAGCATAACTAAAGAACGGTTTGTCCAATTTGGTTAAAAAAAAAATGCAAAAATCCATAGCTAAATAACCTCCAAGTTATATCTACACTATTTTTTAATTAGGACAATAGTTTCGGAAATATTCATAAAGTTTTTCCGAATGAATAATTTTTTTTATGTAAAATTTAAATATTTTTGTTGTTTTAAAATTCATAAAAAATCAAAAACATCAAAATTGCTGTTTTTAATCTACGGTTAAAAAAATAGATATGTTGCAAATAAAACAAGCCATATTTAATTAAATTCGATTAACAAGTTTTGATTTAATTTACAATTTAGTGATGGTATCTCATTTTGATAAAAATTTCTATAATAAATTTTGTTCAATATTATTAACTATTTCTGCAGTAATGTTTGTTCTTGATGGAAATCCCAGAGTTATGCTAAAATTGTGGTGAAGCATCCTTCATTTCTTAAATAGCGGTTTATCGCGAGAACCAGAGTCAATCAAAAAAAAGTAAATGCATACTGTGTATGTCTAATACAAGTGTTTGCAAAAACCATTAACAAAATAAATGCCGCAGATTTTGTTGTTTTTTATGTTCCGCAGTGTTATCGTTAATATTTTACTTTTTTCTGAATAAAGCATTTTAATTCTGGAATTTGTAATCAGCATGTATTCTGTTAATATGAACATCTATTTCAGCATTTAAAAGATTACGTTTATTTGGTATCTGTGTATCGTTCTTTAAGTTTTGTACAATTTTGTTTTGAAATTTCGACCAGTTAATTTTTTTATAGTTATCTCTGTAAATAAGTTTTTCTTCAAAAAATGTGAAAAATTTGTGTTCATTATTCAAATAAGCGACAATATGTGTCGCATTATAGTCACTATTGTAGTCTAGGACTTCCAAACAATTTAAGGAGTTGTTTTGGGTACGAATATATAACCTGCAGTCCGCTATACATATATCCAAGTACGACCCGGTACGAGGGAATGATGGTAAACTTGAAGCATACATCTTACATCAAAATTGTAATTCATTTTCATATAACCATTCTTTCAAATGATTTCCTTTTGGGTTATTAGTTGGGTTACCCCAGTCTATATACTTGCAATTAAGGTCTCCCGCTAGAATATAATAGTTGTTATCATTTTGTAAATTCATACATTCAAAAAGCTTATATAGCTCTGACTTAAAATGGTTATTATTATTTCCTGATGGGTAATGGGCAGATATTAAATACAAAGTTTTATTTCCTGTCATGAGAACTCTAATTACACAAGTTTCTAAATTTTTAAGAGAATTTATGTCTTTATTTGTGTAACTATTATACTTTAAGTTATTTTTTAGTAGTATTGATGTGCCTACACCTTGGATGGCGTTTTTTCTATCTTTTGATTTTATGTTTAGCGTTAAGTTTTGTCCCGCTTAGGAGTACAATGTCAGGATTATTTTTCATAAGAAATTGTTTAAGTTCATACCTTCTACCTATCTGTAATAAGGAATTTACATTTATTTGTATTATTTTAAGTTTTGATGAAATTGTTTTTGTTTGATTGATTGATGCCATTACTCTAACATCGAAAAAATTGTGTCTATTCTAGGCGCCTGTTAATTGTTTTTGTGAGGTTATAATTTGATTATTAAGATTTAACATCATGTTTTTCATTTCCTGCATAAATGATATATTTGTTGTATTAGCTATATTGTAGTGTGTTTGACTAGTCATAACTAACATGCCTTCTGCATGTATCTAAACACTCACATTCCGTTGAGTTATATGTCCACACTCATTATAGCTGGCTGGCCTGTAAACTGCTGAGCCAGCTAAATCCCACGGTTAATGTGTGAATGTGTGCGTGTATGTCATTTTATTTTAGAGTAGTTTAAGTTGTAATAAATAAATAAAGAACAGACTGTTAATAATAGCTCTGACGAGCAGTCGCACAAGCGGCGGCTCAAAACTAAATAAAAAGTGTTTTTAATTGAAGAATATAAAAACATATATAAAAACATATTATAATATTATAATTATTTAAATCTGTATTTAAAGAGTTATTTCCTCTAACTATATTTGCAAAAGAAGTTTCTGCATTAATATATTGATTAGTATTATATCCTTTGTTTTCTAATAAATCTTTTTTCTTAATACTAAGTTTTTGTTTCAGTTGTTTGTATTTCTCGCATCCCCTGTAAGATGCAAGATGGCCATATTTGTTACATAAAACACAGAATAACTTCTGTTTTTCCCTCAGGTTAAACTATATTAACAGTACATTTACCTCTTTCGTCTTCCATATTAAATTTTACACATCTTGTGGGAAGGTAGCAGTTGTTGGCAACACTATGAAATAAGCCTTGGCAATTACGACATTAAGGTATTTCAGGTCTTCTCACATGTTCCCATTTAACGCAACAGTATAAAATAACTTTAATGCTCATTAATTTGTTGATGTTGCTTTCAGGAAATACTTGTACAATATTGGTAGTTTGTGCGTTTTTGCGATAGATGACTTTGTTGAGAAAGGACTAATTTTTATAAATTTTAAATCATCGTCTTCAACTCATTTAAAATATCTTCTATATCTACGCTAGTATCGAGACCTTCAAGTAAATAAGTTTTGGTTTTTATAACTTTCGGTGTAAAGGTAAAAAATTTCGTTTTAGTTTTTTCGAAAGCTTTAACTTTTAAAAAATCCTTAAGAGTATTCAGAAATAGAGATTTTTTATTTGTGAATTCTTTTATTTTGAAATCATTTATTTTTAATCCATTTTTTCTTGAATTTATGTGTGAATTCATAATTTGCACTTGTGAATAGTCCTGGAAAAATTAGCGGGTTCAGGCAATGGGCGTGTCACCGCCCAAACAAAGTATATATGTTATATGAGGAATTACGTTAGTAAGAACCTTTAAATTTTATAAGTGTCCAGTAATTATTTATGTAGGGAGTCAAACCAATAATGGGCGGGGTGAATAGTGTTTTTAATTTAATATCGTTATGCCATAAATTACAAGACACAAATTAGTAATATTCTCTGTGTATGAATTCACATATGAACTGGAGATACCAAACGCGAAATCTAAAAATTCCAGAACTGGTATTTTTCATTTGGGATCATCTACGTGGTCAGGTTATAACAATGTATAAGACTACCAGAAATATTCACCTAAATCCATTTTTTATTAATGGATGTTATAATGCTGCATGCGTTATATAATGAATTTCATTAGTGGTTTTCTACTCTAGTAAAAGAAAAATAATGGCATTTTACAAATAGTAACGAATTCTTTCCACAGAAGACACGATCATTGTTTTTTATAACAAGGAATTATAATAGAAACAGGCCAACAAGAAAAGCAGTTAACTTTAAATTTAATTGGTATTCGAAATTTCAATTTCAGTACAGACAACAGTGTTAAAGTGGTAGCCGTACCCAATATTGGTTGTAATATTGGGTTTAAGATGCAGGTGGAGGGTATCAAAAACTCGGCCCAGCCTTATTTAAGATTCGGCATAGCCGAATTTAACATCTTACTTGTGCTGTTTAAATGAATATAAAAAGAAACACAAAAATTTATGGTTAACTTTGCCTGAGTACCATCCCGATAAAAAAAAATCTATTCGTTTTTTGTACATGAAAATTTAACTAACGGGAACCACAAAATACTTAGAAAAGCAGCTACTCTGAAGAAACAAACACTACTGAAATCGGGTACTTGTATATGTTAAGCGTTTGAGTACTGATAAACCGTTTCGTATTGAAAACCTTGATGCACTAAATAATTTTTCGTTCAAATGATGAACATAATTAAAATTTGTATTTACATTTTTATTTACATTCTTATTAATTTACTAGCTGTTTTTACCCGGTCTTGCCCGGGATGAAAAGGCCTTTGACTTGAAAAATGGTTCACTATGCTTACCAGGCGCTGAGTACTTAGTCCCCAATTAACAAATTCCCCAATAAAATGAACTTTCTCCCCAAAAATTTGTATGGGCAGTAAATTCATTTTTTATTTCAATTAAAAAGTTTTTGGTTTTTTAATTTAGAAGTTTTTTATAAGATGCTTCAGCAAAAATGCTTCAAAAATAAGGTGCGAAACCGCTTTAAGTTTTTTTTTTCAGTTTATTTATAAACATCAAATACAACGGAATGGGCCGCAAATTAAAGAAATCAAAACTTTTGAAAATTGAATTTATTCATTCAATAAGTGATCATCATTGAGCAGAGACGTCAAATTCAAGTTTCAGAAATGAAAGACAAATGCGACGTTTAATATTGTGTCGCAAGGTTTCTTTAAGCAACTGCTTATAGTTAGTATATGTGTGTCCTATTTTGATCAACAGATAATTATTTCACATGCGTAGATAAAATTTATCACATTTCACTAAGCTGTGTTCCGCGAGCGAGTCGCGTCCGCTTCCGCGCGTTTGGCAGCCAGACCCGTGCTGCCGCGCAGTTGTTGTCACCTTATTTTAATCGCCAAAATATATTTTTCAGATCATTGCGATATTTTTGGTAAGCTGTGTTCCGTGAGCGCGTCGCGTCCGCATCCGTCGCGTCCGCGTCCGCGTCCGCGCGCCGCTTCCTCGCAGCTACTACCCGTGCTGCCGCTTAGCTCTCGTTAACTTATTTTAATTCCTAAAACATATTTTATTTAGATCATTGCGATATTTTAGCTGAGCTGTGTTCCGAGAGCGCGTCGCTTCCGCACCCGTCGCGTCCGAGTCCGCGGTCGCACGCCGCGCGCCGCTTCCGCGCGTTTGGCAACCACACCTGTGCTGCCGCGCAGCTGTTGCCAACTTATTTTGAAAAGAATACTCATTTTAAATGCATTTATTGTTGGACATATATTGAGAGCAGTATGCAAATGTTTACTAAAATAAATATTTAACAAAATTCATTAAATAAAAATATGTAAAAATTTAAGAATAAATTTGGAGAGTAAGTTTATTTTGTATTTCGATTAAAAATAAATGGGGAATTTGTTCATTTCTTTTGGGTATCTTTTTTTAAGTTTGGGGAATTTGTTCACCATGTAGTTATTTCCATGTAACCCAAATTTCAGAGAAATCCATTGAAAAGTACAAATTTGTATAGGGAAGAAATATACCACACAACAAGATATGAATTTTATAAGAAAATTGGGCGTAAAGGTCGGTAAAAATCATATAGCGACCTTCCCTGGAATATGTACTAAATTTCGAAGAAAGCCATTGAAAAATAAAAGTTTTTATAGCAATCAAATAAAGAAACAAATAAAAGGAAAAAATAAGTTTTATATACATAGAAGTTGGCGCAAAGTAGGCGTGGCCTGTAAGAAGCATATGGTGACCTTCCCTGTAGTATAGAGATCGTGTGACCAAATTTTAGACATCCCTTGAAAAATAAAAATTTCTATAGTGAACAAATATACAAAAAACAGAAAATTAATTTTGTATAAAAAGCGGGCGTAGAAGTAGGCGTGACCGGCAAGAATCATATGGCGACCTCTCTGGAGTACAGAGATCGTGTGTAGCAAATTTCAGAGAAATCCGTTAAAAAAAATTGTGTAGCGAACAAATGTACCAAAAAACAGAATATGAATTGTATACAAAAAGTGGGTGTAATAGTAGGCGTGACCGGTACGAAGAATATGTCGACTTTCCCTGGGGGAGAGAGATCGTGTGTACCATATATCAGAGAATTCCGTTGAAAAACAAAAATTTGTATAGCAAACAAATATACCAAAAAACAGAAAACGAATTGTAAACAAAAAGTGGGCGTAAAAGTAGGTGTGGCCGCAAGAATCACCCGGTGACCTGGCCTGAGGTACAAAGATCGTGTGTACCAAATTACAGAGAAATGCGTTGAAAAATAAAAATTTGTATACCGAACAAATATACCAAAAAGCAGAAAATTAATTGTATATAAAAAGTGGGCGTAAAAGTAGGCGTGGTCGATAAAAAAGTATATGGCGACCTTAGCTGGAGTACAGGGATCGTGTGTACCGAATTTCAGAGAAATCTGTTAACAAATAAAAATTTGTATAGTGAACAAATATGAATAAAACAGAAAATGAATTTTGCATAAAAAGTGGGCGTAAAAGTAGGCGTGGCCGGCAAAAAGTATATGGCGACCTTTCCTGGTGTATAGAGATCGTGTGTACAAAATTTCAGGAAAATCCGTTGAAAAATAAAAATTTGTATAGCGGTCAAACAAACAAACAAACAAACAAACAAACAGAAAATGAATTTTATATATATAGATTAAACATAAATGAAAAGCATATTTACCTTTTTGAGGCTTTTGTTTATAAAACGATAAGCCCAAAATTAATACACTTGATATGTATTATTATTTACTAAAGACCTGCAATTGTTGAACTATACAACATGCGACATGTGTCACATCATGCAAATGTTAATTCATGCTATGCCGCTCATACATGTTTGACAATGGCATATATAGACACTATCGAATAAATTCAAATCAAATCTATGCATAGTTTTTACAGTGATTTTACACAAATGAACATGGAAAATTAACATGTCAACACATGCTACACATGTGACATTTCTTTACTGTCCGTCTGTGTGTTCATGTAAATTCTATAATCAAACTACAGGTCGCAAATATGAATATATTTTAGTGAAATTTGGTATATAAGCTTTTCTCGGCCATAGGATGAACGCTATTGAAACTGGTGAAATTCGGTCTATGTTCAGACCTAGTCCCCGTACAAATGAGCCCTATGAAATCGACATAAATTGCCATAAGATCCAAATTATCATATTGATCTCAGTCAAACTGGGTTTGTGTGTGTTTATTACATCCATTTATCAGTTTTCTAAAACTGATATAAAGCTGCTTCCCGATTTTCACTTAAATATATCAATATATAAAAATGTTGCACAGTTTTTTTTCTCAAATTTGGTTTGTATATATTTTTTCAAAATATTTGTGACTATGAATTCAAATGATGAATAAAGCAGAAAAATAACCGTAAACATATTATTGGAAAAAAAATAAAAACTGAAAAATATTTTTTTCAATTATCCTTAGTTGGATTTAAAAATGTTTTGTTTGTTTTATATTGATTATAAAAATAAAGTATACTTTCGAAATAAAAGTTTTTTTCAATTTGAACATTTTTAATCAATTATTTATATGATTTAGGAACTTTATTTAAAAAATAATAATGAATAATCAATATTTTGATACGAGGCTGTGAAAAACATGCTGCAGAAAAAACATTAAAAGACATGGTATTGACAACAACAACGTACAACAGCTTAGCTAAGTTGCAATAACATGCTAAGACAGTATGTTTGAGTTGGCATGACATGGCATAACACCTTGTTTGAGTTGACATGACATAGCAATGCATGAAATTTTTGAGAACGACATTTTTGCAGAAAATGTTGAATTGTGCAATAGTTTATTATTTACTGCAGTATAATCCAGCTATAATCTATATATATAAAATTCATTTTCTGTTTGTTTGTTTGTTTGTTTGTTTGTTTGTTTGTTTGACCGCTATACAAATTTTAATTTTTCAACGGATTTTCCTGAAATTTTGTACACACGATCTCTATACCCCAGGAAAGGTCGCCATATACTTTTTACCGGCCACGCCTACTTTTACGCCCACTTTTTATGTAAAATTCATTTTCTGTTTTATTCATATTTGTTCCCTATACAAATTTTTATTTGTTAACAGATTTCTCTGAAATTCGGTACACACAATCCCTGTACTCCAGCTAAGGTCACCATATACTTTTTATCGACCACGCCTACTTTTACGCCCACTTTTTATATACAATTCATTTTCTGCTTTTTGGTATATTTGTTCGCTATACAAATTATTATTTTTCAACGGATTTCTCTGAATTTTGCTACACACGATCTCCATACTCCAGGAATTGTCGCCATATGATTCTTACCGGCCGCGCCTACTTCTGCGCCCACTTTTTGTACACAATTCATTTTGTTTTTTGGTATATTTGTTCGCTATACAAATTTTTATTTTTCAACCGATTTCTCTGAAATTTTCCACACACGATCTCTGTACTCCAGAGAAATAGCCATATGATTCTTGCCGGCCACGCCTACTTCTACGCCCACTTTTTATACAAAATTAATTTTCTGTTTTTTGGTATATTTGTTCACTATAGAAATTTTTATTTTTCGGGGGATGTCTAAAATTTGGTCACACGATCTCTATACTACAGGGAAGGTCACCATACGCTTCTTACAGGCCACGCCTACTTTCCGCCAACTTCTATGTATATAAAGCTTATTTTTTTCCTTTTATTTGTTTCTTTATTTGGTTGCTATACAAACTTTTATTTTTCAATGGCTTTCTCCGAAATATAGTACATATTCCAGGGAAGGCCGCCATATGAATTTTACCGACCACGCTTACTTTTACGCCCAATTTTCATATAAAATTCAAATTTTTTTGTGTGGTATATTTCTTCCCTATACAAATTTGTACTTTTCAACGGATTTCTCTGAAATTTGGTTTACACGGAAATAACTACACGGTGAACAAATTCCCCAAACTTAAAAAAAGGCACCCAAAAGAAATGAACAAATTCCCCATTTTTTTTTAATCGAAAGAAAAAATGAACTTATCCCCAAATTCATTCTTAAATTTTTACATATTTTTATTTAATGAATTTTGTTAAATATTTATTTTAGTAAACGTTTGCATACTGCTCTCAATATATGTCCTAAAATAAATGCATTTAAAATGAGTATTCTTTTCAATAGCATCATTTCGTTGCGCGGAAGCTATGTGCACGGGGAATACAGCTTAGGTAGAATATCGGAATGATCTGAAAAATATATTTTGACAATTAAAATAAGTTGGCAACAGCTGCGCGGCAGCACAGGTGTGGTTGCCAAACGCGCGGAAGCGGCGCGCGGTGCGCGACCGCGGACGCAATGCTCTAAAAAATATGTTTTAGGAATTAAAATAAGTTAACGGGAACTAAGCGGCAGCACGGGTAGTAACTGCGAGGAAGCGGCGCGAGGCGCGCGGACGCGACGCGGCGCGCGACCGCGGACTCGGACGCGACGCGCTCTCGGAACGCAGCTCAGCTAAAATATCGCAATGCTTTAAAAAATATGTTTTAGGACTTAAAATAAGTTAACGAGAACTAAGCGGCAGCACGGGTAGTAGCTGCGAGGAAGCGGCGCGAGGCGCGCGGACGCGGACGCGACGCGCTCGCGGAACAGAGCTCAGCTAAAATATTGCAATGATCTGAATAATATATTTTGGCGATTAAAATAACGCGCGGAAGCGGACGCGACTCGCTCGCGGAACACAGCTTAGTGAAATGTCGTATGATAAATTTTATCTACGTATGTGAAATAATTACCTGTTGATCAAAAGAGGCCACACATATACTATAAGCAGTTGCTTAAAAAGAAACCTTGCGACACAATATTAAACGTCGCATTAGTCTTTCATTTCTGAAACTTGAATTTGATGTCTCTGCTCAATGATGATCACTTATTGAATGAAGTAATTCAATTTTTAAAAGTTCCGATTCCTTTAATTTGCGAACCATTCCGTTATATTTGATGTTTATAAATAAACTGAAAAAAAAACTTAAAGCGGTTTCGCCGCTTATTTTTGAAGCATTTTTGCTGCAGCATCTTATAAAAAACTTCTAAATTAAAAAATCAAAAATTTTTAATTGAAATAAAAAATTTATTTACTGCCCATACAAATTTTTGCCCATACAAATAGTGTGAAATTTTTTAATTGGGGACTAAGTACTCAGCGCCTGGTAATCATAGTGAACCATTTTTCAAGTCAAAGGCCTTTTTGTTCCGGGCAAGACCGGGAAAATACAGCTAGTACTATTATATAATTAAACTAGCTGTTTTTACCCGGTCTTGCCCGGGATACCAAGCGCTGAGTACTTAAAAATTTGTATGGACAGTACATTAATTTTTTATTTCAATTCAAAATTTTTTGATTTTTTAATTTAGAAGTTTTTTAAGATGCTGAAGCAAAAATGCTTCAAAAATAAGTTGCGAAACCGCTTTAAGTATTTTTTAAGTTAATTTATAAACATCAAATATAACGGAATCGTTTGCAAATTAAAGGAATCAGAACTTTTAAAAATTGAATTACTTCATTCAATAAGTGATCATCATTGAGCAGAGACATCAAATTCAAGTTTCAGAAATGAAAGACTAATGCGACGTTTAATATTGTGTCGCAAGGCTTCTTTAAGCAACTGCTTATAGTATATGTGTGTCCTATTTTGATCAACAGGTAATTATTTCACATACGTAGATAAAATTTATCATACGACATTTCACTTAGCTGTGTTCCGCGAGCGCCGATTCCGCGCGTTTGGCAGCCAGACCCGTGCTGCCGCGCAGTTGTTGTCAACTTATTTTAATCGCCAAAATATATTTTTCAGATCATTGCGATATTTTTGCTGAGCTGTGTTCCGCGAGCGCGTCGCGTCCGCGTCCGCGCGCCTCGCGCCGCTTCCTCGCAGCTACTACCCGTTCTGCCGCTTAGTTCTCGTTAACTTATTTTAATTCCTAAAACTTATTTTTTGGAGCATTACGATATTTTAGCTGGGCTGTGTTCCGAGAGTGCGTCGCGTCCGCATCCGTCGCATCCGAGTCCGCGGTAGCGCACTGCGCGCCGCTTCCTCGCAACTACTACCCGTGCTGCCGCTTAGTTTTCGTTAACTTATTTTAATTCCTAAAACATATTTTTTAGAGCATTGCGATATTTTTGCTTAGCTGTGTTCCGAGAGCGCGTCACGTCCGCATCCGTCGCGTCCGAGTTCGAGTCCGCGGTCGCGCGCCGCGCGCCGCTTCCGCGCATTTGGCAACCACACCTGTGCTACCGCACAGCTGTTGCCAACTTATTTTAATTGTCAAAATATATTTTTCAGATCATTCCGATATTCCAGCTAAGCTATATTCTCCGTGCTATTGAAAAGAAAACTCATTTTAAATGCATTTATTGTAGAACATATATTGAGAGCAGTATGCAAATGTTTGCTAAAATAAATATTTAACAAAATTCATTAAATAAAAATATGTAAAAATTTAAGAATGAATTTGGGGATAAGTTAATTTTTTCTTTCGATTAAAAAAAAAAATGGGGAATTTGTTCATTTCTTTTGGGTGCCTTTTTTTAAGTTTGGTGAATTTGTTCACCGTGTAGTTATTTCCGTGTAAACCAAATTTCAGAGAAATCCGTTGAAAAGTACAAATTTGTATAGGGAAGAAATATACCACACAACAAAATGTGAATTTTATATGAAAATTGGGCGTAAAAGTAAGCGTGGTCGGTAAAATTCATATGGCGGCCTTCCTTGGAATATGTACTATTTTTCGGAGAAAGCCATTCAAAAATAAAAGTTTGTATAGCAATCAAATGAAGAAACAAATAAAAGGAAAAAAATAAGTTTTATATACATAGAAGTGGCTTGTAAGAAGGGTCTGGTGACCTTCCCTGTAGTATAGAGGTCGTGTGACCAAATTTTAGACATCCCTCGAAAAATAAAAATTTTTATAGTGAAAAAATGTACCAAAAACAGAAAATTAATTTTGTATAAAAAGTGGGCGTAGAAGTAGGCGTGACCGGCAAGAATCATATGGCTATCTCTCTGGAGTGCAGGGATCGTGTGTAGAAAATTTCAGAGAAATCGGTTGAAAAATAAAAATTTGTATAGCGAACAAATATACCAAAAAACAAAATGCATTGTGTACAAAAAGTGGGCGTTAAAGTAGGAGTGGCCGGTACGGAGCATATGGCGACCTTTCCTGGAGTACAGAGATCGTGTGTACCAAATTTCAGAGAATTCCGTTGAAAAATAAAAATTTGTGTAGCGAACAAATATACCAAAAAACAGAAAACGAATTGTATAGAAAAAGTGGGCGCAGAAGTAGGCGTGGCCGATAAGAACCATATGGCGACCTTTCCTGGAGTATGGAGATCGTGTGTAGCAAAATTCAGAGAAATCTGTTGAAAAATAATAATTTGTATAGCGAACAAATATACCAAAAAGCAGAAAATGAATTGTATATAAAAAGTGGGCGTAAAAGTAGGCGTGGTCGATAAAAAGTATATGGTGACCTTAGCTGGAGTACAGGGATCGTGACTACCGAATTTCAGAGAAATCTGTTAACAAATAAAAATTTGTATAGTGAACAAATATGAATAAAACAGAAAATGAATTTTACATAAAAAGTGGGCGTAGAAGTAGGCGTGGCTGGTAAAAAGTATATGGCGACCTTTCCTGGGGTATAGAGATCGTGTGTACAAAATTTCAGGAAAATCCGTTGAAAAATAAAAATTTGTATAGCGGTCAAACAAACAAACAAACAAACAAACAAACAAACAAACAGAAAATGAATTTTATATATATAGATATATGCTAAATTTGTATACCCTATTACCACTATGTGGTTTGTGTATAATGTACTTTGTGCTGCTGTTTGTTTCTGAGTCGATATAGCGATCTCCGTCCGTCCGTCTGCCCGTCTGTCGTCTGTTCGTCTGTGTGTCCATGTAATCGAACTACAAATATGAATATATTTTGATGAAATTTGGTATTAAGCTTTCACCGGCCGTAGGATGAACGCTATTAAAATTGGTAAAATTTGGTCCATATTCAGACCAAGTCCCCATACAAAATGACCCCTATGAAATCGACATAAATTGCTATAAGATCCAAATTATCATATAGATTTCCCTCAAATTGGGTTTTTATGCGTTTATTATATCCATTAATCAGAAATCGAAAAATAATCCCTAAAGGACAATTCTTAGTCATAGGCCCCATATAGAGCTGCTTCCCGATCTTCACTTAAATCTATTAAAAAACAAATATATTGCACAGTTTTTCTCAAATTTTTTCAAAATATAGGTGACTCTACCAAATATGGTCAGGATCGGTCCATTTTTCGACCAGTCCCTATATAGATATAGCACCCGATATGAACTTTTTAATATCTGAAGCCAAAAAAATTAATAACAATGTCACTCAAATTTGGTTTATGCTTATTTTCAATTAGTTGGACCGAAGAGATAGGGTCTCTAAACCATGGTGTAGGATATCGTATAGTCGGTTTAGACCGACTATAATTTTCTTACTTGTTTAATTTTCATTTACATTCTTATCTGTACTAATATTATAAAGAAGTAATGTGTGTTTGTTTGTTTGTTTGTTTGTTTGTTTGTAGAAGGTAATCTCCGTAACTACCCATCTGATCTTCATGAAATTTTCACAGCTTCTTACTGCAGATATGGGAAGTGCTATAGGCTATAATTTTTTAAATATTTTTGGTGGGCGTGGCACCTCCCACACAAAGAATATTTTTAATATCATATACATATATTGAGTACTATGATAGGGAGAGCTTTGCAAATTTGTGTGAGGTCACCTATCTATACTAATATTATAAAGAGGTAATGTGTGTTTGTTTGTTTGTTTGTTTGTAGGAGGTAATCTCCGTAACTACCCATCTGATATTCCTGAAATTTTCATAGAGTCTTACTGCGGATATGGGAAGTGCTATAGGCTATAATTTTTTAAATATTTTTAGTGGGCGTGGCACCACCCACACAAAGTAAATTATTAATATCATATACATATATTGAGTATTATGACAGAGAGAGCTTTGCAAATTTGTGTGACGTCACCTATTGTTAATATTAGTGGCTGCGCCGGAAATGGGCCGGATCGGAAAAGTGGGCGTGGTACCTCCCATACAAGTAATAATTCAATATTATATATCTCGAGTACTGTGACAGAGAGAGCTTTTCAAATTTGTCTGGTTTCACCTAATATTAATGTGAGTTGTCGGACAAAAAATGGGCAGTATCGGACCAACAGGCGTGGCACCTGCCATACAAAGTAAATATGAAATGCCATATATCAGGAGTATTGTAACAGTGAGAGTTTTGGGACTTTGTGTGAGCCCATAAGTTATTCATGTGATTAGTTAGACAAAAAATGGGCGTGATCGGAGCAGTGGGCGTGGCACCGCCCGCAAAAAGTAAATATATGATATCATATAACTGGTGTACTACAAAAGGGAAGCTTTGACAGTTTGCACGACACCATCAGATCTTGGTATGAGTAGTCGCTGCACCGCCCGTACAAATTAAATATATGATGTCATATAATAGGTGTACCAAAAACGGGAAGCTTTGACACTTTGCACGACACCATCAGATCTTAGTGTGAGTAGTCGGACAAAAAATTGGCGTGGCACTCCCCATGCAAAGTAACTATTTAATGTCGTATATCTGGAGTACTGTCAAAGAGTGGGCTTTGTGGCTTTGCATGAGCCCAGAGGTTCTTTGTATGATCAGTCGAACAAAAAATGGGCGTGATCATAGCAGTGGGCGTAGAACCGCCCATGCAAAGTAGATATCTAATATCATATAACTGGTGTACTATAAAAGGTAAACACTCGACATTTTGCATGAGTCCATCAGATATTAATGTGAGTAGTCCAATAAAAATTGGGCGGGATGGGATTAGTGGGCGTGGCACCTCCTATGTAAAAAATATAAAGCACTACGAAAGCGACAGTCTTTTGACAAGTTCTTTAATTATCAATGTGATTTGTCGTGGAAAATATATCGCCAAAATCAAAAATGGGCAAAATCAAAAATCGCTAAAAAGAAAAATTGCCAAATGATATTCTAAGTTCAAGGAAAATAGTTAAGTGTTGCCAGGTCTAATTTTGATAATCCATCATCTTTTCATGTGGGCAGCTACATGTACCTTGCTCCAGGGTGGGAACGCCGAAAAATCTGATAATTGTTGTACCGAATGAAGAAACCAAAAAACATTGTATGTCAGCAAGTATTCGAATAAAAAATCTATGCTAATAATCTATACTAACATAATAAAGAGTTAATATGTGTTTGTTTGTTTGTTTGTTTGTTTGTAGGAGGTAATCTCCGTAACTACTCATCTAGCCTTCCTGAAATTTTCACAGGGTCTTACAGCGGATATGGGAGTGCCACAGGCTGTAATTTTTTAAAATATTTTTAGCCGGCGTGGCACCTCCCATACAAAGTAAATTTTAAATATCATATATACTAATATGATAGAGAAAGGTTTGCAAATTTGTCTCAGGTCATCTATTATTAACGTGAGTAGTCAGACAAAAAAATGGGCGGTATTGGATAAATGCGCGTGGCACCCCTACACGAACTTAATATTAAATGTGATATATCTGAATAACTATATTATTGAGAGCCTTCAGACTTTGCGTGAGCCCTCTCATAACGATTCGTGGGGGGGGGCAGGGGGAGGGTGCAGCGAAGCATACCGGGTTACATCTAGTTGTTAATATTAGTAGCTACGCCGGAAATGGACGGGATCGGATAATTGGTAGTGGTAGCTCCCATACAAGTAATAATTCAATATTATATATCTCGAGTAATGTGATAGAGAGAGCTTTTCAAATTTGTCTGTTGTCACCTATTATTAATGTGAGTAGTAGGACAAAAAATGGGCAGTATCGGACCAATAGGCGTGGCACCTACCATACAAATTAAATATAAAATGCCATATATCTGTAGTACTGTTATAGTGAGAGTCTTGGGACCTTGTGTGAGCCCATAAGTTATGCATGCGATTAGTTGGATAAAAATGGGCGTGATCCGAGCAGTGGGCATGGCACCACCCGTACAAAGTAAATATATGATATCATATAACTGGTGTACTAAAAAAGGGAAGCTTTAACACTTTGCACGACATCATCAGATCTTAGTATGTGTTGTCGGACAAAAAATTGGCGGGTTCACACCAATGGGCGTGGCGCTCCCCATGCAAAGTAACTATGTAATGTCATATATCTGGAGTACTGTAAAAGAGAGAGCTTTGTGGCTTTGGGTGAGCCCATAGGTTCTTTGTATGATTAGTCGAACAAAAAAATGGGCTTGATCGAAGCAGTAGGTGTAGCACCACCCATTCAAAGTAGATATCTAATATCATACAACTGGTGTACTATAAAAGGGAAAGACTCGATATTTTGCATGAGTCCATCAGATGTTAATGTGAGTAGTCCAATAAAAATTGGGCGGGATGGGATTAGTGGGCATGGCACCTCCTATGTAAAAAATATAAAGCACTACGAAAGGGGCATCCTTTTGACAAGTTCATTAGTTATCAATGTGATTTGTCGTGGAAAATATATCACCAAAATCAAAAACCGCCATACCCAAAAATCGCGAACAATAAAAATCGCCCAAAAACAAAAGTCTTCAAAATCAAAAATGGGCAAAATCAAAAATCGCTAAAAAGAAAAATTGCCAAATGATATTCCTAGTTCAAGGCCAACAGTTAAGTGTTGCCAGATCTAATATGGATAATCCATCTTCTTCTCATTGGCAGCTACATGTACCTTGCTCCAGGGTAGGAACGCCGAAAAATTTGATAATTGTTGTAACGAATGAAAAAACAAAAACATTGTATATCAGCATCAGCAAGCATTGCAATAAAAAATCTATATTAATAGTCTAAACTAAAATAACAAAGAGGTACTATTTGTTTGTTTGTTTGTTTGTAGGATGTACTCTCCGTAACTACTCATCTTCCTGAAATTTTCACATAGTCTTACTGCAGATATGGGAGTGCTACAGGCTTTAATTTTTTTTAATATTTTTAGTGGGCGTGGCACCTCCATTACAAAGTGCATTTTTAATATCATATATATTAAGCACTGTGATAGGGAAAGCTTTGCAAATTTGTCTCAGGTCATCTATTATTAACGTGAGTTGTCAGATAAAAAATGGGCGGGATTAGACAAATGCGCGTGGTACCCCCACACAAACTTAATATTAAATGTGATATATCTGAATTAATGTATTAGTGAGAGCCTTGGGATTTTGCGTGATCCCTTTCATAACGATTCCGTAAGGGGGGGGGGGGGGGGTGTAGCGAAGCACACCGGGTTACATCTAGTTAATTTATATAATTCTTATATTCTCAAATTTATAATAAATTCTATTTACTTTAATTCTTTTATTAATAACTTATATTAAAATACATTACACTGCCTTTAGTATCGGTTTTAACTGTGATTCTAATTTAATGTTTTATTTGAATGAATATTCGTTACAGTTAAATTCTGTTTTCTTTAATTCTTTTATTAATAACTTAGTTTATATTAAAATACATTACACTGCCTTTAGTATTGGTTTTAACTGTGATTCTAATTTAATATTTTATTTGCATGAATTTTCGTTGCAGTTAAAGTGCGAGTTCCAACGATGTAACAATTAATATGGAAAAAATAGTTTCCAAACAGAAAATAATCTAACCGAAAGTTTTTGTTAAAATTCTTTCCTTATGCATATTATTTTTGAATCTCTCCATGACTGTGCGTGACTTTGCGTGACTATGTTAAAATTTATCTTTAGCCACAACAAGTCTATGGATAAAGTGTGAGAATGATCGGATGAGGAGAATAGGGTTGCCCCATGGCAGAAAGACAGTCAGAGAGTATGAGATGAAAGAAAGAGATTAAAAAGCGTAGCTTTTGATTTAGAAACATTTAATAAAGTATAATTGATAACACACTAACGGTTTATTGCTTGCGTTTCATTATTCATTGCATAATCAAGCTCGGGTAGTTGAAACTTTATTATTCACCTGAATATACTGTGACTACCTCTTGTAAATGTATCAGTCAAACGACATGCTGATGTTGAAAAACCATACAACATAAACAATTTATTGAACAATTCTTCGAGTGAATAGACTACTAAAATCTAGACTAATTTTTTCTATTCAACAGCTGTCTTTACCCCCTTTATGATATTTAATAAAATATTTATTGAATTATTCCTCTCCTAAAACCTGATTGATTATCTGAAAGTAATCTCTCATTAGCTAGATATTCCTCCAATTGAGTATCATAAATATTTGAAGAATTTTGGAGCTAACAGATTAAACATTAACAGGACGGAAATCAGAAATTGCACATGGATTTTTAACCGTTGGGACCGGTACAGCCCTTGCATTTTTCCAATTACTTGTTGTTATAATAGAATTTAAAATATGTGTAAAATGTGCTCAGATCATTGAAAAAATTAATTTTAAAAATTTAATGGACATTTCGAAAAGGAAAACCACCATTAGGGGCACTTGTTTCATGTAGGACATGCATTACATTGATCAACTTCAATATTGGTTGCACATCTTTTTTCATTACCATTATTTATTCCCACTCTTTTTCACTCATTCCATATTTTCTGAGAATTAAATTTCGAAAATAAATTCTGACAATATATAGCATGGGCTTCCCTAATATTTATAAAATACTTATAAAATAGTCTCTATCTTTAGGAACTTTTCAATTACAAATATGTACGGTATGCAACATCTCTATTTTGCTTCATCCAATAATGATTTTTCTTAAATTTCACTGTCTTCAGAGGAACTTGTCTTTCATAAAAAGTTAATAACTGCTGACTTAAATAACCAACTTGAAAATTAGTATCAGATGTGTTATATATGGGACTGAAGTCAATTTGAGCTATATCATGTTCATAATTTTCCTTACTAAAACGACTATAGTCCCTATAGTTCTTAATGAGAACTACCTACAATTAAATTGGAATAGTATCTACGACTTGATTTCTATCGATGATGTAATATGTTTGACTATTCGTAGTTATCATGCCTTCTACTAGTTATTATGTGTATTATACTTAGCACACGATTATTTTAATTAGAATAACGTATGAATGTGTGTGTGTATCTGAATAGCTTTAGGTAGTTTTAAGATATAATAAATAAAGAGACAAGAGTCATAGTTAAAAACGTTTGCTCTTCGGAGCTAAACATAAACTTCCTTGTGTTTAAATTGTTAAATTAAATAACTGGATTAACATAGACTAGGCGAACATCAAAATGCTCTACTAACGTGTCTTGAAATAACATTGTGATGCTCTGGGATGAAACAGTCCCTTTAAAAATAAAAACAATAAACGATTTGGTAGATTCCTGGAATCCAAACACACTTGTAAAACTATTGGGGATATTGGCATTAGAAATATGGATAAGAGCACGAACTGTTCTATTGATGTTGATGAACTCAACAACATATTTGTTAATATTTCAGTGATAGCGACAGACACAGCGCCAAGTCTCTTTAAAATAACAATGAAGCGTTAGCCCAAGGTATGTTTAAATTTGCATGTGTCAATCAAATTGATATTTTCTCTAGTTGTATTCAAATAAAATTCCATGTATTAGGATATGATAATAATATAAATCATTCTGCCACCTCTATTTCCGTACATTGCTCATTTATTTAATACCATCATCGCAACTAGTTTTTTCCTTCGAAATAAAAGCATGCGAAAACCATTTTAGTCCCAGAATCTTAAGGTTTCTTTCAAAAGTTTTAAAGAAAATTTTACGCCGCCAGAGAAGTGTTCACGTTCATGAATTTAATTTGATGTCTGACAGACAATCAGGTGTTCTACTTAATAATTAATGCCTTAATTGATGTATCGAAGAAGGCAAACGTAATTAAACTCAATCACGATTTAAACAACATATTTCATTGGGCATATGCAAAATCTATGAAAAATCCACATGTATTGAAATTTACAAGAAAACGTTAAACCCATACATGCTTATTGACAACGTTGGTATACTGAATGGATAGATTGGCAATTGCAATTTCAATCAATTTCAATTATCACTTAAGTCTATCCGTGACCACAAGTAATTTCCTAATTACTTATGAAAACAAATGCATTATTTAGCATTATATATATTTTACAAAAATTATATATATTTTACATATATATTTTACAAAAATTAACATTCATTAAAACTTTTCAAATTAAACACAATTTTACTATCTACTCGTAAGTGTAATCATTTCATAAGCACTTTCTCTAGTTGAGCTTACATTTTAAATCTCAATTTGCATTAAAACAGAAATTTAACAAAATAAGTCTGTGCAGTAATTTACCATAAAATGCACCACAGAAATACACAATTACAACTTTATTCACCACCACCCAAGAGTAATACAAGTTCTTACATTGTGTTTAGTTAGGACTTTCTCACTTAGTATGAAAATTGAAAGGAAATGAAAACGAAATGCTTAAATATATATAATTACAATGTGGCTTCAAAATCGTATTAAATATATTTTCATGATATGCAAATAAATATATAGTAAAAAACTGGCATAAAAATTGAAATTTAAAAAATTATTTTTATTTTTTTCCCGTCGTAAAAAGGATTCATGAGAAATGTTAATCCACGAAAACTCATGGCTATGTAATTCTAACGACGAGCGTTTACGCTGATGCTATTACTAGAATCATTTATTATACCGATTAGCAAAAAATAAATTTCTGACTCAATTGAGCTGCATAAGTCCGTTCGCTCATCCATTCGTCTGTCTGTGTGTTACTGTCTACCTTGAACACACATAAAACCTTTTTTTATATTTTAAATATGTATACATGACCGGCATATCAAAATGGCCCATTTTATAGTTTTAGACTCCATATAAAGCCACTTTCGGAATTACCAAAATCGCCCATTTTTAGTTTTAGGCTGCATATAAAGCCACTTTCCGAAATTCAATAAAATCTGCAAGATGAATCCCGGACCAAGAACTTTTCACTCAAAATTCGAAAGTGCCTCCTAAACTAATAACTTTTTTTTTTTTTTTTTTTGTTAACCAACACTCAAGGGATGCCCCCTACAAATGTGCATTGTGTTGATCTCAGGAAAATAGATTATGGGAAGGAGGAGAGAGGGAGTAGTGTTCGTGGATATTTGACTTAAATTTTATTAGATTATAACTGTCAGGAAAGACCTGTGTGGGCAGTTTATTCCACATACGGCTAGTTCGACTGATAAACGAATCCTCTCTATAATGCGTTGTCCGGTCAACTGGAAAATAGACCACAAACGGATGTGATCTACTAGAGCAGCGGGTAGTGCGAACCGAAACTCGGGCACTTGGAATAAGTTCGCTAATATCAGAAGAACATTTCCCATGGAAATATCTATAGAATTTTATTTTAGACGGAAAAAATAAAACTCCTCAATAGAGTTTTATTTTATGACGCCAAGAGTTTCATCCGACATTTTATTTTATCGTTGACAAATAACTCTTAACTCTTAAGATCACCTCAATACGAATCTATTGATATATGTCAGTATAGGTCTCCGTCAACTCGAAAGTTATGATGTTCACGGACTTCAAAAATGTTGTTTTCGAGAAAATCGATTTAAAGTGTTTAACATATACGATACACCGTATGAGGGCAGGTCTCTTGAAACGCTGCATAGTGAAGCTATGTTCGGAAGAGAAGCTATTTTTCGTAATTTTTTAGCTAATACTATTAAATTTAGTGGAAAAAATAAATTTTAATTTTCAGACGCATGTTCAGACCTAGTCCTCATACAAATGACCCTTATGAGATCGACTCACATTACCATAAAATCCAAATTATCATACAGATCTCGGTCAAATTGGGGTTATGTATGCTTATTACATCCATTTATCAGTAGTCCAGAAATAAACCCTATAGGACATTTCTTAGTCATAGCCCCCATATGAAGCTGATTCCCGATCTTCAATTAAGACTATAAAAAAAAAATATGTTGCAAAAATTTTTTTCAAATTGGTTTGTATATGTTTTTGACCTTACCAAATATGGTCAGGATCGGTCCATTTTTCGACCTACTCTCCATATAAATATAGCATCCGATATAAACTTTTTCATATCTGAAAAAAATTAATAACAATGCCACTCAAAATTAGGTTATGCTTAGTTTCTATATCTAATTTGTTGGATCTAAGAGATAGGTCTCTAAACGCATAGTATAGGGTATCGTATAGTTGGCCTAGACCGACTATAATTTCCTTACTTGTTCTTTTTATATTAAAATCTATTTTTGGTTGTTTCGACCAATTTTTCAGCGTTTTGGAAAAAAGTCTAGCCGTATTCCCACCATTCGTTGGCCAACTATTAATCCCATAGTTTCTTTAAATTTGCTATTATTTTTTCATAGTCAGTTTTAGCCTGCCACTTACAGAGAAAACAACAAAACACAGGCCACAGCAGCAGTTGCGAGATCAATATATCTTGGAAATTTCACTGCTTGCATAAAAACATGCATAACTTCTGAAAGGCGCAAAAAGGCAGCGTAAAATTTTGCTTTATAATAGTGAGATGTGCCGACAAATTACGACACGAATGTACAAATTCTAGTTTTTTCTTGCACTTGAAATGTAAATAACAAAAACTAAAACACTTTCACACGTAATTTGTTACACAAATGTTAACGAAATATTTGCAAAGTAACCTGAGCTTGATGGTTTCATAGCAAAGTTGCTTACTTTTGAAATACTTTTTCAAATAAATATATTTTTACAAAGCGAAATGGTGTAGAATTCTATGTAATTTAACCGGGTATCAACAGTTTTGACGATACTTAAATTTTGTTTTTTTTTTTAATTAATCCAAAAAAGAAGGCAATTCTCAACCAGTGTGCTGTATTTTCATTAGTTTTGCTTCGAGTTACTTAAGATTTTGTCACAATACTCTCGACATGTTCGACATTCACAAAAAAACTAAGTTTTAACAAAAGATCTCGCACTGAACTAAAAAAACCCTTGAGGGTTTCGTTATGGATAATGTCAACTTTCATTTGCATTTGGCTTTATCCCATTCGGATTTGGAAAGTTCGAGTTTGTATCACTGTATAATCAGCAATGAGATTTAGCTTAACTGAGCTCAGAAATTATTTTCTTCACTACTTTTCAAGTTATTATTAACAGTAGCTGGGTTTCTAATGTTAGTACCACACACCTACATTTTATATTTTCAACGTTAAACTTTTATGGGTTGTATCCTCCCACAAGCTATGCGCACTTACCATTCAGACAAATTTATTCTAGCTGCTAATGAAAATAATGATGATGTTGATATTTGATTTAATAATTCTGTTGGCGATGTAGGATTACTTGGGCAGATCGATAAGTCCTTGTAATAAACTGTTGCAAAATTTTAAGCGGCTACTCCAAAAAAGTGCATTTCGGGAAAAAAAACTCCATCAGTCTAACCAAGGAAAAACTTGATAAGGGCCTCTGCACGATCAAATGTAATAATTTACTGAGTGTTGTTGTGGTCGCACAAGCATTAGCGAAGTCTTGTGGGGCAATTGAGTTCACTTCGCTGGAAAATGTCGAAAGAGTTCACTATATGGAGAGTAAAAGTTCTCGAGTTAGTTGATGCAATGGCGCTGTAATTTCGATTTTCAATTATCAATGGGGTTTCAAAAGACAAAAGGATGCCGCGTTTGTCCGCCATGAAAAATTCAATGAGCTGGGCTACGAATTGCTACCTCATCCCACATATTCTCCGGACTTACATTCCAGTTACTATTTCCAAGCCTAAAGAAATGGCTCATACGATTAATTTATTGCAAAAAAAGCATCTATCTTGCGAAATCCTATGGAGATATATTTCCTTTTTTTATTTGGCAAAAAAAATGACATTTATTAATCCACCCTCGTACATTTGACCATTATTATTATCATCCAGAAACCCATTATGGCAGAACGGATGTTAAAAGTGCAAACTTTTGAACAGCAGAATAAAAAACAAACTAAACAAAAGTTATAGTTCATTTCACAAAACATCCTCCCACAAATTACCGCTCACGTCCACATAGTACATACAAAAGCGATGCCAATCGGGATCAATATTAGCAAATCCCAAGATTCGGAAGTTTTTAAATTTAGGAATTTTTTAATTTGTAATTTTTAATATAAGAAATTATTAACTTTTAATTTAGTTAATTATTATTCAAATTTTATGTATAAAATAAAAAAATATATAACAAAAGCAGAAAAAAAAATAAAATACACATCTTTCTAAGCCGATATCTTACGAGTAAGTTGCTAGTGTTTTAACTTTAAGATTTATTATAATTTGAATTGTAAGAAATATTAAATAAATAAATAAATAAATAAAATCTTTTCATACATATTTCTTCTGTCTGTGTGTATGTCACAGAACTCCTCCTAAACGGAGGAACAAAATAATTATTTTCGACAGAATATCGTTTGATGGATCAGCTAGTTTCATATAAAAATCTTGTTCACGTTGATCTTCGAAAATTCAAATTATTTTGCATGTTGGTCTTTTACATTGATTTTACTGGGCTTTGCATTTATCATTAGCATCGCTCAATTTTATACATTGGAAACATGAAGGTTTTCTTCCATATGTTATATAAGTTTTTCAAAGTGATAAACAATTTTTAATTATATTTTTATAATAATCATACATATATATCATCAAAATCAGGGCTCTAATTCCCGCAGTCGTGATCGAAATAATTTCGTATCGGAATTAATGTCGATAGTTCGAAATTTTCTGATGATGGTACTCGTTAAGAATCGAAACGATTTGATGTTTAAGTGTTATAAAAAAAAAATTTTAAGAAGTTACACAACACTGTGCAAATGTAAAGGACTAATGAAAAAAGGCAAAAAAAAACATATGTTTAATTTTTCAACAACCACAAGCAAATTTTCAAAGTGGAAAAATATTTTAAAAACTAATTTAGACAAAAAAAATGGATTCAAGTTTCTTTTTTCATTCCTCATCCGACTCTGACGAAGAGCAAAATTTGAATAAAATTAGAAAGAAAATTCGTGATTCTACGATTTGGAGTCTTTAGATGGAGGCCCAACTTCTCCCACAGTCTGTTGGCTGTTGCTTTGCCTTGTGCGCAATTTGGCTAAATACCTTTGGCCAAGTCCGAGTGCTCTGCCATAAACTCAGCAAGTTCCTGCTTTTGCGTTGAATTTATTTTTGTTATTTTTGACCTTAAATTATTTATCAACTCGATAGATAATTTGCTATCGACTAAAATGTCGTATGGTTGCGTTTGAGTACTCGCTCGTTATCGAGTAACATCATTCGAAATTTCGATACTTGTTACTTGATAACGGCTGAGAGCATCACAAAAGAAAAAATTTCGCACGTCCAACTCCGAGAATTAGGGCCCAGATTTAATATTATAATTTTCGAAAATATGAAAATAGTTCTTTCATTCCAAAATTAGGAATAAACAAGTAATATGGTATGTTGTATTCATTTAGTTATAAAGTTATAAAGCTATAAAGTTATAAAGTTATAAAGTTATAAAGTTATAAAGTTATAAAGTTATAAAGTTATAAAGTTATAAAGTTATAAAGTTATAAAGTTATAAAGTTATAAAGTTATAAAGTTATAAAGTTATAAAGTTATAAAGTTATAAAGTTATAAAGTTATAAAGTTATAAAGTTATAAAGTTATAAAGTTATAAAGTTATAAAGTTATAAAGTTATAAAGTTATAAAGTTATAAAGTTATAAAGTTATAAAGTTATAAAGTTATAAAGATATAAAGTTATAAAGTTATAAAGTTATAAAGTTATAAAGTTATAAAGTTATAAAGTTATAAAGTTATAAAGTTATAAAGTTATAAAGTTATAAAGTTATAAAGTTATAAAGTTATAAAGTTATAAAGTTATAAAGTTATAAAGTTATAAAGTTATAAAGTTATAAAGTTATAAAGTTATAAAGTTATAAAGTTATAAAGTTATAAAGTTATAAAGTTATAAAGTTATAAAGTTATAAAGTTATAAAGTTATAAAGTTATAAAGTTATAAAGTTATAAAGTTATAAAGTTATAAAGTTATAAAGTTATAAAGTTATAAAGTTATAAAGTTATAAAGTTATAAAGTTATAAAGTTATAAAGTTATAAAGTTATAAAGTTATAAAGTTATAAAGTTATAAAGTTATAAAGTTATAAAGTTATAAAGTTATAAAGTTATAAAGTTATAAAGTTATAAAGTTATAAAGTTATAAAGTTATAAAGTTATAAAGTTATAAAGTTATAAAGTTATAAAGTTATAAAGTTATAAAGTTATAAAGTTATAAAGTTATAAAGTTATAAAGTTATAAAGTTATAAAGTTATAAAGTTATAAAGTTATAAAGTTATAAAGTTATAAAGTTATAAAGTTATAAAGTTATAAAGTTATAAAGTTATAAAGTTATAAAGTTATAAAGTTATAAAGTTATAAAGTTATAAAGTTATAAAGTTATAAAGTTATAAAGTTATAAAGTTATAAAGTTATAAAGTTATAAAGTTATAAAGTTATAAAGTTATAAAGTTATAAAGTTATAAAGTTATAAAGTTATAAAGTTATAAAGTTATAAAGTTATAAAGTTATAAAGTTATAAAGTTATAAAGTTATAAAGTTATAAAGTTATAAAGTTATAAAGTTATAAAGTTATAAAGTTATAAAGTTATAAAGTTATAAAGTTATAAAGTTATAAAGTTATAAAGTTATAAAGTTATAAAGTTATAAAGTTATAAAGTTATAAAGTTATAAAGTTATAAAGTTATAAAGTTATAAAGTTATAAAGTTATAAAGTTATAAAGTTATAAAGTTATAAAGTTATAAAGTTATAAAGTTATAAAGTTATAAAGTTATAAAGTTATAAAGTTATAAAGTTATAAAGTTATAAAGTTATAAAGTTATAAAGTTATAAAGTTATAAAGTTATAAAGTTATAAAGTTATAAAGTTATAAAGTTATAAAGTTATAAAGTTATAAAGTTATAAAGTTATAAAGTTATAAAGTTATAAAGTTATAAAGTTATAAAGTTATAAAGTTATAAAGTTATAAAGTTATAAAGTTATAAAGTTATAAAGTTATAAAGTTATAAAGTTATAAAGTTATAAAGTTATAAAGTTATAAAGTTATAAAGTTATAAAGTTATAAAGTTATAAAGTTATAAAGTTATAAAGTTATAAAGTTATAAAGTTATAAAGTTATAAAGTTATAAAGTTATAAAGTTATAAAGTTATAAAGTTATAAAGTTATAAAGTTATAAAGTTATAAAGTTATAAAGTTATAAAGTTATAAAGTTATAAAGTTATAAAGTTATAAAGTTATAAAGTTATAAAGTTATAAAGTTATAAAGTTATAAAGTTATAAAGTTATAAAGTTATAAAGTTATAAAGTTATAAAGTTATAAAGTTATAAAGTTATAAAGTTATAAAGTTATAAAGTTATAAAGTTATAAAGTTATAAAGTTATAAAGTTATAAAGTTATAAAGTTATAAAGTTATAAAGTTATAAAGTTATAAAGTTATAAAGTTATAAAGTTATAAAGTTATAAAGTTATAAAGTTATAAAGTTATAAAGTTATAAAGTTATAAAGTTATAAAGTTATAAAGTTATAAAGTTATAAAGTTATAAAGTTATAAAGTTATAAAGTTATAAAGTTATAAAGTTATAAAGTTATAAAGTTATAAAGTTATAAAGTTATAAAGTTATAAAGTTATAAAGTTATAAAGTTATAAAGTTATAAAGTTATAAAGTTATAAAGTTATAAAGTTATAAAGTTATAAAGTTATAAAGTTATAAAGTTATAAAGTTATAAAGTTATAAAGTTATAAAGTTATAAAGTTATAAAGTTATAAAGTTATAAAGTTATAAAGTTATAAAGTTATAAAGTTATAAAGTTATAAAGTTATAAAGTTATAAAGTTATAAAGTTATAAAGTTATAAAGTTATAAAGTTATAAAGTTATAAAGTTATAAAGTTATAAAGTTATAAAGTTATAAAGTTATAAAGTTATAAAGTTATAAAGTTATAAAGTTATAAAGTTATAAAGTTATAAAGTTATAAAGTTATAAAGTTATAAAGTTATAAAGTTATAAAGTTATAAAGTTATAAAGTTATAAAGTTATAAAGTTATAAAGTTATAAAGTTATAAAGTTATAAAGTTATAAAGTTATAAAGTTATAAAGTTATAAAGTTATAAAGTTATAAAGTTATAAAGTTATAAAGTTATAAAGTTATAAAGTTATAAAGTTATAAAGTTATAAAGTTATAAAGTTATAAAGTTATAAAGTTATAAAGTTATAAAGTTATAAAGTTATAAAGTTATAAAGTTATAAAGTTATAAAGTTATAAAGTTATAAAGTTATAAAGTTATAAAGTTATAAAGTTATAAAGTTATAAAGTTATAAAGTTATAAAGTTATAAAGTTATAAAGTTATAAAGTTATAAAGTTATAAAGTTATAAAGTTATAAAGTTATAAAGTTATAAAGTTATAAAGTTATAAAGTTATAAAGTTATAAAGTTATAAAGTTATAAAGTTATAAAGTTATAAAGTTATAAAGTTATAAAGTTATAAAGTTATAAAGTTATAAAGTTATAAAGTTATAAAGTTATAAAGTTATAAAGTTATAAAGTTATAAAGTTATAAAGTTATAAAGTTATAAAGTTATAAAGTTATAAAGTTATAAAGTTATAAAGTTATAAAGTTATAAAGTTATAAAGTTATAAAGTTATAAAGTTATAAAGTTATAAAGTTATAAAGTTATAAAGTTATAAAGTTATAAAGTTATAAAGTTATAAAGTTATAAAGTTATAAAGTTATAAAGTTATAAAGTTATAAAGTTATAAAGTTATAAAGTTATAAAGTTATAAAGTTATAAAGTTATAAAGTTATAAAGTTATAAAGTTATAAAGTTATAAAGTTATAAAGTTATAAAGTTATAAAGTTATAAAGTTAAAAAGTTATAAAGTTATAAAGTTATAAAGTTATAAAGTTATAAAGTTATAAAGTTAAAAAGTTATAAAGTTATAAAGTTATAAAGTTATAAAGTTATAAAGGTATAAAGTTATAAAGTTATAAAGTTATAAAGTTATAAAGTTATAAAGTTATAAAGTTATAAAGTTATAAAGTTATAAAGTTATAAAGTTATAAAGTTATAAAGTTATAAAGATATAAAGTTATAAAGTTATAAAGTTATAAAGTTATAAAGTTATAAAGTTATAAAGTTATAAAGTTATAAAGATATAAAGTTATAAAGTTATAAAGTTATAAAGTTATAAAGTTATAAAGTTATAAAGTTATAAAGTTAAAAAGTTATAAAGTTATAAAGTTATAAAGTTATAAAGTTATAAAGTTATAAATTTATAAAGTTATAAAGTTATAAAGTTATAAAGTTATAAAGTTATAAAGTTATGAAGTTATGAAGTTATAAAGTTATAAAGTTATACAGTTATAAAGTTATAAAGTTATAAAGTTATAAAGTTATAAAGTTATAAAGTTATAAAGTTATAAAGGTATAAAGTTATAAAGTTATAAAGTTATAAAGTTATAAAGTTATAAAGTTATAAAGTTATAAAGTTATAAAGTTATAAAGTTATAAAGTTATAAAGTTATAAAGATATAAAGTTATAAAGTTATAAAGTTATAAAGTTATAAAGTTATAAAGTTATAGAGTTATAAAGTAATTAAGTTTATCATAAAAAACTAAGAAAACAATTTTTAATTATATTTTTATAATAATCATACATATATATCATCAAAATCAGGGCTCTAATTCCCGCAGTCGTGATCGAAATAATTTCGTATCGGAATTAATGTCGATAGTTCGAAATTTTCTGATGATGGTACTCGTTAAGAATCGAAACGATTTGATGTTTAAGTGTTATAAAAAAAAAATTTTAAGAAGTTACACAACACTGTGCAAATGTAAAGGACTAATGAAAAAAGGCAAAAAAAAACATATGTTTAATTTTTCAACAACCACAAGCAAATTTTCAAAGTGGAAAAATATTTTAAAAACTAATTTAGACAAAAAAAATGGATTCAAGTTTCTTTTTTCATTCCTCATCCGACTCTGACGAAGAGCAAAATTTGAATAAAATTAGAAAGAAAATTCGTGATTCTACGATTTGGAGTCTTTAGATGGAGGCCCAACTTCTCCCACAGTCTGTTGGCTGTTGCTTTGCCTTGTGCGCAATTTGGCTAAATACCTTTGGCCAAGTCCGAGTGCTCTGCCATAAACTCAGCAAGTTCCTGCTTTTGCGTTGAATTTATTTTTGTTATTTTTGACCTTAAATTATTTATCAACTCGATAGATAATTTGCTATCGACTAAAATGTCGTACGGTTGCGTTTGAGTACTCGCTCGTTATCGAGTAACATCATTCGAAATTTCGATACTTGTTACTTGATAACGGCTGAGAGCATCACAAAAGAAAAAATTTCGCACGTCCAACTCCGAGAATTAGGGCCCAGATTTAATATTATAATTTTCGAAAATATGAAAATAGTTCTTTCATTCCAAAATTAGGAATAAACAAGTAATATGGTATGTTGTATTCATTTAGTTATAAAGTTATAAAGCTATAAAGTTATAAAGTTATAAAGTTATAAAGTTATAAAGTTATAAAGTTATAAAGTTATAAAGTTATAAAGTTATAAAGTTATAAAGTTATAAAGTTATAAAGTTATAAAGTTATAAAGTTATAAAGTTATAAAGTTATAAAGTTATAAAGTTATAAAGTTATAAAGTTATAAAGTTATAAAGTTATAAAGTTATAAAGTTATAAAGATATAAAGTTATAAAGTTATAAAGTTATAAAGTTATAAAGTTATAAAGTTATAAAGTTATAAAGTTATAAAGTTATAAATTATAAAGTTATAAAGTTATAAAGTTATAAAGTTATAAAGTTATAAAGTTATAAAGTTATAAAGTTATAAAGTTATAAAGTTATAAAGTTATAAAGTTATAAAGTTATAAAGTTATAAAGTTATAAAGTTATAAAGTTATAAAGTTATAAAGTTATAAAGTTATAAAGTTATAAAGTTATAAAGTTATAAAGTTATAAAGTTATAAAGTTATAAAGTTATAAAGTTATAAAGTTATAAAGTTATAAAATTATAAAGTTATAAAGTTATAAAGTTATAAAGTTATAAAGTTATAAAGTTATAAAGTTATAAAGTTATAAAGTTATAAAGTTATAAAGTTATAAAGTTATAAAGTTATAAAGTTATAAAGTTATAAAGTTATAAAGTTATAAAGTTATAAAGTTATAAAGTTATAAAGTTATAAAGTTATAAAGTTATAAAGTTATAAAGTTATAAAGTTATAAAGTTATAAAGTTATAAAGTTATAAAGTTATAAAGTTATAAAGTTATAAAGTTATAAAGTTATAAAGTTATAAAGTTATAAAGTTATAAAGTTATAAAGTTATAAAGTTATAAAGTTATAAAGTTATAAAGTTATAAAGTTATAAAGTTATAAAGTTATAAAGTTATAAAGTTATAAAGTTATAAAGTTATAAAGTTATAAAGTTATAAAGTTATAAAGTTATAAAGTTATAAAGTTATAAAGTTATAAAGTTATAAAGTTATAAAGTTATAAAGTTATAAAGTTATAAAGTTATAAAGTTGTAAAGTTATAAAGTTATAAAGTTATAAAGTTATAAAGTTAGAAAGTTATAAAGTTATAAAGTTATAAAGTTATAAAGTTATAAAGTTATAAAGTTATAAAGTTATAAAGTTATAAAGTTATAAAGTTATAAAGTTGTAAAGTTATAAAGTTATAAAGTTATAAAGTTATAAAGTTATAAAGTTATAAAGTTATAAAGTTATAAAGTTATAAAGTTATAAAGTTATAAAGTTATAAAGTTATAAAGTTATAAAGTTATAAAGTTATAAAGTTATAAAGTTATAAAGTTATAAAGTTATAAAGTTATAAAGTTATAAAGTTATAAAGTTATAAAGTTATAAAGTTATAAAGTTATAAAGTTATAAAGTTATAAAGTTATAAAGTTATAAAGTTATAAAGTTATAAAGTTATAAAGTTATAAAGTTATAAAGTTATAAAGTTATAAAGTTATAAAGTTATAAAGTTATAAAGTTATAAAGTTATAAAGTTATAAAGTTATAAAGTTATAAAGTTATAAAGTTATAAAGTTATAAAGTTATAAAGTTATAAAGTTATAAAGTTATAAAGTTATAAAGTTATAAAGTTATAAAGTTATAAAGTTATAAAGTTATAAAGTTATAAAGTTATAAAGTTATAAAGTTATAAAGTTATAAAGTTATAAAGTTATAAAGTTATAAAGTTATAAAGTTATAAAGTTATAAAGTTATAAAGTTATAAAGTTATAAAGTTATAAAGTTATAAAGTTATAAAGTTATAAAGTTATAAAGTTATAAAGTTATAAAGTTATAAAGTTATAAAGTTATAAAGTTATAAAGTTATAAAGTTATAAAGTTATAAAGTTATAAAGTTATAAAGTTATAAAGTTATAAAGTTATAAAGTTATAAAGTTATAAAGTTATAAAGTTATAAAGTTATAAAGTTATAAAGTTATAAAGTTATAAAGTTATAAAGTTATAAAGTTACAAAGTTATAAAGTTATAAAGTTATAAAGTTATAAAGTTATAAAGTTATAAAGTTATAAAGTTATAAAGTTATAAAGTTATAAAGTTATAAAGTTATAAAGTTATAAAGTTATAAAGTTATAAAGTTATAAAGTTATAAAGTTATAAAGTTATAAAGTTATAAAGTTATAAAGTTATAAAGTTATAAAGTTATAAAGTTATAAAGTTATAAAGTTATAAAGTTATAAAGTTATAAAGTTATAAAGTTATAAAGTTATAAAGTTATAAAGTTATAAAGTTATAAAGTTATAAAGTTATAAAGTTATAAAGTTATAAAGTTATAAAGTTATAAAGTTATAAAGTTATAAAGTTATAAAGTTATAAAGTTATAAAGTTATAAAGTTATAAAGTTATAAAGTTATAAAGTTATAAAGTTATAAAGTTATAAAGTTATAAAGTTATAAAGTTATAAAGTTATAAAGTTATAAAGTTATAAAGTTATAAAGTTATAAAGTTAAAAAGTTATAAAGTTATAAAGTTATAAAGTTATAAAGTTATAAAGTTATAAAGTTAAAAAGTTATAAAGTTATAAAGTTATAAAGTTATAAAGTTATAAAGGTATAAAGTTATAAAGTTATAAAGTTATAAAGTTATAAAGTTATAAAGTTATAAAGTTATAAAGTTATAAAGTTATAAAGATATAAAGTTATAAAGTTATAAAGTTATAAAGTTATAAAGTTATAAAGTTATAAAGTTATAAAGTTATAAAGATATAAAGTTATAAAGTTATAAAGTTATAAAGTTATAAAGTTATAAAGTTATAAAGTTAAAAAGTTATAAAGTTATAAAGTTATAAAGTTATAAAGTTATAAAGTTATAAATTTATAAAGTTATAAAGTTATAAAGTTATAAAGTTATAAAGTTATAAAGTTATGAAGTTATGAAGTTATAAAGTTATAAAGTTATACAGTTATAAAGTTATAAAGTTATAAAGTTATAAAGTTATAAAGTTATAAAGTTATAAAGGTATAAAGTTATAAAGTTATAAAGTTATAAAGTTATAAAGTTATAAAGTTATAAAGTTATAAAGTTATAAAGTTATAAAGTTATAAAGTTATAAAGTTATAAAGATATAAAGTTATAAAGTTATAAAGTTATAAAGTTATAAAGTTATAAAGTTATAGAGTTATAAAGTAATTAAGTTTATCATAAAAAACTAAGAAAACAACTAATAAAAAGAAATATTTAGTAAAAATTTCGAACCTATCCAAACCGGGCCGACTAAACGATACAAAGAGATGTTCTGAATATATTGTGATATTTAAATTTAAAAAATAAGTACTTCTTCAAAAAAATAATGGCTTTAAATTTTATATTCATATTCGTACATTGTCTACAATTAATTAGGGTCAAAATCATTAATACTATAAAATAAAGAAATGGCGTAGCTGTGCAAATTTGTCCATACCTCAATTTTTATAAATAGCGTATTTCTACTCATCCGAATTTTAGCCAGGTTGGGGCTTTAATAATTTAGCGGTATATATAGTCATCGCCAAAAAATATATGTAGTCTTCGTACTTATAACAAGCGTACTTATAACATCGGTAGAAATTACGAACACGCTCTAAATGGGTGCGCTAAGATGATTTTCTAAGCAGGTTGCTACTTAGAATCATTAAAATATGTTCAATAGGCCCCGAAAATTCAATGAAAATGTTGTAAACTCTTGAAAGAATATGAATATGTTGTTCTTGTTATTGTTGATACTCTCAACTTTGTACTGTAATTAATTGCCTTTGATGTTGTGGTCAATTGTAGCATTTACTTGATAGTGCATGTATCGTTACCCTTTACGTGTCATATTAGTTTAGCCTGGTATTGCCAGACTTTTTAACGTTGTCTCGAAATAAATATTAAAATCACCAATATGAAAGTAAAGTAATAATAATAAAAAAGTATATTTTCTTAAAAATATAGTTCCTATTTATTGATTTTATATATAAATTCTATTATGTTTATATGATTTTTAGTTGGTGCAATGGAATTATTCATTATATATTGATTGGGACAACCAATTACACTAGTCAACAGTCAAAATGTACTCGGGATGCGATAATTTTTTCTGTGTAGATAACCTTGACATGAGCTCGAAAAACGCAATAAAAAATTTTTTTTTCGTTTGGTTTTTTTTTTTTTTTTTTTTTTTAAATTTTAAAAATTTTTTTTTGGTTAATTTGTTTCGTCCGGCATAACTCGGGAACCACTAGCCCGATTTAATTGAATTAAATTGTAAAAAATTTAAAATTACAATTCCCTTAATCTGTTTATATATTGTTTTCCTATACAAGCAACAGTTTCCAAGTTAAAAATGAATATATAAAGGAAAAAACTTATTTTTGCCTAAAAATTTAAATTTTTTTTTTTTTAAAAATCCATAAAAAATCCCAAATGAAAAAAATTTCAAATCTTATTACTTTTACGTAAAGATACATAACCTATGAGCCAAATAAGAGAAAGATCATGAAAATCGATGCACGCGTTTCGCTTTTATTCGCAATTGAGTAATGGTATGAATTTAAAAAATTTGCTCGACATATGCACAACTTTGTCTATGGTAAGGTTTTTTCTTTTTTTTTATGATTCTCAGAATTAACAAAACGGAATAAACAAAGGGTTATTTAATTTTTATGATTGCGTAAGCAAAGTAATAAACGGTAATAAATGTGCGTGAACAATTAAAAGGAAAAAAGGAAAGGGGACTTTTTTACTTATTTGGGTTTTCCGGTGACTACCTGTATGATTTTTTTACATAAATGCAACCCACATTTATTCGGAAAATTTAAGACTCACACATGGTGAAACAGGTATGTAGCCACCGTAAAAAAATATACACCCATTTATAAGTACCTGTCAGTAAAATACTAAACAATACACAGTACAAATAGGTCTTCATTGATCGATTTTACTCATTCAACAAGTGTCGACGAACGCGATAGTTAAAATGAGCAAACGTTCGCGAGTATTTGAATGCAATACCAATCCAAGTAATTTTTGTTACATGTGCGGAGAATACGTTTGTGGAAAAAACAAGCGTTATTTTTCACCTAAATTGAGAGATTCATTTGAAGAGAGCTTCAATTTAAAGGTCTCAAACATAGATGAGCGGTGGACACCAAGTGCTCTATGTCCAAGGTGCTACGTACAGGTAAGTGACTCAAGGTAAGTGTAGATTACGAAATTCAAGAACATATATAACTTATTATTGCAATTCTTTCAGACGACAGCCGAGAATCATCATGCCAATGCTTTGGAGAGCTCCGCTTTGCCATGCAACAGATTGCTACTTCTGTCTTAGCAAAAAAACAGGCGTGGGAAAAAATATACGATGGACTTACGCTGCTGTTTCAACAGTGAATTTTCCAGTGCCATTTTCCAAAGAACCAGTGGACCCGCAACCGCCCGTTTCAAGATGGGCATCTAATAATGAGGCGATACATCCATCATCAGATCCGGAGACAGTAGGAACCACATCAGAATGCGAGTCAACATATACATTGCATGGAGGTCAACGCTTATGTTCCCAAGCAGAACTGAACGATTGGGTTAGAGAATTGAAACTCTCCAAGGAAGATGCAGAGTTGCATGCATCGCGCATGAAACAGTTCGGTTTCTTGGCTCCTGGTGTGGTGACAACAATCTACAGGAAGCGTCATGAACCATACGCAAGGTACTACACAAAAAAAGACAACATCTGTTTTTGTAAGGACATTCCCGGATTATTTGGTGAACTCGGGTACTCTTACGATCCAGGAGAGTGGCGTCTTTTCATCGACAGCAACAAGCAGAGCCTTAAAGCAATTTTACTGCACAACGGCAACAAGAAACCTTCGATTCCAATTGCTCATGCCGTTGACACCAAGGAAACATACGAAGTCATGGACAATCTACTAAAGTGCCTTAACTATGAGAAACACGATTGGAAAGTTTGTGCCGACCTTAAGGTTATCGGTATCCTTTGTGGATTACAAGGTGGATTCACAAAGTACTGTTGTTTTCTCTGCCTTTGGGACAGCCGCGATCGTCAACATCATTACACCAGGAGGAGTTGGACAGAAAGAGTTAACTTCATCCCCGGCAGCGACAACGTGAAATATACACCACTCATAAAAAAGGAAAATGTTTTTCTCCCACCTCTTCACATAAAGCTCGGACTCATAAAAAACTTCGTGAAAGCTATCAACAAAGATGGCGAAGCGTTCGCCTATTTAAAAACCATTTTTCCTCACCTTTCATCGGCAAAGATTAAGGAAGGCGTTTTCGACGGTCCGCAAATTAAAAAGTTGTTGCAAGACCAACAGTTTGAACACATTTTATCACCAAATGAAGCTGCAGCTTGGAACTCATTTCGGCAAATTTTTTAAATTCATACCTTTACTCAATTGCGAATAAAAGCGAAACGCGTGCATCGATTTTCATAATCTTTCTCTTATTTTGCTCATAGGTTATGTATCTTTACGTAAAAGTAATAAGATTTGACATTTTTTTTCATTTGGGATTTTTTATGGATTTAAAAAAAAAAAAAAATTTAAATCTTTAGGCAAAAATAAGTTTTTTCCTTTATATATTCATTTTTAACTTCGAAACTGTTGCTTGTATAGGAAAACAATATATAAACAGATTAAGGGAATTGTAATTTTAAATTTTTTACAATTTAATTCAATTAAATCGGGCTAGTGGTTCCCGAGTTATGCTGGACGAAACAAATTAACCAAAAAAAAATTTTTAAAATTTAAAAAAAAAAAAAAAAAAAAAAAACCAAACGAAAAAAAAATTTTTTATTGCGTTTTTCGAGCTCATGTCAAGGTTATCTACACAGAAAAAATTATCGCATCCGGAGTACATGAAATTTTTTTCATTTTGTTGAGTAGTGTTATCAGACTTTTACTAATAAAAATTAAAAAATAATACAAAATATGTATTAAGACTTAATTATTTATTAAGAACATTCATGTTTATACCCTATACCACTATGTGGTTTGGGTATAATGACTTTGTGCTGCTGTTTGTAACAACCAAAAATATTCGTCCTAGACCCATCTTTAATTATACCGATCGACTCAGAATCACTTTTTGAATCGAAATAGCAATGTCCGTCCGTCTGTGTGTCCATGTAAAGCTTGTAATCAAACTACTAGTCGCAAATATGAATATATTTTGATGAAATTTGGTATATAAGCTTCCATCGGCCATGGGTTGAATGCTATTGAAACTGGCGAGAATCGGTCCATGTTCAGACCTAGCCCCCATACAAATGACCCCTATGAAATCGACATAAATTGCCATAAGTTCCAAATTATCATATAGATCTCAGTCAAATTGGGTTTGTATGTGTTTATTACATCTATTAATAAGTAATTCAAAAATACTCGCTATAGGAAAATTCTTAGTCATAGGTCCCATACAGAGCTGCTTCCCGATCTTCACTTAAATCTATTAAAAAACAAAAATATTGCACAGATTTTTCTCAAATTTGGTTTGTATATATTTTTTCGAAGTATAAGTGACTTTACCAAATATGGTCATGATCGGTCCATTTGTCGACCTAGTCCTCATATAAATATTGTATCCCATATGAACTTTTTCATATCTGCAGCGAAAAATATTAATAATAAAAATGCCACTCAAATTTGATTTATGCTTATTTGCTATATCCAATTAGTTGGACCGAAGAGATAGGGTATCTTAACCATGGTATAGGGTATCGTATAGTCGGGCTAGACCGACTATAATTTTCTTACTTGTTTATATTGAATTATATAAAACACTATATCATAAAATAACAAGAAGAAAATTATAGACGGTCTAGACCGACTATACGATACCCTATACCAAGCGTTTAGAGACCCTATATCTCGGGCCCAACTAACTGGATATAGAAAATAAGCAAAAAGCAAATTTGAGTGGAATTTTTTTAATTTTTTCGGCTGCAGATAAGAAAAAGTTCATATCGGATGATATATCTATATGGGCACTAGGCCCAAAAATGGACCGATCCTGACCATGTTTGGTAAAGTTTCTTGTATTTTGCAAAAATATATACAAACAAAAGAATCAGTGCAATATTTTTGATTTTTGATAGATTTAAGTGAAGATCGGGAAGCAGCTCTATATGGGGCCTATGACTAAGAGTTGTCCAATAGGGATCATTTTTGGACTACTGATTAATGGATGTAATATATACATACAAACCCAATTTGACTAAGATTTGCATGATAATTTGGATCTTATGGCAATATATGTTGATTTCATAGGCGTCATTTGTATGGGGGCTAGTCCTGAACATGGACCGATTCTCACCAATTTCAATAGCGTTCATCCCATGGCTGATAAAAGATTAAGTGCCAAATTTCATCAAAGTATATTCATATTTGCGACCTGCAGTTTGCAAGCTTTACATGGACACACAGACGGACGGACGGACGGACATCGTTAAATCGAATCAGATAGTGATTCTGATTCAATTGGTATAATTAAAGATGGGTGTAGGTCAAATATTTTTGGTTGTTACAAACAGCAGCACAAAGTCATTATACCCAAACCACATAGTGGTATAGGGGTATAAAAAAATTGAGTAGGACCCTTGTTTCATTCCAACATTCCTAAAAAAATAAGTATTGATTGAAATTAATAAAAAAAATACAATAAAAAAATCACATAAATGAAACTTACCCAATAATCAGGTTCATGTCTGACACCATACATTGCGAGGCATTCTAGCCGAGATAAGCAGCGATATACATTTTGCATCTGGTCATTGAAACCACGAGACATTCATCGGCCTATGCAATACGAAGCATCTAATATTATTCGTTACTAGTACCCCGTAGTTAATCAGATCATGTTCCAGGTTACGTACGTCCTCACAAACATTTGGCATGAAATCACAGACAAAAACGTTCATATACTCGTCGAGTTCTAAATTGTTGAATTTACGTTTCCATGTCAGGAGTTGTTACCGAAATCAAAACCTGTCAATCACGATTGAACATACCGATTTTACACTTTACACTGCTTTATCTTTGTCTGTTTATCTTTGTCTGTTTTATCTGAGAAGTTGGAAATTTTTCAGGTGAAATAGTCGAATTTTTAGGTCACAGTTGCTTTATTAAAATTTTGCTTATCTCCCTGCTTTCAGCAGTTACAGCAATTTGGTTGACATGGTTATGTACAATTGGTGAAGATAAAGATCCAGCTTCGTGTATTAGGTTGTGTTTCAAGAACATCATCCAGTTCTTTTGGTGATTTTAAGGATATGTTTAAATTAACATTTCTGTCAATCCAAAGACTGAAGGATTGTAAATCAGTCTTTGAGCTAATTATTTTGTATTTTTGAGAGTGATATTGGAGATATGTATTAAAGTTAACCAAAGGTGGAGAGTGGTCAGAACTAAATTCATCACTATCTATTATGTGAAGAAATTGACTCGAAATTCCAGAGTCAACAACAAAATCGAGTACCTTACGCGGATCTTTGGGCCAATATGTTAGTCTTCCTGTTGATAAAACGGAGTACTTGTTGTTAGTAATGCATTTATATAGCTCTTCTTCCTTAGGATTACTTAATCTGGATCCCCACCATTGATAGCGCAGATTGACACTTTACTTAAGTTACTTTTAATTTTTATATAAGCAGCTTGAAAATAGGATTGATTAATTATATCAGAAATTTCATATTTTATTGAAGATTTGATTAGTATAGCAGATCAAGCGCGTACTTTATCATGAGGGTGGTCGGCTCTTATAAATAAAAAATAAATAAAAAATGTTCGAGTTGCAAAACGAGTCTCTTACACTAATGCCGGTTTTCTCAATGTATCGTCAAACTGGCTGTTACTTAACCAGGACATAAATTTATTGTACCGATAAACTGCCTGTTAACAATTTTGGTTTTCTCAATGTACCGACTAAAACATTATTTTCAATTGGCAATGCCTCTCAAAATACGTATGAAAGTTGGGAGAATTATTTTCAGTTGGCAATGCCTCTCAAAATTGATATGAAAGTTGGGGGAATAATTTATCTGTACGGTAAATAAATAATTGGCAGATGAATGCCGGTTAGCTTTGCGACAAAACAGAAGCAAACCAGACATTGAGAAAACCCAATTTCTTTAATCGGCAGTTTCTCGTTGGGATAAAAGATAATCGCCTATTGAGGAAACGGGCATAAGAGGATATCAATAAAATTTAGTTTAAAATATAATTCAATTTCTTTAGTATGGTTAGAAAGCCCATTGGCATTTAATATTGAAATACGATGATTTAATTGCATACCTTTGTTATTAAGGCAATCATGGTTAATAGTTTGTTGATTAATTCTATTTGATTTTGTAACACACCTTAAATTTTCTCAAAAGGGTTATAAGTTGTATATTGTTGATTATTTCTTAGAGTGTGAAAAGTTATTGCTAGTTATTTGTGTTGTAATTGTTTGATGTGACGTAATCCTCATTATTGTGTTCATATGTTCTAGGCCTGCGAATGAAGTTATAATTTTGCAACTTCTTCCTTAATATCTGTCTGTAATTAGATGGATGGCTTTCTAAGCAGTTAACATAACGTGCTAGAGTATCATTCATTTTTGTACATTCAACAGTAAGATGACCTAATCCACATTTAGCACAATTTACTCGTTTTTTACAGTAGCTGTATTTACTCTTGGTGTAAAATTTACAACCCTGTTATATTTACAACGATTTTATACTACAAAGCGTCTTTTGTGTTTGTATTGTAAACTAATGAATCAGCTGTTTTTTGTTTTGTTTTTTTTATCAATTTGAAAACTTAAAATATAAACAAGAATTTGCAGATGAGAAAAATGCCTAAAATTACGGAAAAAGAAAAAATTATAAATTTTTTAGTACAAAATGCAGTTGACGAAATAGAATTTTCAGAGATTCTGGATGTTGAAGGTACGGTATTACTTGCAATACTAAAAACAATAGAAATATATAACTAATTTCCTTTTGTATATACATGTGAACATGATGCCATTGGCCACATTTTAGATAAATTAGTTTATGACATTAGTTTAGTTAAAGTGTACCGCCGCGGAGCTTGGAATTCCAAAATCAAGTGAAGTGGTCACCAAATGTCTTAACACAATTAGATGACAACATATTTTTGCTAATGCTGAGGGTTAGTCGAATTAAGTTTCATACACTGGTGTCTATGATTTCTGGAGATACAGAATTTTACCAACCCCATGTGGTTTGAACAATTTCCACTTGAGTATCAGTTAACAATTGTCCTCTACAGACTCGGGTCATCTGGAGAAGGGGCTTTTCATTATTTTTATACATTTTATTTAGTATTTTGATCCATTTACCATAAAATGAAAAATAAAAAAATAAACAATTGTTTTGGAAGTTCAACAATCAGCTGTTTCAATCTTGTAAATGTTTAGTCTTGTATATGTACTATAGCTTTTCCCTTGTGCTTTAAACAGCGTAGTAAATTTCAATTTCATACATCTTGTTGTTGTGGTGTTGTAAATAGTAGTACTTTTATTATATCTACAATATTTACAAGGGATACAAGGGTACTTTACTACCAAGAGTGAAAACCCTTAGTATGTTATTGTATGTCCAAAATCCTGACAACGGTTGCATTGAACTATATCAATAGTTTTTTTGGCGGTACAACATTCATAATAGCCTTATAAATATGTTTAATGTCGTAGATATTTTTATTGTTAGTATTTGGTTCGAGATCAATATAAAACATTTGAAGATTTGCACCTGTAATTCTACTGTGAATGTTCATAATTTGTTCAATAGGTGTTGAGTGATGAAGATTTTTAATAACAACTCTATATGCTCTTTCCTGTTTGAATTGATACGTATTAAAAATTGAGCTTTTTATCATTTAAATGTGTTACTAACATTTTATAGTGTTTTATATTTTCTACCATTACCCCAACTTGACAATCTTTTAAGATTTTGTAGTTAAGTTCCGAAGATGGGATTAGTTTTAAAAAGCTTTTAATCATATCGCTTATATTAGTAACATCTCTCATTATTATAGGTGGAGGTTTTGGAAAATTATTTTCTGCTTGTTGTTCATCGTCATCTGTGTCACAATCCTCAGCATCATCATCAGTGAGAGCAGAAACCCGGTTTTCACTTGAATTGTTGTTTTCAGTTGTTGACGAATTAGAATTATCTGTTGCTGTCTTGTAAGCCTTTTTTTTAATACTTCAGTATTAATGTTTTTGGAATTGTTGTTGATTCTTTATACAATATCCACATAGATCATATTGAATCCATTTAGAAACAATTTATTCTGTTCTGTTTGCGTTGTTTTCGCATGAATCCGGCTGCAAATTTTCCATCTTCTCCCAGCAGGTTAGCGTTAATTGAATTGGCAGCACTTAAAAGCCATATAACCGTGCTGAATGTGTCGTTTTTGCTGAATCCGATTAATGACAGTGTATCCTTAGAAATCTTGATACGGAAAATTTCATTTAGTGTTCCTCATTGCCCTTCACGTTACTTTCGTCCGCTTTTAACTCCAGTTTTTCATACCAACTATGCCAGCGCCGCAAAGTCGACCATTTCACGAGAAGGCGGTCACATATATGATATGCGGTTTTGTATTTTTTTTTTTTTTTTTTTTGTTTGGTAGGTGGGACTTTCGCCTTTAATTTTTGCTATAAAACATAAATATCAACCAATAATAAAAAATTTTATGGAGTGTTTAAAATACATATTCATTTTTAGTTGAATTTTAGTAATAAAAGTGAAATGTTAAAAGGTCAAAAAAGTTTTTTTTTTAAATAATGTCTTGTTTAGCACTTAATTTTATAAGTTTGTAAAGATTTTGAAGGTTAAATTTCGTCAGAAAATGCCAAACTTTGACCCCATAAACTTTTTAGTCCTACTGTACAGAAAGGCCAAAGGTTGGCTTTTTTTGAAAGAGCCCGAGTTATAATATAATTTATTAAGCAGCGAACGTAAAAGTTACCTGATACTGGTTCAAGATAGAGAAGTTTCAATGGAAAGGTCGTATGTTTTTACTTTCGCTTTTTTGTCTTTTTAAATATTTCTGTATCAATTTTTATTGTAAATTTATAAAATACATAAACCAAAAATTGTTAAATATTGTACTGAAAAACTACTTTAAATCATATAAGTTTAGTAAATATTTCTTCTAAATAGCCCTGATTTTCATTTTCTAGATATTATTTAACTTCTTGGATCTGAAGTGCACAACAAAATAGTGATTAGGTCTTCATTAGTGCAATATCTAGACATTTTTCTTGTATTTTTCTCGCGAAAGAATCTGTGGTGTTGTTCCTTTTTTCTTCCGCTTCTTCAGATAGATCTCCTATTGGTAGCATATTGTTTTGAATTATTTGTTCCCCATGATACAAAATTTTATGAACTATGGATGGCATATATCCCCAAGAGTATTTTTCGTTATTGGCGTACTCTCCAAATTTTTTTGCATTTATCTTTCTGCTGCATGCTAGTACTTATATGAATATAAATATGATTTTATCGGAAAAATATCATCATTTGAGTTTCCTTCTACTTGTTTTGGTTGGTCGACTATGAGGCCTAGCTGTAGACGCAGACCCTTACCCCTTTTAACCCAATATTTTTGGTAGTTACAAACATCAGGGCAAACTCATAATACCTTAACCACATAGTGGAAAACTTTTGCATTCATAAATTTTGCACAAAATATCTGATCTTGGGTCAGAAAATTTGTTCTGGTGCACACGGCCGGAATGCCGGAAACTGGCGGGTATAAAATGGGTTAAAGCAGTGAATGGAAGGGCTCGGACTATAGATGAATGTAAGATTTTTTGATGGCTTTTGATAGGCAGGAGCTACGCTCTATTAGGTAGGAGATTTTCGAGAAATTTTGACCTTTTTTAATTTTTTTTTAATTTCATTTAATTAATTTAATTTCAGTAACTTCATATTTCCAACATTAATAGCTTAGAAACTACAAAATTGTACAAAATTTTCTTTACTATCAAATATTTTAAAACAAAAAAATTACAGTCATTTAAAAATTAAAATTTACAAAAAAATTTTTAATTTTAGCAAAATACTGAGAAAGTCCATTTTCGAAGACCCTGTTGGCTGTGATATAGTTGATATAGAGTCTCAATTTTCTGGCTCCCGAAGTTCACTGGTATTTACTTTCAAACGAATAACATAACTTTAAAATCGGTAACCATAAAAAAGTAATTTTGCCGCCTTCGCAAATTATGGTCCACAGTGCCCCGATCCATTAAGATTATGTGTTAACTTTAATGATTTGTATCAATTTTGTAATTAATTTCTAAATATTAAAATTTTAAAACGTAATATTATTCTGTATTTGAACTCTTAAATTCACAAAATATTCATTTCCTGTGTTAAAATTTATCATCTATACTAAAATAATAAAGAGGTAGTGTGTGTTTGTATGTTTGTTTCTTTGTTTTTAGGATGTAGTTATGGAGATAACTACTCATCTGATATTCCTGAAATTTCCATCGACTATTACTGCGGATATGTGAAGTGCTATTTTTTTAGTGGGCCTGGTACCTCCCATACAAATTTAGTAATAAGTGTCATATATCTGGTGGAGTACTGTAATAGTGAGAGCCTTGGGACTTTGCGTTAGCCCTTTTTTATGATGAGGTGGGGGGTATTAGCAAACAACACCGGATTACATCTATTAGGCTACAATATCTTTTAATATTTTTAGTGGGCGTGGCACCTCCCGTACAAAGTTAATTTTTATATCATATATATTAAGTACTATGATAGGGAGAGCTTTACAAATTTGTGTGATGTCACCTATTATTAATGTTGGAAGCTATGCCGGAAATAGGCGGGATTGGATAACTGGATGTAGTACCTCCCATACAAAGTAATTACTCAACATCATTTATCACGTGTACTATGGCAGAGATAGCTTTGCAAATTTGTCTTAGGTCATCTATTATCATGAGTAGACAGCTAAAAAAATGGGCGGGCTCGTACAAAGGGGCATGACACCCCTATATAAAGTTAATATTTAATGTAATATATCTCTAGTACTGTAATAGTGAAGGCGTTGCGTGAGCACTTTCATTATGATGAGGAGGAGTCGGTAGCGAAGCATACCGGGTTACAAATATTGTTATATAATTTTATAATTTTAAAAATATAAGTATATTGAAAACCTCGCATCTGATTTCAGCACAATGAGAATTTCGGAATGTAAAAAAAAGAAGAATGGGAACTATATCCGATATAACCAATTGCATAAAATTAAGAGAAATAGAATGAAATGAATAAAAAGCAAAGCTTAACTTTAAAGAACACCAAACTTCTTTCGAAATCACAGACAATATAATTGCAATAATTACGATGTAATTGAGCTGAAAGAAACAAGATTTCAACAGCAAAGACTAAGTATAAGATATAGGTGCAATCTACGGTGCGGCAGAAGGTGAATCAATCTCATTCTAAAATTTTCTTGAAGTTTGTCCTCTTTCTCATCACCTAAAAATTGGATTATTTTTAAAATGAAAACCAAACAAGTAAGAAAATTATAGACGGTCTAGACTATACGATACTCTATACCATGATTCTAGATTTACTATTTTCTCATCACAAAGTAGTGGTTTTTTTCAAAATTGTTTTTATAAGTCTTCGTTACATTTTAGAGATAATAGTGGATGCTCGTATGAGTGTTAGGTTTGAACATGTACCGATTTTCAATACTTTCAACATCGCTAATCCAAAGGGCAATTAAAGTTTACCTATAAAAATATATTTAAATTTTCGACCTTTAGTTTTGGAGCAAATTTATAAGCCTTCAGACAGACGATCAGACATTAAAAGAAACTCAATTATTATAACTAAAAGTGAATCTAGGGCAATTATTTCTGTTAGATACAAAGATCAGCACAAATTCATGAAGCATTTATTATTGGAATGAGAAAAAATTATGGTTCATTATCTTTCTGATTTATGAAAATTAATTTTTATAATATTAAATTGTTTATAAAGGTGTTAATCCTTATTGTCAGACAAATTTGTTTTAAATATAAACAGTTAGCCGTCAATCAATCGCTTTGGCATTACAATTTTCATAAATCGATTTGTCAAGTAAGGCATCCATATGTTAATCTTCTTCTGCTTATTTAAAATACATTTTCGCAATTTTTTCAATGCATTGATTTGACTCTCCCTTGACTGCATGATTAATGTGAATCTACTTAAGGTTGACCACTGCTGCTTGTAATTTTTTTTAAGTATCCCTCAACAACTTTATAATCGCACAGCAAATTGCTGTCAGTTTTGATTGCTCTGACAACTTCATGCTAAATTTAATGGTTTTTCTTGCATATGGCAGGCATCTGGTGGTGTTGACATTTTCAGCTCTCCCTTTTGCACTACGTTTTGGTTTCTTTGTGCTCTCTTCCTTTTTTTGTGGCTCTGCAAGGAGCCATCATTTGTCGTAGTCATTAGTTTAGGTGTGGTATTTGATTGATTATTGAATCTATTTAACGCTTTTAGTGTTTGGATACCTTTTGTAATGAATATAGTTTTTTTCAGCTTTACATTTTCTATTGTGTGGCAGTAACAAAAGTGATTTTGTTATTTTGTCTTGCATTTAAGTTTGTTTATTTTTTCACAATTGTTGAAAAATTATATATTGTTGATCTTTTAATTTGTTTGGTATTAAATTTTTCATAATTCAGTAAAAGGTGAGACGCGGCAAAGGGTCTTAGGACCAAAACAATTGCATAAACCAAATGAAAATGAAATTGCCATCAGATATTTTGATATTTTAAGGTTCGTATGGCATGGGATATTGTATCTTTATTAGGTACATGAATGGTTCTATTCACATCATCTATACTTAATATTATAAAGAGGTAATGTGTGTTTGTTTGTTTGTTTGTTTGTTTGTAGGAGGTAATCTCCGTAACTACCCATGTGATATTCTTGAAATTTTAACAGAGTCTTACTGCGGATATGGGAAGTGCTATAGGCTATAATTTTTTAAAAAATTTTAGTGGGCGTGGCACCTCCCACACAAAGTAAATTTTTAATAAAATATACATATATTGAGTATTATGATAGGGAGAGCTTTGCAAATTTGTGTGAGGTCACCTATTGTTAATATTAGTAGCTACACCGGAAATGAGCGGGAACGCATAAGTGGGCGTGGTACCTCCCAAACAAGTAATAAATCAATATTATATATCTCGAAGACTGTTATAGCGTGAGCTTTTCAAATTTGTCTGATACCACCTATTATTAATGTTAGTAGTCGGAAAAAAATGGGCAGTATTGGTCTAATAGGCGTGGCACCTGCCATACAAAGTAAATATAAAATGCCATTAGATCTTAGTATGAGTAGTCGGACAAAAAATTGGCGGGTTCACACTAATGGGCGTGGCACTCCCCATGCGAAGTAACTTTTTAATGTCATATATCTGGAGTACTGTAAACGAGAGGGCTTTGTGGCTTTGCATGAGCCCATAGGTTCTTTGCATGATTAGTCGAACAAAAAAATGGGCATGATGGTAGCAGTGGGCGTAGCACCGCCCATGCAAAGTAGATATCCAATAGCATATAACTGGTGTTCTATAAAAGGGAAAGACTCGACATTTTGCACGAGTCCATCAGATATTAATGTAAGTAGTCCAATAAAAATTGGGCGGGATGTGATTAGTGGGCGTGACACCCCCGTATATAAATAATATGAAGTACTACGAATGCAACAGTCTTTTGTTAAGTACATTAGTTATCAATGTGATTTGTCGTGGAAAATAAATCGCCTAAATCAAAATTTCGCCAAAACCGAAAATTGCGAAAAATAAAAATCGCTCAAAATAGTCTTCAAAATCAAAAATGGGAAAATCAAAAATCGGTAAAAAAAAATGCCAAATGATATTCTAAGTTCAAGGCCAATAGTTAAGTGTTGCCAGATCTAATGCTCCAGGGTAGGAACGCCGAAAAATCTGATAATTGTTGTACCGAATGTAAAAACAAAAAACATTGAATATCAGCAAGTATTCAAATAAAAAGATCTACGCTAATACTAACATAATAAAGAGGTAATATGTGTTTGTTTGTTTGTTTGTTTGTTTGTAGGAGGTAATCTCCGTAACTACTCGACCTTCCTGAAATTTTCACAGAGTCTTACTGAGGATATGGGAGTGCTACAGGCTGTAATTTTTAGCGGGCGTGGCACCTCCCATACAAAGTAGATTTTAAATATCATATATATTAATATGATAGAGAAAGCTTTGCAAATTTGTCTCATTTCATCTATTATTAACGTGAGTTAATAAAAAAAAATGGGCGGGATTGGACAAATGCGCGTGGCACCCCTACACAAACTTAATATTAAATGTGATATATCTGAATTACTGTATTAGTGAGAGCCTTGGGACGATATGCAATTGCTAGAAAAGATGAAAAATATGGAGATTAATAAAAATTTTAATAAAATATTTTGAACTACGTACTTATCATACCCTATACCGCTATGTGGTCAAGGTATATGACTGTGCTGATGTTTGTAAATACCAAAAATATTTGACCTAGACCCATCTTTTATTATACCGATCGACTCAGAGTCACCTTCTGAGTCGATTTATCGATGTCCGTCCGTCCGTCCGTCCATCTGTGTGTCCATGTAAACCTTGTAATCAAACTTCAGGTCGCAAATATGAACATATTTTGATGAAATTTTGTATCGGCCAACAAACGCTATTGAAATTGGTGAAAATCGGTTCATGTTCAGACCTTGTCCCCATACCAATGACCACTATGAGATGGACCTAAATTGCCATAATATCAAATTGGTCAAATTGGGTTTGTGTATGTATATTACATCCATTTATGAGTATTCCATAAATAAACCCTTTTGGACAATTCTTATATATGAATAAATAAATAAATTTGGTTTGTATATGTTTCTGAAAAAAATATGTGACGTTACCAAATGTGGTCATGATCGGTCCATTTTTCAACCTAGTCCCCATGTAAATATAGCATCCGATATGAACTTTTTCGTATCTGAAGGCAAAAAAAAATTGCCACTATATAGTTGGACCAAAGTATAGACTATACAAAAGGAAAAGGTTACTTTGTGAAACTGCATCAAATAAAGAAAATCGTCTTCTGACGTTTAAACACAATGGAGTTGACGTTATGGGTTAGAGTCGTATGGCAGGCATCGTGTCATTAGTTAAAATGAGACATACTAAATACAAGTAAAGACAATATCTATTAAACTCTCGCCTTTTCCAACTTGTATGCGAAAGAATGGGTAGTCAGCATAAACATCTTCTTTGTGCCAAAGTTGGTTGGCAGTCTCACAGAAAGGTATTAAATCGCATTTTTGAAATACGGAATGAAGTACAAAAATCATCGTTGTTTTGACTTTTGCTTGCTAGCCACGGTGGGTTATTTTAAATTAATGTTTACAAATTCCATCAATAAATATTTTTGAGATAGAAGATACAATAGAATCAATACTGAAACAATAGATTTGTTGTTAAACATATTAACAGAAGCCATTATTGAATCATTTCCAACAGTTCACGAATTTGTAGAAAGTTCTCTTCAAAAACTGTCTAGCGAGGAAACTCAGACCTTAATAAGACATGGTAAAATTATAAAAGAAGCTTTTAGAAATTAATTTCCTTCTGCCAGTTCAGACCATGAATGGATCATTTCATTGTAAAAAGTTGAACTGGAATGAAATATTTGTATGAAAAAAACAACAGCATTATTCACATGATACAAATTAAATATGTGTATGTAATTCAACAGCAGAGCACACCCGGGGTATACTGATTATTAGTTTCTGAGTCGGTGTAGCGGCGTCCATCCGACCGTCTGTCTGTCTGTCTGACCATCCCTCTATGTGTCCATATAAACAAATGGGTGCAGATATGAATATATTCTGATGAAATCTAATACATAAGGTTATATCGACCATAAGGCGAACGTTATTGAAAATGGTGAAAGTCGCTGCATGCTCAGACAGAGCCCCCACATATATACAAAATTGCATCGATTCTTTTCAAAATTGGTGTTTATATGTTTTTGAGAAAAATAAGTGACTCTACTAAACTTGGTCATGATATCAAAAATATCAATGATAAATATATATGAACTCTTTCATATCTGCACGCAACAAATTATAACGATAAAATAAATATTTGGTGTATAAAAATTTCCTATTTCCAGTTATTGTATCATCAAAGTTGACAACAAGACCTTCTCACAAAACGTATGCTATAGGGTATCTTATGGTCGGTCTAGACCGACAATAAATTTAATAATAATAAAAGAGATTTAATTAGCTTAATAAAAATATAACTTAAGGAAACTGCATAATAACAAGTATTTTATTGTTTTATTAGTCATTTATTTATTGAGAATTATAGCTGAGTAAATTATAAAAGTAAAATTTACCATTCTTGGAAATTGGTTAGATTAGTTGGTTTGTCGGATCCATCAAGAAAATTTCTACCACCGTCTACATTCACCTTATTTTTGAAATATGAAAATAACACAGGCACACAAATAATCATAAATCTGCAGACCCTAGGAACTTTTTTAAATTTTTCTCAGAATAAGTTTTTTGAATTTATAGGTTATGGTTTCACGAAAAGCCATATTCAATGTACCAAGGACCTTTACAAAAGCATAAACTGGTCCCAGTGTCTAAGAAACGACGGTCTGTGTCGAAACTAATGTAAGCTGAATAGTTTTCTTTCACCTTCAGCATTTTCCACTTATGTAATTACAAATTGATAACCCATTTCTTTAATTTTTTCCAACACAAAAACTTTTGAAAAATGATTACCTTATTCTTAATAATATGCATATGTGCATATAATTTATTATCGCCTAGTGCATGTAACATTTTGAGTTTTGAACTAAATCAACAAATTAACAAACGTTTAAGTGGTCTCTTATTTAGAAATCAAATTTTATCCAAAGTACAGGTAGTTGGGCCATTTGCATAATATTTTGGTAAAAACTTGATTACCGTTTCGTATAGAACATACGATCTTATATACAAACATACAGGCATTCATAGTATAAGAACATAAAAATAAAATAAGTCTTAACTGCTTCATACTCGTTAAATGTAAATTATTCTTCACAACTCTTTCGTTTATATAACAAGATAATAGTAGTAAAAAGATAACATAAGCAAACAAGAACCTATTACAAAAACTTTTAATAACACAACGAATGTATAGTGTGGGATGTATATTAGTGCGGCATTTTTTTAATAGAGCTAATTATCCTCATTATTTCGGCAAGAGGCTTCCCAAAAAAGTAGTCATTCTACACAATGGCCAATACCACACGTTACGAGAGAGGGTCTCCAACTTTACCGAGGCAATAACTAGATATAGAAAAAAAGCACAAACCAAGTTTTAATGTTAGATGCGAAAAATTTATATCTGAAGATATTTTTATATGGGAACTGGGTTCAAAACGACCAATTTCAACCATATTTAGTGAAGTCATTTACTTTTCCAAAAAACATACATAAATTTTTAAAAACCTATGCACTATTTTTATTATACCCTAAACCACTATGTGGTTTGGGTATAATGACTTTGACTAGACCCATCTTTTATTATACCGGTCGGCTCAGAATCACTTTCTGAGTCGTTTTACCGATGTCCGTCCGTCCGTCCGTCCGCCTGTGTGTTCATGTAAACCTTTTAATCAAACTACAGGTCCAAATAAGAATATATTTTGATGAAATTTGGTATATAAGCTTTCGTTGGCCATAGGATGAACGCTATTGAAATTGGTCCATGTTCAGACCTAGTCCCCATACAAATGACCCCAATTAAATCGACGTATATTGCCATAAGATCCAAAATATCACATAGATCTTAGTCAAATTGGGTTTGTATGTGTTTATTGTATCCAATAATCAGTAGTCCAAAAATAATCCCTATAGGACAATTCTTAGTCATAGGCCACATATAGAGCTGCTTCCCGATCTTTACTTAAATTTATCAAAAAACAAAAATATTGCACAAATTTTCTCAAATTTGGTTTGTGTATATTTTTTCAAAATATAAGTGACTACCAAACATTGGTCAGGATCGGTCCATTTTTCGACATAGTCCCCATATAAATACAGCACCCGATATGAACTTTTTCATATCTGCAGCCAAAAAAATTAATAACAATGGCACTCAGATTTGGTTTATGCTTATTTTCTATATCCGATTAGTTCGACTGAAGAGATAGGATCTCTAAACCATGGTATATGGTATCTTATAGTCGGTTTAGACCCACTATAATTTTCTTATTTATTTTTTAATAGATTTACGTTAAGTTCTAGAATCAACTGTATATGAGGACTGTGACTTAAAATGATGCTATAGGGTTTATTTTGGGACTATCAATTAATATTATAACTACGAATTTTTATCGTTATATATATATATGATAATCTGGATCTTTCGACAAGTTTAGTCGATCTGGTAGGAGTTATTTGTGTGGGGCTAGGTCTGAGCATGTACTGATTTGTTCCAAGTTTTATCAATATATATTTATATTTACGACCTATAGTTTCATTACAAAGTTTACATGGACAAGCAAATGGACGGACAGATAGAAGACCAGACGCACTAAATCGACTCAGAAAGAGATTCAAAGTCGATATATCTTTGGTAGACCAGAAACTGGAGTATAATAAAAAAGTGCAACAGCCATTCTGGAAGGGAGGGGTAAAAGTACTAGGCCAGTGTAGTAACACCTAAAAAGGTGTTTGGCGATCTCAGCTTTAACAAATCAAGTTGGGGTAATTTTATCCAATGAAATTTAAATTTTTTTTTTTTTTCATTTTTATCGATGCTTCGCGATGTTTTAAATAACACAGTATATCCAGGGCATATGATTATTAATTATTAATAGAGTAGAAGAAATGTATAAACTAGACCATCCCAATGTAAAATTTTCTTAAAAATTTTTGTTTTAAGCAACTTTTTTTTTAATCTACAAAGAAAATCAAGGATTTTGGATATATCACTTAATCATTGACAAGGTTTTCTATCCGCGCAATTCATTTTTAGTATTTTTAAGAAAAATTTTTTAAATTCCTGTTTCACTTTGTTGCCTATAGCTCAGAGACTTGTAACTCGAATTTGACAAAGTTGCATTCGTTGGAAAGACAATAAAATTTCATTTAGCTTTGCAGAAAAATCATTGTAATTTTGATAAAGGTTTTGTTTCTATAGGGCGATAAAGTAATTTTTTTGATTCTTACCCTCCACAAATTATTGGTTTTGTGGTCTTATTTTCGTCCTAGTCAAAATTTGTGCCTTATATTTAAGTTCTGTGAATGCAGGATGATCGATAATTTTAAAGCGAAAATTTTGATATATGCAAGAGCTATATATCTAGTTAATTGAGTACGAGATTATGATGGTTTAACCTATACAGCAATAATCATTTTTTAGTTTTTTTTTTTTTTTTTTTTTTCTTTTCATATGTACGTACAATAGTCATTTGCTATGTAAATTTAAATTAGAATCAAGGATCAAGAAAAAATTTTGTTTTGCTGTTGGAGATTGTTTAAGATTGTGCTTTTTCTGGTATGTGATGTGATTTGTTACAATCACTTGCACGAGGTTGTCTTCTTGAGTTGCATCCATAGTAAGAGCATTATTGACAGTTTTAAAAGACTAATTGAACGTTACGCTGGATCATTTACGACAATCAAGTTTTTAACTATTTCTTCAATTTCTTGGAAATTTTCGTTTTCGTGCCAACGTGAGGGATGATTGAATACAAAATCGATTGTCAAGTATTGTTCCAATGCTGTGCCTCTTTTAAGACACTCAACACCCAATATTTTTGGATTTTCTACATTTGATAGAACCATTGCAAGTTTATCATATTTTCCATCAACTCCATGCCATTTGGAGAGAATTTTGCCATCCCAATGAAAAGAAGGCGTCGGTTGTGTTTTTTCGAAGGCTTTTTGACATCGTAGCTGATACGACCTCGAACAGATCTACGATGGTGACGAATTGACCAGCGTGAAAGTGGGACAATTTATTTAAGAAATCTAATAAATAATGTTCAAGAATTATGGGAAAGAAGTTGGTACTTTTGGATTTAAAATTTTTGTGCAATAAATTACCAAACCCTTGTTCACCAAATTTAATAGGGCTTAAGAGCAAAAAAATTCAAAAACAAAAATAATGCGTTCAGCAAACATGAAGCTTAAGTAAAAACAAAAATAAAAGTAAATTTCTTGCTTTCGTCGATTATGCGCGAGTGAGAGAGCAAAATTTACTCTTACGGAAAGCTTACGGACAAAAAAATGAGCAATCTTGTTTTCCATAATTCTTTACAATTACCTACCAATAATCCAGCACGGACCAGCTTTATTTTCCAGTGCAGACATTAATCACAAACAGTTCAATTACATTAATAAAATCACAAAGCTAATAAAACTTATGGCTGACCCACTAAAAATCGCTTCCAAAGCTCAATTGCAAAGACAAATGGACAGTAAAGTTGGCTGCGATCGACCTAAATAATGTCATAGATTTCTTCTTCTAGGACTACTGCATTTGTAAATAAAAAAATTAAAAAATTATTATAGCTGTATAGGTTAAAACACCATAATCTCTTATTAAATTAACTAGATATATAGCTCTTGTATATATCAAAATTTTCGCTTTTAAATTCTCGATCATCCTGCATTCACAGAACTTAATTATAATGCATCAATTTTGTCTAGGACGAAAAAATAAGACCACAAAACCAATCATTTGTGGAGGGTACGAATCAAAAAATTTATTTTATCGCCCTATAGAAACAAAACCTTTGGATAAACATACAATGTTTTTTCTGCAAAGCTAAATGAAATTTTATTGTCTTTCCTACTTTGTCAAAATCGAGTACAACTCTCTGAGTTATAGGCAAAAAGTGAAACCGGAATTTTAATTTTTTTTTAAGTAATGATTTTTCTTAAAAATACTTAAAACGAATTGCGCGGATAGAAATCCGTTCTCAATAATTAAGTGTTTTATACCAAAATTCTTGGTTTTCTTTCTAGAATAAAAAAAGTTGGTTAAAACAAAATATTTCGAAGAAAATTTTAAAACGGGATGGTCTACTGTACAGTGTACACGTATGAGTAATATTTTTAATATTAAATCAAACATAAGTTAATATTTGCATATTTGACCAGGATCCATCTTTTATTGCACCGATCGACTCAGAATCCCTTTCAAGATCGATTTAGCGATGTCTGTCCGTCTGTCTGTTCGTCAGTCCGTCTGTGTGCCCATGTAAACCTTGTAATGAAACTGCAGCACGCAAATCTTAATATATTTTAATGAAATTTGGCATATGAGCTTCTATCAGTGCATGTTCAGACCTAGTCCCCATACAAATTACCTCTATGAGATCGACTTAAGTTGCCACAAGATCCATATTATCATTTAGATCTCGTTCAAATTTGCGTTATGTGAGTTAATTAATCAGTAGTCCAAAAATAAAACCAATAGTCGTAGCTCCCATATAAAGCTGCTCCTGATTTATTTATTTATTTATTTATTTATTTATTTATTTATTTATTTATTTATTTATTTACTTATTGACTTCTTGCACAACAAGACAAAGTCTTATAATTATGTATAGTGCAGGATTATATATTTATAAGGATTTACAATGTTATTTAGTATAATATAACTTTAAACATTAATCATAAAAAGAAAAATTAAATATGAAAATAAAAAAGAAGAAGATAATATATATATATATATAATTGAAGATTAAAAACTGAAACAAAGGTTAAATTAAAGAAAAAAAATTAAATAATGATTTTTTAAACTGCATTGCATTGCTCGTAAGTTGAAGGTTAGGTGGGAGGCTATTCCAAAGACGAACAGCATTTATAAAAAAGTGCCATTCTAATACTAGACATCTATGATTAGGAATAATTAACTTTTTTCCCCTGTTTTTGTCTGGCAAATCGTAAATGGTTATATAGATACTATGGCGTTCCAGAGTATATTAGTTTGTGTAAAAATATGAGTACTCTTATCTTCATTAAGTTTACGAACGATACTCCGTACAGGCTTTTGGAGAAGCATGATATGTGATCAAATTTCATCGAGTCACAGTTGGCAAATAGTTCGCATCCATAAAGAAGTGTAGGAACGAGGTATGTCTTTGCCAGTAATATTCTAACTCTTAATGGTGTATAAAATAGCGTAGACCATTTACAAAAACAAAAATATTGCACAGATGTTTCTCAAAGTTGGTTTGTATATGTTCTTGCAAAAAATAAGTGACCTTACCAAATACGGTCAGGGTCGGTCATTTTTTGACCCAGATATATATACCATTCGATATAATGCAAAAAATATATAAAAATTCAAATCAGTTGGACCTAAGACCAATTCTCTAAGCACGTGGTATAGGGTATCGTATAGTTGGTCCAGAATAGTGGTAGCCATCGAGGGAAATGAGTTAGTAGTAGTGTTTTTGAACATGTGTTAGTTGTATTACACTGATCGAAATCCATAGACGTAAACTGGTTTGTGTATGTTTTGTATGAAAGTTAATATGAATGACTAAAAGGGAAAATAGTTCAATTAACGATGAATATGGCAAAATTTTCAATAGATTTTGTTGTTTTAAAATTTTAAATCTTACATTTTGAAAATTTAAAACAAAATGTAAAGAAAATTTAATATATTTTATCCATAAGTTTAAAATAAATTAAAATACAAAAATAAAAAAGTAAAAAGAAACGTACACAAATTGAAAAGGAAAAGACACAGAAAATATATAAACCACTAACTTACATACCTGGTCTCTCAGAAAGAATCAGAATCACCGACATATATGACAAGAATAAATATGAACTGGTAATGAAAACACACAACTCTGTCAGTAAATTGTTCAGCCAAACAAAAGACAAATTAGCAAATGGTAATAAATCGAACGTGATTTACAAAATAGATTGTAATAGAGACGGGTCCAACGTATGTAATAAATCACTGTAACACTAACAGATATAGTTGCAAGTTTCAATGCTATTAAATCGAATACAGTGGGCCTTGATAATATACACCCCAGATTTATAAAAATGATTTTACCATGGATTGTTCGTTTCATAATGTACTTGTTTAACTCAATAATCACTACTAGCATCTTTCCAATGGAGTGGAAACATGGCAAAATTATACCAATACCAAAATCGGGTAACGAATACCGCCCGATTGCAATTCTTCCATATCCCTCAAAAGTTTTCGAGCACCTTTTACACAGACAAATCTTTAGGTATTTAAACGACAACAACTTACTTACAGTGCGTCAATCTGGTTTCAGACCACAACATAGCTGTATACAGCTTTATCTGATGTAGTTGAGGAGATAAGAAGTAACATGGATGATGGAAAAATATCTTTTTTGGTTTTATTGGACCACTCAAAGGCATTTTACATGGTGCACCACTCGATTTTATGCCTCAAACTGAAGAGGTTTTTTAACTTTTCTACATTAGCAGTTAGACTCATGTTTTCTGTTGCTAATGGTAGCTCCATCTCAAACTTACTGTAAGTTTTAAGAGGGGTACCACAAGGTTCAATCCTTGGACACTACCTTATTCGATATATGCCAATGATCTTCCCCAACAAATTAAATTCTCTAAGCTTCAGATGTACGCTGATGACATTCAGCTATATTTAATTAGTACCAAGGATTCAATTATTTTCAAAACTCAAGAACTAAATTATGATCTGAAACGTATTCTAAATTGGGCAACGGCAAATGGTCCACGACTTAATCCAAATAAATCTAAGTGTGTTATAATAAAAAAGAAGGTGATGCATTTGGAGAATGAGATTAATGTCTTCCCTGGGGGCCCTAAAATTGACATCGTGGACTCTGTGCGAAATCTCGGAGTTGTGTATAATGGAACTCTGACTTGGTCAGATCATATTAATCAATCCTGTGGCAGAATTTATAGTATGTTAAGAAGCTTATGGTTAACACAGCACTTTACTCCACCGAAAATAAGATTGCTACTTGCTAAAACATATCTTTTACCAACATTACTATATGCATCTGAGGTTTGCACAGGTTGCAACTCTAGGGATAACAGAAAACTAACTGTAACTTTCAACAACATTATTCGCTATATCTTTGGATTAAGAAAATTTTATCATGTATCCCAATACTCGTGTCATGTCTCACACATGTCATTTGACAACTATATTAAATTCAAGAACATTATATATGTACATAAAATTTTTATAACAAAGGCTCCAAAATATCTTTTTGAACGATTAAAGTTCGCAAGATCTTCCAGAGGGAATCGAATAATTCAATTTAAATACCGGGACCATGCCTCTGAATGTCAATTTTTTATTCTAACTATTCGTTTCTGGAATCAGCTTCCTAATGTCACGCAAAATACAAGCAACGCAATACGGTTTAGAAAATTACTATACCAATACTTTAATTGATTTTATTTGATTTTTTTTTTAAAGTTTTTAGTTGTAATTTACAATATTTTAAATTTAGATTAAGAGTTACTGGTGTTAAATATATAGTGAACAACTTATCTGATTCCATTACTGTAATTTATAGGATACTGTGTCTTGTTGTAATGAAAAATCGCATTTAATAAATAAATACAAATACAAAAATACAAATACAAAATCATATGTTGGTACCACAAAGACAAAATTATAAAACAGAATATAATCACATAAATCTGATCGCAAAACTGTTGATAAACCATTGGAACAAAAAACGGCACTCGTGGCCCACTGTACAATCACAGGTTATAAACTAGATTTCGTTAACGTCGGAATTTTACAAGAAGAAAATAATTACAAGAAAAGATTTACATTGGAACTTCTCCACATCATTGATGTCCCTTTAAAAACGTCTCAATTATAAGTCGGATATTGAGAACTATTGTGCTCGGCTATACCGACATACCTTTAACAAACACAAAAGACCAGAAAACAATTAGCTGACAAATACTCGCCGAAAAGTAAAGTAGTCTTAAACTCAACGTTTGAGTTTTTAAACGTAAAGTATGTTAACATTGTTATTAATTATACCCTATACCACTATGTGGTTTGTGTATAATGACTTTGTGGTGCTGTTTGTAACTACCAAAAATATTTGACCTGGACCCATCTTTTATTATACCGATCGACTCAGAATCACTTTCTGAGTCGATTTAGCGTTGTCCGTCCGTCTGTCCGTCCGTCCGTCTGGGTGTCCATGTAATCTTTTAATCAAACTACAGGTCGCAAATATGAATATATTTTGTTGAAATTTGGTATATAAGGTGTTATAAGTTATAGGATGAACACTGCTGAAATTGGTGAAATTCGGTCCATGTTCAGACCTAGTCCCAATACAAATGACCACTATAAAATCGACATAAATTGCCATAAAATCCAAATTATCATATAGATCTCAGTCAAATTGGGTTTGTATGTGTTTATTATATCCATTAATCAGTAGTCCAAATAAAATACCTATAGGACAATTCTTAGTCATAGGCCCCATATAGAGCTGCTTCCCGATCTTCACTTAAATATATCAAAAACAAAAATATCGCACAGATTTTTCTCAAATTTGGTTTGTATATATTTTTTCAAAATATAAGTGACTTTACCAAATATCATCACGATTGGTACATTTTTCGACCTAGTCCCCATATAAATATAGCATCCGATATGAACTTTTTCATATCTGCAGCCAAAAAAATTAATAACAATGCCACTCAAATTTGGGTTATGCTTATTTTCTATATCGAATTAGTTGGACCGAAGAGATAGAGTCTCTAAGCCATGGTATAGGGTATCGTATAGTCGGTCTAGACCGACTATAATTTTCTTACTTGTTTTACTTGTTTTACTTGTTATTGTGTAGTTATAACAATTGTTAATTTCTAGTTAGATCCCTGATAATGGTCAACTGAAATATTGGAGACAAAGGAAAATTATTAAATAAACAACAAGCAAATAAAAATGTGTATGCATTGCTGATACATACCCTGCAGGAAGCCTGTGGTCAAGTGTCCCCAAGTCACCACTTTTGTCTACTATTTTGTTGACGTTGTCAACTAAGCGTCTACACTATTTACTTTACTTTATCTGTCATAAAATTTTCCATAGTGAAGTTGTTTCTGTTTCTTCTTGATTTCTGTAGTTTTTTTTGAAAAACACGTGGTTGGACGAAAAACTAAAGTTTTAAAACAAGATGTAGAAAAATTGAATATAAAAGGTAAATAAAAATATATTTTATAATAAATCAAATGAAAAAACATAATAAATAAACGAAGTAATAAAAGAAAAGTGAAAGAACAATCAAATTTATACAAGAATATCTGATTCCAATGTCTACATATGGTCCCATGAGAACTACGTAGGAACTAAGTAATCAATACTACCAATGTCACTAGTGATTTGCAATGACACGTACATGTTATATGTCTATAGAAAATTACAATTTTTTCTTCATAAGATTGAGCACGTTACAAAACATTGACTGGAACTACTTCATAAAACAAACTCATAAAACAAACGTGCAAAAGTAAGTTTTTTATAACTGGAGCATGATCATCGATGTTTAAAAATAAAGAGAGACCCAAAATTCACGCAAGATTTGAATTTAACAGAAAACACAGTTTATCTCTCTTTACATTATTATTTTTACTATCTATTTACTGCATATCTTAAATTTGTAAACATATTTCACAAAACCTAAGCATCCTTTTTATATTCACCACCCTAATGACTATACACTTAACATAGTTTCATGTCTATTTACCCATAAAGGGTGAATTGTACAACTAACTTAAATATGATGACTATGTTGTACTACTCCTATATATGCAGGTGTTGGCATGAATGTTTGAGTAAAAAACTGAAGAAGACCAATTTCATTATATACGATCCATACCAAAAACATATGTATTCATATATATACAGTTGCAACCAAAAAAAATCCAATGCTGAGTTATATAATCTTTAGGTTTGTCTATTTGATAATAACGGAAACCAATTCACCCCGTTTTTTTTCTCTGTATAGATGTTCAAGTTATTTTGCGAGCAAAAAAAGCAACTGCTTGTATTTAAACATGTGTATTTAAATAAAATCCTCATTTCTTATAAAAGTAATTTTTTATACATGTGAAAGTGTTAACGGTTATTTTGTTACATTCTGATGTCAAAATTGATTTTGAGATTAAACAGATTTTTATACCCTATACCACTATGTGGTTTGGGTATAATGACTTTGTGCTGCTGTTTGTAACAACCAAAAATATTTGACCTAGACCCATCTTTAATTATACCGATCGAATCAGAATCACTTTCTGAGTTGATTTAACAATGTCCGTCCGTCCGTCCGTCTGTGTGTCCATGTAAACCTTGTAATCAAACTGCAGGTCGCAAATATGAATATATTTTGATGAAATTTGGTATATAAGCTTTTATCGGCCATGGGATGAAAGCTGTTGAAATTAGTGAGAATCGGTCCATGTTCAGACCTAGCCCCCATACAAATTACCCAAATGAAATCGACATAAATTGCCATAAGATCCAAATTGTCATATAGATCTTACTCAAATTGGGTTTGTATGCATTCATTACATCCATTAATGAGTAGTCCAAAAATGATCCCTTTGACCCCATACAGAGCTGCTTCCCGATCTTCACTTAAATCTATTAAAAAACAAAAATATTGCACTGATTCTTCTCAAATTTTGTTTGTATATATTTTTGCAAAATACAAGAGACTTTACGAAACATGATCAGGATCGATCCATTTTTGGACCTAGTCCCTATATAGATATAGCATCCGATATGAACTTTTTAATATCTGCAACCAAAAAAATTAATAAAAATCCCACTCAAATTTGGTTTTTGCTTATTTTCTATGTCCAGTTAGTTGGGCCTAAGAGATAGGGTTTCTAAACGCATGGTATAGGGTATCGTATAGTCGGTCTAGACCGACTATAATTTTCTTACTTGTTCTTTTTAACTTCCTGATCTAAATCCCACATAGTTTCTCTATGGGGTTAAGACCAGGGGATTGTGATGGCCAATCCAGGACATTTACATCATTGTAGCTTAGAAAGCTGCGAGCTACGCGACTTGAGATTGTTGTAATGCTGAAATACACCATTTTTCTCGAAGATGGGAAGCATGCTGTCCACATATTTCAAAATATATATTTGCGTTCATATTTCAAAATATATATTTGATTGGAAGCTTGTATCAATTTTTTACTAATTCGAGGTTGCTGATTTCAAATCTGCACTTAGTTTTTTCTATCAGCTCGACTTTTCGTGATATACCTTTATGTCCAAAATTAAGGTACGTCCACTACATATATTGGAATAACTTGAAAGCGGTTTACCATATTCTGTTTAAAAAAATCAAAAATTCATCAACAATATTATCTTTAAGGCGTGCGTATTGGTGCATTGGTTTTAAATTTTCCCGGTAGTTTCAGAGATATCGTTGAAGTTTTGAAAAAAAAAAACGATTTAAAAAAAAATTTTTTGTTTTTTTATATTTCATAAAAAATAAAACTGCGACAAAAATTACAGTTATGGTCACATATTTCGAATGAAACGAGCTTTATTTCATTGTAATCGGTGCACAACTTTTGATTTTGTTCACAGTTTACTGAGAAAACTGAATTGATAAAAATCGCGATTTCTATTCATGTAATAAGTTTTTGTTGATTAACAACTGAATGTTGTTTTTACAGTTATTTGGGACGCTTAATCCAAATATGCACTTGGTTTTTTTCTAACAGCTCGACTTTTCGCGATATACCGTTATGTCCAAAATTAAGGCACTTCCACTACATATATTGGAAAAACTTGGCAGTCTTTTAGGAGATTTGTTGAATGGAAAAATTATTGCTTGGGTCTTATTTGAATTAACTTTGATTTTCCATTTGTAAAAGTATTTACTGCAATTTACAAGTCCCCTTTCCATTTTCTTTAGGAGTGCACTTGTAAGTTTGTTTGAAGAATTTTCATATATATTGGGACTTTAAAATCGGATGTATATATTGAGTTAAGCAATGGCGACAAGACTGATCCTTGAGGTAACCCTATGGTTATGGTTTTTGGAGATGATGTTTCATTATTAATCGCAACTTTAAAGCTTCTGGTTGCTTTATAATCATAATAATTGAGATCAACCTGCAAGGCCATTGATCTTTTATGTGTACATATAATGGGGCGATGGTCCGATGGTATTTCGTAATACATTGTTCTTTAAAGCGGCGTTGCTTAAGATAATATCGACTCTGGATGCTTCGCAATTGTATTGATGGGGAAATAGGGCTGGACTATTAGGATAGTGAATTAAAAAGTTCCTTTATTGCTGTAGGTTGTTGAGTGTGATGCCTGCAGTATTATTTGAATGGCAATTCCAAGAACAAAATATTATATCTTTGGTGGAAGGTGTTAGAGTCAAGATATAATCACAGAAGTTAGGGGTATATCTTGGTGAATATAATGAAGATACAATAATAGGTCCATTATTTATAATAACTTCAATTGAGATGTTTTCGATTAATGAGGTGTTTGATATAATGAGGTTTTTATGTGCGACAGATTTATGAAATAACAGAGCGACTCCTCCTCTTCTTGCATCTGTTCTGTCATTTCTATATAAATAATAATTTTTAAAATAGGTTCTGAAAAAATGTTTCATTCAAAGACGCTATTTTAATATTTTCTCGTTCAAATATAACTCAAATTGTGTTAATTTATAAAAGTTCGAAATACCATTAGCATTCAATTGAAGCATTTTGAATCGCTTATATTAGTATAATCAATGGGCGTATTTCACCATTGACATTACAACTTTGATTTGTTGTACTTTTGAAGTGCACCTTTGCAAATCATCCACGGCTGTAGTGAAAATATATGAAAAATCTCATCGAAGCTAAATAAATCGTTGTTTGCTCTCAGCTGGTTAGCATACATATGTGGCTTTGCTGTCATTTATTGTGTTATTATTGATGTTATTATTACAATTTGTATTGTTGTTTCTTAAATTAGGGAAATCTCCTACCTTTGATTGAAATAAGTTATTTTGTTGTTGTCTGCTGTTATTCTGACTTTTAGAAGTTACTCTTATTCTAGTTTCAAAATAGAATGAACGTAACGGACGGTTGATGTCGTTTGCAGAGTGATCAGTTCTCTCTTTTCCATATTTTCTACAATTGAAGAATGTAAAAACAGCTGGTCCTTTTTCATTTGCATTAAATGGACACACACTTGTATAATGTATGCCATACATTAAGCAGTTCCAGCATTGAGTTGGTTTGTTCCTGGATCTCGATTTGTATTTTTTCCAAGAAATTATAATATTGGAAATTGTTCGTATATTTTTTATATTGAACTTTGTAAACTGCATTACTGTGCGAACTGAATTTGGTGACTATTTCAGTTACAGCAGAAGGGGATAGGTTGTAGTTCTTTAGCTCTTTGGTGATGTCCTCAGAGTTTATGCGGGGTAAACCATGTAAATAGGTGATGTATACGTATAACCTATTTTCTTTGGAGCCATAAGAATAAAACTCCATCGTACATTTCTTTACTTGGAGCAAAAATTTTGGTACCACCTGAATAACGTTTGGAAATTAAATCCTTACCAAGTAGTTTTTGTATTTCTGTTAATGAGGCGTTAGCTTCTTCAACAATAGGTGGAGATTTATGTTGCTTAACATCGTTAATATATCATACGGGAGTTACATCCATATCAGTTAGGCCAGCCAGCAGGCTGAATCTGTTGCTTGAAGTTGACGCGATGTTCGGGTAAACAAAATCCGGAGGAAGTTTTGTCATCTTCTTGTTCGCAAGGAGCTCTTTTATGAAGATTTGGCTGAATTGTATCACATGAGTTCAATAACAGGCAATTGCAAAAACAAAAATATGCACTTGTTTTTAATTTTAGATTGTTGTACTCTAAGCGCTTTAATTATTTATATCATAAGAGAATTAGATTCGGACTGATTAACTTTATATAAACAAGTTTGTCTTCTACTAAAATAAAATCGATATAACAGACCTGAACTTTGTTGCACAATTCATGGGATTCTCCTAATTGTAAATTTACGAATAGTTTTTCTGACAATTCAAAATATTTCATTAAAGTTTTTATCTTTATATACATACTAGATGTAACCCGGTGTGCTTCGCTACACCCTCCCACTGCCCCCCACCCCACGAATCGTTATGAGAGGGCTCACGCAAAGTCCCAAGGCTCTCACTAATACAGTAATTCAGATATATCACATTTAATACTTTGTGTAGGGGTGCCACGCGCATTTGTCCAATCCCGCTCATTTTTTTTTATTAACTCACGTTAATAATAGATGAAATGAGACAAATTTGCAAAGCTTTCTCTACCATGTTAATATAAATGATATTTAAAATCTACTTTGTATGGGAGGTGCCACACCCGCTAAAAATATTTTAAAAAATTACAGCCTGTAGCACTCCAATATCCGCAGTAAGACTCTGTGAAAATTTCAGGAAGCTCAGGTGAGTAGTTACGGAGATTACCTCCTACAAACAAACAAACAAACACATATAACCTCTTTATTATGTTAGTATTAGCGTAGATTTTTTTATTTGAATACTTGCTGATATACAATGTTTTTTGTTTTTTCATTCGGTATAACAATTATCAGATTTTTCGGCGTTCCTACCCTGGAGCTGCCCATGAGAACAAGATGGATTATCAAAATTAGATCTGACAACACTTAACAATTGGCCTTGAACTTAGAATATCATTTGGCAATTTTTTTTTTAGCGATTTTTGATTTTCGCAATTTTCGGTTTTGGCGAATTTTTGATTTAGGCGATTTATTTTCCACGAAAAATCACATTGATAACTAATGTACTTAATAAAAGACTGTAGCATTCGTCGTACTTCATATTTATATACGGGGGTGTCACGCCCACTAATCACATCCCGCCCAATTTTTATTGGACTACTTACATTAATATCTGATGGACTCGTGCAAAATGTCGAGTCTTTCCCTTTTATAGAACACCAGTTATATGATATTAGATATCTACTTTGCATGGGTGGTGCTACGCCCGCTGCTACGATCACGCCCATTTTTTGTTCGACTAATCATACGAAGAACATATGGGCTCATGCAAAGCCACAAAGCCCTCTCGTTTACAGTACTCCAGGTATATGACATTAAAAAGTTACTTCGCATGGGGAGTGCCACGCCCATTGGTGTGAACCCGCCAATTTTTTGTCCGACTACTCATACTAAGATCTGATGGTATTTTATATTTACTTTGTATGGCAGATGCCACGCCTATTAGACCAATACTGCCCATTTTTTGTCCGACTACTAACATTAATAATAGGTGGTGTCAGACAAATTTGAAAAGCTCTCTATCACAGTCTTCGAGATATATAATATTGATTTATTACATGTATGGGAGGTACCACGCCCACTTATCCGATCCCGCCCATTTCCGGTGTAGCTACTAATATTAACAAGAGGTGACCTCACACAAATTTGCAAAGCTCTCCCTGTCATAATACTCAATATATGTATATTTTATTAAAAATTTACTTTGTGTGGGAGGTGCCACGCTCACTAAAAGCAGTAAGACTCTGTGAAAATTTCAAGAATATCACATGGGTAGTTACGGAGATTACCTCCTACAAACAAACAAACAAACAAACAAACACACATTACCTCTTTATAATATTAGTATTAAGTATAGATGTATATATTTATTTTTTGTCCATGAACTCACTGGACTCCAAAATGGCTGAACTCATATTTATGACATTTTGTGCTTGCGATTAACTTGATTCGAGAGTGGTTTAAGTTACAAATCTGACAGGATCGGATAAGTGATCACGAATTATGCTGCTTCACATCCTAAATTACATAAAATTGTGAAGGGGAACGCGGTTTATTATCAAGAAAATATTGGGTAACATTACTGAACCGACAATTATCAAAGTTAAAATTAAAAGAGAGCTTGTTTTATTGCGAAGAGTCACGATGCCAATGCCCAATTCGACTGACATATTTAATGGTAATAAACAAATCTCAAGGGCAATCAATGCAAGTCTGACGCATGGATATCGAAAATTCACGCTTCGATGATGATCAGTTGTAGCCTTTCAGAGTTTGTAAGCCAAACGATATTTGTTTAATTATTGACCAATACTCAGGGAATGCCTCCTGATGCAGTCATTGTGTTGGTCTTAGTAAAATATGTTATGGGAAGGAGGAAAGGGGGAGAGAAAAGACCTGTGCGGTGAGTTTATTTTACATATGGCTAGTTTTACTGATAAATGAATGTTCTCTGTAATCCGTTGTGCGGTCAACTGGACAATAGACTAGAAACGGAAATGATCTACTACAGAAGTGGGTAGAGTGAACTTAAACTCGGGCACTTAGAATGAGTTCGCTAATCTCAAAAGAACATTTTCCATGATAGTATCTATAGAACAGTGTCATAAAATCCACAGGATACCCTACTGTGATTAATGAGCATCAACACCCTCTTTAGCACATGGTCCAGTAGCATGGGAGTTTTAATTATATATTCGGTCGAATGTAAGTGGTATAGATTTTAAGGATATCATATTCCTCAATATCTATATCAACCATAAATACCGATGATATTGTGGAATCCAAAGTCCCATGCGATTGAGTCTTCTGCGCATTAAAATCAACCCTAATCGCTTTACCCCACACTAATATTGTTAACAGGTCTTGATTGAGTGTGTCATTCATTGTCCGCCTTTTGCCCCCTAACGTCCAAAAGGCTTGGCCTGGAATTGAAGGAAAATGAATGACAGATGTTGCTGTCATCTGCGGAAGAGTATACAGTATCGATGGTTTGACCAAGAGGGTCGTTCAGAAAGATAAGGAATAGAGAAGGAGAAAGAACAGTATCTTGGGGTACCCTTAAATTAAGCTGAAACTCATTGGATGAGACCGCATCAACAACAAACCTATTGTGAGGTATCTTAGAAAACTCGATATAAATCGAGAGAAGTCAATACCGGACCCAAATGAAATAAGCTTTAGAAATATCTAAAGCAACTGCTTTACTTTCACCAAAATTGTAAATTGTTCGGCTATAGCGCTCAGAAAGTAGAGCTAACAGGTCTCCCGTGGAACGATATCTACGGAAGCCATACTTTCGGTCATTAAGAAGTAAGTAGGTAGTTGACAAGATCGGAATTGATCATGCTCTCCATCACCTTTGAGAGGGCAGAGCAGATTGCAACTGTATGGTAATTTTCAGGGTTATTAGACATACCATTTTTAGGGATTGGTTGGACATTGGCAACCTTGCAGCAAAAGGTTTCCCTCCCGTACAGTACGAAGAGCTGAAAAGGTAGTCTTATGGACTAGCTAGCGTCGAAGAGCACTATCTCAGCACCAATTCTGGTACACCATCTGCCCCGGAGACTTATTGACGTTGCGAATCAAAAGAATACTTTTAACTGCACGTGCTTGGAAGAATATTTTAGAAAATGAAGATATGAAAAATATTTTCCACACGTTGACTTTTCAATAAATTATTCTTTACTAAAATCAGATAAACAGAATTTAATTTATTAAATCGATACTAAGATTTGCATATAAAGTAACATACTGAATTTTTTACATTTTTATTTAAAAAAATTTTTACCGGACCAGCTATTTAATGTTTGCATACTTTTTCTAACAAGTTTATATGGCATACAGTTATTGATACCATTTTAAACATTTAACTGCTTAAATGGCCAACGTATGGAATTTATTCCATCGGATCAAATTAAAATAAATTTTCTTTCGACCTTAGCCCATGGTTCACTATACCAATGCTGATACAGTTTCAAAAAAGTCAAGGTGCTTCATTTTGTGGACTCTATTAATGAGTGGTTTCTATACCGATTACTTAGAAAGCAAATTTGCTTCATTTAACCAATATATTCATTTGCGAAACTAGAAACTTCCATTGCCGTCCTTCGTGAATCGGTTTTGATCAATTTTTTCATCTGACGATCTTGACGTGCGGTAGTTTTGCGTGGACAACCACTACCTTCTTTTCTTTCTATACTTTTTTTGCAGTGTATTCGTGATGCATTACGGAATTATGTAGATTTTTTTATACCAAAGAGCAGTCCAATTTCACGCATGGATTTCCCTTCCACTTAACCCTTAATAATAGCTATTCTACAATTAGTTGCCAACTATTTCTAATATAATATTAGTATTGTACAAATTACTTAAGTACTGTTAATTAAATCTGTTACATTTATTTTGCTCGCTAACATTTTTCACTTTTATAATTAAATATAAAATATTCAACTCTTTATTATAGAATTTATATCGGAATTCCATTAATTTGTATAAGTTAATAAAACAAACTGATGATTTATCTTTTGAATTCAAAATAGAACTCTTTTCCTTTATTGAATGTTTTTCATTTTAAGCTTTATTATAATTTTAATTGTAATAAATATCAATTTAAAAAAAAATAAAAAAAATTTTAAAAAAATTATAAGAATAAGGTGCAAAGAAATAAATAGAAAGAAAACGTAAAATAGATAAAAAGAAACGTATAAATAGAAAGAAACGTAAAATAATAAAGAGAAAGAATTTTGTTAAATTTAAGTTTAGTAGGATATTCAGTTTATGTTGGAAAATGTATTGACAGCAGTAGCAACTTGTCTTGAAAATCGCCTGCATAAAAATGCAAAGTGAGGTGTCATATGTTGAATTGGGGCATTTTTAAACGTGTGCGATTGCAAGAGGAAGTACTGTGAAATATCCAGAAATATTAAAAGAATATTTCTTGTATATGACGAATTATATGGTAGCAATGGGAAACATTATTTTAAACATTAGTGACGTTAACTTGTACACTCAAAAACAAATGGAATAAACAGTCAAACGAAGAAATGAATTGCGTGCGTTTTTATGCTCGCAACTGTATATGTAGAATAGGTGTTTATTTACAAAAGATTTAAAACACACTACTGGATTTTCTAAAAGATAGATTATATAAGGTGTTACGTGTAGCAAATTATATATTGATACAAGGGAGTTTTAAAAAGTAGAGCAAACAAACAACAAGCAGGTTTAAAACTTCTATTAAGTACTTTATTGTTGTTTGTTGAGTTTTATTAATATTTATTGTTGTCTACGAATAAATATAGCTTTACATCATAATAAATTCTTGAAATGTGTAGAAGCCCTGAAACTGAGTGAAGCAATATATATCATGTTTATCAGCTTTTTAGTGTTGTTTTGCAATTTTAGACATGGACCAGCCAGTCCTCTTTTCTAATCTGGAAGAATAAAATATTAGATTATGCAAAATCATCACATAATTTTTGTACTATTTAGTTATTATGAATTATTATTGTGCTGTCTTAATTAACAAAAGAATATCTTTTAATAAAGATGCACGCGTTCATGTCCGTTTGAAGAGCTAAATTCATGTGTCTTTTATTTCTTTTTTCTTAATCTTAATCTACTATAGATAGGTAGCGCTTTTAATGCGAGCGCTGCCAAATAATTAAATATAATTTACCCAACATGCCCCTTCAAAACTGCCTCTTACAATTTTATCTTTTATCATAGACACATACATTAGTACTTATATATATGCTTAAATTATGACACCAATCAATATATTCCAAAACCTGATATCTGTTTTCTACTCTACAAGATCGCAAGTAAATGCCAAAATATTATATTATTTTTTATTATATTTAATATTAACTCTTACAAATCTCTCATATTCATTATTTTTTCTCTCATTTATTTATACATGTGACCTTCTCCGAGAAAAGGGACCTAGTGTGTCAAAAAACGGGTTGTGACAAAATCGGTGGATTCTGGTACCTAAAAGGGTGTAGAAACTTTAAATGCGTTTTTTTCTCAAAACTTAATTTTCACGCACTAGGTCCCTTTTCTCGGAGAAAGTCACATATGTTGTTTTTTTATCTATTGAAACTTAAAAAAGATACCTTACCCAAGTGACCCACCTTTTTGGTTAACTCTTATAAAATTAATGCGGTACAAATTTAAATTAGTTATTATTTTAATTCTAATTTTATATTCAAACTTCAATACCCTGTCAAGAAACACATTTACATGCCTGATTTATATAAACATACAAATTAATTGTACGTTATACTCGACCAATACATCCAACAGAAGTTACAGAGGGGTAGCCATATTGGTTTATAACTCCATTCAACATCGACAAATAATATTAGGCAACAACATAAACATGAAATAATTTCAAAGCTAAAGTTTAATATATTCTCCTCATATATCTCGCCACACCAAAATTTTTCTGTCAGAATCTGGAAAATGTTTTTACAGAATCTACAACACCTAGTATTATCACAGGAGACTCCAACAGCTGGTATGCCAGTTGGGTTTCACCTTCAAATAACACTGTGGAACAAATTCAGGTTAGCAAAAGTTGGGTCGATTCTGAGAGTGAGGGGTGAAAATATAGGCTAAATTAGGAACCCGTATCGCGGCGTTTGTTTATGTTAGTTCGAATTTTTTTTTAATCGACCTTTGAACTTTGCAGTCAAATGCCGATTTTCAGCATATTGTTTATATGTTTTTTTTGGCTATAAATCTCAGAATCGACCTAACTTTTGCTAACCTGAATTTGTTCCACAGTGTAATAGTAGAGGGACAATTTTAAGTAATTTTATTAATGATTCGGAATATATTATCCTTAATGATAACTTTCCCACACATTTAAGTACACATGGCAGCTTCTCACAAATATAATTATCATTTAGTAGTCCTTCAATTGCAATTGAGTCAGAATGGCAAATTCTAGATAATTTGCATGGATGTGATCACTACCCTAATATAATCCCGCTCTTTCACAATTCAAATACTACCTCTAACTGTACAACCTATATACCAAAATTTTTGACAGAGTCAGCTAATTGGAAACTATTTCAAAGTTAGTAGCTATGATAGAAGTAGCCAAGATTTCTAAAAAAATTTGTGTCTGTACCGCAGTCTAGAAATATTTTTAGCAGAAAAGTTCCATGGATAAACAACAAACTCCAAAAACTTAAAATCGAAAAGAACAGATCTTGGCACACCTACAAACGTGATATGAGCCTTGAGAACCTAATTAATTGAAAAAAAAAACTAGAGTGTAATTTAAAAGAAAAATCAAACTATCAAAGTCGAACCCATCTACTATCAACCCATCTACACCAACCGTTAAAATTTGGCATAACATCAGAAGCTTTACGGGACTTAAAATAATAACTCATTGTATATCTAAGTTAAACAACCCGAATCTTATGTTGATTGATAAGACAGACATGGTTGAAGAATTTGCAACCCTTTGGTCAGAAAATTGCTCAAATTTGATATTTAGCGAAAATTTTAGATCACATAAAGCTAGAGTCGTTCGACAAAACTTTTCAGCAACTCCCTAGTAATTGAGAATCCTATGTGCAACTCGACTGAAAGAAAAAACGACCGCGTTAGACAGATTTTCCTACCCCATGCTTAAAAGTCTGCCATTAACAATGAAACGAAGACTACTATCATTGCACAATACAATTATTAATTCACATATTCCACAACAATATAAGAACTGTATTGAAATACCAATACTCAAACCAGGTTCCAATAAAACTCTGTTAAAATCTTATCGACCAATTTCGCTAAACTCCTGCATATGAAAAGTAATGGATAAAATAATAGCTAACAGACTCTGGTGGTGCATGCAATCACATAAACTCCTAGATTGCCGTCAATTTAGGTTTCAAAGAAGAAAATCCTCAATTGATTCTCTATTGTATTTAGATTACCATATTGCCACTAGCCTATCAACACGTAAACATGTCTCGATATTATCTCTGAACTTTGAGAGTGCTTTTGATAGAATTGGTATACATGCAGTAATCGATCAGCTCACTAATGGTAAATGGGCTCTAATATAATTAATTATATTACAAACTTTATGTCTAACAAGAAAATAGTAGTACGTACAGGCAGATGTAACTCTACACTCCGCCCTTTATCTAATGGTATACCACAGGGTTCACCGTTGTCAGTTATACTATTCCTAATTGCCTACAATAAACTATGCTCAATTTTTTCTATGCACAAGGAAATCGATTTTGTGGCTTATGCTGACGATTTAACCTAATTATAAAATCAAACAAGAGGAAAAATCCGACAATCAACTTAAACCGGCTATTTAATAATATAGATGAATGGTCAACGATATGAGGTGCAATTCTTTCTGTCTCAAAATGTAAAACTATCCATATTGTCACAAAAAAAACTGTATGTGCACTATAAACTCTTCTTCAACAATTTTAGCCCCAGTTGAATCTATGAGGATACTTGGTCTACATATAAACAAAAGATACCGTTGGAACCACCATATCGTTTCTTTCTTATCAAATCGTCTTAATATCATAAAGTCCTTCTCAAGTCCAAAAATGAACTGTAATACATTCACGGTTATTTCAATTATCAAAGCCATTCTCCTATCAAAAATTAACTATGCACTAGTGATCTATGGTCATTCTCCAAATTCGAAATTACGCAAGCTTAACTAATTCTGCAGTGAGATTTTCACTGGGTGCTTTTCGTTCAACCCTAATCAAAAATATGTTTTTGATTCTAACATAGCAACTCTAAAAACACAGACAACAATTTTAACTACCAAACTTTTGAAATCACTAGCTTTCAGCATAAACACTCCTATTTTGAAATTATTCAAAAATTGCAAGACTTACAAAAAAGTTCCAAGAATATCGTCGTCCATATATCGCAGAATAGAAAATTGTATTAAATTACAGCTTCCTCGCAACATAATAAAGCCCAGCGCCAAACAATATCCCCCATAGTTTCTCAAAAAGAAAAAAATTAAAAACACTATTAACACTTCCCTTCATTACCACACCAAATCTATTTCTAGCCCTCACCAATACATAATGTTATTCAACCAAATATAAAACTGTTTGGGTTCCTGGCCACTGCGGCATCGAAGGAAATGAATTAGCTGAACTCACAACACCTAATAACTATCATTATGGCTGGGAAAAAAACTTAACACAGAACATCAAATTTATAACAAAAAAAATCTAACTTAGCACCACCACAGTATATTAAAAATACACAAAACATTATATCATAAAACGAAAGGCATTCGATCTTTCTTAAAAAGAAATATTGCCGGCCTCAACAAATTATGATAACATTTGAACGGCTAAGACTCGGATATTCTAAACTGACTCACGGACACCCAATGAACATCATAATTCCTCCAATATGTAACTGCATATCTCCCACTCCAAATCCTTCTCACATCCTCACAAACTGCCCAAATTTCATTACTCATAGACAGTATTGTCTCGAAGGTAGTGATCCAATTGCATATTTATCCAATCCGACCCCCAGATAATATAAAAATTAAGAAGTAATAAAATTCCTAAAAGGAACTAGCACTTATAATTTTATATGGAATACATTTACTATGTAACCCATAATATTAAGAAATACTGTTATTGTTGTTGTTTATTACTATTTTGCGCTGAAGGTCATAGTAGCTATTGAACTAATCCTAACAATAGCTTATAATTCATAATTGTAAGTTAATAAATGAATAAATAAATAAATAACTTAACGCGAAAAGCGAACAATTTTGAGATCAGTAATATATAATTGCAGTTCTCAAATTAGTTCTAAAATCAAAAAATCATTCGTCAAAGACATCCGTGCAGATAATGTTCATGGTCCTGTAGAACTTAGAGAGATATTCGTTTTTGATGTAAATAGAAAAATGCGTATGGAATTTGCAAATATGTATGCAAACAAGCCTGCAGAATTATGGAAACTTCTTATATTTTGACATTAAAGGAAAAAAGTTATTTTGGAGAAAAATTGGGATTGCATTAAATAAAGAAAATCTTTTGCCAACGGTTAAGGTGGCATTATGGTTTGGAGTTAAAATGGCAAGCAACGGGGTTGGTAAATTCGTATTTATTGAATCTATAATGGATCAAATTGAATACATAAATATTATAAAAGAAAATTTAAAACAAAGCGCACAAAAACTAGGTCCTATGGAGGAGTTTTTGGCCTACAATGTCAAGCTGAGGTTGCTCTACAATACTAACAAGTAAGAAAATTATAGTCGGTCTAGACCGACTATACGATACCCTATACCATGCGTTTAGAAACCCTATCTCTTAGGCCCAACTAACTGGATATAGAAAATAAGCAAAAACCAAATTTGAGTGGGATTTTTATTAATTTTTTTGGTTGCAGATATGAAAAAGTTCATATCGGATGCTATATCTATATAGGGACTAGGTCCAAAAATGGACCGATCCTGATCATGTTTGGTAAAGTCTCTTGTATTTTGCAAAAATATATACAAACAAAATTTGAGAAGAATCAGTGCAATATTTTTGTTTTTTAATAGATTTAAGTGAAGATCGGGAAGCAGCTCTATATGGGGTCAAAGGTATCATTTTTAGACTACTCATTAATGGATGTAATGAATGCACACAAACCCAATTTCAGTAAGATCTATATGACAATTTGGATCTTATGGCAATTTATGTCGATTTCATATGGGTAATTTGTATGGGGGCTAGGTCTGAACATGGACCGATTCTCACCAATTTCAATAGCGTTCATCCCATGGCCGATTAAAGCCCATATACCAAATTTCATATATTCATATTTGCGACCTGCAGTTTGATTACAAGGTTTACATGGACACACAGACGGACGGACGGACATTGTTAAATCAACTCAGAAAGTGATTCTGATTCGATCGGTATAATTAAAGATGGGTCTAGGTCAAATATTTTTGGTTGTTACAAACAGCAGCACAAAGTCATTATACCCAAACCACATAGTGGTATAGGGTATAAAAATCAATTGAAATCACCATTACAATCAGTCAATCTTAATCTTATAGATCATTTGTGGAACTTAGTGGAACGCTGAGACCATCTGCACATGATAACCTCAACCAAAATGAAAAAAAACTTTATTTTGGATGAGTGAGGTAAAATACCTAAAGAGGATACGTTAAAGTTGGTAAAGTCGATGCCACATCAGTGGTTCTAAAGTGCAAAATATTCTTACAAATTACTAACTTAAACAATATTTAATGTAAATTTATTTTTTTTTTTTGTGTTAATATATCAACTGCACGAATAATTTTTCTTATGATTTTTTTCTTTTTCTAAGTTTTCACCTGCATAAAAATTGTTAAAAGCAATAAACCTTAAACAAATTTAAAAAAAGGTAATAAATAACTTACTATTTATTAAACAAAAAAATAATTCAGCTTAGTTATTTTATATGACAAATTTAATTTTAAGTATATGGATTAGAGCGGGTCGATTTAAAAATCGCCCAAGTGACAAGGAAAATCGTATTCTAGGGATCAAAATAAGAAACTTTGTACGAGGAACCATATCTCGCAAACGAATTCTGATGTCCCGACTTTTGACCTGTCTGTCTGTCTGTCTCACTTTGACTCATTTAGAGTGCCCCAATCGAGTCCAAATGTATGATCGACCCCCACAAACTTTGGAGGGCCAACCCACCCATGTCAGTGGCACACCCCCTAGAACCCCCTGGGGATTCTCCATACAAATATTTCAAAAATCACCATTTTTTTTAGAATTGGGCTGACTATGTTTGATTTAATATTAAAATGAACACTCACACGTATACGTATCTTCTACTCTGCTAATAGATACGCTTTAACTATGTTATATTATACAAAAATATCGATCGGATGAGGGTAAATAACTTTTAGATCACTCCGTGACTATGCGTGACTCTGCGTCACTACTCCAAAATTAATCTGTAGTCACAACAAGACTATGGGCCAAGTTTCAGATCAATAGCATGAGGGGGGAATGGGGTTGCCCCATGGCAGACAGACAGACAGGTTAAAAGTCGGGACATCAGAATTCGTTTTGGAGATATGGTTCCTTGGGCAAAGTTTCTTATTTTGATCCCTAGAATATGATTTTCCTTGTCACTTGAGCGATTTTTTGCCTCCCTTCAAATCGACCCGCCCTAATACGGTAACTTTTTCTAGTAAGTGTAAAGGTACTACCTTTCAAAAATCTAATATAGTTATAATCAATGTTTGAACCTAACAAACATATGATTGATATATGAAGTCAATCGTGTACTACTATCACATTATTCTGTTACGAAAACTAAATAATATTGAAATAATCATACGCAGTTTAAGGCAACTGATTTTTTAAGTAAATGGAATTTAGATTTTATTTATTAATATTTCCAACCACTTTTAAATTAATAAATAATTTCAAATATCTTAAATACATTATTCACGGATAACTATTGGCTGCATTTAATTTATCAGTTGCACACAGAAAAAATATTTGCCAACCAAATTGCTCTAAAGTGGAACAACCGTATTTTCGATTATATCAACAGAAATTTAATAGCATCTGTAAATTTTCGGTTATGATAAAATATTTACTGTTAAGGCAATAGAATTGTAATCACAGTGAACCCGAAATGCGGTAATTAGCATTATCGCAATTCGGTTGGCAATAAATTCGGTAGCCACAATGAATCTGTTTTCTGTGTGTGGTGATAAGAACCACCGAGTTGCTGCAATAAAGAAATATGATGCATTTGATGAATGTCCAATTCCTTAGCCGAGGCGAATGGTATTGTAACTTGATGAACATTTGCAAGACTGCCGCGATGGTAACGTCGCTGCGATTTTAGATTTTTAGATTTTACGTAGAAGTTCGGGTGTCACCGTGTAATCTAAGTTATTTTCGGCAACATGAAATTGAAAGTGATCTGCTGAGAAGTTTCTACTAATTATGGTACATAGTTCAGTGATGAATACGAATTTATCTCTACCCTTTATCTTTATATTTTTTTGTTGCTGCTGAAGTTGTAACTGTTGTTGAGGGATGGTTACTACTAGAGATTCGTCGCATTAGAGTTGGAACTTAGTTTTTCTTGTTTTCTTAAGAGCCGTTCCATTATTCGTTGTAGTATTGTTAAATGAAAATTGGGTATTAAAGCTACTATTTCACGTAGAATTATGTATTTATATATTTTGTGGTGCTTAAATAAATGGCAATAAAAGAACGAAAATTAAGAAATTATGGTTACCGTTCACGTGTAGCCTCATATGGATGTTAATAAAAGTTTTAAAAATCATGTAATTTATTACCAAAGATAAAGTGCATGGAGAAAAATAAAGAAAAATTTCAAGAAAAAGCACTGCAGCTTTTAGAATTAAGGAAACAACAATCAGCAGCATTAGGTTTAAAAGACATAACTAATATTATACGAAGCTCTTCGTGTAGTTTTTGGGAAATCAACAACTTTTAAAGAAAAATGGTTTGATAAAACATGTCAAAAAGCTAGAGATGAGTCTTTCAAATATCTCAACTTATTCAGAAGTACAAGAGAATAAATGCAGAGAAACAGTTTATCTGTGCAACTCGAAGATACAAAATTATATGTGAGGAAATGAAGTTATTATATTACAAGAATTTAGAGCTCAAAATAAACAAAATAACTAATAGTATGGAATGGTCGAACATTGCTAAAGAGATAAGGGGTGAAACTAAAAACCCAAGTCCAAATATAAACGTCGAAATTTTTAGAATATACTTCAGTAACTTGTTAAATCCACCTCAAACATCAAATTACATTTATTACGCTGCTAGATTGAAGAACGATTCGGACTTAGATGCTGAAATAATATTATATCAAGTTATGAAAGTAATATCAAAAGCAAAATGTAATAAAGCACGTGGCATAAATAGAATTCCCCATGAATATTTCAAAAATTCACTTTTAAACTTGTTACAAGAATTAACTAGGGCGTATAACGGAACATTAGAGGCTGGAAGCGTGGATGACACATTTCTAAGCAGTGTTATTTTTCCAATTTACAAAAAGGGTGACATTTCATGAATTGTGTCACCTAAATTATGATGAGTATATTGAATAAAAGGTTGTTTGCTTGGGTTGAAAAATATAATATCTTATCAGAATACCAGGCTGGTTTCAGAAAAAAAATATTCCACAATCGACAACATATATTTTCAATCTCTCGGCTATTGTTCATCTGAAGTTCCAAGAACAATCTAACCCAAAAAAACAAAATTTTTATCAAAACTCTTTCTTTCCTTATGCATATGAGTTCTGAATAACTCCGTGACTGCGCGTGACTGTGTGTGACTATCTTAAAATTAATCTTTGGCCACAACAAGACTATGCACAAAGTTTCAGATCCAACGGATGAGGGGAATTGGAGTTTTAATCTCTCCGTGACTGTGCGTGACTATGCGTGACTGTGCGTGACTATGTCAAAGTTAATCTTTTTTCACAGCAAGTCTATCGACCAAGTTTTAGATCGATCGGATAAGAGAAGTTGGGTTTTAAATCACTCCCTGACTGTGCGTGACTATGAGTGACTCCGCGTGACTATGTCGAAGTTGATGTTTCTTTACAGCAAGTATATCGACCAAGTTTCAGATCGGTCGGATGAGGGTTAATGACATTTAGATCACTCCGTGACTGTGCGTGACCATGCGTGACTGTGCGTGACTAAGTCAAAGTTAATCTTTTTTTCACAACAAGTGTATGGACCAATTTTGAGATCGATCGGATGAGGGTAAATGACATTTAGGTCACTCCGTGACCTTGAGTGACCATGTCTGACTGCGCGTGACTAAGTCAAAGGTAATCTTTTTTCACAGCAAGTGTATGGACCAAGTTTGAGATCGAGCGGATGAGGGGAAATGACATTTAGATCACTCCGTGACTGAGCGTAACCACGCGTGACTACCCCAAAATTAATCAGTAGTCACGACAAGACTATGAGCCAAGTATCAGATCAATTGGATAAGGGGGAATGGGGTCCACCCATAGCAGACAGACAGACAGACGGACAGACAGAGAGTATGAGTTAAAAGAGTTTAAAAAAGTATATGCATTATTTGTTGACTTTAGAGCAGCGTTTGATAATGTGTCCAGACAACTGTTAATGTATAAACTGCGTGAGATAGAAGTGTCAACAAAACCCATTTATTTGTTAGAATCCATATATGAAACAACTAAATCCGTAGTATGGACTGGAAAGGAGCTGTCGCAAGAATTTGAAACCCATTCCGGTGTTAAGCAAGGCAGTCTACTGTCGCCACTTCTATTTTCGCTTTATATAAATGACTTGCATGATGCTTTAAGTGGCGGTCTTTAAGTAAATGATATAAATGTAAGATTATTACTTTACGCAGATGATATAGAAATTCTGAAGATGATTAAAAACGTTACAAAAAATTATTAACAGATTGGAAAATTATTATTCTGATTGGAACTTAGAAGTGAACCTGGATAAATCTAAAGTAATGGTGTTTAGAAATGGAGCCAGAAAGACGGGAGACGAGAAATGGGTTTTTAATGGTAATGTCATCGATATTGTATCTAGCTTCCGTTACTTAGGGATGATATTGATACCAAAAATGATCTTTAAACAACATATAGAGAACCGAAATACTGCAGCTAAGAACAACATAAATGCAACCTGGAATATATTTCAAAGTAACAAAGATATATCCATGCGTGCAAAATGGAAAGTTTTCCTGGCTGTGCAGGGCTATTCAGGTGCATTCGCTGTTTAATGAAGTATAGAAAAGATTTTGAACCCGCCTAATTTCACACAAACTTATATCCTTATACTGGAGACAAATATACAGGATGCTCACATTTATACTCTTGAATTACATATGCGATACATCTAACGAACTTTTTTGATTATGAAACGAGCAGATTACCTCATAGACTATCACTGAAATTAATGCAGAAGAATATGTTATGGATTCCAAATTTAAACAAGTTATGCTACCAGTTTCTGATTAGAAGGATTATCGAAAATATGTCAAACTACGAGTGAAGGAACAAATGCAATCGATTGTTGGAAAAGCTAAGAATATCAAAGAAATTAAATAACATCCACAAGGCACTCGAAACAACTAGATTCTAAAAAAAAACTAAATTTTACCAAAGGACAGAATTATATGGTAGGCTTCTATCAGAACCAGCTTATGTGGATCTTTAAAGCGCGGTGTGATTTAATTGAGTTAAATGCTAAAAGATTTTCAACCTGCTTAAAAATATATTCCTTATGCAACTTAAAGTAAATTGAGAATATACAACACTTTATAGGGCGCTGCCCAATATTAAAAACAATTAGATATCAATACTTCACAAATCCACAAATTAATGAAATTTTAAACGTGATTATATGAATTGGAAGAATTTGGTTCAATATACCATCAACGCTCTTAAATATAGAAAAATCCTAATTAAAGAATTTTATTATCAAAAAAAAACAGAAAAAAAAAAATCATTTCACATGATTTCACTCTAACGACTGACGACTATTGTCAAAATCGAAAGTTCTTATTTTAAATAATAAAATTATTATTATAAGAATAGAAATAATATTATAAGAATAATTATTGTACTACTACTATAATTTTTATGTTCCTTTAAAATAATTATATTTTCAAATTTTATTTTTGTTATTCCATTTTATATTTAACTCTTTCACGACCAATGGGTCATATATGTCCCATTTTTATTTTTTCTGTATTTTCCACATTTTCCAACCGATTTTTTTAAAGTTGACTTGAGTCGACAGAGGATAATTTTAGCTTTCAGACCATACCACATGTATTCTCAGGACCTAAGACGGTGACCCCAAAATCTGAAAACTGTGCTTTTTTTAATGATATTTGGATGCCATTAATTCGGACATTATTGCGCCGAAATCATAAATATTTTGATATAACATGGACCAGTATTTATGGTTTTCAGAAACACCAAAATATTTGGGATCGGTTTATTATACAGCAAAATTCAGTACGGGTAAAAAGATGTTTTAAAGTTTCATACTTTTATTAAATTAAAAAAAAAATCATAATATTAAATCAACAATTAATTAAACTATAAATAAAAATACTTAGAAAAAGATTAATTCTAAATATCTTCAAAATATAAAATCAATTATGAAAAAAAAAAGTTTTTTTACAAAAGGAAAGATTTTCCTTTCCATTTTTAGTACAAACTACAAAACCAAAGCTATAGTTATTTATGAAAAAATAAAAACAAAAATCACTTGCTTTGAGCGCAGTAAATTAGTTGCTAATTTTGAGCGTTGACGACCAATGGGATATATATGGCCCATGGATTTTTTCCTTAAAGAAATTTAAAAAAAAATATTTTTGATGACACTTTTATTTAGAAATGTTCGTACTAAAGAATACACAAAAAAAAACTCCAGCAGTTTAGGTTTGGTCGTGAATGGGTTAATTTTCCAAAAATTAAAAATAAATTTATTTATTATTTTCGGTACTTACAGCAATCAAGCAATAAACAGAATTTCGGTTAAAACTTCTTATTTTGTTATATGTTTGGTTTTCTTTTATTATAATATTATATAATACTAGATGTAACCCGGTGCGCTTCGCTACACCCTCCCCCTCCCCCCCCCCCCCTTCCGAATTATTACGAAAAGGCTCACGCAAGTCCCAAGGCTCTCACTAACACAGTAATTCAGATATATCACATTTAATATTAAGTTTGTATAGGGGTACCATGCGCATTTGTCCAATCCCGCCCATTTTTTTGTCTGACTACTCACGTTAATAATAGATGACCTAAGATAAATTTTCAAAGCTCTCTCTATCATAGTACTTTATATATATGATATTAAAAATTTACTTTGAATGGGAGGTGCCACGCCCACTAAAAATATTAAAAAAAATACAGCCTGTAGCACTTCCGATATCCGCAGTAAGAATCAGTGAAAATTTCAGGAAGATCAGATAAGTCGTTACGGAGATTACCTCCTACAAACAAACAAACACATTACCTCTTTAATTCTTTTTTTTTAATATGTTTTTTGTTTTCGCGATTTTTGATTTTGACAATATATTTTCCACGACAAATCACATTGATAACTAATGTACTTGTCAAAAGACTGTTGCTTTCGTAGTACATCATATTTTTGATATAGGAGGTGCCACGCCCACTTATCCCATCCCGCCCAATTTTTATTGGACTACTCATATTAATATCTGAGGGACTCGTGCAAATTGTCGAGCCTTTCCCAGTTATATGATATTAGATATCTACTTTGCATGGGCGGTGCTACGCCCACTGCTTCTATCACGCCCATTTTTTTGTTTGACTAATCACACAAAGAACCTATGGGGTCACGCAAAGCCACAAAGCTCTCTCTTTTACAGTACTCCAAATATTTGACATTTAATAGTTACTTTGCATGGGGAGCTCCACGCCCATTGGTGTGAACCCGCCAATTTTTTGTCTGACTACTCATACTAAGATCTGATGGTGTCGTGCAAAGTGCCAAAGCTTCCCTCTTTTAGTACACCAGTTATATGATATCATATATTTACTTTGTACGGGCGGTGCCACGCCCACTGCTCCGATCACGCCCATTTTTTGTCTAACTAATCATATGAATAACTTATGGGTTCACACAAAGTCCCAAGACTCTCACTATAACAGTACTCCAGATATATGGCATTTTATATTTTATTTGTATGGCAGGTGCCACGCCTATTGGTCCAATAGTGCCCATTTTTTGTCCGACTGCTCACATTAATAATAGGTGCCATCAGACAAATTTTAAAAGCTCTCTCTATCATAGTACTCGAGATATATAACATTGAATTATTACTTGTATGGGAGGTACCACGCCCACTTCTCCGATCCGGCCCATTTCCGGCGCGGCTACTAATATTAACAATAGGTGACCTCACACAAATTTGCAAAGCTCTCCCTGTCATGGTACTCAATATATGTATATGATATTAAAAATTTACTTTGTGTGGGAGGTGCCACGCCCACTAAAAATATTAAAAAAAAATTATAGCCTATAGCACTTCCCATATCCGCAGTAAGACTCTGTGAGAATTTCAGGAAGATCAGATGGCTAGTTACGGAGATTACCCCCTACAAACAAACAAACAAACAAACACACATTACCTCTTTATTATATTAGTATAGATTTAAGAAAGAGTAATATTTTAATAGATTTTATTTATTTTCGCAAATTGAATTAGTAAAATAAATTGCTTAAAAACTGTGATTGGTAAATGGAACTTAATTTTTATTGAACGTCCATCAATTTTATAAGAATTACTAGCTGTTTTTACCCGGTCTTGCCTGGGATACCAAGCGCTGAGTACTTAAAAATTTGTATGGACAGTACATTAATTTTTTATTTCAATTCAAAATTTTTTGATTTTTTAATTTAGAAGTTTTTTAAGATGCTGAAGCAAAAATGCTTCAAAAATAAGTTGCGAAACCGCTTTAAGTATTTTTTAAGTTAATTTATAAACATCAAATATAACGGAATCGTTTGCAAATTAAAGGAATCAGAACTTTTAAAAATTGAATTACTTCATTCAATAAGTGATCACCATTGAGCAGAGAAATCAAATTCAAGTTTCAGAAATGAAATACTAATGCGACGTTTAATATTGTGTCGCAAGGTTTCTTTAAGCAACTGCTTATAGTATATGTGTGTCCTATTTTGATCAACAGGTAATTATTTCACATACGTAGATAAAATTTATCATACGACATTTCACTTAGCTGTGTTCCGCGACCGCCGATTCCGCGCGTTTGGCAGCCAGACCCGTGCTGCCGCGCAGTTGTTGTCAACTTATTTTAATCGCCAAAATATATTTTTCAGATCATTGCGATATTTTTGCTGAGATGTGTTCCGCGAGCGCGTCGCGTCCGCGTCCGCGCGCCTCGCGCCGCTTCCTCGCAGCTACTACCCGTTCTGCCGCTTAGTTCTCGTTACCTTATTTTAATTCCTAAAACATATTTTTTGGAGCATTACGATATTTTAGCTGGGCTGTGTTCCGAGAGTGCGTCGCGTCCGCATCCGTCGCATACGAGTCCGCGGTAGCGCACTGCGCGCCGCTTCCTCGCAACTACTACCCGTGCTGCCGCTTAGTTTTCGTTAACTTATTTTAATTCCTAAAACATATTTTTTAGAGCATTGCGATATTTTAGCTGAGCTGTGTTCCGAGAGCGCGTCACGTCCGCATCCGTCGCGTCCGAGTTCGAGTCCGCGGTCGCGCGCCGCGCGCCGCTTCCGCGCATTTGGCAACCACACCTGTGCTGCCGCGCAGCTGTTGCCAACTTATTTTAATTGTGAAAATATATTTTTCAGATCATTCCGATATTCCAGCTAAGCTATATTCCCCGTGCTATTGAAAACAAAACTCATTTTAAATGCATTTATTGTAGGACATATATTGAGAGCAGTATGCAAATGTTTACTAAAATAAATATTTAACAAAATTCATTAAATAAAAATATGTAAAAATTTAAGAATGAATTTGGGGATAAGTTAATTTTTTCTTTCGATTAAAAAAAAAAATGGGGAATTTGTTCATTTCTTTTGGGTGCCTTTTTTTAAGTTTGGTGAATTTGTTCACCGTGTAGTTATTTCCGTGTAAACCAAATTTCAGAGAAATCCGTTGAAAAGTACAAATTTGTATAGGGAAGAAATATACCACACAACAAAATGTGAATTTTATATGAAAATTGGGCGTAAAAGTAAGCGTGGTCGGTAAAATTCATATGGCGGCCTTCCTTGGAATATGTACTATTTTTCGGAGAAAGCCATTGAAAAATAAAAGTTTGTATAGCAATCAAATAAAGAAACAAATAAAAGGAAAAAAATAAGTTTTATATACATAGAAGTGGCTTGTAAGAAGGGTCTGGTGACCTTCCCTGTAGTATAGAGGTCGTGTGACCAAATTTTAGACATCCCTCGAAAAATAAAAATTTTTATAGTGAACAAATGTACCAAAAACAGAAAATTAATTTTGTATAAAAAGTGGGCGTAGAAGTAGGCGTGACCGGCAAGAATCATATGGCTATCTCTCTGGAGTGCTGGGATCGTGTGTAGAAAATTTCAAAGAAATCGGTTGAAAAATAAAAATTTGTATAGCGAACAAATATACCAAAAAACAAAATGAATTGTGTACAAAAAGTGGGCATTAAAGTAGGAGTGGCCGGTACGGAGCATATGGCGACCTTTCCTGGAGTACAGAGATCGTGTGTACCAAATTTCAGAGAATTCCGTTGAAAAATAAAAATTTGTGTAGCGAACAAATATACCAAAAAACAGAAAACGAATTGTATAGAAAAAGTGGGCGCAGAAGTAGGCGTGGCCGATATGAACCATATGGCGACCTTTCCTGGAGTATGGAGATCGTGTGTAGCAAAATTCAGAGAAATCTGTTGAAAAATAATAATTTGTATAGCGAACAAATATACCAAAAAGCAGAAAATGAATTGTATATAAAAAGTGGGCGTAAAAGTAGGCGTGGTCGATAAAAAGTATATGGTGACCTTAGCTGGAGTACAGGGATCGTGAGTACCGAATTTCAGAGAAATCTGTTAACAAATAAAAATTTGTATAGTGAACAAATATGAATAAAACAGAAAATGAATTTTACATAAAAAGTGGGCGTAGAAGTAGGCGTGGCTGGTAAAAAGTATATGGCGACCTTTCCTGGGGTATAGAGATCGTGTGTACAAAATTTCAGGAAAATCCGTTGAAAAATAAAAATTTGTATAGCGGTCAAACAAACAAACAAACAAACAAACAAACAAACAAACAGAAAATGAATTTTATATATATAGATGTTTATATGGTAGATAATGAAGAAAATCTATTGCATTCTAAAATATATATGAATTACAATATAAATGCCTATAACCTGATTGAAGTTTTCTACTTGAAACGGAATTCCCACCAATTATTTCTCTGCGTGTAGATTTTTTAAATATAACGATCACTGTACCCTATCGGGCGCATATACGCACACAAATAATCTTTTTTCATGAGAAAAACCAAAACAAATTCTTAATATGAGCCAAACCGTACTAACCAAATACAAATTTTCGAAATACATATGTTATATTTATAAATTATGTATTAATTTTATGGAATGAATAACTTTAAACGAGTTTTAAGGGTTTCCTAAAAATTTTATTTTACATACTGGATAAAAATCTAATATTGGAGGTCTTATATAACTTTTTCACCTTTGAACTTTCAATTCGTGTGATTATACCCTATACCACTATGTGGTTTAGATATAATGACTTTGTGCTGCTGTTTGTAACAACCAAAAATATTTGACCTACACCCATCTTTAATTATACCGATCGAATCAGAATCACTATCTGATTCGATTTAACGATGTCCGTCCGTCCGTTCGTCCGTCCGTCTGTGTGTCCATGTAAAGCTTGTAATCAAACTGCAGGTCGCAAATATGAATATATTTTGATGAAATTTGGTATTTAATATTTTATTGGCCATGGAATGAACGCTATTGAAATTGGTGAGAATCGGTCTATGTTCAGACCTAGCCCCCATACAAATGACCCCTATGAAATCAACATATATTGCCATAAGATCCAAATTATCATACAAATCTTAGTCAAATTGGGTTTGTATGTATATATTACATCCATTAATCAGTAGTCCAAAAATGATCCCTATTGGACAACTCTTAGTCATAGGCCCCATATAGAGCTGCTTCCCGATCTTCACTTAAATCTATCAAAAAAGAAAAATATTGCACTGATTCTTCTCCAATTTTGTTTGTATATATTTTTGCAATATACAAGAGACTTCACCAAACATGGTCAGGATCGGTCCATTTTTGGGCCAAGTCCCCATATAGATATAGCATCCGATATGAACTTTTTCATATCTTTTTTTTTTTTTTTTTTTTTTATTATTTAAAAAACTATCATCATTATAATTAAAATAATTTATACATATATTTAATATCTACAGTTTTTGAGATTTTACTGAAAGTATTGCAACAAATAATTTACTTTTTTTTTTAATAAGTGAAAAAACCTTTGGAAATATTTACATGTAGGTAAAAAGATAGGGAAAAAACCTTTAAGTTTTCTAAGAAATTCTTTCTTTAACCCCTATTCAGAAGTTACAGAAAAAGTTAATTTTACAAATTTCTTATTAAATCAAAACTTGAAGACCTGTTTCTGTTTTCGAATCTTGTTGTTATTTTACTAATGACAGTTTTAAACAGATCTTGTTTAGAATTTCTGTGTAGCAGTGCAGTTGAGTATCTTCTAGGCAGGTTGTATATAATCTTCAAGTTTTTATTTTGGATAATTTGTAGCTTTTTAAGATAAGTGTTGGCACATCTCGTTGACCATACCTGGCAGCCATATGTCATTATTGGTCGTATACACATATTATATAATAACAGCTTATTTTTGCAATTTAGTTTAGATTTTCGGTTAAGCAGAGGGAAAAGCGCTATTCCGCACTTTAGTACCTATCCACCCGCTTGTGTGACATGATTTTTGAATGTTAGTTTTTTATCGAAAACAACTCCCGAATATTTGACTGAATCAAGTATTGGAATTTCAGTCCCTTGCATACAAAGTGTTATTTGCGGATTCTTTTTGGTGACTTGTTAAAAGGGAAAATAATTGCTTATGTTTTCCCATGATTTATCTTTATTTTCCATTTGTTGAAGTATTTTTCAGCATGGCTTAAAGCTTTTTTCATGTTCTTCACTATTGCATTTGAAAGTTTTCCACTCGTTATTAATGCGGTGTCATCTGCATAGAAGGCCGCTGTTTGGTTTCTTAGGGCTTTAAAGTCTGAAGTATATATAGAGTACAGCGTTGGTGATAAGATTGATCCTTGCGGAACTCCTGCAGGAATGTGCCTTTGTGTAGATTTTTCGTTATACAAATTGACTGCATAGTATCTGTCTGATAAAAAACTTTTTATAATTTTTTGTAGATATATAGGGTAACCAAATTTATTGAGCTTAAAAATAATTCCATTGTGCCATATGGAGTCAAAAGCTTTCTCAATATCAAGAAAAGTTATTCCTGTGCTTTTACGTTGATTTTTGTTGCTATTTATTAAATTTACAATTCTCTTCACATGATGTATCGTTGAATGTTCTCTTCTAAAACCAAACTGCTCATTACTCAAAATATTGTTTTGTTCTGTAAATTCATTTTCGCGTTAGTATGATTTTTTCAAAAATTTTGTCTAAACCATTCAACATACTTATGGGACGATAGCTTTTGGGTGATTTTTTATCTTTTCCTGGTTTAAGTATTGGTATTACCTTGGCAATTTTGAATGGCTTCGGGAAATAACAGTTTTTTAAGCACCAATTGAAAATTTTTGTAACAAAATTGAAAAATACATTTGACATCCGTTTTACAACTATTGGTTTTATTCCATCTATACCAGGTGCTTTTGAATTTTTTTGCTTAAAAATTAAAAATTTTACTTCGTCCGCGGTTGTCAACATATCAGTTACATTGGTAGGCACAGATTGTAAGTCTAACCATTGAATGTGTTTCGATACCATACGTTCAACTGTCGCTATAATATTTGCCTTTCTTTCATTATTGAACACATCAGCGCCATTTTCTACAGTTGCTTTATTCCCTCTTATTGATCTGTTCAGCTGCCAGAACTTTTTGTTGCCAGGTGGCAATTTTTTAATAAAATTATTCCAGTTGTCATTTCTGTCATTTGATACGTGAAAGTTGATTAAAATATTCAGCTGTTTAACAACAGATGATAAGTAATGTCTCTCCGAAACGTTGGTTGCTCTTTGTAATTTACGTACAAACCTTTTTCTTTGGCCAATTAAGTATAAAGTTAATTGAGAAATTTTTTTCTGCCAAATTTGTTTCTCCTTAACTGGAATTCTTTTGGAAGCCTCTTGGATTATGTGAGTAATTTTATTTATAATTTGTTCAATGTTTGACTCGGTTATAATTGCAGATAGTAAATTATTTCTTCGAATCTCTTGGTCTACCCATTGATTGATTTCATTCCAATTTGCCATCTGATACAGTGGAATAAGTATTTTTCTTTCAATAATGGAACCATAAATTTGACATGTAACTGGAACGTGATCAGAGTTTAACATACCTGGATGAGTTTCTATTGCCGAAATATTTAAGTTCAAGTTTGTAAGAAGAAGGTCAATAACTGATGCTTGTGTGGGTGTTGAACGCTGCCCAAATCGAGTAGAGGTGTTGGACGAGTGGATGTAATAATTGGAATTCATTTGATGGTTATATAGTTTTCTACCAGCAGTGTTGTTTCCTTGGCAGTTCCAACTAGTATGGTGAGCGTTAAAATCGCCGAAAACAAAAAATTCAGACGTTGTTGTGGTGATTTTGTTTAAATCTTCAATGAAGCTGTTAGTGTATCGTGGGCAGTATGCGACTGTAAATCTAATTGGTTGGTTATTAATATTTATTACAATGGAAACATTTTCAATAATTGTTGTTGACATTATTGATATATATTGGTGTGGAATTGTATTTTTAATCGCTATTAATACACCTCCTCCATGGGTTAATCGATCTTGACGGTAGATTTTATAATTAAGCAATTTGAATTTGGGTTTTTGTTTTAAAAAAGTTTCATTAATAAAAACTACATCGACTTTTTTTTTCATTTAAAAAGTGTTTCAATTGATATATAGCTGTTGGATTAGTTATGTCTTGGGCATTCCAAAGCATAACATTGATTCTATACATTGTTGTTTCTTTATATGACATGTTTAAGCATATTTCCAAGTACTCGCAGCTTGTCATATTTGTTTTTACATTTTTCTAGAGCATCGACTGCATCAAAGAAAATTTCTAATAGCTTTTCATTAGAGAGATCATCGTTATCATGATCTATTATTTGAGCTGCTTTAGCTTTTGCTGCGTAGGAAACTTTATTGAGAGCATTATGTGCTCTACTAATTGATGGAATTTCATCAGTGCGAGGAAAAATACGCACCTTATTAGTTGATGATATATCACGGTTATTTGGGATATCGTCATCCCAGATGAAAGGATCAGGTTCCGAATGTTGTGGCATTTTACGAATGTGTTGTTTTCTGGAAACTCTTTGTCGTATTTCTAGGTACTCGCGGCGCGATGGACAGTTTATGTCATCTGCTCGATGATTAACATTTTTCAAGTTATTCTTAATACAACTAAAACATTTATATATCACAGGGCCGTCACTTGCAACTTTATTTAACTGGCAACACGAATAGTCATGTGGACCTCCACAACCTAGACATACATTTTTTCTAAAACAATTTGATGAGCCATGACCATATAACGCACATTTTGAACACTGTGTCGGTCCTCTTGCACGACGCCGGCAATTTCTCCAGTGGACCACTATACCATAAAAGTATTTTATCTTAAATACTTCTCTTTTAGAAATCTGACTTCTGTTAAATTCTAGCATATACAAAGCATCGTCAGATGTGGGTCGTGTGGTTTTAATTTCATTTATGTTTGTTGGTTCTATATTGTACGTATTTTTGAACTCCTCAAGAATCGTTTTTAGTTCGAATTGTGGTAGACCAAAAAGCATAAGTTTAAATTTCTTGTTGTCTTTAACTGGATGCGTAAAGAATTTAATTTCTTCGTGTTTAAGTTTTTTTAAAGCTTCATTGAAGTCAATCAAAGTGTTTGGCATCACTTTTGTACCTATCGACATTTTCTTATACTTGGAGTTCGAGCCCAATATCTTTATGATATCAGTGAACTTATGACCACTATCAACAATAATTGGAGGAATATTGTTTGCATCTCCACTTACTTCACCTTCTTCTTCGCTGGTGTCGTCATCCATGTCAGATAGCACTTGGAATCTGTTATTTTCTAGAGGTTTGGGAACTTTAAATCTAGGGTTGTTACCCCAGAATTTTTTGCGTTTTTGTGTAGGGACCATTCTCAATTATTGCAAATAATTGAAATTACAAAATTAATTGTTTGTTTACAAAAATTTAACACGTGAGAAAAGTTGAATTTTTAATAACACGACCGTATGTTGAGAGTGTCAACAAACAACTGACTTTTTCATATCTGCAGCCGAAAAAATTAATAAAAATCCCACTCAAATTTGGTTTATGCCTATTTTCTATATCCAGTTAGTTGGGCCTGAGAGATAGGGTATCTAAACGCATGGTATAGGGTATCGTATAGTCGGTCTAGACCGACTATAATTTTCGTACTTGTTTTTATATTGAAGAAAATATTTGTAATATAAGTTATATTACAATATAAGTTATATTATATAACACTATATTTATTTTTTTTTTTTGGTTATTTATGTATGCATATTTTTAGTTACTTAAATTTATTTTAATATTTCATCTATTTGTGGCTTAGCATTATTGTTATGAGTCTAATAGTTTAAAAAAGTGTTTCATAAAAATTATAACTAAAATAGAAAAAATATGTAATTGTATAACCAAAAAAGTTTAGGAATAAAATTCGTTTAAAATAAAATTTCTCTGTTTTTATCAAATATCTAGATATTTATATAACGAGATAAATTTATGCAATTAAGTATATATAAAACTTCATTAAGGTTTTTTTCAATAATTGGAAAAATATCGATGAAATGAAATGGGTTTTCAGTTAAATCTAACGAGCAGATACCCTTTGTGTTACTTTCGAAACATCTTCCATCTTCGAACATCTTCCCTTTGTGTTACTTTCGAAACATCTTCCATTGATAATAAACTAGCAGAAATAATAAATTAATGCCGGTTTTCTCAATGTATCGTCAAACTGCCTGTTACTTAACCAGGACATGAATTTATTGGAACATAAACTGCCGGTTAACAATTTTGGTTTTCTCAATGTACCGACAAAAACATTATTTCCAGTTGGCAATGCCTCTCAAAATTCGTATGAAAGTTGGCAGAATTATTTTTAGTTGGCAATGCCTCTCAAAATTTATATGAAAGTTGGGAGAATAATTTATCTGTATGATAAATAAATAATTGGCGGATGAGTGCCGGTTAGCTTTGCGACAAAATAGAAGCAAACCAGACATTGAGAAAACCAAATTCCTTTAATCGGCAGTTTCTCGTTGGGATAAAAGATAATCGCCTATTGAGAAAACTGGCATAAGACTCTAAAGGTATGCTAATCAATTTTAGCTATTTCACAATTCAACACTTTTTATTTTCGTTATTGGTTCAGATTTTTTTCGCCGTTATTGTCGTTATTGATTTATGTCAAAAATAATTCTTCAAATCAATACAGGGCTTTTGGCAAACACATTAACAAATTTAATGAACACACACACAGCATTGTATAATTTTATGTATGTGTTAGTAGCGACCTTAAATATATTTTACTCCAAAAAAAATAAAATATTTTAAAAATCTGTAAATCTGGTGGACAGCTAAAAAGTATTAAAACAAAATCAAAATAGAATCAAAATTTAATTAAAACAGACAAACTTACATCGGTGACAAGAAATCGCCTTGCCTATTAATATTGTAGATAATCCATTTCTTGCTCTAACTAATAAGCCAGCGATACGTGATGAAATGCGTGATGCAGAATTGTAATCAGGAGTGAACTGAGCAACTTTTGCTGCATGAAAATTTAGTTGAATAACTTCTTTATACGAATTTTTGGTAGTCTATTTCAATTCATATTCAGAACTTTGTTTATATAACACAAATTTAGTTCAAGTGTCGAAGTAAACAATGAATCCAGGCCAGTCTCCAAGTATATCATATAATTGGGTGAATTTAACACTATGTAACTACGGCTTTAATGCACTTTTATTTATGCTACCTCTTTATCTATTCTTATCAAAATATTTTTAACTTTTTAGTGGCAAATGTCATAATTCGTGACTTTGCGATTTTCTTTTTAAAATACATTCAAAATACCCATTACCGAATTTATTCATCCTGCTCATTGCTCATAAATGTCTGCTGATTGTTTCTTCTGAAACATGTAGTATTTCTGCAATTTTTTGTGTTGTGTGCCGTTATCCAATAACTCCTGCAATTGCTTTGCCTTTTTGTTGTCTACCAGAGCGCTCACTGTGATCCATATTGAATCACCACTTTTAAATTATTGAAACCATATCATTAATCGATGGAACAAGTTCGCCATATGTCTCTACCAGCAAACGATGACTTTTCTATTGATTAAATAAGAGAAGTATTACTTTTCTTCCGCAAATGTTCTTTTTCTGGCACATAACTCGACATGACCACTTAACGATAAAAACAAAGACTTAACTTCTGTGTGTTTTTATTTTAAAGTTCAGATTATCAAATTATTCCACTGCATACACCAGATATAACCATTTTTACATCCTCCACACTACTGTGCAGAGGGTTTATCTCAGTTTGTCAATCTGATTGCAACTCATCGAAATAAGTTCTGGAGACCCCATAAACTATACATATTCTTAATCCGTATAAAAGGAGAATTCGATTTAGCGATATCCGTCTGTCAGGCTCTCTGTTTGTTGAAAACATTGTCCTGTCCGCAATAGGTCGAATAGGTCGTACTCCTTAGGCTTAAAATGTTCATCAAAATCTTCAGCAGTTTGCTTTTGATTGAACTTCTATGTTCAATTTACGTTTTGTGTCTTCTTCTTCTACTGACACATGCAATGACGTGGCTATTCCACAATGTCGAATGTATAAAAAAATGACTTGAGACACTAGGTCTATGTTGTCATTTTGTGGGAGTACAAATTTGTATGTGGTTGATACAGCCGCCCTATACAGCTATTGCCTTCACAAGCGTGAGTTTAATATGTAAACTAAAAAAAACACGTGCAAAAAGTACATTTAACCTAATTGCACGTGAAGTAGCAACGCCAGGACCACAAAGTAAAAAACTGAAACGCGTTTTCTTTTATGCGATATAATAGAAGCCGCGAGGCAATCTTTGCTCTATGAATGGCAAATTGAAACTATTCGTTTTGTGTCTTTTGCATTTATCTATCGTTTTCAATTTGTATAGAAAAAATCAAGTTTTGAGAAATTCACCAATTTCTTTTTTTTTTCTATACTAATATAATAAAGAGGTAATGTGTGTTTGTTTGTTTGTTTGTTTGTTTGTTTGTTTGTTTGTAGGGGGTAATCTCCGTAACTAGCCATCTGATCTTCCTGAAATTTTCACAGAGTCTTACTGCGGATATGGGAAGTGCTATAGGCTATAATTTTTTTAATATTTTTAGTGGGCGTGGCACCTCCCACACAAAGTAAATTTTTAATATCACATACATATATTGAGTACCATGACAGGGAGAGCTTTGCAAATTTGTGTGAGGTCACCTATTGTTAATATTAGTAGCTGCGCCGGAAATGGGCCGGATCGGAGAAGTGGGCGTGGTACCTCCCATACAAGTAATAATTCAATGTTATATATCTCGAGTACTATGATAGAGAGAGCTTTTAAAATTTGTCTGATGGCACCTATTATTAATGTGAGCAGTCGGACAAAAAATGGGCACTATTGGACCAATAGGCGTGGCACCTGCCATACAAATAAAATATAAAATGCCATATATCTGGAGTACTGTTATAGTGAGAGTCTTGGGACTTTGTGTGAACCCATAAGTTATTCATATGATTAGTTAGACAAAAAATGGGCGTGATCGGAGCAGTGGGCGTGGCACCGCCCGTACAAAGTAAATATATGATATCATATAACTGGTGTACTAAAAGAGGGAAGCTTTGGCACTTTGCACGACACCATCAGATCTTAGTATGAGTAGTCAGACAAAAAATTGGCGGGTTCACACCAATGGGCGTGGAGCACCCCATGCAAAGTAACTATTAAATGTCAAATATTTGGAGTACTGTAAAAGAGAGAGCTTTGTGGCTTTGCGTGACCCCATAGGTTCTTTGTGTGATTAGTCGAACAAAAAAATGGGCGTGATAGAAGCAGTGGGCGTAGCACCGCCCATGCAAAGTAGATATCTAATATCATATAACTGGGAAAGGCTCGACATTTTGCACGAGTCCCTCAGATATTAATATGAGTAGTCCAATAAAAATTGGGCGGGATGGGATAAGTGGGCGTGGCACCTCCTATATCAAAAATATGATGTACATTAGTTATCAATGTGATTTGTCGTGGAAAATATATTGTCAAAATCAAAAATCGCGAAAACAAAAAACATATTCAAAAAAAAAGAATTAAAGAGGTAATGTGTTTGTTTGTAGGAGGTAATCTCCGTAACGACTTATCTGATCTTCCTGAAATTTTCACTGATTCTTACTGCGGATATCGGAAGTGCTACAGGCTGTATTTTTTTTTAATATTTTTAGTGGGCGTGGCACCTCCCATTCAAAGTAAATTTTTAATATCATATATATAAAGTACTATGATAGAGAGAGCTTTGAAAATTTATCTTAGGTCATCTATTATTAACGTGAGTAGTCAGACAAAAAAATGGGCGGGATTGGACAAATGCGCATGGTACCCCTATACAAACTTAATATTAAATGTAATATATCTGAATTACTGTGTTAGTGAGAGCTTTGGGACTTGCGTGAGCCTTTTCGTAACAATTCGGAAGGGGGGGGGAGAGGGAGGGTGTAGCGAAGCGCACCGGGTTACATCTAGTTGTTTTATAAAATGATAATGAGTTTGTGCTGATGTTTGTAAAAAAATATTTTACCAGGACCCCCGTTTTTTACCGATCGATTCAAAATCACTTGGTGGTTTTGTGCAGTCCGTCCATCCCGCTGTCCGTCTGTCTGTGTGCCTAGGTAAACCTTGTAATCAAACTGCAGGTCGGATATATGAATATATTTTGATGTAATTGAGTATGTAAGCTTTTATAGATCATAGCATGAACGTTATTAAAATTGGTGAAAAGCGCTACATGTTCAGACCTAGACAAGTACCTCCTATCAGACCGACTAAAATGGTCTTAAGATCCAAGGCTGTGATATTCATTAATCAGTAGTCTAAACCCTGTAGGACTATTTTTAGTCATAGTGCTTGACGATTTTCACTTAATCTTCAAAACAAAAAAAAAAAATGTCCGTAGATTTTTTCAAATTTTTTTTTGACAAAAGTAAGTGATGGTACTAAATATGGTTATGATCATTTTTTACCTAGTCCCCATAAAAAATAACATGTGGAGTTTTTGATATCTGCACGGCACAAATTAATAACAACAGCACTAAAACTAGTGTAATGATTATTTGTTATGTCCTGTTATTGACTCAGAAAATTGCATATATGGCATCTCAAAACGCATGGCATAGGGTATTATATAGCCGTTCTACACTGACTATAATTATCGTACTGGTTAAAATTAAAAATATAAATGTTCTTCGCTTTTGTTGCCACTTGATAGCAAAAGCAGTTGCAAGTACGTTTTTGAAAATATTAACTCATCAAAAGTATGTCATTACTTTTAGCTTGAAATCAAATACAAACGATGAAGGGTTCATATCACAATCAAATGCATGTGATAATAAATATTCATTACCAAGATTTTGCTGGGATATCATAGTCAACTTTGTCAATCGCACTTGAATTAAATGTGTTTTTGAATTGCAGTTTATGACAGAAACTAAGGCTTTTGATGGGGGATAATAAGTAAGCATATACTGATAAATTCCCTTACTAAAGAAACATCCGTTACTAAAACATTTGTGGGTTTTCTGTATAACAACAATCATAAAACTTTGACTATTATAGAAAAAGTTATACTCTAAAACAAAAGGAAAAAATATAATCACAAAACTCAAATCTTATCTACTATAGCATTTGGTTTAAAAAACTAGTGGGCGTTTCGTATTGTTAGTTCAAACGGATGTTTGTAATCAAATCCTTACTACTCGTATTATTGTAAACTCTATGCTATAGAGAGGTAGCCATAACAAATATACATACATACATATTTAATTACATGTAGAGAGATACATTATAACATTATGGAAACTAATTAACAATTTGTAGCCAAAGTGCTAAAACATTCAAACTTTGTTAGTATTTTAGTAGATATTCTGTAAAATTTAGTAGTAAACATAACAAGTTTTAGGATGCAACACTCATGCATTTTTCGTTATGCACACAGCTGTACATATTTAATCATTTATGGGGAAACTTTAAAAATGTATACATTTTTATTTTTAGACTAACTACTTGACGTATTTTTCATTATCTTACACAACCTAGAGTGAAACATTAAATTTTTAGTAATTACACAGGAAACAAAAAAGAGAAGTGCTTGAAATGAAACATCTTTACTTTTTCATACCAAGTGTCAACTAGTGCACTTTTAGAAAGTTGTTTTTAACAACTCCTTAAAATGTCATTAAAAATAAATGCAAGTTCCAGCAAAAAATTAGATTAGAATTTGATATATCAATAACGGCATACATATCTATACTAATATTATAAAGAGGTAATGTGTGTTTGTTTGTTTGTTTGTTTGTTTGTAGGAGGTAATCTCCGTAACTATCCATCTGATATTCCTGAAATTTTCACAGATTGTTACTGCGGATATGGGAAGTGCTATATGCACTTCTTAGTGGGCGTGGCACCTCCCACACAAAATAAATTTTTAAAATCATATACATATATTGAGTATTATGATAGGGAGAGCTTTGGAAATTTGTGTGAGGTCACCTATTGTCAATATTAGTAGCTACGCCGGAAATAGGCGGGATCGGAAAAGTGGGCGTGGTACCTCCCATACAAGTAGTAGTTCAATATTATATATCTCGAGTAATGTGATAGAGAGAGCTTTTCAAATTTTTCTGACGTCACCTATTATTAATGTGAGTAGTCGAATGCAAAATGGGCAGTATCGGACCAATAGGAGTGGCTCCTGCCATACAAAGTAAATATAAAATGTCATATATCTGGAGTACTGTAATAGTGAGAGTCTTGGGACTTTGTGTGAGCCCATAAGTTATTCATCTGATTAGTTAGAATGGGCGTGATCGGAGCAGTGGGCGTAGCACCGCCCATACAAAGTAAATATATTATATCATATAACTGGTGTGCTGAAAAGGAAGCTTTGACACTTTGCACGAGCCTATCAGATCTTAGTATGAGTACTCGAACAAAAAATTGGCGGGTTCATACCAATGGGCGTGGCACTCCCCATGCAAAGTAACTATTTAATGTCATATATCTAGAGTACTGTAAAAGAGAGAGCATTGTGGCTTTGCGTGAGCCCATAGGTTCTTTGTGTGATTAGTCGAACAAAAAATGGGCGTGATCGGTGCAGTGGGCGTAGCACCGCCCATGCAAAGTTCATATCTAATATCATATAACTGTTATACTATAAAAGGGAAAGACTCAACATTTTGCATGAGTCCATCAGATATTAATGTGAGTAGTCCAATAAAAATTTTGCGCAATGGGATTAGTGGGCGTGGCACCTCCTATGAAAAAAATATGAACCACTACGAAAGCGACAGTCTTTTGAAAAGTTCATTAGCTATCAATGCGATTTGTCGTGGAAAATATATCGCCAAAATCTAAAATCGCGAAACCCAAAAATCGCGAAAAATAAAAATCGCCCAAAAAACAAAAATCTTCAAAATCAAAAATGGGCAAAATCAAAAATCGCTAAAAAGAAAAATTGCCAAATGATATTCTTAGTTCAAGGCCAATAGTTAAGTGTTGCCAGATCTAATATGGATAATCCATCTTCTTCTCATGTGCAGCTGCATGTACCTTGCTCCAGGTTAGGAGCGCCGAAAAATCTGATAATTGTTGTACCGAATGAAAAACAAAATACATTGCATATCAGCATCAGGAAGCATTGAAATCAAAAAATCTATACTAATAATCTATACTAACATAATAAACAGGTAATATTTGTTTGTTTGTTTGTTTGTTTGTAGGAGCTTATCTCCGTAACTACCCATTTGATCTTCCTGAAATTTTCACAGGAGTGCTTTCATTTTTTTAAAATATTTTTAGTGGGCGTGGCACCTCCCATACAAAGTAAATTTTTAATATCATATATATTAAGTACTATGATAGAGAAAGTTTTGAAAATTTGTCTCAGGTCATCTATTTTTAACGTGAGTAGTCAGACAAAAAATGGGCGGGATTAGACAAATGCGCGTGGTAACCCCACACAAACTTAATATTAAATGTGATATATCTGAATTACTGTAATAGTGAGAGCCTTGGGACTTTGCGTGAGCCCTTTCATAACGATTTGGGGGGGTTTAGCGAAGCACACCGGGTTACATATAGTAAAAAAATAAATTAATAATAATTTAAAATTTTTTAGAAGGTATGTATCAAAATCATTTCTATTTTCAAGAGATATGATTTAAATCGTGAATCTGAAATTAATAATAAAAAGATGTGCAATACACATGGCAAGCATTTACGTTTTGCGGACGAAGTGTGTGGAGAGTAGAAAAAAATATACACACTTCGTTCTGTATCTGTTTTTCGGAACATTTCAGAAAGTCGACTATGGATCCATTACCGTATACTGCCAGAAACATTGCTTTGAATTTTGCAATGATGTGGGACAGATTTGGTGTGCCTGATAGTGACATAACCATTGGCAATATCTCTTATGAAAGACATGGGCGTAAAAGATGATCAAGGCAATCATGTCATCTAAAGTTCGTAGAGAAAAAGCCAAATGTAGACAAGAAGTGCTTCTTAAGCGATATGATGCTTCCAGTTTAATTGCATTTTCATTCGACGGCAGAAGAAATGATTCTCAATGGAAAAAATCGATGAAAACCTTCATCCACAAATGGTGAAGGAGCCTCATCACGTTGTTTTGTGTTAGCCTACACAAAACTAAAACAAGAAGATGCCGAAACTAAAGTAATCAGTTTGAACGAATTTTTCGTCAATAAAGGAATATCTCTGGATTCTTTGATTGACATATGCTGTGATGGTGAGCCAGCAAATACTAGCGTAAGAAAAGGAATTTTGCGACGATTCGAAATTCAGTTAAAGAGACTACTGCATTGGTTTGTATGCCTTCTTCACTCTTACGAGCTTCCGTTTCGACATTTGTTTCACACTTTGGAAAAATCATCCACCACTGGACCACGAACAACAACCGGAAAGTTAAGCAAACAGATTGAAACTTGTGAAAATCTTGCGGTAATGTAATTGCTATAAAATAATTTATTTATTTCCATTTTTATTCAGTTTTCACAGCTATTATGTTTCAATACAAAATGCTAATTTTATATTTTCAGGCGGTAAACGATTTTGAGGTGATCGCACTGGAAAATATACCTGATTTAGGTGCTGTTGAATTGACTACCGACGAAAGGAACTTGTACAAAATGGCACTTCCAATTTCATTTGGTGTGGTTTCGGCGGATTTCGCTAACACTAAACCTGGGCCAATTGCACATTCTCGCTGGCTTACCAAGGTCAGTAGATTATTACGGTTTTATGTGAAAACTAATAAGCCATCTAAAAATTTAAAAATTCTGGCAAACTATGTAATCAAAGTGTATACGCCAATGTACTTTAATATTAAGTTTTACAACTCTATAGTGTACGGTAGTCTATTTTTTTATAAATTCTACGTTGGACTCAATAGAGGGATTTAAATATGAGACAAATTTTGAATAATGTTGTCAAAGAAAACGCGTACTACGCTCACTCGGAAAATATTTTATTAGTAATGTTGTTCGATAATGAAAAATGAACACGCGATTTGGCTATAAAAAAAAATTTAGGCTACCGTAACCATAAGGAACATCCGTTGGAACTGAGAGTTTATAAAAAACCTATCATAAACTTTAATTGCACGGACTATACGAATGTGATTAACACGAATGATAAGTCAAACATATTCGAACCACCATTTACTCTAAGCATTGCTTTTGAACATCTAGAACAATATCTAGAAAACGATGAGCCACCGCTGCCTGATCCGAAAATTCCGTTACACATATAAGGAACGGAAAGACACGTTCAGTTGCTCGCTGGCGTGTCCAAACGAGTTTTAGAACAGAATCGAGAACGACTTATGTCTGTGACATTAGAAAGCCGTCAAAAATACCATAGATTTGACAACAAGAAAGACTTTCAAAAATAATTAATTTCAACTCTTATCTAAAACAACTCGTCTTTCCATTCCTTGTGTTACTGAATTCAATTAAATTTTTTCATTTACTTTTCATATGTTTCTATTTCTTAAGTTGTATTTTGGTTAAAATAAAGAAAATGAAGAAAAATATTTTTGTTCGTTCAAAGAGTAAATAAAAAAAATAATTTTTGACCTAAATTGAATGAAATTGATATAGGTCGTATATGGGTACTCCACATAATTTTCAGTGCAGAATATTTAGGGCTATTTTCAATATGGGGAAGTCAAAGATTCGTCTATTTGTGCAATAATCTCGTTAATTTTCTCCAAAAAGGTGAAAAAAAAATCCACAAAAATACACGAAAACGCGCCCTGGCCGCTGTTAAAAATAAAAATAAATGTGAAAAATTGATTTCCTGACCCAAAAACCCCCGGTATACATATTTTGAATAATTTTTTTACATTTGAAATGGACTAAATAGATCGATTTTTGAGTATTAATGAAAATATCATGAAAATATCTCTATCGAAATTTTGGCAGGCTCGAAACTGATTTTAGAGGTATGGTTTCTTGGCGAAAATACTTGATATGGCTCATAGTACCAGAATCGCGATGAGCCCATGGAGATTTTTTCGGCCCCCTACAATTTGACCCACCCTAATACACATAAATATAATAACCCCTATTCTGTAAGTCGTTGTCTTTCTCGATCTAGTCCCCATATAGATATAGCATCCGATAAGAATAAAATTCAATATTTCGTTGTTTTCGTAGAATTTTAAAATTTTCGGAAAGTAAATATCTTTCCTATATTCAATGAGAATTAAAGATGTGAAATGATTTTATTTTTATTTTCAGTGTACCAAAATGTTTAGATCCCAACCATATTTGGCGTCTTTAGATAGATTTATATGGGTCGTAAATAATTTAGTTTTGTTTATGTCAAAATTGGTAAAGATAATTATCTGGATCTTAAAGTCTTTCCTGTTAAAAACTTTGGCTCTCTAGCGGGAATTCCTCAGCTCCCCCTTACTCAGCTTCTTCCGAACAAAAAACATTCTTTGGCTGGAAAGATACTAACGGCCACATTTGTGTATCTATAAATCTAAAAATCATTTAAGGTTTTTACTTAAACTTCAGGAGTAAACGTTAACAATCTCGATTAAAATACAATATAAGTACTTCAAAAGTTTTAAAAACGAAACATAGTTTTAAATTTCCCTGGTAACTTTCCATATAATTTCAGTTTGCTTTAACGATTGTATAATAAACTATAATATAAATTTTTTTTTGTATCTCCATCCAACCATCAAACATGCAGAATAGTTATGTTTAATGCATAAACTGTAAAAAAAATGAAGTCATCAACAACATTATGCAACCGAATTGCCAGGACTGAAAAACTCTGGAATTTTAACTTATTTATAAATGTGTTAATAAAGAAGTAACATTACAAATTTACAAACTATTAATAACTTTTCAGTAGAGTGGAGCGGCGTTGTTTGGGAATTTTTTATTCTTCGGATTGTAGCATATGTAGTATAGAATATAACCATTACCAACAGAACATTTTTGGTTAATAAAATATAAAGAATGATCATGTTACACACAAATAATAACACAACAGCTATCGATTGAGCGTACACAAGCAGTACTATGTACAAAGTAACCAACACGATCAACACTGCTTAAACAACAATACAATAACTCTAGATTTAGCATACACAAGTAGTACGCTGTGCAATCAAGCTGATATGGTGTATACTGTAACAGTCAACCCTTTTGCTGTTACACTATGATCATTGAGACATATATATAAAATTGATCAGGGAAGTTCTGTCCAATGCTACTCTTCTTCACTTTAAACCATAGAACTTTGTAAACGTATTTTTAGTATAAATAGTGTTCGATTTTGTGCAATCGACACACTTTGCTTTCACAACTCCCAGAGCTAAATTGTTCAGCTCGAGTAAAGTTGAAATAAAAACATTTATTTAAAAACTTTAAATAATTGTGTTTACTTATAATAAAAAATCCCTTTTGATTATAGGATCTAAGCGCAATCTAAGTAAATGTTCGTTTAAAGAAAAAACCACACACATGCGAAATTTTAGAGCGATTTTGATAAAGAAAAAACAAGTATTATTACAACAAACACACTGAATTCTTAGCATTTTTTTAGAGATATTTAAGGCCATATTATGGCACACTGATGCGCGATGCATCCAATGTTAAATACCAACCTGCTCGAAGTAATTGCAAAGAATACTATTCAACTTCAGCCAGGTGAATGATTCATTTTGCGCAATAGCAAAATTTAAACAGACAGACAGACAGACGGGTAGACGGACAGACGAACAGGCGATTCAGTTATGATAATGATCATTATTATACATACTTTATGATGTGACGTTAACACCCCCCACAGTATGCCGAAGAGTTTTCGAAGGCTTACTCCAAATTTGGAGCCACGTCTAGGAGGGCTAATTACGTAGCTGGTCTCTCTAAAACACCACATGTTGTCATCACTCTAGCTTTCCTCACCTACACATCGTCAAGTGTTATTTATTTTCATATTTTGTAGCGTTAAGATCTATATATACAAAATCCATTTTCTGTTTGTTTGTTTGTTTGACCGCTATACAAATTTGTATTTGTCAACGAATTTCTCTGAAATTTGGTACACACGATCTCTGTACTCCAGGAAAGGTCGCCATATGACTTTTTGTATACAATTCGTTTTCTGTTTTCTGGTATATTTATTTTATTTTTCAACCGATTTCTCCAAAATTTCTGTACTCCGGGAAAGGTCGCCACATGATTCTTACTGGCCGCGCCTACTTTTACGCCCACTTTTTGAATACAGTTCATTCTCTGTTTTCTGGTATATATGTTCGCTATACAAATTTTTATTTTGCAACGGAATTCTCTGAAATTTGCTACACACGATCCTGTACCCCAGGAAAGGTCACCTTCTGATTCGTGCGGCCGCGCCTACTTTTACGCCTACTTTTTTATACAATTAATTTTCTGTTTTTTGGTAAATTTATTCGCTGTACAAATTTTTATTTTTCAACGGATTTCTCTGAAATTTGGTACGCACAATCTCTGTCCAGGCAAGGTCGCCGTATGCTTCTTACCGGCCACGCCTAATTTTGTTTGTTCCTTTTATTTGTTTCTTTGTTTGACTGCTTTACAAACTTTTATTTTTCAACGGCTTTCTCTGAAATTTGGTACACGTGATCTCCGTACTCCAGCGAAGGTTGGATTATATATCTTTCTGGCCACGCCTACCTTTACGCCCACTGTTTTATAAAACTCATTTTCTGTTTTTGGTACATTTGTTTGCTATACAAATTTGTATTTTTCAACGGATTTCTCTGAAATTTGATACACACGGGAATAACTTCACGATTAAAAAATCCCCAAATTTAAAAAAAGGTCCACAAATGAAATGAAGAAATTCCCTATTTTCTTAAAAAACGAATTAAAAAAATTAACCTACTCCCCAAATTCGTTCTTAAATTTTGACATATTTTTTTTTAATGAATTTTGTTAAATATTTATTTAAGTGAAAATTTCCATACTGATCTCAATGTCTGTCCTGCAATATGCGCATTTAAAATCTGTATTCTTTTCAATAGCATCATTTCGACGCGCTCTCGGAACGCAGCTCAGCAAGCTTTGTTAAGAGAAGCGGAAATGCCTGAATCTACTCAAGTGCATTTAGAAACCCAGCGGCTAAGACAAGCTGAATCTAGGGAATCTGAAACTCCTTAAACGACTGTTTTCTCATAGACAATTTTATGTCGCATGCTCCAGAGTATAATATTTTCGTATATATACCAGAAGCAAAAACCAGAAATGTTGTATATCAAAAAAGCTCTAGAATATCTAAAATTCGTAACTTTCAGACATCATACACTAAAAATACTCCATGCATAAACACAGTTGTAATGGTAAGCAGGCGCTGAGTACTTATACCCAATGAATAAATTCCCAAAAAAAATTAACTTATTCCCCAAAAAATTTGGGAATAACTTCACGATGAACAAATTCCCCAAATAGCTCTCAATAGCTGTCCTACAACAAATTTGTATACTATCTGTATTCTTTTCAATAGCATCACAGCTTAGCTAAAATATCGGAATGATCTGAAAAATATATTTTGGCGACAACTGCACGGCAGCACGGGTGTGGCTGCCAAACGCGCGGAAGCGGCTCGCGGAATAGAGCTCCGCTAAAATATCGGAATGATCAGAAATATATATTTTGTCGATTAAAATAAGTTGACGCTAACTACGCGGCAGCACGGGTGTAGCTGCCAAACGCCCGGACGCGGACGCGACTCGCTTGCGGAACACAGCTCATTGAAATGTCTTACGATAAATTTTATCTACATATGTGCACTAATTACCTGTTGATCAAAATAAGCTAAACATATACTATAAGCAGTTGCTTAAAACAACAAAATTTTCATGTGCGCCGACTAAGCTTTGAATAAACCCATGTTATAGGAAATTTTCAACGATTTCAAATATGCTACTCTTAATAATATCACATTTTTAGTTTAGAAGATATAACCGTTCAAATTTGACCGACTTTCGGTTTTCAAAAACACACAATTTTTAGTCAATGTGTTGCGATTTCAGGTGTAATATCACGAAAAATAGGTAATGAATCGCCTTATTTTTTGTTTGTATTGATTGATGTATTTATTAAATGTATAATGATAAAAAAAAATTAACTGTTTGCTTTGTGTTTCTCCTGGTAAATCACTATTTAAAAACTATCCGTTTTTTCACTATTTTTCAACTTTGACGGAAAATAAAAAAAAATCTATATTTTTCTATATTTGCTATATTTGCAAAACATGTTCTTTGATTATTTCTTTACATAATTGAAAAGGTTTTATCTGCCCGTACGTGCCCGTTTGGCTTCTAGAGGTAAAAAAGGTTAAAAAGACATGGTTGCAGAAATTGTATGGCGTACGTCCCTTACATGTTTTGACTGACAGTAGTTTGATCTAATAGTTTGACAATTGCATTTTAAGTCGATTGTCTACCTGTGAGCCTCTGCCAAAGTCTACTCCCAATATTCTGTTACAGACACAGGATGCATAAAAAACTACTCATTGAAATTCGCAGGTACGCACCTCACTTAAAAATTACTTTGGAGTACAAATGGTCAAGAACAATATTGACTTGTGGTCCCTCCAGTTAGGCACAAATCTTATTTAGACACGAGCATAATATCAAAATTGCATAATTCAGCCTAAATCCATATGTATGCAGGGAACAGGTAAATTTTTAGGCATGGTAGCATAAGCCTATATATTGCAAAATAAGCATAATGCCTGGATTAGTCTACGACTGAAAGTTGGCGCAACAAGTACTGAAACCATGGCGTTAAACAATTTAAAATTATTTGAACTGTTTAGAAGGTCAACCACACCAAAGGTTTTCACGGAAGCTGCTTTAGAAGAACTTGATAGCTTATACGGAAATACTGAGAGAAGCGAAATTATAAAAAATAATTTTTACCTGATATATGCAAATATTAAGGCAAAATTGGTGAAATCTAATCGAACCATTCAGAACTTCAACTCCAAATACGAGGACTGGCTTAATGAAGACACCATCCTGGATATATTGGCAGTAGATAAACCCACCACATCAACCAGAGGAGCAAAAGGAAGGTAAAAAAAAAGTATTGAGGAGTGTTCAATTTTCACAAGAAAGAGGAAACTTGCCGATGCCACCAATGACTTGACCACGAAGCATTTATCGGACGCGCTGTCTATTAAATACACAAAGGATAGTGAAAGAGTTAGGTCGCAGATTACAAAATCTGTTGCTGATGCAAGCCCACTACGACTAAAAAGGATTAAGGAAAGCATTCCCACGCCCACAAACGCACACATTAAAAAGTATGGTTCCGAAGAAGCCTTGGCCTTGTTTATGGACTTACAACTTTCCAAAGAAAAATATGAGATACTACGGGCATCCTTGATGCGACACGGGGCTGACGTTTTACCAGGATACAAGCATCAGTGCATTATTGCCGTCATCAGTGCATTATTGCCGACCAATAATGTTTCAGTTTGCAAGGGAATCGGCAGAACTCATAAGGACCACGGTGAATGACATTGAAGAACAAATAAGCAAGATTAAGCCTACAAAGCTGCAAATTGGAGAAGAAAAATATATTGAATGCAATTACGAGTTCCACCTGACCATGATTGACGGAAAAGTCGTAAACGAACTGACAGGAACAACCTCAACATTGTCATGCCCGATTTGCAAAAAGAGTCAGAAGAACTTTGGTAATTTAAACGATTCTACAAACGAGGAGAATTACGAATATGGAATGTCACCATTGCACGCAAGGATAAGGTGTATGGAGTTCTTGCTAAAACTGGCGTATACCCTACCACAAGAGGAGGAAAACTTCGATGAAAATACATCAATAAGGGATAAGGAAAAGATCAGAAAGAAGCAAATACAGGATGCTTTTTTTAAACAAGTTGGACTAAAAGTAGACTGTCCCAAGCACGGATACGGTAACTCAAACGATGGAAACACTTCTAAGAGATTTTTTGAAAATGATGAGGCAGTAACTAGAATCACTGGAATTGACAATCAAATCGTGAAAAGATTGGGAACGATCTTGAATGTTTTAAACTGCAAAGAAAATGTCAATTCTACAAAATATGGAGAATATGCATCGAAAACTGCATCTCTTTTAGCAAAAATGTATCCACAGAAGAAGTTGACCCCGACCGTCCATAAAGTATTGGCGCATGGCAAAGATATAATTGAGTACCAGTCTTTGCCAATTGGAGAGCTTTCTGAAAAAGCACAGGAGAAAGTTAATTTTTTGAGGAATTTGTTCATTGAGCACTAAGTCCTCAGCGCCTAGTAAGCATAGTGAGTCCAAGGCCTTTGGCCAAGTCAAAGGCCTTTGGATCCCGGACAAGACCGGGTAAAAACAGCTAGTTTTTAATAAACTGCGAGATGCACGGCAAACAGGAGGCACCAAAGGTTACAACATTAATAATACAGATTTCAAAATCTTTTGCGATGTCACAACCACGCCATAAAAATCTTTGGACATGACGATCTTCCTCCCCTATAAAGATTCTGTGAAAGATTTCTTCTCTGTCGGCTAAGAAATCCAATTTTTCTTTGCCGAAATTGAAAAAGGATACCTGGAAGTAAATTAAGTAATTCTGGTCTTTTTAAAACTGTTGAGTTGAACGACATGCCATTGGCCTTTACAGCGGCATCCCGGACAATGCGGGTTTTATTTTGCTTATTTTTGCTAAATACTGGTAAAATTGTTAGTTACTAATTATAATTAATATTTTTAATTAGTTATTTATTGTTCGGTTTAAGATCATGTATATATTTTTCTAATGAAAGAAAGATAATAATTTTTGTAATGTAAGGGAAATATTGGAAAAAAAATTGAAGACAGCGCTAGATGGAGTAGCTACTTTCGAACAAAGCGGCTTGTATTGTAGGCGTATGATTATTATTTATTAGCAGACTAGAAGATACGTATACGTATGAGTGTTAATTTTAATATTAAATCAAACATAGTCAGCCCAATTCTAAAACAAAAATGGTGATTTTTTGAAATGTTTGTATGGGGAACCCCCAAGGGGATCCAGGGGGTGTGCCACTGGCATGGGTGGGTCGGCCCTCCAAAGTTAGTGGGGGTCGATCATACATTTGGACTCGATTGAGGCACTCTAAGTGGGTCAAAGTGAGACAGACAGACAGACAGGTCAAAAGTCGGGACATCAGAACTCGTTTTAGAGTTATGGTTCCTCGGGCAAAGTTTCTTCTTTTGATCCCTTATTTAAATCCCGATTTTCCTTGTCGCTTGGGCGATTTTTAAATCGACCCGCCCTAGAGTACATACTTTACAGAACGAAAATCTACATAATGCTCTTTATTGTTTGGTCTTGATAATTTGATCGATAACTTTTTGGACAAATCTTCATTTCTTTGGATGTTGTTATTCCATCTCAATTCGTTTATTAGTTTTACACTAATAACACTTACTGATGAGTCTTCGTCTATAAAAGCATAAGTTTTAACACATTTATTGTTCTGACCGAATATTGTGATTGGTAAAATTGAAAATAGTTCCTAACTAGACATACTACTACGGCTTGCATTTACATTATAAGTTTTGTTAACATTGTCCGTCCGTTCGTCCGTCCGTCCGTCTGTGTGTCCATGTAAACCTTGTAATCAAACTACAGGTCGCAAATATGAATATATTTTGTTGACATTTGGTATATGAGCTTTTATCGGCCGTAGGATTAACGCTATTGAAATTGGTGAAATTCGGTCCATGTTCAGACATTGTCCCCTATGAAATCGATATAAATTGCCATAAGATCCAAATTATCATACAGATCTCAACCAAATCGGGTTTGTATGTGTGTATTATATCCATTAATCAGTAGTCGAAAAATAATATCAATAGGACAATTCTTAGTCACAGGCCCCATATAGAGCTGCTTCCCGATCTTCACTTAAATCTATCAAAAAACAAAAATATTGCACAGATTTTTCTCAAATCTGGTTTGTATATATTTTTTCAAAATATAAATGACTTTACCAAATATGGTCAGGATCGTTCCATTTTTCGACCTAGTCCCCATATAAATATAGCACCCGATATGAACTTTTTCATATCTGCAGCCAAAAAATTTAATAACAATGCCACTCAAATTTGGTTTATGGTTATTTTTAATATCCAATTAGTTGGACCGAAGAGATAGGCTCTCCAAACCATGATATAGGGTATCGTATAGTCGGTCTAAACCGACTATAATTTTCAGACTTGTTTTAATGATTGAGTTAGAAATTATTCAGGCTCAAGATCAAATGTTTTTACTTTAAATAAAGCAAAAAACATTGGCTCGTTTGTTTCAAAAATTGATTTATATTCTGCATGACAGGTTATACAGCTGTTTCGGGAAGAGTCACCAACCCTCATCAATAACAAAAAGCAGTAGTTAATTTGTTTGGTAAAAAGTTAAATTCATATACATTTGCTGAAAACAACTAAATGAGAATTCAAACAAAGAGTTGTACTATTTAAGCCTCTTCCAATACACTTTAAGTCTGTTCCGAAACAGCTGTATAACCTGTCATGCAGAATATAGATCAATTTTTGAAACAAATATAAAGTAAAAACGTTTGATCTTGAGCCTGAATAATTTCAAAATCAATCATTTATTGGAATGTTTATTATTCTATGGAATGACCCTTTGAAAATAAATTCGCTGTTACTGAAAAATCGCTTAAATTAAACTGTAATAATTGTTACTACACATTTTTACAAAGCTTAAATTTGTTTTTGACCCATTTGCCACCGTTAACATTTAGTAGTACTAAATTATATGCAACTAACTTCATTCTTTTTTATATATCCGCCTTTTTTATAAAAACAATAAGCGTGATTGCAAGCGCCATAATAATTATAAAGATAATATTTGAGAAACTGAGGTAATTTTTGCAATTGAATTATAATTATAAACTAATAAAAAATGTCGCTTTCAGAATTTTAAAGCGACGACAAAGTTAGCTATTAAAACTTGGTTTTTATTTCAACAATCGCTTTCAGGGTTTTTGTTTCCAATGAATTTCTAACTTTAGTATTATTAAGCTTTATTTGGCTAAAAATTCGTTCAACATTAGCTGTTAATTTTGGTAAAGTCATTAAGTTACTAAAAAATGCACATAATTTTGGAAAAGCAGCCTTATTGTTTGATATATTAATTGGCTTTACTTTTTTCCAAAATATGTTTATATCCACCTTAAATTATACCGGTCGAATCAGAATCACTTTCTGAGTCGATTTAGCGATGTCCGCCCGCCCGTCCGTCTGTCCGTCCGTCTGCCCGTCTGTGTGTCTATGTAAACATTGTAATCAAACTCTATGAAATCGACTTAAATTGTCATATGATCCAAATTCTCATATAGATCTCGGTCAAATTGGGTTTCTGTGTGTTTATTACACCCATTAATCAGTAGTACAAAAACAAAACCTATAGGACAATTCTTAGTCATAACCCCCATATAAAGCTGCTTCCCGCTCTTCACTTAAATCTATTAAAAAACAAAAATATTCCACAGATTTTTCTCAAATCTGGTTTGTATATGTGTTTGTAAAAAATAAGTGACCTTACTAAATATGGTCAGGATCGGTTCATCTTTCGACCTAGTTCCCATATAAATATAGCATCCGATATGAACTTTTTCATATCCGTAGGCAAAAAAATTAATAAAAAATTTGGTGTATGCTTATTTTCTATATCCAATTAGTTTCATTCCATTCCATTAGTTTATATTTGTCTTTAGAGACCAAATTAGAAAAAAAAATTTAATAAAGGAAGTATGTTTGAAGCGTTATTTAAAACTAGATGTAACCCGGTGTGCTTCGCTACACCCTCCCCTGCCCCCCCCCCCCCACGAATCGTTATGAGAGGGCTCACGCAAAGTCCCAAGGCTCCCACTATTATAGTAATTCATATATAACACATTTAATATTAAATTTGTTGGGGGGTGCCACGCGTATTTGTCTAATCCCGCCCATTTTTTTTGTCTGACTACTCACGTTAATAATAGATGACCTGAGACAAATTTGCAAAGCTCTCTCTATCACAGTAATTAATATATGTGATGTTAAAAATTTACTTTGTATGGAAGGTGTCACGCCCAATAAAAATATTTTAAAAAAAAATACAGCCTGTAGCACTTTTCATATCTGCAGTAAGATTCTGTGAACATTTCAGGAAAATCAGATGAGTAGTTACGGAGATTACCTCCTACAAACAAACAAACACACATTACCTCTTTATTATGCTAGTATAGATTATTAGTACAGATTTTTTTATTTCGAAACTTGCTAATATACAATAAGTTTGTTTTTTCATTCGGTACAACAATTATCAGGTTTTTCGGCGTTCCTACTCTGGAGCAAGGTACATGTAGCTGCCCATGAGAAGAACATGGATTTTCCAAATTAGGTCTGGCAACACTTAACTATTGGCGTTGGACTTAAAATGTCATTTGCCAATCATAGTTTTTAGCGATTTTTGATTTTGCCCATTTTTGATTTTGAAGATTTTTGTTTTTGGGCGATTTTTATTATTCGCGATTTTGGGTTTGACGATTTTTGATTTTGGCGATATATTTTCCACGACAAATCACATTGATAACTAATGTACTTGTCATAAGACTGTCGCTTTCGCCCAACTAATCCCATCCCGCCCAATTTTTTTGGACTACTCAGATTAATATCTGATGGTCTCGTGCAAAATGTCGAGTCTTTCCCTTTTATAGAACACCATTTATATGCTTCGATCACACCCATTTTTTTGTTCGACTAATCATACAGAGAACCTATGGGCTCATGCAAAGCCACAAAGCCCTTTCTTTTACAGTACTCCAAATATATGACATTAAATACTTACTTTGCATGGGGAGTGCCACGCCAATTTTTTATCCGACTACTCATACTAAAATCTGATGGCGTCGTGCAAAGTATCAAAACTTCCCTTTTTTTAGTACACCAGTTATATTATATCATATATTTACTTTGTGCGGGCGGTGCAACGACTACTCATATTAAGATCTGATGGTGTCGTGCAAAGTGTCAAAGCTTCCCTTTTTAGTACACCATCATATCATATGATATCTTATATTTACTTTGTACGGGCGGTGCCACGCCCACTGCTCCGATCACGCCCATTTTTTGTCTAACTAATCACATGAATAACCTATGAGCTCACACAAAGTCCCAAGACTGTCACCATAACAATACTCCAGATGTATGACAATTTATATTTAATTTGTATGGCAGGTGCCATGCCTATTGGTACGATACTGCCCATTTTTGGTCGAGTACTCACATTAATAATAGGTGAAACCAGACAAATTTGAAAAGCTCTCTATCACAGTACTCGAGATATATAATATTGAATTATTACTTGTATGGAAGGTACCACGCCCACCTATCCAATCCCGCCCATTTCCGGTGTAACTACTAATATTAACAATAGGTGACCTCACACAAATTTGCAAAGCTCTCCTTATCATAATACTCAATATATGTATATGATTTTAAAAATTTATTTTGTGTGGGAGGTGCCACGCCCACTAAAAAGTGCCTATAGCACTTCCCATATCCGCAGTAAGAATCTGTGAAAATTTCAGGAATATCAGATGGAGATTACCTCCTACAAACAAACAAACAAACAAACACACATTACCTCTTTATAATATTAGTATAGTACTAGCTGTTTTTACCCGGTCTTGCCCGGGATACAAAGGCCTTTGACTTGAAAAATGGTTCACTATGCTTACCAGGCGCTGAATACTTAGTCCCCAATTAACAAATTCCTCAATAATATGAACTTTCTCCCCAAAAATTTGTATGGGCAGTAAATTCATTTTTTATTTCAATTAAAAATTTTTTGATTTTTTAATTTAGAAGTTTTTTAAGATGCTGCAGCAAAAATGCTTCAAAAATAAGTTGCGAAATCGCTTTAAGTTTTTTTTTTTCAGTTTATTTATAAACATCAAATATAACGGAATGGTTCGCAAATTAAAGGAATCACAACTTTTAAAAATTGAATTACTTCATTCAATAAGTGATCATCATTGAGCAGAGACGTCAAATTCAAGTTTCAGAAATGAAAGACTAATGCGACGTTTAATATTGTGTCGCAAGGTTTCTTTAAGCAACTGCTTACAGTATATGTGTGGCCTATTTTGATCAACAGGTAATTATTTCATATACGTAGATAATATTTATCATACGACATTTCACTAAGCTGTGTTCCGCGAGCGAGTCGCGCACGATTCCGCGCGTTTGGCAGCCAAACCCATGCTGCCGTGCAGTTGTTGTCAAATTATTTTAATCGCCAAAATATATTTTTCAGATCATTGCGATATTTTTGCTGAGCTGTGTTCCGCGAGCGCGTCGCGTCCGCATCCGTCGCGTCCGCGGTCGCGCACCGCGCGCCGCTTCCGCGCGTTTGGCAGTCACACCCGTGCTGCCGCGCAGTTGTCAACTTATTTTAATCGCCAAAATATATTTTTCAGATCATTGCGATATTTTAGCTGAGCTGTGTTCCGCGAGCGTGTCGCGTCCGCATCCGGCGCGTCCGCGTCCGCGCGCCGTTTCCTCGCAGCTACTACCCGTTCTGCCGCTTAGTTCTCGTTAACTTATTTTAATTCCTAAAACATATTTTTTAGAGCATTGCGATATTTTAGCTGAGCTGTGTTCCGAGAGCGCGTCGCGTCCGCATCCATCGCGTCCGAGTCCGCGGTCGCGCGCCGCGCACCGCTTCCGCGCATTTGGCAACCACACCAGTGCTGCCGCGCAGCTATTTCCAACTTATTTTAATTGTCAAAATATATTTTTCAGATCATTCCGATATTCTGGCTAAGCTGTATTCCCCGTGCGCGTAGCTTCCGCGCAACGAAATGATGCTATTGAAAAGAATACTCATTTTAAATGCATTTATTGTAGGACATATATTGAGAGCAGTAAGCAAATGTTTACTAAAATAAATATTTAACAAAATTCATTAAATAAAAATATGTAAAAATTTAAGAATGAATTTGGGGAGTAAGTTCATTTTTTCTTTCGATTAAAAAAAAAAAAAATGGGGAATTTGTTCATTTCTTTTAGGTGCCTTTTTTTAAGTTTGGGAAATTTGTTCACCGTGTAGTTATTTCCGTGTAACCAAATTTCAGAGAAATCCGTTGAAAAGTAAAAATTTGTATAGGGAAGAAATATACCACACAACAAAATAAAAATTTTATAAGAAAATTGGGCGTAAAATTAGGCGTGGTCGGTAAAAATCATATGGCGACCTTCCCTGGAATATGTACTACATTTCGGAGAAAGCCATTGAATAATAAAAGTTTGTATAGCAATCAAATAAAGAAACAAATAAAAGGAAAAAAATAAGTTTTATATACATAGAAGTTGGCGCAAAGTAGGTGTTGCCTGTAAGAAGCATATGGTGACCTTCCCTGTAGTATAGAGATCGTGTGACCAAATTTTAGACATCCCTAGAAAAATAAAAATTTCTATAGTGAACAAATATACCAAAAAACAGAAAATTAATTTTGTATAAAAAGTGGGCGTAGAAGTAGGCGTGGCCGGCAAGATTATATGGCGACCTCTCTGGAGTACAGAGATCGTGCGTAGCAAATTTCAGAGTAATCCGTTTAAAAAAAATTGTGTAGCGAACAAATGTACCAAAAAACAGAATATGAATTGTATACAAAAAGTGGGCGTAACAGTAGGCGTGACCGGTACGAAGAATATGTCGACCTCCCCTGGAGCAGAGAGATCGTGTGTACCACATTTCAGAGAAATCGGTTGAAAAATAAAAATTTATATAGGGAACAAATATACCAAAAAACAAAATGAATTGTATACAAAAAGTGGGCGTTAAAGTAGGCGTGGCCGGTAAGAAGCATATGGCGACCTATTCTGGAGTACAGAGATCATGTGTACCAAATTTCAGAGAATTCCGTTGAAAAATAAAAATTTGTATAGCAAACAAATATACCAAAAAACAGAAAACGAATTGTATACAAAAAGTGGGCGTAAAAGTAGGTGTGGCCGAAAGAATCACCCGGTGACCTGGCCTGGGATACAAAGATCGTGTATACCAAAATTCATAGAAATCCGTTGAAAAATAATAATTTTTATAGCGAACAAATATACCAAAAAGCAGAAAATGAATTGTATATAAAAAGTGGGCGTAAAAGTAGGCGTGGCCGGTAAAAAGTATATTGAGACCTTTCCTAGGGTATAGAGATCGTGTGTACAAAATTTCAGGGAAATCGGTTGAAAAATAAAAATTTGTATAGTGGTCAAACAAACAAACAAATAAACAAACAAACAAACAAACAGAAAATGAATTTTATATATATAGATAGATTACAGATCTTATATATTAAAAGAATTTATGAATAAACTTTGCATTCAAGATTTTTTTCAATATTTTTCTTCTCTCAAACCTCTATAACTAGAGTTCTAATTAACGTAGGCTGTTGACATAAGTCTAAGAACACTCAGTGGAGCAAGCTCCTTCTTTTGATCTATTAACTGCTTAAATTCGTTGGGTTTGAGGAAAGTTATGCGTGGACAATCAACTTTACTTTTACTGTACGTTAACTTCTCTTGGCATATTTTGGCATTACTGTACGTTAACTTCTCTTGGCAAATTCGTTGGGTTTGAGGAAAGTTATGCGTGGACAATCAACTTTACTTTTACTGTACGTTAACTTCTCTTGGCATATTTTGGCATTACTGTACGTTAACTTCTCTTGGCAAATTTTGGTATTATATTATAAAAATTAATATAATATAATATAATGCTGCGGAGCAGCAGGGGTCGTCTAGTATATATTTAAGTTTTTTTTTTTTAATTGTGGTTTCAAAAGCAAATCTTTTTTTTTAAACTCTTTCTTTTAACTCATACTCTCTGTCTGTCTGTCTGTCTGTATGCCATGGGTGGACCCCATCCCCCTTATTCAATTGATCTGAAACTTGCCATAGTCTTGTGGTGACTACAGATTAATTTTGGGGTAGTCACGCACAGTCACGGAGTGATCTAAATGTCATTTCCCCTCATCCGATCTATCTCAAACTTGGTCCATACACTTGCTGTGAAAAAAAGATTTACTTTGACTTAGCCATGCACAGTCACGCGTGGTCACGCACAGTCACGGAGTGATTTAAAACCCATTTTCCCCTATCCGATTTATCTAAAACTTGGTCGATAGACTTGCTGTGAAAAAAGATTAACTTTTACATAGTCACGCACAGTCACACATAGTCACGCACAGTCACGGAGTGATCTAAATGTCATTTACCCTCATCCGACCGATCTGAAACTTGGTCGATATACTTGATGTAAAGAAAGATCAACTTCGGCATAGTTACGCGCAGTCACGCATAGTCACACACAGTCACGGAGTGATTTAAAACCCATTTTCCCCTAACCGATCGATCTAAAACTTGGTTGATAGACTTGCTGTGAAAAAAGATTAACTTCAAAAAAGTCACGCATAGTCACTCACAGTCACGGAGAGATTAAACCCCACTTCCCCTCATCCGATGGATCTGAAACTTTGTCCATAGACTTGTTGTGGCCAAAGATTAATTTTAAGATAGTCACACGCAGTCACGCACAGTCACGGAGATATTCAGAACTCATATGCATAAGGAAAAAAAGAGTTTTAATAAAAATTTTGTTTTTATGTGTTATTTTATTGATGACACAATTAATATAAAATTATAAGAAATCTATAATATTAATAGGCTAGGCGGTTTCTTGTGACGGATGTTTTGTTCTACCGTTTTATCCTGATTTTGACCAAACGTATATTATTTGAAAGGTATATCTTTTTAGCCGATTAGCCGATTTGCAGATTTACAGATTTTTAATTTTTTTCCTTTATTATGAGTAAATTGCATTTAAAGTTGCTACTAACATGCTATGTGTGTGTTCATTAAATTTGTTAATGTGTTTGTAATAAAAATTAGTTAGTTTTTTGTGTTGATTTGTTAATTGGCTATACTTGATTAGCTTACTTTTAGGGTCTTTAATTAATGAAGAAATAAAATTCCCTAGAATTTGCGCTTGAATTTCGAGGACTGGAATCTGCTAGTTATCAATAAATAGACTGTGAATTTCAGCATTCATTGCACATTGAAAAATTTTTTCGTTCACATAAATCCCAAGATAAATCTCTTGCTTTAAAATAATTTGTTGGTCATAAAAATCAATCTCATTTAAAGGAACGTTTTTTATGCAATCATCCTTTAAACAATTTGGTAAAATAGTTTTAAAAGTTTGAACATTTCAATGTGCACATTGTGAATTTGATTCCTTCACAAAGATTTTCATTATATCCTATACAACTATGTGGTTTGGGTATAATGACTTTGTGCTGCTGTTTGTAACTACCAAAATTATTTGACATAGACCCATCTTTTATTATAACGATCGAATCAGAATCACTATCAGAATCACTATCTGATTCGATTTAACGATGTCCGTCCGTCCGTCCGTCCGTCTGTGTGTCCATGTAAAGCTTGTAATCAAACTGCAGGTCGCAAATATGAATATATTTTGATGAAATTTGGTATATAACTTTCATCGGCCATAGGATGAACGCTATTGAAATTGGTGAGAATCGGTCCATATTCAGACCTAGCCCCCATACAAATGACCCCTATGAAATCAACATAAATTGCCATAAGATACAAATTATCATATAGATCTTATTCAAATTGGGTTTGTATGTGTTTATTACATCCATTAATCAGTAGTCCAAAAATGATCCCTATGAGACAACTCTTAGTCATAGGCCCTATATAGAGCTGCCTCCCGATCTTCACTTAAATCTATCAAAAACAAAAATATTGCACTGATTCTTCTCAAATTTTGTTTGTATATATTTTTGCAAAATACAAGAGACCTTACCAAACATGGTCAGAATAGGTCCATTTTTGGGCCTAGCCCCCATATAGATATGGCATCCGATATGAACTTTTTCATAACTGCAGCCAAAAAAAATTAATAAAAATCCCACTCAAATTTGGTTTATGCTTATTTTCTGTATCCAGTTAGTTGGGCCTGAGAGATAGGTTCTCTAAAGGCATGGTATAGGGTATCGTATAGTTGGCGTAGACCGACTATAACTTTCTTACTTGTTTTGATCTGAAAAAAGAAAACAGAGTTCAAAATGTTTAAAATTGAAGCTGTTGCGCTTAATTATTGTTATAAAATGTCATTCCGTGCCTGGTTCCTGTACTCAGATTGTGTTTAATTCATTTATTTTTTTATAAAAACTTTTATATATTTTTCATATAACTCTAACATTTAATCCTTTGTTTTCAACTTTTGTTGTATTATTTTTAAAATTTACAGTTATATTGGCAAAGCAAAAATGTACATATTGTACATACTGTACATAGTCTGTTTTCTTTTGCTTTTTGTTACGAAAAACTATACTTGTTAGATTGACATATTTAAAAAAAAAAGTGATGTCATACTAAAAATTTTCGTCATTATTCTTGCCATATTTAAGTTTTTAAAGTAAAATTTAGTGCTGCCAAAAAATCGTCAATCGTCATTTGGATAAATTTGCACACAAATATCGTTAAAGTGACGTAAAATCGGCACATCTGACACCATTGCCCATATAGGTGTTACATTATTTAGTACTGCCAGTGGATTTAGGGCGTTGTGGCATTCAATCACGGATCTGTAATGGTATACAGAGTTGTTCTAAGCCTACCATACAATTTGACTATATGACGTGAGGTTTACTTCTTGTCCTTGCTTAAGTATATGCCATTCTTTGAATGAGATATCTGCTATGACAAATAGTTTGAATGAAGTTTTATATAAAAACGTATGCACAATTGTAAAAGGTATTCTATGTATTCCATACTTTCAGTAAGGTTTGCCAGTCGATTATATAAAAAAGTACACAACTTAAGATACAAGTTAATTCTTTATTATTTCTAAAGCAAGCAAACAATTTTCTGAAGCGCTACTAAAGATATTGTCGGGATGTATTTAAAAAAAATATTACCCAAATCTTAAATATGTATGTACATATACTAAAGACAGAAATTCATATTTATAGTTCATTCATAAAATATTTTTAGGTATTTTTTTGGCACAACTAATGAAAATTAAAAAATAAAGAGTACAAAAGAGCGAGCCTCTATATTTGTTATTTTTTTAATTTAATTTACGAATTACAAAATATGAACGGTATTTTTATGATTTAAAAATAATTACAAAAAGGAACGATTCCTTTTGAAATGAAACACTGCAGTATGTAGTACATAATTTTACAATTCTGTTACATTCTTTTCAACCACTAACAGTTTATCTTATTTTTTAACCATCTTAACTTTTAATCGTTAAATATCTTCGTTAGGTAACTATTGTGAATCACAAGAATTTTATTGGTGTTTGTCACCGATAAGTATAGTTTAGGAGCCATTGCATAAAATTCAACACTCTTGCATAGTTGATCTTTAAACCAACTTAAATTGTTTCGTTAAATTGGTAGCATTGGTAATTCACCACGCACATACTGTAAACGTGCTATAAGTGTGGTGGATAAAAATAAAATAAGTTACTTACATTGAAATGATAGGGAAAAATTAACATTTTAATAGACTGTGTCGCTATTCCCAGCAAAATATATATTATTATTAAATGTTTGTAATTGTAAGCGTTTCGAAGGAATTAAAAGGTTATAAATAGAATAGTCATGAAACATTGAATATTGAATATTAAGTAATTTATTCGGGATGCGGTCACATATTTATAATAAAATGAAACATAACGTTTCTAATTTTTACTCCCTATCTTTTAAATCGCAGTGTCTGTCTGCCTAAAAAATATTTGGATTGACTGTTAATCATTTTTCCGTGATCAAATCGAGTTGAAACTTTGCAGGCAGACTCATGGGGACGATAAAAACTGTAAAGTTTTATAATATTTGAACATGATGTTGCAAAATTTTTATTAAATTCTAGGAAATTTCATTTTTTTCATTCAATTTTTTTCTTTCAATGTTTTCCAAATTTATACGTATGTATAAAAAATGAATATTTTAAAAAAATCCATTAAATTGTGAAGTTTTAAATGAAATTCATTAAATTTCATTATAAATATTTGTTGAACACACAGAAGATATATAAATGAGCTTGTTAATAAATAATTTTATAAGAGCCTAAAGGAATGCTAATCAATTTTAGCCAATTCAAAATTCAACACAGGGCTTTTGATACACAATTTTTGCAAAAACATTAACAAGTTTAATAAATACACAAACAGCATTGTATAGTTTTATGTGTTTTATGTATGTGTTATTATCAACTTTAAATGATTATTACTCAAAATAAACAAAATTACCAGATGATGCACATCTATAAAGCTAGTGCCAAGAAATACCTTTCAAATGGTATAGTTTTTTATACCCTATACCACTATGTGGTTTGGGTATAATGACTTTGTGCTGCTGTTTGTAACAACCAAAAATATTTGACCTAGACCCATCTTTAATTATACCGATCGAATCAGAATCACTTTCTGAGTTGATTTAACAATGTCCGTCCGTCCGTCCGTCCGTCCGTCCGTCCGTCTGTGTGTCCATGTAAACCTTGTAATCAAACTGCAGGTCGCAAATATGAATGTATTTTGATGAAATTTGGTATGTAAGCTTTTATCGGCCATGGGATGAACGCTATTGAAATTGGTGAGAATCGGTCCATGTTCAGACCTAGCCCCCATACAAATTACCCATATGAAATCGACATAAATTGCCATAAGATCCAAATTGTCATATAGATCTTACTCAAATTGGGTTTGTATGCGTTCATTACATCCATTAATGAGTAGTCCAAAAATGATCCCTTTGACCCCATATAGAGCTGCTTCCCGATCTTCACTTAAATCTATTAAAAAACAAAAATATTGCACTGATTCTTCTCAAATTTTGTTTGTATATATTTTTGCAAAATACAAGAGACTTTACCAACCATGATCAGGATCGGTCCATTTTTGGACCAAGTCCCTATATAGATATAGCATCCGATATGAACTTTTTCATATCTGCAGCCAAAAAAATTAATTAAAATTCCACTCAAATTTGGTTTTTGCTTATTTTCTATGTCCAGTTAGTTGGGCCTAAGAGATAGGGTCTCTAAACGCATGGTATAGGGTATCGTATAGTCGGTCTAGACCGACTATAATTTTCTTACTTGTTTTTAAATAGATTATTATTATTGCAACAGCAGCTAGTAGAACCATTTAAACAAAAATTAAAGGTCATAATACTACAGAGCATTCTGGAAATTACTTTCACCAAAAACCTGCGTTGACATCGATGAAGAGCGCAGTGCTATAATTTACATTTATTTTATGTACGAATGAGTCGGAAAATAAATAAACGGCGCACAGTGGCTCCAAATTGCAAAAATTACAATAGTATCGAGACGGATCAAGGAATCTAGCGAAAGGTGGAAGTGTCTTCTTTAACCCTATATACTTTTGTACTCGTCTGAATCCTTCCGCAGAATACCTTTTTAATTTTAATAAATATACCCAGAAATTATTGTTAAATATATGACATTAATTTTAGCCCGATTAGTATGAAACGGTGTGCTAAATTTGTAGTGTGTTTGAAATCATTTAATTTTCAAGATCTGTATGATTTGTAGACTTTTAACGCCTTTTTAGTTATTGTACCTAGGAACACTCTGTGACGTAATCGAAGTATGAAAAGGCTTGTGTGTAGATATGTATATATGTGTAGCTTGTTCCTTGGACATTTGAGTAACTACCAATAAATGATTTATGACTATGCACATGTCATTTACAAGTCAGTTAGAGTGCCATATCTGAAATGTGAGTTGACTATTGATCAACCAAAACAAGGATAAGGCAGTACGAATGAAGGGACTACCAAGAAGATCCTTTTCAGACCCCCCAACAGCATCTAAAATAGACGCAGGAAAATAAGATGAAAGATTACAGATTTTATAGAGAGCACAATACCAGATAAATGTCACGAAATGTTACAAATTAAGATCTGTTTAATATATGATTAGCAACGTCAGATCCATTCATTCGAAATCAAGGGAAAGTAGAGCATCTGGACTTAGATGAAAAAGCAAAAAGTATTCTTCTACTGGCCAGAATATTTGGAAGCAATATTCCAACTAAATAAATAATCTATAATATTAATAGGCTAGGCGATTTCTTGTGACTGATGTTTTGTTCTTCCGTTTTATCCCAATTTTGATCAAACGTATATTTTTGAAAGGTATTTCTTTTTAGCCGTTTTGCAGATTTCAGATTTTAAATTTTTTCCTCTATTTTGAGTAAATTCCATTTAAAGTTGCTACTAACACATACATAAAATAAAATTATACAATGCTATGTGTGTGTTTAGTAAATTTGTTAATGTGTTTGTAATAAAATGAGTTTTTTTTTGTGTTGATTTGTGAATTGGAATTGGCTATAATTGATAATCATACTTTTAGGGTCTTTATTCAATGAAAAAATAAAATTTCCTAGGATTTGCGCTCGAATTTCGAGGGCTGGAATCTACTAGTAATATAATTTACTTTTGCTTTTCTTTATAATAAACATTAAAATAAAACTCCTTACAAAAAATATTTAAAATTAATATTGTAAAGTGTGAAACCTGTTCAAAAAAGTATCCTAAGTACTTTTAAAAGATCTATTTATTCACAAAAATCTAATTTTCATGTTAAATGCTAAAAAAAAAATAAAAGCTCAACTTTTACCTCGAATTCCTTAATACTAAACCAATTTTAAATAAATTGATATTATCTGTTAAAAAAAATACTAAAATATCTCAATTGTATCAAAGTTTCTGAGCCACTGTGCGACGTAGAGTGGGGTCGCTTTATACATTTCTTGGCAAAAAGTATAAGGAGAGCTCGTAGAACATTAAAATTTGGCGCAGAGGCTTTTATAAACTCAATTAAGAAAAATTTATAGTTTCATCAAAATTGGCCACCAAAATTTACTAAAAGTTATGAAACTTGGCACAAGTCATCAGAGTTATGAAGTTGAGATTTCTGGAGAGTTTAATGGAAACAGTCACGCCCATCGCTCAAAGCTCATATACCCGAAAATGAATTTTTGGACCCGAATTTTTGTTTCTTTAATAAAAGTCTTGTAACTTGACTCAAGTTGTCAATATTATGAAGTAAAATGTTTGCAAAGTTTTACAGAAATATGCCACGCCCACTGCACATACATATAACCCAAAAAAAGTGCTTTTTTTTAAAAATTGTGTTTGAAACAACTTAAAAAGGTTTGTAATTCGGCTTAAAAGCTATAAATAACAATATTTTCCCACGAAAAAAAATAGCTGAAACAAGATAAACGATATAATGACTGATAAATATTTCTAAGTTTATGCAAATATAGACTTTTATTCATCTTCTATCATTTCTTATTGACATCATGACATCATAAACATGTTTATGATACAAGAAGGAGATGTAAAGCATCAGAATTTGTTGTGACTCTGTTGCACTTTTTTGAGAACATTAGTCTAAACCTTCTATGGTCCTTTTTTCGAGCTTCTTCAGCTTCTTAAACCACATGGGCCTTAAAGTATTCACCATTTTATATCGTGTTTCTTTGAATTACTGAAATGAAAATTTTTTTATAAAATTTATAACTTTGTTCAACTATATACAATATTATCCGAATTTTATTTATTAAATCAAAAGAATACACTCCTCTCAAATGAGTGCCATTATAAAAACCTGATTTTTTTTTATTATTATTGTTATCCAATTATTTTTTGTTTTTAAATTTAAAGCTGAAATACCATGTTTTTGGAATATACTTACATCAAATAGATATGACAAAAATAAATTATCTATCCGGCCCATTGAAATGCATAAAAATGTGAGGCAGTTACTGCAGAGTTTCATTTAGGTGATTTTGCCGCGTTATTTTGGAAAAAGAAGAACATGTAGAAAAAAAACTGTCGCTGTCAGGCAATTGACAAGTAAAGGTCGTTTTACTCTCGCGGTCGTTTTAATAAAATATTATCGATAACTCAAAGTAAAAAATTACAAATTAATTAATAAAAACTTAAGACAACTTACTATGAACAGGGTTCACCCCCCGAAGTACAACAGATTCCAGGACTTGGATCCCTCAATCGACAAAAACACCAAATCCAAAAGTAAACGTTTCCGAGATAAAGATTTTCCACCACTACGCTTTTAGTAGCAACTGCTGTTCAGTACAAGAGATCAACTAAAACTTCTGAAACCACCATCAAATCTCTTGCTTCTTATAATGTCTTCCAAATTAAAAAAGGACTAAAACAGATTATCTGAAGGCGAGTGAGATAAAAACCGGTGACGTCATGATAAAAACACCAAATGAAAAATCTGCACAAAAATCATCACCAAAATCATCACAACAAAACAAGAATAAGCAACAAAGAATAATAACAACATCCCTGAAAGACTTCGATGAAGAAGACGAAGAATGACATCTACAAGTCACACAGACAACAATTACTATCAACAAAAAAAAAAAAACATTATTATTAGACAATACTGAACATTTGAACAAAAATTAAAATGAGCGATTATAAAACTTTAGCGAAATATTAATATAAACTAGCAGATTCTAGCGCTCGAAATTCGAGTGCAATTTCTAGGCGGCTTTATTTTTCAACTTAGCCAATTCACAAACCAACACTTTATTATTATTTATTATTATTTATTAGTAGCAACTTTAAATGCAATTTATTCAAAATAAGGGAAAAAATTCAAAAATCTGTAAATCTGCAAAATGGCTAAAAAGAAATACTTTTCAAATAATATATGCTCGGTCGATATTGGGATAAAACGGTAGAACAAAACATCGGTCACAAGAAATCGCCTAGCCTATTAATATTATAGATAGATAAACTAATGCCGTTTTCTTTTCTGACAAAAAATGTGGCATTTTATTTGCACTTTTTTCGAGAAGTGTATTTTTTTATATATTCTAAATTAAGAGTAACCTAATTTTATACACCAATCGAAAGGTCTCAAAGTGCTGTGTTCATAAAATGCGAAAAAATTTGATTATTATCCTCTTTGAAGTCGTGGGGTTAATATTCAAAAAAGGGGAACAGTGTGGAAATATTCTCACACTATGACCTGACAGAAGTCAATGGCTACAATTTTTTTGCGATTTCCGAGCGCTCGACTTTGAGACCTTTCGATTGATGTATAAAATAGGGTTGCTCTTAATTTAGAATATTTAAAAAATACGCTTTTCGAAAAAAGTGCAAATAAAATGCGACATTTTTTGTCAGAAAAGAAAACGGCATAATATTAACCAAATTTAAGTGTGTTTTTTTGCCTGTAAATATGTTAAAGTTCTTATTGGATATTACAATACCAGGACTTTGTCAAAAATGATTCAATCATAACCATATTGAATGCGATTATTTTTGTAAATCTTGTTCAGTTTCTTCTGCTAATATGTAATGCAAATTTATTTATTAGTTTCGTGTCAAGTCAAGAAATTATATAAGCGGATCCTGTTCAATATTGTTTCGCATTAGGAAATCATTAGTTTGTTATGTGGGTTCAAAATACAGTAGAATCTCACAAATTTCAACTTTCACTAATTTGAACCATCCAGAAATTAGAACCGGCCCTTTTAACGTATTGGACAGTAGACTTTGTTATATACTAACCACAAAACTTTGCCTTTTCGGTGTTTGCACATTGAAGCAAAAATCAAACGGGGAATCACCAAGTTATTCATGGTATGTACAATTCGGTCATATGCACATGAAATTGGATATGCTTGTACAAATTTTGGTCAGTTGATTACTGAAGGTAAAGTGAAAGTTTTTTATTCGGGTCAAAGTTTTTTAAAAAAATGCTATATAAACGTAAAAACATGCCTTATCTTCAGATAGTAATGTTAAAATATTACAAATACTAAATGAAGGTGTGCATGGAAATCATTTTTCTCAAGATTTTAATGTGATGAAATCGGCCATCAGCTAAAAAAAACAAGAAATAATGGATGCTACTGCCAACACCTATCAGCACTAGAAATACTTTCTAGTGATATTGGTATGGTCATTCCATGGGGCAACCCCATTCCCCCTCTTCTAATAGATCTGAAACTGGACCCATGGTCTTTTTGAGACTATTGATTAATTTGGGGGTAATCGCGCACAGTCACGCATAGTCACGCACAGTCACGGAATGATTTAAAACCCCTTTCCCTTTAACCGATCGATCTGAACCTTGGTCGATAGACTTGCTGTGAAAAAAGATTTACTTTGACATAGTCACGCACAGTAACGCATAGTCATGCACAGTCACGGAGAGATTGAAATCTCACTTCCCCTCATCCGATCGATCTGAAACTTTGTTCATAGACTTTCTGTGGCATAAGATTAATTTTAAGATAGTCACACACACACAATCACGCACAGCCACGGAGTGATTTAAACCCCATTTCCCCTAATCCAAACAATCAGACGTGTTGTCACCAAATATTAACTTAAAGATAGTCACGCATAGTCACGCACAGTCACGGAGTGATTAAAACCCCATTCCCCTCATACAATCAATCTGAAACTTGGTCCATAGACTTGATGTGGCCAAAGATTAATTTTAAAACTTTGTTTTTATTGGTTAGATTATTAGTTCTATATTTGTAATTTGTTTTACGGGTCATCCGATTTTCTAAAGACAATAATTTACCACCAAAATCTCTTCTAATTGTTCCGCTCATGCAGCCAATTTATCAAAAGCCTATTAAAATGGAAAAACATGTTTGTATGTTGCTAGCTGAATTATTTGATGATGGTGGTGATATTGATAAACTTTTGAAACAATAAACAGTGTTAAAAAATTCTTGGCCATTAGACGAAGATGATGATTTCCTACTAGCATAACTGACCCAACGAAATCCAGATTTCAGTGAAGTTCTTCAAATAAATCTTGATCTTTTGTCTGAAATTATGCCATATAATTCCATAAGTGTAATTGAAATCGAAGAATAGAATGAAGATACGTTAAATGACGGATCTGATGCAGCTGATAGCGGTGAGGGGGCCTCGAATGGCAGTAACGCCGATATTATCGATATTAATGCCTGTTATTTCTTATTCCAAAGTCCTTCTTATAAAATGGTGCAAAAACAGTGATATATTTTCCAGTAACCACATGTCCAATCTTTTGACCATCATTAACGATATCGTAGTATTAAACTAAAATAAATCAAAAAACAAACAAGTGTTACTAATTTTATGTTAAAAAAAAATAGGTATGTAATATGTAAGTTTAAAAAAATTTTAAAATGCTAATAATTAAATAATTAAATTTTGTTAAAATAAAGATTGCGTAACAAATTTTATTATTATTTCATCATATTCTATAAAAAAAAAAACATTTCTAGAAATTAGAACTTTTCAGAAATTAGACAAACTCGATGAACAAATTGGTTCTAATTTGTGAGATTCTATTGTATTTCGTTTACATTAGCATTTTTCGCTTTGACAATAGTAATATACGGTCATCAGATAAATTGTATTAAATATTTACTCTCTATGGAAAATGCCACGCCCACCTTTGGCTCCACTTCACAGAATTATAATTATTGACCGTACACAAAGTTTCAAGTATATAAAGGGTTTTCCAACAGGGATGCTACAAAAGTAGAAAGACAGGGACAGCAAACGACGCCATATTTCTTGCTGCTCTTTTGACATTTCTCTTCAGTAAGGTTTGCCATTTCATGACGGAAAGATATACGAGCCAACAACGGGTCGAAATTATTAAAATTTACTACCGAAATTCGGAGTCAGTGGCATCAACATTAAGAGCGCTACGTCCAATTTATGGTCGTCATAATCGTCCTAGCAGATCAACAGTTGAGCGTTTAGTGGAAAAGTTTGAATCCACAGGCACAGTACAAAATGTTCCCGTGCCAGTGAGACAAAGAAGTGCCCGTAGTGTCGAGAATATTGCTGCCGCTGAGGCTTCAGTTGAAGAAAGCCCAAATGTGTCTATCATACGTCGTTCTCAAGCGTTGGGCATCTCTGTGACGTCGTTTGCGAAAAGATCTGGGCGTACATCCTTACAAGATCAAATTTACGCAAGAACTGTAGCCGCTTGACCACCAAAAGCGTCGTATGTTCGTGAATTGGGCTGAGCAACAACTTGAAAATGATTCGGATTTTCATCGAAAAATCATCTTCAGCGATGAGGCTCATTTCTGGCTGAATGGCTTCGTCAATAAACAAAATATGCGTTACAGCGATCCACACGTACTCCATGAGTCATCATTGCATCCCGAAAAAATTACGGTTTGGTGCGGTTTATGGGCCGGCGGCGTCATTGGGCCGTACTTCTTCCGTGATGATCAAGACCGGCACGTTACTGTGAATGGGAATCGCTACCGTTCAATGATAACCGAATATTTTTGGCCCCAATTGGATGGTATGGACTTGGACGACATGTGGTACCAACAGGACGGCGCCACAAGCCACACAGCGAATGTCACAATCAATTTATTGGAAACCAAGTTTGGAGAACGTGTTATCTCACGAAATGGTCCAGTCGATTGGCCGCCTCGGTCGTGCGATTTGACGCAGTTGTACTATTTCCTGTGAGGCTACGTCAAGTCTATGGTCTATGCCAACAAGCCAGCGACGATTGATGAACTTCGTACGAATATCGAACGTGAAATTGCACCAGTATCGGCCGATTTATGCTTTAAAACCGCCGTGCCCGTGGTGGCCATGCAAAAGAGATCGATTTCCATACATAATAGCATCGAACGTACTTTCACAGGAATAAAGAATTTCATTGATATCCAAAACCGTTTTTGGTTCATTTAAAAAAACTTTTGTAGCGCTCTTATTGAAAAACCATTTACATAGTTTATATTCTCTCGTTATTACAGTACTCTGGATATGTTACGATAAGAAGTACTCAGACGTTAGATAAACGTGCACTCTGTATGGAAGGTGCCATGCCCACTAGTTCATGGGGTCCAAAATATAATAAAAACCAAAAGAGCTCGCACCAAATATTAATTCTTATGGCAACGACGATAGAAAGAGACAACAGATTTGTTATTGAAAGCGAACTCACAGTCGAACTTCTGTTGTCAAATCCAAATGCCATTCTTTTAACTGAATATCTGTCGTCATAAACAATGTTAAGTTTGCTTCAAGCATATGATATTATTGGCAATCATTTTATTTAACACCATGATATTAGTCACTGTAGAGAGTTTATTAATATATGATTACTTTGCAGAGGGCTTATCATCGAGTGTCGGGTCTGATCGCACATAACATAAATACTTTAACTTCTAAATTTATCACACTTCTTATCGTTGCTCTCAGTTATATATTAATTATATATGTTTGGTGGATTTAAAGTAAAATGTTTTCGGTTTGTATATGACAATTTATATTATTATATTCATAAAATCATGATTAAAATAATAAAATCATGATTAAAAATATACAAAGATATTCAGGGCTGTTGAACATTTTTCTGCTTCAATTTAATCCATATAGCTTCTAAATATTTTTAAGATGTAGAAGTTCAAGATAAAATTTTTGTGATTTCAAATAACACTGTACAACAAAATGAAAACTTTTTTATGACACCTGATGTGTTACGGTTCTCTAGCAAGAAAAAAAAAACAATCGAAATTTCTATGGATAATTTTTTTTTTCAATTTTTTTCTAAAACTTTAGATTTTTGAAGAGGATGATCCACCTATTTTATCAAAGTTGAGAACAACTGTTACAAAAAACATAAAAAATTTAAATTTAAATACCTCTAAGTTATAAAAATATTATTTTTTATGTACGTAACAGTTCCGTAGTTATTCAGAATGAAATGGGTAATTTTGATTTTAGGCTTAGTAATGTAAAGGTGCTTGGTTTTGACAAAAATCGCTTTTTTTATTTAGTTTAGTTGTTTTTTTTAATAAGTTTCACAAAATTAAGTAAATGATCTAAATATGAGTTCGACTTTGTTTAGTTTACTGTGAACTTCAGGTTTTTATTATTTTAGAAAGAATCAAACAGAAACTCCCATCATATTCTTGTTCCATAATCCCTGATAAGGTTGCTTCATGGGCTTAGGTTCTTGGTGAAATCGATCACCATGATTGTCCCTTTCTTCACCAAGGTTTGACGGGAAAAAGTTCAAATATGAATGTAATAAATGTAGTAATCTGTGTTTTTTTTTTTTTTTTTGCATAGTGTAACCTTAGTTCAGTTTAACTCACGCTTTTTAACAATTAACTTTTAAACTATTTGAAAAAAGTCTCAAGACATATATTTAACTAAACTAACTTGTTTTCTTGACATCTTAAAAATTGGAACTAAGTCCAACTAAGTCCAACCAAGTCTACTCGTAAGTTCCATTGCGCTAGTTTTTAGTCCAAATTTATAGTAAATAGAATCAAGAAATTCATTGGAAATTTAATGACCGGTTGCTGCCAAAAATCTGCCACTACATACGTTTTTCGTCCATTATGCAGCAGGAGTATTTTTTTATGAAATACGATTTGAATTTCCCTGCTCTGTTTTGACCTCTCAATTTTTTACCGCATTTCTGCCTGGAACTTTTCGATTTTGTGTGTTTTCTAACCTGCATTGGCTTTAACTTTTCTTTGGCCTTACAAACGTCATATGGACCTTTCTTTCTTCCCGAGCTAGGTTTGCAGTTTGACGGCAGATCTTTGATTTTTTGGCCAACTCTTTGTGCAATCAAGTTGGATCTAGTTGAAAATACTTAATTATTATAACACCTACTTATCACTTACTTAATCAAACTAACTAATGTAATAACTGAACAAGGTTGACATTAAACGTAATAACTGACGACATATTTATTTTTCAAAGATGACGTAATTTAAAAAAATTCTGATATGTTTGCTAAAAAACTTAAGAGGAAAAACGTGTATTTAGATATTTTCGATGGCTTAAGAATAGCTGGACTGGAGAATTGCTGGGTGAAGAGTATCCACCAAATGGAAGACGGCGGTATAGGTAGTATATGCAATTTATTTACATTTTCGTACGCCATTCCTCACCTATTTGGCCAAGAGGTACCAAATGCAAAACCAAACTGCGGCAGATTATGTCGAACATTTTAAGCTTAAGTAGTGCGACCCACTCGATCTTTTGCGGATAGGAAAATATTTTCTACAGACAAACAAACAGACTCGCCAGATCAACTTCTCTAAGGATCAAGAATATATAAGTTTATGGGGTGTCCGGACTTTATTTCGATTATTTACAAACGGATTGACATACTGATATATACCCTATTCACAGTGATGTAGAGGGTATAAAAAACATCTGCACTTGTGGGATATGCCATTACCAATGAAAATGTATCTGCAAAATAAAATAGGTCCACTACCACAATAAGCAGATCGATGACAATTATTGAAGCTATAAATTTTCAACAGCCATTCTGGGTGGGGGTGAGAAATTCTAAATCAGGGAGAAAGTACTAGGCCATTAGTAAAACCTCCAAAGGTTTTGGTGTTCTTAAGCCGAACTTTTGATGACCTTTTAAATTTTGTTTTATTTTTCCTTAGGTATAGAAAAAAAACATCAGAACAACTATGAAGCGTATGATCAATGTGAACGTTTTTTGTTTAAAAACACTATACAACATAATGAAAAATTTTTTATGACACTTGATAACAACTATATTTTTTTGATGGGTTATGGTCCTCTAACAACAAAAATTTAACAAAAAATTTTAAAATTTTAGATTTTTGAAGAAGATGCTCCACCGATTTTATCATAACTTGAGAACATCTCACCATCAATTCTTATCAATACCTTTTGTGAAATCAGCAACGAGCATGGTGAACGATGAAAATATGAAAGAATGAAAATATGATAGGAACTTTTATGAAGCTCCTTAAATGGGAATCCAAACCCGAAGTTCACAATAAACAAAACAAAGTCGAAATCATTTTGAGATCATTTATTTAACTTTGTAACAGTTATTTAATAAAAACAACTAAAGTAAATAAAAATTCGCAATTTTTGTGAAAACCAGGTACCTTCACTTTAAGAATAAAATTTACATTTAGCCAGAGATTTTCAATGTATATGGGTTTTTATACCCTATACCACTATGTGGTTTGGGTATAATGACTTTGTGCTGCTGTTTGTAACTACCAAAAATATTTGACCTAGACCCATCTTTAATTATACCGATCGAATCAGAATCACTATCTGATTCGATTTAACGATGTCCGTCCGTCCGTCCGTCCGTCCGTCTGTGTGTCCATGTAAAGCTTGTAATCAAACTGCAGGTCGCAAATATGAATATATTTTGATGAAATTTGGTATATAAGCTTTTATCGGCCATGGGATGAACGCCATTGAAATTGGTGAGAATCGGTCCATGTTCAGACCTAGCCCCCATACAAATGACCCCTATGAAATCAACATATATTGCCATAAGATCCAAATTATCATACAAATCTTAGTCAAATTGGGTTTGTATGTGTTTATTACATCCATTAATCAGTAGTCCAAAAATGATCCCTATGGGACAACTCTTAGTCATAGGCCCCATATAGAGCTGCTTCCCGATCTTCACTTAAATCTATCAAAAAACAAAAATATTGCACTGATTCTTCTAAAATTTTGTTTGTATATATTTTTGCAAAATACAAGAGACCTTACCAAACATGGTCAGGATCGGTCCATTTTTGGGCCTAGTCCCCATATAGATATAACATCCGATATGAACTTTTTCATATCTGCAGACATCAAAATTTATACAAATCCCAATAACTCCGAAACTGTTGAGTATATAAGAAAATCATAAGAGCATAGCATAGAGATAATTTAAATTAATATTTGTTCATTTTTTTTTAAACAAAATTGTTCGATTTGTTCTAAAGTTACCATAAAATCGGTGGGGCATCCCCTTCAAAAATCCCAAATGTTAAAAAAAAAATTTTTTTTTAAAAACTTATCTATCAAATTTTTAATTTTTTGTTGTTAGAGGATTAAAACCCATCAAAAAAACATAGTGGTTATCCTTGTTATTATTACTTATTTTATTTTCTTATGGTGTAATTATCATACGCTCCATAGTTTTTCTCATTTTTATACCCTATACCACTATGTGGGTTGGGTATAATGACTTTGTGCTGCTGTTTGTAACTACCAAAAATATTTGACCTAGACCCATCTTTAATTATACCGATCGAATCAGAATCACTATCTGATTCGATTTAACGATGTCCGTCCGTCCGTCCGTCTGTGTGTCCATGTAAAGCTTGTAATCAAACTGCAGGTCGCAAATATGAATATATTTTGATGAAGTTTGGTATATAAGCTTTTATCGGCCATAGGATGAATGCTATTGAAATTGGTGAGAATCGGTCCATGTTCAGACCTAGCCCCCATACAAATGACTCCTATGAAATCGACTTAAATTGCCATAAGATCCAAATTAACATATAAATCTTAGTCAAATTGGGTTTGTATGTGTTTATTACATCCATTAATCAGTAGTCCAGAAATGATCCCTATGGGACAACTCTTAGTCATAGGCCCCATATAGAGCTGTTTCCCGATCTTCACTTAAATCTATCAAAAAACAAAAATATTGCACTGATTCTTCTCAAATTTTGTTTTTATATATTTTTGCAAAATACAAGAGACCTTACCAAACATGGTCAGGATCGGTCCATTTTTGGGCCTAGTCCCCATATAGATATATCATCCGATATGAACTTTCTCAAATCTGCAGACAAAAATATTTATAAAAATCCCACTCAAATTTGGTTTATGCTTATTTGCTATGTCCAGTTAGTTGGGCCTATGGGGTAGGGTCTCTAAACGCATGGTATAGGGTATCCTATAGTCGGTCTAGACCGACTATAATTTTCTTACTTGTTTTTTTTCTATTCTTAAGGAAAAATGTTATAAATAAACAAATAAGAAAATTATAGTCTAGACCGACTATAGATACCCTATACCATGCGCTTTAAGACCTTATCGCTTTGATTATTTAGTTTAAGAAGTTAAACATAAACCAAGTTTGAGCGACAAGTTTTTTGTTGCCTTCCGATATGGAAAAGTTCATATCGGATGCTATATTCATATGGGGACTGTGTCGAAAAATGGACCGATCCTCACCATATTTAGTAAGGTCATTAATTTTTTGCAAAAACACATACAAACCAAATTTGAGAAAAATCTGTGCAATAGTTTTGTTTTTTTATATATTTAAGTGGAGGTCGGGAATTAGTTTCATATGGGGGCTATCACTAAGAATTGTCCTATAAGGTTTATTTTTGGAATTCAAGTAAATGGATGTAATATACATAAGTAAACCTAATTTTACCGAGATCTATATGAAAATTTGCATATTTTGGCAATTTAAGTCGATTTCATAAGGGTCATTTGTATTGGGACTAGGTCTGAACATGAACCGATTTCTGCCAATTTCAATAGCTTTTGTGCTATGGCCGTTATAAGCTTATGTACCAAATTTCATTAAAACATATTCACTTTTACGACTTGTAGTTTGATTACAAGGTTTACATGGACACACAGACGGTCGGACGGAACATCGCTAAATCGACTCAGAAAGTGATTCTAGGTCAAATATTTTTGTTTGTTACAAACTTCAGCGCAAAGTCATTATACCCTGACCACATAATGGTATATGGCATAAAAATTTACAACAAAAATTATACTATCCTGGGTCAGTACTTTCCAGAGTTCAGAAAAAAACACACACTGAATAAAAAACTCGTACATATATGTAAACAAACATAACTTAGACCAACACACACATATTTTTATTTTCATACCAATTAAGTTTGTTTTTAAATTTTCTTCGGTGCCCAACACAACCATGACTGTGTTCGTTTTAATATTTCGTTATTTACACGAACATTTTTGTATCACATACTTTTTGTTTCAATCACACATAAAGCACACATTTTTGAGTTTGCTTTATTTGAAGTTCATGTTCTGGTACGTGTACTGAAAAAAAACACAGAACATGTACAATAAACAGGTTCGAGTTCAGTTATATTTTAAGTCGTGTTTAAAATATAACTGAACTCGAACCTGTTTATTGTACATGTTCTGTTTTTTCTTACTACACGAGCCACAATACGACTCGGACTTAGGACTTAGGTATCAGGAATTTTATCAAATTTTGTGGGCATGTGTTATTATCGGGAACTTCTTCACAAAAATCAAAACGTTTAATTGATTTTAATGTTTATTTCGAATTAAAAAATGTACATATTTCCGATTGTACATACTGATACACAAATTGAGTCTGTCAGTGTTTATAGACAAGTATTTACACACATATATATAACCTAATATTAAGGCAATTTACACATTGACACATTCATTACTAAGTTATCAACACCATTAATTTAAATACTTTTGATATTTTGTGACAACTTATGACTCTGTCTGCTGCAATTGTTAATTTTTATAAGGGTACAATTAGTAAACATTTCCTAAATACTCGTACAATTACCCATTTCTATAACAAACATCTTATTCTATTTTGTTGGGTTTTTCTGTGTGGTTTCAATGATTAATTCGACCATGAAACGAAGAAAATATCTCAAAATGAATCAAATTTATAAAATTCTTTTACTTTCGGTATTTTAAACAAACATTTGTTTATAAAATAAAATTGCCACATATTTCATTATTAAAACTACGTTCTTAATTTCAATTGAAATAAACTCAAGTAACAATTACCAAATCAAAGAACGAAAAAAAAACTAAACAAAATTATTACACATATTTTCCAACTCATGTGGATTCGTTGCATGCGTATGTACGAGTATGACTGACTAGTGGCATCTATAGTCTCCCTCCTGCAATCTCTTCAGTCACAAAATCTTCACCATATTCAAACAGCACACTTATTACGAGTATTATGTTCATCAGCCCCATCGTCTCTCTGTCTATCAGTCATTCAGTCATCCGTAATTTGCACCATGCATACATATGCAATATACATGGATACTTCACACAGCAAAAATATTGTTGTACGTAAATACATAAATATTAATATAATTTTTTTTATTTTTTTCATTTTAGGATTTTAATTTTTTATTATTATTTCTCACATATGGATGGAGGAATGTGTATCTACTTTAATTAACAACAAGTCCCAATAATTGTATACGTAAAAGGGGGCATTCGTCGGTTTATACTTATTACACTGTTTCTGATAATAACCGTGAATGAAAAAAAAAATCAAAAATTTATTAATATATTTGTGTATTGAAAACTTTTTGCTTCTTTTAAATTTCAAGCTTTTGGGGTACACGAATATGTGAAGTATATGGGACCTTCTCCGAGAAAAGGGACCTTGTGTGTGAAAATTAAGTTTTGAGAAAAAAACGCATTTAAAATTTCTACACCCTTATAGGTACCAGAATCCACGGTTTTTGACACAACCCGTTTTTTGACACACTAGGTCCCTTTTCTCGGAGAAGGTCACATATGATATTACTAGGCTATCCATTTAAACAATATTTGTTCAACTAAACGAAGAGTTGTTTACAAATAACTCCTTAAGTGACGGGAGGGGGGAGGGGTTGAAGTTTTAAATGCGAAAAAAGAAGTATTTTCATAAATTTTTTAAAGATATGAATAATGTTCGATTATTTATTTCATATATACATACGTTATAGTGTAACATTTGAAGCATCTGTGAATATTTTTTCAATTATAAATTTTAATAAATAAGTCCGTAAGTCTACGGAGGCGCCTCGAAAAACTCGTTTCCGGAATAAAAATTATAAATGCGTTTAACAAGTTATTTGTTTCCCGAGGTAATCACGAAGAGTTTCTTTTATTACTTTTTTTTTTTATTTTTGGCAGCATTTTGAAATGAAAGACACGATTTTTGCTATAAAATTTCGGTGAATTTGTTGTTAAAAAAATAGGAAAAAATGGTTTAAAAAAAACTCTTCTTGATTACCTGGTGATTTATTTGTTTGGTTTTATTTTTTTCTGGAAGAAATATGCTTAGTATATATGTATGTGTAGAAATGGTATATAAAATTTCAAAGGATCGGTCAAGTAGATTTTGAGTTATGATGTTCACGGACTTCAAAAATGTTGTTTGCGAGAAAATTAATTTAATGTTTTTAACATATACGTTATACCGTATGAGGGCTTGTCACTGGCAACGCTGTATCTTCGTTAGTTTTGCTCCGATTTTCTTGAAATTTTGAAATGTTGTATATTTAGAAAAAAAAATGGAAAAAAGCTTTAAAACCTTCGTTCGAATAACGAATAATTAGATTAAAATAATATAGACTAATCTAATTTCTTTTTTTTTATTTTTTAATAGATTTAAACAACACAAGTATGATGTTAAATTCGGCTATACCGAATCTTAAAAAACGTTAACAATTTGAAAAACTTAATATTAAATTATTATAACAAGCATTTTAGCATTTCTGAAAAGTGACCCCATAGCACAATGGTGCCCGATTTACCCCAATTTAAATTCATGCATGCTCGAAATAATGAAGAACAATAAGTGTGATTTGAATAAGCGTGATTTCGACAGACAAACAGACAGCGGACATCGCTATATTGACTCTAGTTATTATAAGGGTCAAGAATATATATAAATTCATTTTTCGGAAGGTTACAAATGGAATTAAAAACTGATATATACCCTCTGCGCAGTGGTGTGGAGGAGATAGGAATATGAAATTTTTCGTTATTACGCTTTAAACAAAATAACACAAATATATTTTCAAAAGTTTTTTTTTTGAATTTAAATGAAAATATGTTGTAATTTTTCTCCCTGTAAACTGAGAATAGTCTCAGCATAGTCTTTCCGGGCGAACCGGCTCACAGTGGTACATTTTCAGTGAAGGCGGTCAAAATTCTAAACAATGTTTTTTTCCGGGCGAACCGGCACACAGTGGTACATTTTCAGGAAAGCTGTTAGAAATTCATAACTTTCGAAGGAGTTGCCGGAGAGCTGGAGAGCCTAAACCTTTAGCTATTATATAAGATATCGATCGATAAATCGAATAGTAAAAAAGTTATATATTAAGGATTTAACTAAATATCACCTGTTTTTAATCAACTTTAGTGCAATACTCAATACTCATACACTCAAAAAAATAATTTGGTATCAAAATTAGTAAAATAATTTTTTTTTTGTTTTTTTACTAAAATAATAAACCAACAAAAAATTTTCATTATTTTTAAAAGCATATAAATATAGCAGACTTTTTATAAATTTGTTTATCTATAAGTTTTTTTATATTACTAAGATGCAGCAAAAAATCCTATTGGATTTCATTCATATCTAATCAACTAATGCCGTTTTCTTTTCGTCGCACTTTATTTGCACTTTTTTCGAAAAGTGTATTTTTTAATATATTTGAATTAAAAGCAACCTTATCTTATACTTTGAGTGCTGTGTTCATAAAATTCAAAAATTTTTAATTATTATACCCTTTGAAGCCATAGGGGTAAAATATCCAAAAAAAAAGGGGAGCAATGGGGAATTATTCTCACACTATGACCTGAAAGAAGTCAATGACTGCAATTTTTTGCGATTTACGAGGTCTCGACTTTGAGACCTTTCGATTGAGGTATAATATAAGATTGCTATTAATTCAGAATGTATTAAAAAATACACTTTTCGAAAAAAGTGCAAATAAAGTGCGACATTTTTTGTCAGAAAAGAAAACGGCATAAGGCTTAGCAAAATAGTTGCTAAAGTTTAACAATTTGTTGCTAACAAAAGTTATATATTATTATTGATTATCCGCAAACCGCTTTTGCTGATATTATCAGCTTTCTAGTAAAAATTCGCTGACATTGTAAGAATTTTGGCCTACTCAAAAAAAAAACAAATTTGTAACAGAAATAAAAATAAAATCATATGAAGGCAAACACTGAATGATGTAAAGTTAAAACAAATGAAATCAAATAAAAAAATATTTAAGCTATCCAAATAATTTGTATTTTCATTTTATTGTTATTTCTAGGCTTTATAAGAAAGGAAACATTATTATATTAATTTGCATCTTGTTTAAACCATTTTATAAAATTATAAAAATTAAAAATCAATTGAAATTTTTCAGATTCATTATCCGTAATGATAATACTGAAATCTTAAAATAATGATAAGCTTTTTCATTTCGATTCTCAATTGTAACTAACAATATACAATATATAACAATGCAATATACAATATACAATACAAAAAAACTCTTTTTAGTTAAAAAGTGTGTTTTAGTAAGATTGATGTAATAGATTTTGTGGATTTTATTGGTACATATTTCCAACAGAAATTCTAACCACATCAGAAGGTACTGCCAACTATATGGAAATTGCAATAAGCTATTATTAAAACAAAGAAAACCACACTACTTTTTATCATTCTTTGCCTTCAGTTCCGATAATAATATTTCCTTTCATTATTGATGTAATTAAAATCGAATTATTTATCCTTTAAACTGACTTAATACTTAACACAGTGATGCAAAAACAATAAAACAGAAATAATTTTTATTTTAAATTTTTAATTTTTAATTTTTACTTTTTAATCTATAATTTTTAATTTTTAATTTTTAATTTTTAATTTTTAATTTTTAATTTTTAATTTTTAATTTTTAATTTTTAATTTTTAATTTTTAATTTTTAATTTTTAATTTTTAATTTTTAATTTTTAATTTTTAATTTTTAATTTTTAATTTTTAATTTTTAATTTTTAATTTTTAATTTTTAATTTTTAATTTTTAATTTTTAATTTTTAATTTTTAATTTTTAATTTTTAATTTTTAATTTTTAATTTTTAATTTTTAATTTTTAATTTTTAATTTTTAATTTTTAATTTTTAATTTTTAATTTTTAATTTTTAATTTTTAATTTTTAATTTTTAATTTTTAATTTTTAATTTTTAATTTTTAATTTTTAATTTTTAATTTTTA